>JBAMNC010000466.1:177500-777500 GCA_037902135.1 Cetoscarus ocellatus
ACTAGTTTTTGACAAGAGAGTGTGTGTTTATGAATTTTCAGGCTGGTGAGAGAGGTAACGGGCGTGAATGTGAACATGCGGGTGGGCATCCACAGCGGGCGAGTTCACTGCGGGGTGCTGGGCCTTCGTAAGTGGCAGTTTGATGTCTGGTCCAACGATGTAACACTCGCCAACCAAATGGAGGCTGGGGGGAAGGCGGGGTAAGTTCAGCCTACTCCACCTGCAACTGAGCTGGTGTATTTCCCCATGGGCTGTTTCGGTTTTAACTCAGTGTACATTTTCTCTGTGTGTGTAGCCGTATCCACATCACCAAAGCCACACTGCAGTATCTGAACGACGACTACGAAGTGGAGCCTGGGTTCGGAGGAGAGAGGAACGCGTACCTTAAAGAGAACAACATTGAAACTTTCTTGGTGCTGGGCTGTAGCCAAAAGAGGGTTAGTACACGCTCAGATTATGTGCTTGACCTCCTCCAAACGTCACACTGGTGCCATATTTCACACACTCAGTATAATTTTTGTCACCTGGCATGGAGGGCCTTGTTTCTTAACACTGCTAGGTTTTTTTCACTTTCAGAAAGACGAGAAAGCCATGATGGCCAAGATGCAGCGAACACGTGCAAATTCTGAGGGGTTAATGCCACGCTGGGTGCCCGACAGATCGTTCTCCAGGACGAAGGAGTCCAAAGTCTTCAGGCAGATGGTAGGATACGCACTGGGAGCACTTAGGCGAGCACATGGCACCAGTTTTTCATATCTGCCCTCTGAAGTCAAATCATAAATGTCCTCTGAAAATGCTGCCTCAACAAAGCAGTTTTATACACATTTCATGTCTGATTGAGTGGTCAACATTTAAATTCCAGCACTTACAATGTTAGAAAATATATACAGTAGACATCTTTATTATTAAAGAAATATATTTCAACTTATATAAGGCAATTGATGACATTTGCATCTCTAGGATATAATTCATTGTACTCTTTTTCAAGTTAATTAATTGTTTTTGATAAAGAAATTTTCTCAAACAAAGAAACTTTTAGTGTAAAAAATGCATATATATGTTTTTTCCTTTCTTTTTCTGACCTTCTATTGCTCATACACTCCTTTTTAATGTTCCTAAACCAACTTTTCAGTTACAGTGAAACATATTTTTCATGTAATTACTTACAAATTAGAAATGGCCTAATTATGTACAGAAAATTAATCTCAATAACCATACATGTAAATAGAAAAATACTTTTTTTTTTTTATGACCAATTGTGTGTCCCAGAAATTATGTTTAACCCTGTTATGTGTTTTCTTTAACCATTTTAACAAAAATCTTAAGTCCCCATAATATAAAAATAGGAAGTAAAATCGTTTTCCCTCAGAAATCTTAAGAAGCAAAGTGAGAGGAAAATAACTTTCCTTTATCTGTTTTGAGAAGGTTTGTGCTGTCAATCTGTATATTCTTATTTTGGATGGAAAAGAAGCTAAAATGTGTATTGTAATACTACACAAAATGTTTCAGTTTATAACAGTAAAAAGCCTTATTACAAATAAACTCTGCCCACTCTCAGCTCCAGTCTATCTGCAGTGCTGTTTCATATTCACTGTCTTATAAAATGAGTTCTCACTCACTTTGTCAGTGCCACAATAAAAAAAATCATGTTTGTTGTCATCAGGAGCATGAACCTTTTTTGCTGCTGTCCACCCTCCTTTGATTTAATGTTATATCATAAAATACAATGCACTTGTGTTGACACACACTGAACCCTTAACAGATTCACCGTTGTCACTTATGCCTTTTCACCGTTGACCTGCACCCAAGATAGGACTCAAACACTTTTGGACAGAAAGGCTAAGACGCTCTATAAATATTCGGAGTGTCTAAAAATCACAGGTGTCTATAGACTGTATACTTGGTAAGATTTGAAGCACATAATGAGAATGCAGGAAAAGTATTGATTTGTTCGGGTCAAACAAACAGGAGTTAGCAGAACTCTGAGGGTTTCTTTGTGCATCTTTCACTAAAGAAGCTAATCTGATGAGGCTTCAGCTGCAGATATATCTTGATCTCACTCACTCTCCTAAGTCTCCCCCTTTTATACTTCAAGTCTCATTTCCTCATCTCTCCTACATTCCTGCCCTCTCTACTGCCTTTTGTCTTCTCCATCTCAGAGGGTTTGAGCCCTGGGGGCAGTGAGAGTGTAATTTGAAGCCTCAGAGCATTAATTAAAACATCAGTGTTGCTCTCAGGGATTAGCTGTGCAGATGTCTGAGTCTCTGTCTATTTTTCAAATCTGCTGTGGCTGCATAATAATCTCTTTTTCTCCTTTTCTCTTCATTTTGGTGTCATTTTCACACTCTGTTTTTTTTTCTTTGTCACAGGGCATTGATGAAGCATCCAGCAAAGACAAGTGAGTGTTTCAGCCTCTGTTCTTAAGCAAAATCAGCTTTTGTTTTTAATGGTTGACTGGCAGACCGTCACTGTAGCGGACTAACTTCAGAGCCCACTGTTGATTTTATGCATCCAGATCCAACACAGAATTAATGCCACATTAGCTCTGAGTCATCCTGCCTGTCAACGCTTAGGCAGGCTCCCATATACACAGACAGACACACCATGCAGTGACCTACAGCATAAATTTAGGTGGCTATTTTTTAGTGATCCTCTTTTTTTAAGCCAGGTTAGTCCCACTGAAATCAAAATTCCTTTTTTCTAGGAAGACCTGGCCAAGAATGGCAGCAACACAGAGTTTCAACAACATTAACTCAGACATCAATTAAGATAAATTATAAATTATCAGGTACAACAGTTCCCTCTCCAAAGCCTGAAGACAAAGCATTTCACCAAAGATTTTAAAACATTTATGGTAAGTTAATTTTACACTGAAATTCAATCAAGAGATTGTTTTAAGGAAAAGGTGCAGAAAACCTAAGAGCTTACTTTCCCAACACAACCCAGACTTTGGGATCAACAAATTACACAAAACCCTGTGAACAAAGGTTGTACATTCCATGCTTTGGGATTAAAAGAGAGGAAACGTGGTTTGTAAGCTTTCCAAAAATGGCTTTAGAATAAGAAATATACCAGTGTGCAAGAGAGCATGTGCTTAAAGCAGCCCAGTTTAATTTTACGTATAAAACACACTGTTGGGTAAGAAACCTACAGTTTGTGATCAATTTTAGAGCACCATGATATACATGATACACCCAGCATGTGAGGACATCATGTAGAGAGTATATATCACATCGCTGCAATTAAGAACTGGTAAAAAAATAAAAAATGAAAAGGCTCCACCAGCTTCTTTTTTACATTAAAGAAGAAATAGTATGCTCTCTGTTGATATTTGTGGTAAAACCTTACGTTTTTAGCATCTCACTAAATATACTCCCTGAAAAGCAAGGTGTCATCAAGTACAAGCCCTAAGAATTCAAGGAAAGACCCCAACTCAGTATCATACCCGTGTTTGTGATCATTTTTTTCACACAATGAATTTTTTATAAAGATGTTAAAAACAGGAATTAATGTCATCAGCATTAGAATGATCTTTGGCTAACAAAGCTGACTCCTCACAAAAACACCCCTTTCAACCAGAGACTGAGACAACCAGAACTGAATGTTGAGGTGTTCCCTTGTGTACTGTAGAATATCAAGCATAACATCACAGCCTGGGTTCTTAGTCAGAAACAATTATTTTAGATCAGTTGAAGTAGTCAAAATCCTGACCTGTTTTATTAATTACTCTTTGGTGGACATCATTTTAGTTGTTCTTTAAGTACCTTATTAGATCAGTTGTATATTAATTAATATAATAGAAACCTGTATTAAGAGCCTGTATTTTGCTTTGACTGAGGATAATGTATTTAGTTTTAGTGTCTGCTTAAGTATGTAAACTCACAAATTAAAAAAAAAAATCTTCTATCTTATACAAAGTACCCCTGATTCTGCTCTACTCTCAGTCTTTAACGCTCTTTCCCCATGTGGGTCCAGTCCTCTCTGGTTGAAGACACCTCATGGTTGACAGGTCTCCTCTCAAGGGGGTCTTTGGAGCAAGCTGTTTTGGCAGCTACTGGCGGGAAACAGGGAGAAGTCCAGATTTTGCAGACATTTTGTCTTGTGCATAAAAGTTCTCTATCACATGGGGCAGACATGTAAAACATACCCAAGGACATATAAAACTCAGAAAAGCATATAAGGGCTCTTTAATGCACAATCAATATTTTGAGTAATTAAAATAAACTGATGGATGATGCTGACGCACCTTAAATGAAAGACTTTTAGTTGTTGTCTTTTTTTTTTGATAGCTTATTTTTTATTAATATCATGACCCTTATTGTTACTCCTTTGTGAACGAGTCTTAATTGATACCACAGTAAACACTATTTTTTCCGTTTCTTGAAGATTAGACAGTAAGTTTTTAAAATGACTTTTATAACTTGTGTATAGAAAAGGTCTAAGGCAGTCAGAGAGATCAGTGTTCTTTCAAAGTTTTATGTTAAGTAAGTCAATGGAAAGCTGATTAACAACTGTAGTCATATTTTTTTTAACACTCGTGACCTCTTATTTCCTTTGCTTCACAGCCGCTGTGCTCAGGAGGCCCTGAACCCTGAGGATGAGGTGGATGAGTTCCTTGGACGGGCCATTGACGCACGTAGCATAGACCAACTTAGGAAAGACCACGTCAAGAAGTTTCTACTCACGTTCCAGACAGCAGACCTTGAGAAAAAGGTTTGAGTTTATCTCAAAACTGATTTTGGATTGATTCCTCTCTAACATACAAAGGATCAGATTTATTTGATTTTTCTGTTTCAGTACTCAAAAAAGGTAGATGATCGTTTTGGGGGATATGTGGCCTGCACACTCCTTGTTTTCTGCTGCATCTGTTCCATCCAGTCTATCATTTTTCCAAGGTAAGTTGCTCCCTCTAATGAGTTGCCCTCTCGTTGCCTTTTCTACTGAATTGTGCACAGGAAATGTGGTTTTGATTAGCTTACAAGGAGTTAATGAGAGTTGTGCATTCTAACGAGTCTGTTTTTCTTCGCTCCTGCAGCACGCCACTTACGGTTGGCCTTTACATCACCATCTTCATCATCCTCGCCAACATTTTCTTCATTTGTGCCATCTATTCCTGCATCAAAGTGAGAAACAAAAGACATGACCTTGTATCATTTTATGCATGTATCTCCAGGTTAGAGTTATTGTCTTCAGTCAGCTCCACTACTGGTATTAACACTTTATCTGATCTTCTATTCACTCTCTTTGCCGAAGATCTTCCCAGTGGCCTTGCAGACTCTAACCAAGAAGATCATTCAGTCTCGTGCAAACAGCACATTGGTGGCCGTCTTCACCATCCTCCTCCTCTTCATTTCCTCCTTTGCTACAATGGTAGGTACCACTGTTGCTGTGTGTTTCATGTAAGAGTGGAAAGTAACAGACTAGTATCCACTCAGGAGTGTAACTGAGTGGTTTTTTTTTATTGTGTCTTTAAAATCATCCATTTTGCTTGCACTTAAAGGTATGGATCGGCATTTTAAATATAGGATTGGATAAAGTTGGTGTCAGTCGTAAATACATTAACCATTATTGTTCTGGTTAGCTCTGCTCTTGTGAGGAGAGAATTTGGACTATACATTGCTACTGTAGGGGCCAAGATTTCTTAACAAACTAGAAAAATCTGTCAGGTTGATGAAACACAATACTGGACACATTTAAAATGCTTTGCTTTTCGGACAGCATATCGCTTTGTTTTGTTTTAATATATTTACTATTAACATTTACACTTTATCCAACCCCACAAAAAATGCCAAACAATCTCTGCAAGTGTATGAGGGGGCAATTCTACCCTTTCTTATATTTTGCATAGGTTCAGTTACTTAGAAGAAGATATAAACAAACTGCAGTAAAGAAGATCCAGACTTGTGCTACTCCTGTGCCTTTTGAATTGCTCCCTTGGGGATAAATGAAGTGGTTGAATTAAATGGGAGCAACTTGTGTAGGTTTCAGCAGCCTGTGAATTATCTGTTAAAGGTGATGTTCAGTACTTTTTAAGTGGATTTGCATGAGGCTCTTGTCAATATTAAATTCATTTAGTACCACAATTCTAGTCTGCTCTGCCCTTGAAACAACACAGAAGCTGGGCTGTACGTATACATACACGAACCAATAGTTTGGAGTGATTTAGGGAATCTTAGTTGAAAACAAAAAATGAAACAGCCTCAAGGGCATAGTGCTCTTTACTGGACATATTGACAGCACTTTGCTTTTCAGCTAGGAAGTCCCTCTGTTTTGGTACTATCATGGCACACTGCATTGGCTGGGTGTCTCTCCACCTGAATTGAAGTAATGAGCATAAAAAAGAGGAACAAAAGTTTAGTCATTGAAAATGTTTTACACCTGTTCACCTAAATTAAGTTGTTATACCCATTGCATCCAATCATCCATTCATCTATTACATATACTGCTTTTTCCTATTGTGGTCACAAGGGAGCTGGAGTCTATCTCAAGTAAGAGGTGGGGTACACACTTGTCGCTAGCTAAGCACAGGGCCAGCATGTTGAGACAAATAACCATTCACTCACACAGTTACACCTAAGGACAAATCAGAGTCACCAAATGACCCACCAATGCTTTTTGTTTGTCGGAAGAAGCCAAAACATCCAGAGAAATCCCACAAATGCATGGGGAGAATATGCAGACTTCAAACAGAAAGACCCAAACTGAATCAGGGAGTTGAACCTGCAACTATCTTACTGTGAGTCACAAATGTTTCCTGCTGCAACACTGTGCAGCCCAATACATATTACAGCACTACTCAAAAGTACAGGTACAAATATTTGGAGTTTGGGGGTGGATTGTTCAGGCAAAGTAAACTATTCTTTTATAAGAACAACAATACCAAAGCTTAATAACATCTTTCTAGTTAGCCAAAAATAGTTAGTTATTATTATCCCAGAAAAGTTTGGCTTTGGGACAACTTTAAGAAAACATGAAGCATTCCTCCATATGTAAAAACTGGCAGGTTTTTGTTAACTTAAGCTTTTGTGAGCATACCCTAGTGGGAACTGAAATTGAATATGTGATCCCTCTTTGAGGCAAAATATGACCACTTAAAGGTTTTACTTAAGTTTATTTTCTGCATCCAAATTTGTCAAATGTTAAAAGTACAACTATAATCTAAATTGTGTCTATCATGTTTGCACTCTGACTCAGGACTTTTTGTCTGTCATCCTTTTCTTCATTACTTTCTTTTTTTAGAACAGCTAGATTTTTTGTTTATTGCTGCATCCAATCCAGTGATTTTAGCAGGAAGTTTGTCTCAGCTGCAGCAGCTTTAGTGAGAGGGGTCAGTGGCTTTAGTGGGAGTTGTGGGCTGCAGCTCCCTCTATCTCTCACTTGCACCAAAACTTCACTTTAAACCATACTTTGCCCTTTCTTTGGATTTCAACCATGGAGCATGACAAGGACGATATTTGGGCTCACAACCACACAGTGCAAAAAGTTTTTTAGCATTTGCCACAGTACTATGACAACTAAGCCAGACACACCGCACTCTCTCAAGAGTGGATGGGCCCATTGCTTTCCTTTTCTTTTTCTTTGTCTCAACAGGTGAAAGCCTACAAAATCATTGCTGCTTGATGACTTCTGTGATATTTTGTCTCAGACCAGAAATCTTTGTTGTAAACAATGAAAAAATAAGCACATTGTTCTGTATTATATTTCACCCTTACTTTATGCTAAAGAAGAAACATTTCCTCCTTTATCTTCCAGTTTATCTGCAGCAGAGAGGGTCTCTATGAGTGTTTGGGCAAGGAGCCAAATGCATCAGACACTGACTGCCTGCTGTACAACCTGACCAGGACAGCAAAGGACGGTTTAACTCTGTGTTCCAAACAAGTCATGCCCTGCCATTTCCCCGAGGTTAGTTTCACAACACTCAAGGATGTGTGCATAGTGTCTGTTCCTGTGTGTATTAAAGTATGTTTGAACACTCGCCTTTACTTCCTCCCCCTGCTGCTCACCTGCCGTCTCCTCTATGCTGCAGTACTTCAGCTACAGCGTACTGCTGACCCTGCTGGCCTGCTCCGTGTTCCTCCACATCAGCAGCATCGGGAAGCTGGCGCTCATGCTGTTCATTCACCTCACTTTCATCCTGCTGGTCGAGTGGCCTCAGGTTGTCCTGTTTGACAATGCAGACCTGCTGGTCCGTGCCAACACCCTGTGAGTGCCCCTCATGAACACAGACACGTGTACAATCACAGTTTACCAACTTTCAACTTGTGCAGCTCAGTGTTTTACCTTCAGTGTGGCCTACTTTTTTACTAAAGGGTTAACGTTTCAAAATACATACTTCCTTGTGAACCAGTTGGTAGTCACCACTCTTATTTTAAATATGTTCTCCTTTTCTCATCCAGGAATTTATCAATCTCTAATAATTCCCATCAACAGTAAGTTGTGTTGCTTTGTACTGAACTACCTTATTTTACTGCACTAGAGGATCTGTTGAGGTGACTTCCTCTTGTTTTCTTTTTTTTTGTACTTTAGGCCTGGTTTCAATGAAACTGCTGAACAGTGGTAAGCAGGTCTTACATTTCTCATGTTCAACATGTTATTAATGGTTAACATGTTACTCCTATGCAAGGAGCTCATTTGTGTTTCTTGTCAACTTCTCCTTTCTTAGCAAGGCGACTGTGACCAAGGTGTCCCTTAAGATCTTGACACCAATAATCCTGACAGTGTTTGTTCTGGCTCTGTACCTGCATGGCCAGCAGGTGGAGTCCACTGCACGCCTTGACTTCCTCTGGAAGCTGCAGGTAAAGAATAACAGCTAGAACTGACAGAGGGGTGTGTTCAAAAACTAAAAAAAAAACAAAAAAAACACATAGTTCATAGCACATAGCAAAAACACTGCTCCTAAGTCCTCTCTTATCCACTTTTTGGTGACCTAAATAAAAAATGTCCCAGGGGATTGAGGAAAGGTAAATGGTAAAGGGTACCATGATTAAAAAAAGAATCTGACTGCATTTACACTAGGCCGATGGCAAAGTCATGAGGTGGTTTCTTAAAAAAATGCAATTTACTGCTAAGACAATGAAAAATTGGCAGCCATTGCCTTGTGTGTTCTTTGTCGAGTTTGATGTAAAAAAGAAAATGTGAAAAATCTGGTGATGAATACAACCTCATTGAGGTTTTTACAAAGTATGAATGTCTTCTTTGGATGATGCAGCCTTCAACCATTGTTACATTCAAACCATATGTCATTTGCAACTTTTGTTAAGTTTTAGACCTCATAATGATTTTTCTTAATATTAGTTATAACTCCATGAATTATTCTTAAACACATACTTTAATTACTGTATTTATGCAATAAAGTTGTAAACTTTATCATTTTTCTTTCCAATTATTCTGTCTTGTTTTCAGGCTGTTGATATGCTTATTGCGTACATTGCTTTTGTTTTCTCTGAAGTATTTTACATGTAGCACTTGAACTGCAAATAAACACACAACTCATCATTGCAGATGAGATTTTCTTAATCTCTATATCTCAATTAAGGATTGGAATAATAAAATAATCCCAGTTGAGGATTTATAACAATTAGCTTCAGGAATCAACATCATTAGTCTTTTTGTCCCTAATCAAGTCCTCACTAGAATCTGTCTGCATGTCAAATCAACGACGTCACACTCTCATCAGAGGCAGTCAGCTCAAAGAAGTCAAAAGAGTGATCATGTCAGACAGGAGTCAAAAGCAGTCAAAAGCGTGGCTTTATTATACACAATATGATGCTAACTGCACAACATCCAGTTGGAATTCAAGCAAGGCTGGAAACACCAGCCGCATGCTCAAACATTTCTCTCAGCGAAGTAGCACTAAATAGCAGAAGAGCCATGTCTTTGGTGTTGCTGACCCGAAAACCTGTTGACCTGCTTTTTTTGTGCATAAATCCACAGAAATTGAAAACGATTGGATTGATAAGCTATATCGATTATGGCATTGGTATCAATAAAATCATTTTAGTTCCCACCTCTTTATCTGAATTATGATAAAAGAAAAGATATTCATATCTCAGACATAATATCTTAAATGTCAGGAAAAAAGCAGAAATCACACTTTAAAATGATAATGATTTAACATTTACCACACTAAACTATAACATTTGAAATTGTGACCCAAGTGCAAGTTTAATTAATGACCGCTTGGAAGTTTGGATAAAATAAACAAAATTAGTAAAAATCGTCACGTCCAAGATGACAGAGTTACCTTAATAGTATTCCTCTGCTCTCTATTCTTTCCCACAAATTTTTCCTCATGAATTATTAGTCTGATTAATAAAAAATATTCTTTAATTCATTAAAGTTGATATTCAAATCTATTATGAGCAGTAGTTTATCTTTGCAAGTTGGAGAATACCTGCTTACCATCTGCATCAACACTGACAGTTTTGTGTACTGTTTGTGTTTGTTGTGTTTTCACATGAGGTCTGGGGTGTGCTCATACAACAAAAATAATAAAAACATTTTTTTCATTGTACTTAAGGCCACGGAGGAGAAGGAGGAGATGGAAGAGCTGCAGGCGTATAACCGCCGCCTGCTTCACAACATCCTGCCCAAGGACGTAGCCGCCCACTTTTTAGCACGGGAGCGTCGGAATGACGAGCTGTACTACCAGTCTTGTGAGTGTGTGGCTGTCATGTTTGCCTCTATCAGCAACTTCTCTGAGTTTTATGTGGAGCTGGAGGCCAACAATGAGGGGGTGGAGTGCCTCAGACTGCTCAACGAGATCATCGCCGACTTTGATGAGGTGAGAGGAAAAACGTCAGGAAAAAAAAATAGATCATGTCAGTACAAATAATCACCCTGATGACTTTCATGTATTTTTCAGGAACTCATCAAAGCTATCATGTTAAAGCTGATGTGCTGGTTATTTACTTTATTAAAGGCTGTTGATTACTATTGTCCTCAGATTATCAGCGAGGAGCGCTTCCGTCAGCTCGAGAAAATCAAGACCATCGGCTCCACCTACATGGCAGCCTCTGGTCTCAACGACACCACCTACGACAGAGAGGGTCGCTCACACATCCTGGCTCTGGCCGACTATGCCATGAGGCTCAGGGAGCAGATGAAGTACATCAATGAGCACTCTTTCAACAACTTTCAGATGAAGATTGGTAAGCCTGGAAAATAGTTTGGTTAAAAAAATGTTTGATTGCTCTTTTTTTAGTTCTTTTTTTAAATATATAAATGTATAATTAAATATATGATATAAACTACTAATCTTCTTACCTAGTAAAAGCACTTAACCTTCAGTAATATGGTGGACACTAGCATGAAATGAAGTCAGTTGATTTTTTTTCAGGGTTAAACATGGGGCCTGTAGTGGCAGGTGTGATTGGAGCCAGGAAACCCCAGTATGATATCTGGGGAAACACAGTGAATGTGGCCAGTCGTATGGACAGCACAGGAGTGCCAGACTACATCCAGGTACTACATACACTTTAACATGCTTGGGTCATCTGTGGGAGTTTCTACCTTTATGTTATCAAGTATTTTGCTGTTTTACTGAAATGCATAGGATGTAAATTAAACCACCAGGAGGCCCCAAATCAAAACCAAAACTCTCTTGTAGAGATGTGCTATAAGGTTGTCACACTTTGGATTCATTTTGGCTGCATGCTTTATGTGCTGTGTCTCGATTTTTATTCGGCGAACACTTTCAGACTGCCAGAGAATCTTGAGAATAGACTGCTCCCCCATTTTTAATGTAATGAGCTCCGTTTGTCTCCCAGCTGAAGTAGACTGGAAAAGGCTAAATAGCGAGCCATGTTTATCACACATAAAAAAATATGTCTACAGGGATAGACACGGTAAATACAGAATGGTTACCCTTCCTAATATGACTTATCAAAGTGAACACAGTTTACCATCCATGTGGAAAAATTCTCTCAGTCTGTACAAAATACTTTGTTTATTCTGAGGTTTAACAGGGTCCAGGTATACAATGGATCAAGTCTCTATTAAGATCCTTTATTGTGGTTCTTAAACTCCCTATTTCCTTATTTATTGTTTCGTCACTTTTCATTGGTCCTGTATATAAACAGTTTCACTGCAGATCCAAGGAGAGCCTTGAAAGTCAGTTAATTATTTTTTGACAATTACAGTCTTAGGAAAATTTAAAAGTCTGTAATTGCTAAAGGATAGGCACTAAACTTGGATCAGGGGACAAACACATTAGTTTGTCTACTTGTTTTTGACCTTTTCAGTGTTGCCCAGTTTTTACGTGTTATTTTGGCTAAATTGTGTGTCATTTAATGATATTTCTGGCAAGTGAAACACCAAACTGACAGGGGGTAGTTTGACTTATCTGACTCTGATCTACATCTTACATAGAAGAAGAAGAATAATGTGTTTTTTCACCTTCCAATATCAAACTGACCTTGGCATTATTTTGAATTATTACTAAACAGTAGCATCTCCCTGCTGACAGTAAGACAGGACTCTATGAGCTTGCGCCGCCTTGCACAGAAGCCATCATGTAACCTGAGTTTTACACCACAGGCTCTGCCCATGTCTGCTGCTCTCTTGTTGCTTTGAATTGAGGACTTTCAATCAAAAATGCACTTCATCAGTGGTATTTACAGAACAGTCAACAACAGTTTTCTTGAATGGATAAGATTAAAATAACAAGACAAAAACTATTTAAATAGGCCATGATAGATTTACCCCACGAATCACCTTCAAAGCTCTCTGGAAATGCTTACAGTGCAAAACAGGAATGTTATGAAAGTTTTTGTAAATTTCATTCAGGAAAAAATAACAATCATTTACAGTTTTGTAAATTATGCAGCAGAGGTAGTCAGAGCTGACCGGTGCATCCTCCTCAACTTGGTAATTACCTTGTTATACTATACTGAGGGAGCTTTGGCAACAAGCATGAAAAAAAAAATGCATCTTGCAGCATGAATTTCTGCATCCTGATGTTGTAGTCTATTACAAAATATCAGGTGTTTACAAACCTGCCATGTCTTGATGACATGGTGACTGCCATAATTAATATGAACTGTTGTATGGTAAAAAGGTGAGTCCTGTGCTCAGACAATACTGGGCGGGGCCACCCAGGCATATTTATAGCCACCCAAGTCTATTTGCCAAATGTTTCACAAGAAAAAAACAAACATAAAATCATCATCATCCATGTGCTCATGAGGCATCCACTTGTACGTCCCTCCTGTAAATGCACTGATTGAGGCTGAAAGTCTTGTGTTAAAACTTTTTCTTCGTATAATGTTACTTATGAGCTTTGTTAAAAATGAATGAACACTATCAAAAGAGCAGACACACAATGAAGTGGTGGGACGAGCCCAAACTCAACCTCCTGAGTAGAATTGTCATTCTGTAGGAAGCATTAAAAGTGTGTCTTTGGCTTTGAAAACTGCAGGAAATATTTAGTGTGATGCAAGTTCTTCACTAAAATTGTTCTAATGTATCAGTAGTAATTTTAATTCATTAAGACATTTTAGTTGGAAAATCTACTTTATGAGCTCTGACGTTGTTCAGCCATTTTATAAAAAAACAAATAAAGAAACAGAAAAATATCTTCATATCATGCCAGATGATGCTCAAACATTTCAGTGCGTGCAAGTTTCACAGTCTGACACAAATATATCCAGAATGCATTCCTATAATCTGTGACTTTCTGTTTACAGATGTGCAGCACAAAAGCGTGCACGTTCAATAGTATTGTCTGTTTCATGTGAAAGAGGCTGAGTCATTTGCCTTTTCTTTGCACGAGAGTATCATTGCTGCACAGTCCTTTGGATATGGGATTTAGGTTCAGACATCTGCTCTGCAGGAGTGCCCTTGGGCAAGAATCCCTGTCAGCAATGAACATGCTGTTCCTATTTTTAAAGGGGAAAGTTTCATCACTGTCAGTTCGGTCAGCTGAGGACAAGAAGTCCACAGATGTATTCATCCTCTCAATCATTTTTGAGAAGATTACCAACTGAGCTCAGAGATGTTGTTTTATTTAACCTCATATCAGATCCAGAAGTTTGCTGCTGGATGGAAAAGAGAACAATGCTGCCATCTGTTGTGGACTAAGAGTCACTGCAAAAAGAATCCACCTTCAAATATATCAGAAATGAGCTCAGCCCCAGCTTAAACTCTGTTTTATTCCACAAGATAAACTCTTTTTGAACTCTAAACAGATTTTATTTTGAATCTTTTTAGAGCAGCAAATATACATATCCACGATGCTTTAAAAGTCCAAACATACCAGAGGAAATCATTGTACATTTATGTAAAAATCTGAATGACTAGCTGAGAAGTTAAAAAAGTGAAAAACACTGCTTTGCAGGATAATATGTTACAGTTATTTTTACTTGATAGTCTATTTTTGAAAAATGTTTCTAGTATTAAGAACCCACAATACAATTCATAAAAATACAGTTTCCGCTCATTGTAATCCATATGAAGCATGTTCCCTTTTCACACAGAAACATTTTATTGTTTGTCCCATAGACAGAAATATTAATAGATGTGACAGAGAGATGAATTGTCAAATGGCTGAGTAACTGCTGCAAATTAACAAAATATCTATAAATTACATGGTTATGAAATATCAATCTTGCAAAATAAAGTATTGTTGCTGTATTGTGCCACAAAATGTTGTGGTACATTGAAGTATCAGCATTTTCTTAAACCCCTAATTCACAGCATAGTTTTTGAAACTCATTTCAGCTGATACCAAAACAGATACTAATACAACCATTAATCATGTCACACTTTTGCTAGAATTGACCTGTTACTTTTATTATGCTTATTTATTTCAAAAACAGATGTAAAACAAGATGAACATTTGATCCATTAGAAATGTTTTTTTTTCTAAACACTGACATCCAGTAATAAATTAATTTCTCTAGATGCATTTACATTTTATGCAAAATGTGTTTTCAACCAACCAACTGTAACTGCACTGTAACAACCTGCTGACGGACACATGAAAATACGCCCATTCCCTCGTGGTGCATATAAACCTTCAAATAATATGATCCATTTAAATTTAACAAAACAATTGAAGTTCAGAAAGTTTCAGTTAATTCTTAGGGTATTGTAATCTTTTTTTTAGGCAGCCTTTAGATCCTCATGTGACCTAACTGCAATTTTGCCTTCATAATGATATCTATGTACGCTAACCATGTGCAATACTGTGCCTAAACATGTCTGTTTATGCACAACCTGTGCAATATAACTGGTGTGAGCAAGTGTGCAATCATAAATGAGCACTTTCACAATGATGTGCAGTTTATCAGCACTTTAGCACTTTAACACTGCATTTTGCACATTTAACAGCTTATGCATTTTAACTTTGAGGGTCTTTTTTATGGTTTTTCTTTAGCATTCCCTCTGTTTTTGTTGTTTGGTGTTCTGTAAATCAATGTAGAATTTATGTTTTGTGTATTTGCCATCTGGCTGCTGCCTGTTACTGATGTTTTTATGTACTATATTTATTTTAAGATTGTACACACTTGCATAACATCAACCTGCCAGGGACTACAGATGATTAGGCTGTGGCTAAAATCTGGTACATTTACACATCAATGTTCATTAATGTTCACTGTCTGCCATTTAAATAAATAAATGCAGTATCTAATGCTCAGTCGTTTGCTCTAATTATAGTACATCAAGAACCACTATTCTTTACCCCCCTTCACATAGGATTGGTATCACCTGTGAACCTCTGATAATCTGAATAAATGTGGAGGCCGTCTGTCGTTTACAACTTGTGTTAATCGCCCATGTCTGTAATCTGTGAAGTAAAGAATCGAGGGAAAAACACAGTGTTCAGTGCACAGAGAGGTCCTCTGACGTCAGTTATTCAGTAAAAATGGACTTCTCTGTATCTCTGTGTTTTTTATGTCTGTTCAGCTTTTGGCACATTTTTGCTCAAAAAAGGAGGGATTATAGTAAAAGAGATGTTGACACATAAATGCTGCCTTTAACTTATTTCAGTGTTCATTACCAAATCACATTGGTATGCTTACTTCATTTTTGTTTATTTTTACTTTACATATTTATCTTTCTTCTCTTTTATACATAGAGCTTCTCCCACTGGTTCCTCACCTGAGCCAGATCTTATGCCACAAGGAGTTAGTTTTCAGGAAAGCATTAGAACTCTGGTTTTGAATTCAGGTTGGAAAAAGGCAGAAGATTTCCTGTAAATTTCTGGAAAATTTCCACAGGAGGTTAAGCTGAGGACTTTTGGAAAACTAGAGCAAAAAAGCTTGGGATCCGGCTATCAAATGAAAGCACTTGTTAACTGTTTGTGTACCTAGAGCCAGTAACAAGAGCAAACTGGAGATGAAAAAATGTCATTGAAATTTGTCAAAGTAAATTACGTACTTTATTTGTTGTCACTGTGAGGCAATGCCTTGATATTCTCAGTCAGAAAAGTCTAAATCAGAGCGAGTTACATATTTCTCCAATCCAGTGCCTACAGTGTTATTTGTAGGGATGGGAATTGATAAGGTTTCATTGATATCAATGCCATTAACAATTCTGATTGACCATCCAATTCTTTATCCCTTATTGAGTCCTGCTGATATTCTGTGGGGGCAAATTTGACCTTCTTAGGTTTTCAGTGGCAGTAATGTCAAACACATGACACATTTTTGACTATTTCTGTCTCCCTTCTCTCCTAACTGCCTCTGGTGAAAGCAGGACACTCTGACACACACTGATTTGCAAACATACAGAACGAAGTGGAAGGAATTGATAAGGAAATTGGTAAGCAAACAGACTATGGGTACCGATTCCTTGAGCGAGTTGTTGTAGATTCTTAAGTGGAATTGGTTTTTGATTCCCATCCCTATTTATTTGGAACTGGGAACTGAGTGTTTTTCCTGTGAATGGTTGATCGTCTGACACTGTGTGTGCCAAATGTCTCTGTCCTCTCTTAGGTCACCACAGACTTGTACCACGTCCTGGTCAACAACGGATATCAGCTAGACTGTCGAGGTCTCGTCAAGGTTAAGGGGAAGGGCGAGATGACCACTTACTTCCTCACCAGCGGCCCCCCGGGCAGTTAACACCAGGAGAGGCAAACTGCAGCGTGACCCCCCCGCCCCCCCTCCACTGCACTGACACGACAGAGACTGCAGAGACACTGAGCGGTCGGCTCAGCCGTGAGCACCGCAGCACAGCACCAACACAGCAGGGACAGGAGGAGAGGGGCCGGCAGATAAGCTCTGCCTCTCCGTATGATGTCACAGACTCTGACGCGCACACGTAGGATGATGCAAAGGCCCCCCTCCCTCCCCCCCCCCCCCCCCCCAAGCTGCTCAAGAGATCACGAAGCCCAGTTGCCTTAGAACGGAAGTGGCTATGCTTGTGTTTATGAGCAATAGTACGAGTATTTCCTCTGGAGTCTTTATTTATTTTTGTGCAGATGGATTTTTGTGATGACCTTGTACAAAAAAAAATCTATATGTCAGCAAAACATGTTACTTAAAAGAAAATATGCAAGGACAAGATGAAGGATGAAAATGACCAAAGAACAAATGTTTGCTATGATACAAACACTAATGATTCTTTTTGAAGTACAGTGACCTTAATAATTTATTCATCCTTTTACAATAAAGGCCACGGCAATGTCTCTGATGGAGATAGTGACAAACACTTCTTTTTTTTGAAGGTGGACTTGTTCATGAAGGAGAACACAGGGACATGTGCACATATGCAGGTAGAAAACACTCACAATAACCTTGGCTTGGACTTCCTTGTTTCTTATCAGGGCCTTTTTTTGTTTGTTTCTTCCAGCCTGTGATTGGACAGCAAGGCTTTTTGTGGTTCACTGAAATGTACAAATGATCTTCTTCTCCCTGCAAAGTATTTTTGGTTTGAGCCAAAAACAAAAGGAAAGTAAGAAATGAAGGAAGGAAGGGATCGTTGTATCAGGATGGTGGTACTGAAGAGAGATTGTTAAACTGTTCGGACATGTTTTATAGGAGTGTGTGTGTGTGTGTGTGTGTGTGTGTGTGTATGAGCAGACAGCATGTGTGCGTGTTGGGTGTGTGTTTGTGTGTTTGTGTGTGTGTGTACACACGTAGCCGGATGCTGATCTTTATCTATAAGGGGGCATACTGTACTTTTCACTGTGAGGTTTTTAAGATACTGTACGAGGAATGCTTTCTTGCCAAACTGGTTGCTGCAGAGCATGTTTTATATGATTTCTTTTTTGAGTTGAGTGTCCATTCCTGATTCTACTTGTGTCAAAATGAAGAGAGCGCCTTTGTCTGGACTGTGATTTTGACTGATTCCATTCCAAACTAAAGAAGCGAAAAGCCTTTTTGGATGGTGTTGCGTCGTCTAAACTGGTTTGTGTATGCAGGATTCTTCAGCTCACACATAATGCCTTGAGATTATGCAGTTTAAAGGTCCACAGATTTCCTGGACCAGTAATCACAACTGTACACAACAGTATTTGACCCTTTATGGTTGTGTTTGTTTGGCACATGGAGGCTTGTAGACCCCACAAATTAATACTCTAAACAATAACTACATGAATGTAACTATAGTTATATATTTGTCCGCTATGAAGCTACTACTGAAGAGAACCACTCTCTATATTGCCTTTGGTACTATATGGAAAGAATTTGTTCTTGAGGCCAGATTGATTGGACTTCATGTTTCAGAAATGAAAATGTATTTTGTTTAAGGATTGGTTTTACACTTAGTGTTGATATGCTCAACTTCCTGTTCAAGCCGAAAAATGCAGCTCTTAAAGGCCACAAAAAATCACTATAACCCACCATGTTCCTTGTGTAATGAGAGATCAACTAAATACTGTTGCATTTTATTTTGAAAATGGCTAAGTTTAATTATTGATTTGATTAATTTCCCATTGGTTTAATAAATGGCTGTTTTGCATACTTGTGTTTATTTCAGTTATTATCCTTTACCATAATTCTCCAAGAAGGTTTGGTGATTGTAGGGCCTGAAGTCGAAGAGTATTATGAGGTCCTTATACACTTTGCTTAAAGTAATGAAAGTTTGAAACTGCAGTATGTCATTTAGTTTTTTGTCACTTGCCCAAAAAAACATTAACCTGGCACACCAGATCGACCGCTCAATATATTTCACACAACCATCGGGAAAAGACCCTGCAGAAAGTGTTTGGGGAGTGCAGAAAATTTCAGGAGGTGATTTGATGATTGTTCCATCAATCACATTTATTACGGGCCAACCAGGTAATTTAATGGGCAGGCGCTACTGGGTAACAGAATGAGCCACTTCGTAAAACAAACTTGTCAAAAGATGTCGGAAATAGAGCGAAAATATCCTTACTACAGAGAAGTTTGTAGTGTTAGTATTTTTTTATTTAATAAAGAAATGCAGTCAAGATCTGAAAAAAAACATTACTGAGGCTGTTAGCATCTATGCTAATCTCTGTATGTGCAATCATTTCTTGCTGTTATCTCGCTCGTAGCTTCCACCTCTTCCTGCTCCAAAGGGCTCTGATTGGGCCGTGTTTCTGTGGACCGCTCACATCACTGCAGATTGGAGCTGGGAAAGATGGATCTGCCTGACTACAGACATTGTATCAGACTGATCCAGCTGCTGCGCAAGGCTGCAAAAAAATATGATTATTTATGAACATCTTATTACTGAAGCCACATGAGAGGTAATTAGACATCTTTGCCCACTCCTTGCTCTGTATTGAGCTTTAAGAAAATCTAGCAGGGGACACCCACTTTTCAGCCAATCAGGGCTTAGTTCAGGGACAGTGCTCTTATTGGATCCTCTAACAAGGTAAATGTGCTTGTTATAACACGTAAAACTCAAGACACACACCAACAAATTACATGAAAACAATAAAACTCCATAAGAAAAAAACTAACTTATAAAAAATTCAAAAGTACAACCAAAAAGAAGCACAACAACAAATTTAAAAAGTAACTACAAGATAATTCAACATCTTGTTAAAAAAAAAACAACAAACTAAACTCTTAAAAAAAAAAGTGAGAAAAAACATCAACAAATTAAAAAAAACACACCAAAAACATACAGCAACAAATAAAACAAATTTTAAAAATAACTGAAAAGAAACAACAAAATATCATAATACATGTTGAAAAAACCACACAAATGTAACAAAAAAGTCAACCAAATTAAAAAACAACAACAAAACAGCAAATACGGAAATACAAATGAAGTGAAGCACAGCAACAAAATTAAACTCAAGAACGAATTAAAATGCAATACCCCAGATGAGTAAGTAAATCAATCATCAATTTTAAAAAGATATACAAGTTTAGAAAAAAAAACATTACAATTCAGGCC
Source organism: Cetoscarus ocellatus (assembly GCA_037902135.1). Taxonomy (NCBI): domain Eukaryota; kingdom Metazoa; phylum Chordata; class Actinopteri; order Labriformes; family Labridae; genus Cetoscarus; species Cetoscarus ocellatus. The sequence goes on from JBAMNC010000466.1 coordinate 197,820, forward strand.
TTAAACACAGGTTCTCAAACTATTGTTGCCTTTGGAGTTGTTTTTTATGTAGTTTGTGTTTTATTAATTGTTTTCGTTGTTTGTGTTTTGTGATTCTTTGTTTTAGTTTTTATGGTTTCTTTCTTGTTGGCCTTTTTTTTCAAATTGTGTTTTCTGATTTTGTTTTGTTTTGTTTTGTTTTGTTTTGCTGCACTGCGCTGCGCTTCGCTGAGCTGCGCTGCGCTGCGCTGCTCATGTCCAAAAGATGTATGTATACAGCCAAACACAGAGCAGCTTTATCCCACTTAGAGGCGCTCTTTTTGTTTGGGTTTAATTTTGCATGCATGTCACTCAGCAGCGTGCAATCAAGATTTGTGGCTGTGACAGTAACCTGACACACGCCTCCCTCTTCTTCTCTGAATAACGCAGTCTACTGTTACAAGACAGCGGCACAGCGGAGAGTATTTCATTGCTTTCACATGAATAATGAATTTTTGTTGAGGCTATGTCTACGTTCACTTACAACACTCTATGCTGAACATTAATTAAGCAACATAAATTCCTCCTAATACCTGATGATAAAGACCTACAGCAGGACAGACCTGATGTGTCCTGAATACAAGGGAACAACTCTATTATACCTGTGCTGGGTAGTAATTAAGCTTCATTTTGTAATTCAATTTTGGCTTTTTATAATCTTGAACACAAGATTAATGAAAATAAACTATCACAGTCAGTTTAGTACGTTTTTATCAATCAGCTACATAACACATTTTCATTCAATGTTTTTAAAGTGTTAATGTAAACAAGTTCAGTGTTTCTTTGATAAATATACATATCATCATGTTAATATTTGTGTTCTCAGTATTATTTAGAGATACTGGGGTTTTTTTGTTTTGGTTTTTTTGCCAGCAGCTCTACATTTATGGGCTAATATGTGGTTCTCAATTGATTATGTCTCTTAAATGATAATCAAAAACCTGAATATTTTTAAGAAATGCAATTAATCAAATATAATTCATGTAAAGTTGCAGTCTGAGCCTCAGACTGAACAAAAGTGATGACTGAGGAAAGAGACAGGACAAGATACAAGTGTTAAAACCAATGCAACAGTCAAGAGACTCATATTTGATTTTATTTAATTCCCTATGATAACATGTTGTTGTTTTCAATAGAGCCAGACAAGTGCTTTACCCTAGTGGTGTTGACCATTGTCCTTTCTGGTTAAAAATACCTTTTGAAAATGAAAGGTAGTGGATGTAAACATTCAGGTCTGTGTGAAATTTAAAAGCCTAATGTGAAAAAAACAGTATAAGCTACATCTATCAGGAGCCCAAACACAATGGCCTGCTAAGTAAACATACAAATAGTGGCTGAATTTGATGGGGTTCAACATCAAAACACAGAGGATTTTTTTTATTATCATTATTTTGGGGGACATCAGATAAAGAGTGAGACAACATGCTGGACAGGTTTGAACCCAGTCTGGTCACTGCATATCGTATCCCTGTTAGATAAAACATTCACGTCTTTAAAAAGCAGCGGTTCCTTACCTTTTTTCCCCTTAGCTCCACCCAGGGCCAAGGTTCTAAAGGACAAGGACAACTTTCTGAAAACACATTAAGCCTTTACAGCCTGCCATAAAATACAAGAATAAACAGAACTCAATAAATTATATTAAGAATGTGTTTTTGGTTTACTACCATTAGAGTTTTTGATGGCTAAGTTTGGCAATCTCAATTAAATTAAATAAATAGATAAATAATATCAGAAGGCACCACCAGCTTCTCTTTACTTTAACAACGGGCAGCATATCGTGTATGGTGTTTCAAATAGTCCATCCATCCATCATCTATACTGCTTACCCCTTTTGGGGGGTTGCAGGAGGCTGGATCCTTGCCCAGCTGATATTGGCTGAGAGATAGGCTACACCCTGAACCAGCCGATCACATGGCCACAGACAGACAACCATTAAGGCTCACACTCATATCTAAGGGCAACCAGAGTCACCACGTAACCTAACAAGCATGTTTTTGGTCTGTGGGAGGAAACCAGAATGCCAGGAGAAAACCCACGCATGCACGGGGAGAGCATGCAAACTCTATTTAGAAAGGCCCTAAGAGCTGAAACCAGCAATCCTCTTCTGTGCCGCTGTGCCGCCTTTTTCAAAAGCACAAAACAAAATACAACATTTACAACTGTTGCTACCATGTTTTTCTATTCACCAGAAAGGGACGGGTCAGTCTGTCCAGCAAGAAGTGAAGTCAGACTGCTCATGTCAATCATGACCCAATGATCCACCAGCTGAAAACCACTGGGATGTATCATAGAAGCAGGATAGGGGTCATTCCAGAATTGGATAACATTTTAGCCATCAAAACTTCTGAGAAATGGGCCAGCATATTTATGTATTTTTCTTTCTTTACATTGTTGCACCATTGTCTAAACATAAATGCACAGTCTTGTCACAGAACACCCTCATACCCCCACCCCAACCAATCCACGCTCATCCAAAGTCTTCTGGGTTTTCTGACCAAGGGTAACAGTGATCATGACAAGCAATCTTGCCTAAAGTAGCACCAGTACATGAAAACATCATTTAGATTGCAAAATATAGTGGAAAAGGGAAAAAAAAATGAATGAAATATAACAATAAACTTTGACATGTAATAAAATTACTTTAAAATATGTTGATAGTTAAACTAACAGTTTTTTCAAATTGAAGGGACAGACAGTGCTAAACAAATGTATTAGACCACCTGTGATAAAATAGGAAAACAGAGATAATTTAGTCTTTAAAAAAATGTGTTTTGTTATTGAACATACGTTTTTTACATTTTGAACCCCACATTTTAGTATCTGTATTTCGATCTGTAATGCTTTATCATGGATCATGTGAGTGATCAACTTACCAACCCAGGGACTAAAGAAATGGAAATGATCTGTTAGCTAAATCTGCTACAAAGCATTTTTTCTATTTTAGAGACTAATGTTGTTTTGTACATTGTCCCTGATTAAAAATAAACCTAATAAACTAAACTTTTCATAACCTAATTTGAGCCAGCTCACTGAGCTTCTCTGAGAAGTCAGAAATTAATCAAGCACAACATTTAACCATTAAAACTATAAAACTATTTTATTTCTGTTCAGCAATGCAAGTAAATAACTATAATTTGACATTTTAGCAATAAATAATGATGTGCTTTACTGTAGCATAAACCTTACATTGGATGGGGGTCTTATAAATCTGTTAAGCACTGTAATTTAGAAAAGCTTGTAACAAAAAGAAAAAGACAAACACATTTTTAAAATTACATATGGTACTGAAGCAGGTAAGTCAGAGGTTGGGAAGTTTTTAGCGGTGCTTGGGAGGTATATGTTACTTAACATAATGTTTAATAAACACTTTTACGACAACAGCCTTTACATTTCGCCTCAGAACATCTAAAATGTGAACAATAACTTTGTCTCTGAGGACTTTTTGTATCTTTTTTTTTTTAATTGTTATGGGTTGGACAAAAAATGTCCTCAAATACTGGAATGTTAGGTCACTCCGACATACAAAACTTCACTCTTTCTTTCTGTTTTTCTTCATTTTGTCTGCTGTGTCTTAATATAATTTCATGTTGTACTGTTGATGTGTTTTTGAGATATTTTAACAACAGCAGCTTTTTTTTTCAATGAAAGCACCTTGTTCTGTCTTAACATGGCAGCTAGTAGAGAGACCGCCAGCAGGGGACTCACTCACACTAATCATGTCGTCGAGCAGCACCTGCAGCCGCAGATTCAAAGAAAAAACCGGGAGGCGGCTGAGCTCCTGTCTTTCTGGTTTGATACAAATCTCCTGTTCGACAAGTTGAAGTGACTGTAAGAACCGCAGTGCGCTGTCAGAGACTTCCCACACGTGAACAATATCACAACAGCCGGAACAGGTGTGGGCGACGAACTTCTCTGCACTTTAAGGTAAGAGTCGGCATTTTCAATGTTGGCGTTTTAACAGCGTTTCAGATAAAGTGGTACATTTCTGTTCATAATTGAGATTTCTAGAGAGTGACTTGTGTTGCTCGACACAGACTGAGACCACATTTGAATGACGTTAAGTCAGCTCTGCCTTTTTCATTTGACGTAAATCGACTTTCTGAGCGTCTTAACCACGCGGGTCACAGCCTCAACGTCATGAAACTCTTGGTCAAAGTACTTCGGGCTACAGAGTCAGTGTAACCCAAGGTTCGTTTATTAAATTACTCACATATGCCTCACTCATATCCTCTTTAAAGGCAGTGAGGTAAAGTAGGGGAGACCAGGGTTGGTGGTCACAGTTTTCATTTCTGCGTCCATTACTCATGGTCAGTTGTCCTGACCTTGCTATGCAGATGGATCTGCCTGATTAAATGCATGTAATCAGGCAGATCCATCTCACTAAGCTTCAAACTACAACAATGTGATCGGCCCAATCAAAGTCCATCGAAGCAGGAAGAGGCTGGAGCTACGACAGCAGGAAATGACTGTTTTAGAGAGATTAGGATAGATGCTAACAGCTTCAGTAGCAGTTTCATCAGATCTTGACTGCATTTCTTTATTAAATAAAAAACAAATAACAACACACAGAAAGCATTTCTTGATAGAAAGGAACTCCACTTCCAATGTGTTTTGGGGAGAGTTTGCTCTACAGTTTGGTTTTGTACTTTACACTGTGGCAGTAGCACCACATTACTTGACTGGCCCATAATGGATGTGACTGATGAAACGATCATCCAATCGCCTGCCAGACATGCTTTTGCAAGGTTCTGGCCATTCATAAACTCTTTCTATTTGCTGTTGCCCAGTGAAGTATATTCCTTATAGTATAGTATAGTGAAATTAGGGTGACCAGATTTTCAGACCTCAAAATACTGATATTTCACCAAAAACACCCATGCATGAGCACAGATTTTTCATCAGCACACCTTTTGACACCTGACAAAGCAGAAGATAAACAATCAAACCTTCACAAAAATTGCATTTGAGTACTGCAGTCATAACAATATGACACAATTATTATTACAAATTATTATGAGCATTATTATTATCATTAATGTTTCTTTGGTTATTTTACCATTTTACTAATATATTCTTTATTTTTATTATCATCATTTTTTTAGTGTTAAAAATAATAATGATAGTATGATTATTTGAAAAAAAAAAAAATCAGTTCTCCAGAGACTCTTCTGAACCTGTTATATATTCTCACTTACTACTCTCTGTTTACTTAATTGTGTTATTTTTTTTTTATCTTTACATGGCACGTGATGTGTAGCATAATGTTATTCATGTTGTCTGTTTCATTGATGTAACAAAGCACTTTCATACATTAATCTATTTTGTTCTTGGCATTAAAACATGTAATCATAGTTATCTTCTTTATTCCTTTTACAACTTTCCATAAAAGATAACCACTGATGAATGCTGAATGTTCTAACAACGCATGCTGTTTTGCTTTTATATAAAGGTACTGCTGTGGTTTTTTAATTAGCCTTATTTATCTTGTAATGTTTGTTCGACAACAAAAGTTAGTTTTATTAACGTCAAGACACACAAAACATGAGGATTGTGTGTCAGCATCCCTCTGTGGGTAGAGTAAATTGGGTTCTTGCCGTGTTTGCAACATTATGCAAATTCATTTTTATTATTTATGAGAGGAGCAAGCTGTCCCTCACCTGAAGCTCTGTGGAGAATGCTGACATCCTCTCCATGGCATGACTACCTGACTTTACGACACACTAATGCCCTAAATCAGGACATATTAGTGTTTTTGGAGTTTTGTGGGGACAGGGGACACAAAGCCTGAAAACAGGACTGTCCTGTTAAATCAGAACGTCTGGTCACCCTGGGTGAAAGGGTTAACTCTTACATACATGTCAATTATTTAAAAGGTAGATAATTACCATCACAGAAACTGTGATCCATGGGTTTGACAGTTGCACATTGGGATTGCTGTAAATTAGTAAAAGTCATCACACTTTTGAGTCCCAGTAAGCCAAGCGGTCAAGTCTCTCAAGAGTCTATTGTCTTCATGTAGGCAGACTGGGTTTGAATCCAGCGTCTATCCCCATTATTGGTGTCCATCTGCTGGCCTGTCCTCTCTAACAAAAGCAGAAAAGTCCAAAAAAATGAATAATAATTAAAAAATCACCATCAATATCATTAAGGTGATGGTGGGTCAGTGGTAGAGTGAGCCAATTTGTACCAGGTCAAGGGTTTGATCCTTGCCCCTGCAGTCACAAGTCAGGATATCCTGGGAAGATTCACTACAGTGTAAGAAAGTGTTTTGAATTGTCAGATGACAAGAAAAACACTTATCAAGCTCAATTTTCTTTGTATTTGTGTGTCTGTTAAAATTATTTATTTGTGTAAAGCCCAGGTATCAGTGTTATAAAACTACCTATGCGTTTGAGTGTGGTTTGTTGGATTGCTTAGAGTTAGAGAGAGTAATGGTTCATTCAGAAAAATACATGCAGCACTTCAAACTGCTCTACACACAACACTTAGAAAGGGCTAGAATGATATAGGTTTCTTTGTCGCTTGCCCACGATTACAAGAAACTTTGTAGCAATCCTGGTAAGCAGCGTTTTACAACCTTGTTCATATGAAAAATAGATTAAAGATCCTTATTTACAAATAGACAAAAAGAATTTGGATGCTGCAGTTCAGTGCTAACTGAGTGAATTAATGTTATAGACCCCTCTATAATACAATAATACAAGACTTGCCAACAGTACAAGACTGTAATAAATGGTGTGTCATTTTCCGCCATTTTTGAAAACAGACCAAAAACAACTTGCTAGCCAGCACTGTGTGAGGGTCTAGAATACTGCTATGCCTCCAGCTAAGCCCCACACACTAAATACATCACATTGTTTACAACCATGAAAAGAGATTTAATGTGAGGAAATGATCAAAATGTGTTTTTTTTTCCATGACGTGTGCTGCTGACCTCTTGGCCAGGTCAAAACAAAACTGAAACTAGGGTTTGTTTAAGCTACTATCCGCAATGTAAGCAGTGTTTTGCAAATTGACTAATCATCTGTAAGAGTTTGAGATACAAAATTCTGATGAAAAACAACCCACAAATATGAAAAACGTTCACTTAAATGTTTTGTGTCCACAAAATTCTGAGATAGATATTAGCATCACATAAGCCCAAATATATGGTATGAACACATTAAAAGTGTCCTATTGTCTGGCTTAAAAAGCAATGAGACAACTAGTCCTGATGTCCCCTAATGTTTTGTGGCCGTGTCTTAAAATGTATTTTCATATGCAGTTCATTACAGAGTTACTTTGTGAGTCCAAGGAACATTAACATAATCTTTAACAGCATCTGGTCAGCTAAAGCTTACTTCCTTTTTCCCTCTTCTGTCATGTCTGAGATGACAGCAAACTGGACTAACTGGTTATCCTTAAATACACAAAGTGTTTTCTGTGTCCGTTTTCCCTTTTCTAACACACCAAAGAAGCATCCTGTTGAATCAATTATGAAGGAGACTGGCTTGAGAATAGAGTGAATTAATCATGACCAAGTAAGAGTGAGTCTCTTGGTGAACAGGGATCACCAGGGGACACACAGATGTCCCACATTGTGTAATATCCCATTTCACATATCAGGAAACAGCCTCTTATAAAGTTAAACTTGTTTGACATTAAGGTTCTCGCTCTTTGCATGTTGTAAAGTTCTCTTTCGGTTGAGCTTGTCATATCTGGTGAGAGGAGGTGTGCATAAGGCAGGTGTGTACACCAGGGATGGGCAATTTATCAGATATGTCAGTGTATTTCAAGACAGATTAACATATATACATATATGTGTGTGTAAGATGCCAGCCCTAGAGCTTAGTAAAGTGGTGTTCACAGTATTAACCACAAACAAAATTACACTCACTGACCCCAAAACAATCTGTTTGTAATGGTAAGTTCAAATGGAAATCGTTATTTGTATATTTTAAGAAGTTTTTATGTTATCAGTGAAAAAAAAGAAAAACAGTTTAATTCCTACATGTGTAAACAGCTACTTGAAAAAGTTCAAACCAGTGACTGGAGCAGACTGAGCAAAATTCAGCTCTGAGCCATAATTAATAGTCCTTTTATTTTAGCACCCAACGACACAACCAGACAACAATTTAGGGAGCTCTCACTCTTGGCAAATCGCCCATGGCAGTGCTGTACACAGGCTGTAGTCTCATATTTTTGTGTTAAAACCAATGGAAAGTGCATTGTGCATAAAATGTGACCTTAAATAACTCGAGGTGTTCGAGCCTTCTTTGTTGTGGCCCCTAAATCGTAGAATGGCCGACCCCCCAAAATCAGAATGTCCAACGCTTAACCTACTTGTAAATCTCGTCTTAAAACACATTTTTATTTGTTGGCTTTTAACGCAGAGTGAGAGTTGTGTGGTCTCTGTTTTATATCGTCTCTGTCCTCATGTTTTTATCGATTTAATTTATTTTAGTTTTATTTTTTTTAGCTCTGTTTTATGTGTTTTGTAGGTCTTTTGACATTGTCTTTTATGGTTTGATTTAATTCCTGCTTTATTTTATTTTATTCTATTCTGTGTTGTCTCTGATTGTGGTCACCATGCAGCACTTTGGTAAACATCATTGTTTTTTGAAATTGTACTATATAAATAATGTGGATTGGATTGGTAAAGGGTCTACAGCGAGAGTCAGCAAGTGTGTTAGACCTCAGACCAGAAAGTTTTCTAAATCACTTTATGGCAGGCCAGATTATAATCACAGATTAACTAAGACTAAAGAGATCATCTATTAAAAGATTACAACTAGGGATTGAAATTGATTGGATTTTAGTGACACGAATGCCATTATTGATTCTCTTATTGATTCTTGTTGAATTTCTGTGTGGTGAAAAAGAGACAGGTTTTTCAGCATCAACAATGTCAAACACGTCCCACGTCTGATATTTAGAGCCGTGCTGCGTTGATGAATGCATCTGCATGTTGCTGGTCTTTCCATCCTTGCTTGATATCACAGAGACTCTTGATGTTGTGCAGTTGGCATTACATTGTGTAAAAGTAGGCCAGTTTTTGACCACCTCTGCCTCCCGCCTGTCACAATTCTATCTTTGACTTCTTTGTTGAGAGTTGAGTGGCTTCTTTTGTAACTTCTTTCTAAGAGAGTGTCCTCTCCTTGATTTTGAGGCATACTGGACAAAGTGGAATTGTTGAGGGAATATTTGTAGACAAAAGGGATCGATTCCTTAAGCTGATTGTTACAGATATTCAACTGCAGATGGTTTACAATTCCCATCCCTGATTAAAACTGATTGTTTTTCTTAAATAAATAGTGTATGGGTGCCTTTTTAGGGTTGTGGAGGTGATCAGGATTTTAATGTTATCACAGTGAGTCTCTGCATCAGACACTTCATAACAGTCTGGATTTATCGCAGTCTAAGAACTTCTAAATATGGTCAAGCAATGTTTCTGGTGGCCTGGTATAAACGGCCTTGCTCTCACAGCTTTTGATGCGGTCAGTTCAATTTATAGCTGCTTATGGGTTATCTTTGGCCTTATTTGTGTCTGATAAAGCTGGCCATTAAAAAAGTTTAAAAACTTTCCTTAAATTCATTTTAGATTCCGAGTAAATGTGTTGTAATTATGAGTGTTGTATAAAACATGAACAATGATACAGTCTAGGACACTGCAAACAGTTTATATTCGCCTTTCATCTTTATTAATTTATCAATTATTCTATCGTTATCACAACCTAACAATATTAGTGAATGGTAGAGCTGGGTATTTATGGCAGCCTCATACATACAGTATCTTGATACAGAGGCCATAATACGATATGTATCATGATAGACTTAAATTGTGGACATTGACTAATCTTTATGCAGAATTCCAGCAGACAAAGTTTAAAGGATCCTGTTTAAAGACACTTGAATTTCAGGTCAATGTGATGCATGATGTAGTTTGGCTTCTAGATCACCTTTTGAACTGTAACATTGGTGATATAACTCAAGGTGTATATTACAGCTGCTGTCACAGCATTTGGAGCTGTATTGATTCTTTAAAATCTGATTTATGCATGAATCAGCAAGGAGCAGATGATGATATGTGTCACTGTGTTCACTGATTTTAGCACAGGCCTACTGGGGAGATCAAAAGAGCTCCAGCAACACTTGTAGTTTAGGAAACAACTTTATTAGACTGACGCGTTTTGGCTTGTGGCCTTTATCAGGGTCCAGGATCTTTTGATCTCTTCAAGACCTTTTCTCTCCAAGCACCTTGGAAGTTGGTGAAGTTGTGCCAGAAATTCTGACCTTTGATTTTAGCACAGGCCTATTGCACATTGCATATGTCTTATATTGTGCAGGCCTAGTACCTTTTTATTACACAGCGACACAAATAAAAGTTCTTAAAACCAGATAAAGGAAATGAATTCATTGATTTTAATTAGTTAGAAGTAAATTTTCAGGCAAACATGAGTGGAACTGGGGAGAAATAGGGTTTCATTTACTGTAAATCACTGCTACCTTCGAAAATGTTGCCAACATTTATTAGCAATTTAGTCAGTGCTCTCGCTCGGTCTCTCGTGGGTGAAGGTCATTAAATTTGTGTGCTTTTTAATACCACAGTGAAAATAGAAAGTTTTTCTGCACTATTTGATGTATTAAATTATAAAATACTCTCAGTTTTGGGGAGGAGGCTACTTTTTCTGTTGTAAGGATTCTATTTTTAAGAAGTATTACCCGTGAAACCACAATCTGTTTTTCCACCCTGTGTTTTCTGAATTTGATGGTATTCTTATGAAGAGTCTAGGGGGCCTGGTTGGGCTCTGGGGCAGTCAGTTGATGATCACTGATGAAGGCTATTGTCATTGAGCTAAATAATATGGAAATATAATTTTTGGTCCCTACCACCCAGCCCTAGTGAACGTGTCACCACAAGCGTGTCACTTATTAACCAGTGAGGGAGATGCAGGTTGAACCAGACGTGTCACAGCACACCTGCTGCCACGTGGGCCCCTGAGGACCATGACCAGAGCAGGTGAACTCAGGTGTTTACTCAGAGGTGTGGTGTGTTTGTGCACTCTCCCCACCCTGCTTTCCCCATCTACCCTATGGGACTGTCAGAGAGGGAGGGGCAAGGGTGGCTAGAATACCTGCTGCTATGACACTGGCAAGAACACACAAACCGGTTTACAGGATTTCACCTTTGTGAGTAAAGATTTGACGGATGGACTTTAGAGAGTTTTTCTGACACCTTCATGAAAAACACTTTCCTGTCAGTCTCTTTTTATTCACTTATTTGTTTTTCTGTTTTTAGCAGCCTTGAAAAGACACCTACTCTGGATCATGAGATGGTTTCCACGTCGGCGTATGTCCCCTCTGAAGCTGGTGATCCTCGGGGGGACTCTCTTCATGGTAGCTCTTGTTGTCCTCCAGAGGGATGTTAGCTCTTCACCTGTTAGTGACCCCTGGTTTCAGGACCTGGTGGTAAAGAAGGACCAAGTGATAGTCATGGTCAGAGATGCTGTCAACAACATGGGCTTCCAGGTCAAAGCTCCTCAGCCTCCGCCAGAGCAGGTCCAGGTCACAGAGAACCCTAACTGCCCCTCTGGATACTACACCAAAGATGAGCTTAAGCCTGCCCTTGAGAGACCACCACAGGACCCTAACGCTCCAGGGGCTGATGGTAAAGCATTTAAAACAGACAATTTGTCTCCAGAGGAGCAGAAAGAAAAAGATGAAGGCATGACGAGGCATTGCTTCAACCAGTTTGCCAGTGACCGAATCTCACTCAGCCGCAGTCTTGGGGATGACACAAGACCTCCAGAGTAAGAAAATGTCTCAAAATAATCTCTGATTTTCAGTTTTAATCAAAAGTGTGCTGATATGTAGACAGAAGTAGGGCTGCTCAATAATACCAAAAATGCTGATCTTCATTATTCTGATTAATGCTGAGACCTTGATCATTTTTTATTTATTTTGTCTGTGTGTTTCATATTATTGGATTAATGTGTTGTGTTGCGGGCAGCCAAGACCATTTTACAGATAGGCATGTTTTTTGGACTGCTCCAGGTCTGACTCCCTGAAACCCTTCATGACTGAGGTTGTTTTAAAAATAGTGGAGTTTTTTCTGCTCCTCTGTTGCACTTGCTTTTTAAACAAACGCAAGTTTGTGACGTGGCTCCTTGTGAAAGTGAGAGCAGTTTCTATGGAAGGGCAAGGCACACGCTCTTCTGTAAAGGTGTGGAGGGTGTGCCCGATATTGCACACATGGCAAAGCTAAAGGCTGTGAATGGGTTGTCATGATAACCATATTGTGAAGCCCGATATAATACCAGTTAATATATTTGATATTCCATACCTGTTTTGATAAAGTGGCAAGAACTAAAAACAAGATAATTAATTGTTCATGACAACTGTTATTTTCTATTTTTTATAACTGACAACTTCTAATACAAAAAATGCAGGTTCAGGAAAACCAAATGATCACAAAACAACACATACACAGTACATTTTTGAAAGGTTGCTTTGTTGTGTAAACTATCACATTCTTTCACATAAAAGCCTGAATAATCGTTAATTTTGTCTCTAAAAAGACGTAAGCTTTTTCACTGAAGAGGGCTTTTGAGACCAATACGATCACCATATTGAAAACACTGTCTCAAATGTTCTTTTGGTCGGCCTAATGATGAACAAAGTATCAAAGCTGAAGTGCATCTTGAACCCTCTAAAAACAAGAAATTTCAGCCATACACCAAATTATGCAAAAAGTTTAAATTTTTATGAAATCAAAATAGACAAGTTGGTCGAAGTTTAACCCAAGTCATATAAGGATGTGAATTATTATTCTTATTCTGCTGGAAAAATCAGCATCTTCACATGGAGAGTGTATGTGACATCTGGTGCTTCTGTTGCCAGCCTTTAGTGGGCACACTTGGAACTAGGGCTGGGCGATATTACCTTATCTCAGTATCACGATTAATTGAAGCTCTTACCTCGATTACGATTAATTAATGATTATTTTATGCTATGCTGGAACAAATTGGTAGTGTTACCCACGGTCGTCGAAACGGTCTTCCTGCAGTATTTACACTTAACTTCTTTCTGCTCGATGTCCTCTGCACAGAATCCAAAATGTGGCCGGACAATGGAGACAGAGGTCCTCTGATAGATTAGCACTTGTCTCCCCCACAGTGGCAGCGTGTCCTTCACTCTTGGCCGCGCTTAAAGTGAACGCAGACTGTATGGAGGGGACACGGTCACGTGACTTACACAGGGAAAATAATCAAAATAATCGACATGAGTAAAATTACTTATATTAGAGGGTCTAAATGTTGGCTTCAATTATTTTTCATTTAATTGCCCAGTCCTACTTGGAACTGCAGTTTTATGCATTACCCAGCACAGAAATAGTTTAGTCAAGGTCAGGGATGTCTAAACTTTTTGTTAGAAGGCCATACATACACAAAAATATGACGATGACTGAACTAGTTTGATTGACCACATCCAGATTGAATGAGTTTGACAAACTGATCCATTTGGGGTCAAGATATGTTCGGTTCTTAAATATACTTTAACAAAAATCAGCCTACCGGTATTTGATAACTTGACAAAGGCAAATTGCCAGTCATTGTTTAGGACTTTGAGTGGTTAGGGAGGTTTAAAGGGCTCCTTGTTTTGCCAGAGAGGGGGATCAGTGTGATTTAACTGATAATATGCTAGTACCAATTCTGCCCATCATTTAAGTTCTTTTTTATTCTGTGAGGGAAAAAGGGATTCTCTGGTTTTCTGTGTCAACAATGTCAAACACACTGGACGTCTGATATCTGATTCTGTTCTGTGACAAATGCACAAATGCATGTTGTTGGTGTTGCTGCTTGAAATCACAGGCACAGACTTTGGGCCGTGAATCATAATGCGTGAAAAATTTAGCAGGGCTTTCCACAAGTGCCAGCTGCCAGCCAAGCAGCCGACTTCTCACTCAGTCACAGATGGCTACTTTGTCCTTAATAGCATACATGACTGTCTATTTGGAAAATTAATTCATAGCTGTTTCCTAATGCATGTAAACAGCAAAGAAATCAAAGCATGTTATTTGCTTTAGTTTGGTTTACTTTGTAGTTAATTTGAGTTAGCATTAATGCTAATTTGCATCTGTGGTCCCTGAGCTGGAAGTCTAAAATATATAATACAGACAAAACTTTTCAATTATAGTCTTTATATCTCAGGATATTTTGCCAGTGCAGGGTGTTAACTTCTACATTTTTATCTGTCTTTCAATAATTGTGCACTGACCTAAAAGCATTTATCTATAATTCATTGGCCTTTTGTAGTCTTGGTTTGTATACATGGTGTACAAAAGTGAATTAACTTTTAATTATTTAATCAAATATATTTCAAATGCAAGGAAAAAATCTAAAATATCTTGATGAAATCAACATATAAAAGATGAAAAAACAAAAATACAATCCTCTTTTATCGTTTTTATAACTGTGGTGATCCTATACAAGCATTTTACAACATTTTAACAAGTTATTACGCAAAGCCCCGGCTTGCACTTCAGACAAATGACGAGACTCTATCAAACAAAAGTACAAAGGTGACTTAATCCATTCAACCTGTTTGGTTTAATAGGGGACACCACTGGATGTCAGGCTGGCTACTTTTCTTCTCTGGTGACTCCACCGTATGTCTGCTCAAAGCCCTGATGAACCTTTACTTTAGACCAGCAGGAACAATCTTGTTTGTGCCACAGTCTGTTTTTATGCAAAACAATACAGTCATGGCTGATGGTTGTGTGAGGTAGGAGTATGGAAGGTACAAACGTGCTCACATGATATGCTTATGAATATAACTCGCCAGAACACATGATCATCTGAAGCCATGAGCCTTTTTCTAGACCAAACAAAGAGACTGTCATGAGAATTTGCTTTGTTTTGAACAACCGCTGTAACAGTGACACCAAGAAATGTATTCAGCTGAAAGTCACCAACTATAAAGGTAACTAGTTAAACTGTTGCATCAGCTCACTGCATCTTAGTGTGGAGGAAAATGTGCATACAGCACTGGCAGTGTGTGTTCCATCTATCGGCCATCAGTCTGATTAGCTGATCTGGAGTTTCTATTGACTATTAGTATTTGATCAGTTCTGACCTCTAAATTATCTCCCTCCCTATCAGGAAGTTAAAGCCTGAGTGCTCAATGAACCTAAGCAGTCATACTTTCTTTTTTTTCAAAATAAAACACCCTGCAGACTTAGTAATTCAAAGAAGGTAAACCCCTGCTTTAGATAATTTCTGTCTGTGGTCCCTTATAGATAATTCCTTGACATCATGTCAGTCATGCTTACTACCTCTCTGCAGAGCATGACATTATTGTTTTGCAAGGCATGTGAAACTTTAGAAAAGGACTAGATAAAAGCTTTAATAAACATAAAGGTAACCATCCTCAGACCAGATGAAACAAGTTAAGAGTCCCCATCTTTGGTCTATGTTTCCACTGGAACTGCCACTAATCATGATAAAAATCAAATAGCAAAGTAGGGAGAAGCTGAATGTGCATCTCCAATTTTGAACACAAAACATGAGCAAACTGCACTTAGCTGTCATTCTTTGTAGCGATGTTAGTTCTCAGGAAAGATGAGTGCAACATTATTAAATTGGCCCTAAATAAGCAGCAGATGGAGCAGCAAATGGTGTCAGGTTGTTCTGCTATTTGCTTTGTTTTTATTCATCAGTTAAACAAAAGCTCCGCCATCTAAAGAAAGCCATATTTCATTTAATTTTTAGTCTGTGCTGCAGGTTGATTGAAAATCAACTGTATGTTGTACTGGTTACAGGTACTGGTTATCCAGCTTTCATGATCATGCTAAGCCAAAATCATACTTGAAATTAAGACATGATTAAATTCCCTGTGCTAACCAGTCAGCTACATTGCTGTATACCCTGCATCTTAGCAGGATCATGCTCGAAATGAAGTGAATAATTTACATGCTTTTTCATACTGACCTCTTCATTTTTGGAGAATCACTCAGTCACAATGCTAATGTGAATGTTAGCTACAGAACACAGCACCATGATCATCTGTATGCTGGATTATTGAGACTGAGACTTTATCTTTGTTGTTTAAAAAGCTTCCACTCACTATAAATGTTTTGCCAACTTGACATCTGTTCAGCTCACAAGCTTGAAGGGCCTTGAGTTATCTACTTTCAAGGAGCTACGTTAGATAAGCTAAACATTTATGACTGTTTCCTTATTTGATCATCATAAATTTAGTATGCAGAACATGAATATCAGCAGTGCACTGTTTTATGTGTTTATGTGCCTCATTAGGTGTGCCTGTTGTTTTCTTACACTTGTTTGTGCTTTGTTTTGTTTTAACGTGGCTCAGATGTGTGAACAGGCAGTTTCTTCGATGTCCTCCTCTGCCAACCACCAGTGTTATTATCGTGTTCCACAATGAGGCTTGGTCCACCCTCCTCAGAACTGTCTACAGCGTCCTGCACACATCTCCTGCTTTCCTACTAAAAGAGATCATCCTGGTTGATGATGCCAGTGTTGCAGGTATGGAAAATAAAAAAAAAACTTGTGATAAAGCAGTTTTTTTGTTTTACTGACAAGAAAAAAATACAAATAGAAGTGGGTGACTGTGTTACTGGGCTTGAGCTACTGACACATTAAAGCTAACACACCACACTGGTATGTCTATTTGGGGAAATCAAAAGAATCAGCCGCTTCAGGCAGTTGCTGACACTGTTTACAGGAGGAGAGTGAGAAGTCTAGTTGCAGCAGACCTTGTTGTGTTGTGCATATAAGTATTTTTTTGTGGTAGAGTTGGCTGTCCATCAGAGGAAGGTCAGAAGATCAATCCCAGTTTCTTCAGTCACATGTCAATGTGTCGGACAAGACACTTAATCCCTGATTGCCTCTGCTGCTGAATTGTATGTATGAAAAAGTAAGAATCAGATCAGCTAATACTGAGGGACACTTAACACAGCAAGCTCAATCATTTGTGTGTGAATGTGGGGAAGATGACTTGTAATGGGCAAATGTAACCTGTATTGTAAAAGTTTTATGAGATATCA
This sequence comes from Cetoscarus ocellatus, assembly GCA_037902135.1. Taxonomy (NCBI): domain Eukaryota; kingdom Metazoa; phylum Chordata; class Actinopteri; order Labriformes; family Labridae; genus Cetoscarus; species Cetoscarus ocellatus. Next base: position 214,885 of record JBAMNC010000466.1, read on the forward strand.
GATGGCTAGAACAGCAGGGCAACTTCATTTACTACTTACTTTGTATTTTTGTTTTTGCTTGATTATCCTCTTTATTCAAAGATTCTGGCATTTATTGTAATTGAGCTGTATATTTGCTTGGTTTGTTTGTGGGTTGATGATGGCTAAATGAAAGAGCAAGTCTGTTATCAAGTGGCTTAAAAAGGCCTGCTTTAGAAGTCACATACACTCTTTGTCATTGTGAGTGAAGAAGTGTTATTGACCCCTCTATAACTCAAGTTATAAGTGGTGTCATAGCTGTAACTGGAGACAAAATAAAGCAAAACTGATGGCAAACACACATTGCCACGACAGGCTAACAGGCTGCACAGGAGTCTAAACATTTAGTAGTTACTTATGTCATTGTTAAAATAAAAAAACAAACCTACTAGCCAGCACTGGCTTATACATCTGAAGGATTGTTTAATCTCCAACTATGCCAAACACTCACTCAAAATGTCATACTGCTGACAAATATCAAAGAGTCTCGATGTGAGTGATTTACATGTGTGATTTGGGATGTTCTCAGGTAGATACTTTCAAATATGGCTAAACAAAAGTTAGTTGAATTGATCCAGCTAGTCTTAAATTAATAAAGCACTCTTTTGGTCAATATTGAGCGAGACTTATTTATCATAGGATCACAGCATCAGCTGGTAAACAATGTAAGTTTGGTGGGCAGAGTGGATTGTGGCTAATGCTAGTTTTAGCAGTGCTGACACCACTAGCCTTTGCTTTCAGTTTAACATCATTATTGCTGTGCTGAATGTGGTTAATGGCTCCTTAAATAGAGGGGTTATATGTGATCATGACCCACCCGCCTGCACACAACTTCAACTACATTTTAGAGCAAATAATAGAGTTTTAGGGTGAATCCCAATTCTACTCCTTAGCCCTTCCCCTTCGTCTTACCCCTTCCCCTACCCCTTCCCCTAGCCCTCTGTTTTGAGGGCCAAGGGGAAGGGGTAAAAACACACTGCTGAGAAATGAGACACCACTCGATTACCGCTACGTCATCACCCAGAGCCACTCACTAGCTGTGACGTAGGCAGATGCGACAATAGGTGTAGCTACGGCTGCGAAGGCTAGCTTGTTATAACGAGAAATTTTGAAATACGACCAACAGTTCAAAACATGATTAATATTTACTTGATGAATTAATAATTACGTATAATTAAGCGCTTCCTTCAGTCTCCGCTCTGCCTCTTTTCAAGTGAGGTCCTGGTCTGTCTTCGTTTCAAGGGCTGTGTAGCCCTTGGTCTTAGCCCTTCCCCTTAGCCCTACGGAGAATTGGGAAACCACTTCACTAGACGTGAACGCGCAAAACCAAGGGGTAAGGGGTACAATTGGGATTCACCCTTAGTCTCAATTACTATGAGTGCCTTTCATGTTTAGGAGAACTGAGACATTGAGATTAATAGATTACTGTGCCACATGCTAAACTCTTTTTTTTTTCTTTTTCAATTATTTTTATGAGCATTGGTTTGAGGTATTTGTATTTTTAAAAATATAATTTTATGTATATTGCCTGTGCTCTAAAGTTCAAAATGATAGTGCCAAAAGTATATACACTCCTGATCAAAATTTTAAGACCAGTTGAAAAATTGCAACAATTTGCATTTTACATTGTTGGATCTTAAGAAGGTTCTAAGTAGAGCTTCAAAACACAAAATGAAGAAATGAGAGCAAGTGGCAAGAATATTTGAGCAGGCAATTTGCTGAAAAGTGCAATTAAACTCAAACATGTTTTTGTCAGCTGATCAAAAGTTCCCCCTGATCTAAATCCAATTGAGAACATTTGGGGATGGATGGCAAGGGAAGTTTACAAAAATGGACATCAGTTCCAGACAGCTTTTGATCAGCTGATGAGCAGCCTACTTGAGTTTAATTGTAGTTTTCAGCAAACTGCCTGCTCAAACATTTTTGCCACTTTCTCTCATTTCTTCTTTTTTGTATTTTGAAGCTCTACTTAGAACCTTCTTAAGATCCGACAGTGCAAAATGCAAATTGTTGCAATTTTTCAGCTGGTCTTAAGATTTTGAGTGTGTTAATGAAAACATGCGGTAACTGAAAATCAGTTTTTATATTTCTAATCTAAATATCTATCAAAATAAAAGTGATTATGATTTTCACTACAATTGAGCAGCCCTACTACATGTTCTAAATCAAAATACTGCCAAACATTGTTGTTTCTCAGAGTTGCCAGTTATGCTATACATTCGTTCCACAGCGTTTATTCAGTGTCCATTGTTCATACGCAGGCTGGTTGGTAGTGGTAGGAACTTGGGCCTGTTTTGATTTGAAAAACACTTATAAAATTAGTTTATCTCACAGAGCTTATTTTGTTATCTAAGCTTTAATGTTTATCCAGCTATATGCATGCATGCCTGAGTCTACCTCATGGCTTTAGTTAAACAGATGGAACAAGACTCAATTAAAGCTACTACCCCCTGCAAACTATAGTTTTGAATAGTGTTTTACAGTGAAATGGTTAATCACCTGGAAAGGTTTAATACAAAGTGAACATCCTTCTGAGTAGAATGAACATCAAGCCAAACATATGAACAGAGCCCCAACATGACTACAAACCCCTGTCTCCCCTAAAGAAATTTTTGGCCACCTGAAATTGAAAATTACTTTATAGATTCAGCTTATCACAGAGCATGATTAACATACAGCAGGTCTTTACTATACTCTTTATAGATTTGATAAAAGTCTTCTAATTATCAGCAATGCCAAGTAAAATAAAGTGAATTTTCTTTTTTCCTCTGCCATCATGACTAAGATGACAGCAAACTGGATTTACTGGTAATACTTAGGGCTGATGTAAATGGAGTGTTTTACATACAGGAGGCATGCTTAGATGTTAGATACGTCTTTAGTTTGTTTAAGAATTTTAGAGGGAACAGTGTAAAATCTTTAACTATGAATGATTCATGCAGTGTTGCAATGTTTAATCAGTTTAATTCTTTTCATTTCAGTTCAGGTTTAATTTGTTTTTAATGCTGGTTCACGAGTTGAAGTTGGGTTTTAATTTTTTGAAAGCTTTTTTAAATTATTTTAAGAGAGAGTGCTTTTATGACTTGGTTATAATTTTAATGATCAGATCAAGATTTATAGAAACGTCTTTAAACCATACCTTCAATTGAAAAATGGACAAAAGTTTAAAGTTCTGCATTCAGCAAGCTTAACCAAAACTGACACTGAGGTGCCTTCATCAAACTGTAATCAGAGGCTATGTGTCATTTAGTAATGCCAGATTTTTTAATCAGAGGTCAGTCTTCTTTATATGTAGTGCTCAGTTTAAATCAAAGGATATAATGATGAATATTAACAAGAGCCCTAAGTTGTATAACATTACAGTGAGATACTGTTCAGTGTCACAGAAGGTAATAACCTAGAAGGCGTTGTTAAGTTTGGTAGATAACACCTTAAGAAAACAAAGAGAAAAATGTCCCAGCAGTCACAGTCTTCAGTTATGAGTTAATCATTAACTAACATCTCTGACTTTATAGGTAAGCATGCCCTTTCTGTAATCTCTGAGCATTGATAAAATACCTCAAAAATGTGTGTGTTTTCTTTGATAACAACAGAGTTTTGAGTAATAAGTGCAAGCAATAAGAAGAAGGTAGTTTGACTGTCCTCAGGTAAAATGTAAATAACACTGTGTTAATCAGTAAAGTCAGAGTACGGCTCTGTTGGATGTTTTGCATAGTAACATTTCACTGTAGAAACAGTTGAGTGTTGGGCTGATGGTTTGCAGAGTGGTAAGCAACAAAGCACGGCCCATATGCATGCCTCCGCTGGCCCGGGTTCAACTCTAACCTGTGGCCAGTTGCAGAGTGTCTTCCCCCATTCTCTCTCCTCCCCTTTCACAAGCCTGTCCACTGTCTATCTCTCCTATCAATAAATGCACAAAAATGCCCAAATGTCATCTTGTAATCTTGTAATCAGTTGAGTGTCATGAGGTGTCATGTTACTACACAGCAAGTGCATCAGTTTATCCAACAGTTTCCACACTTTTTCTGCCAGGTTCACCACTGGTCAATGAAATAATTTCCTCTTCTCATCCTCTTCTATACCCACATAATCATTTACTAATAAACACTTAACACTTTGTCTATTGCACCCTCTGCTGATAAGTTCTTTATTTTAAGAATTTATCTGAGAAATAGTCAAAAAAATACAGAAGTGTAACAAGTGGTTCTGTGGCTTGACAGAAGAAGTAATTTAAAATTACACTGCCGCATAAAATTTTCAAATTGTCAATACATATGAACAGTCATGATTTTAATAGATTTTTAACCTTAGTCTCTGAAGATCCAAAACATCCTGAAAAATAGGCTGGAAATCTTCTTTGTCATTTATATTTACAGTCTGAAATAGAGAGAAGATGTGACTGAGTAGTTTTTGCCTTTCTTTCATTGTTGAGATGTGTGGTATAGGTTACTCTTAGTGTTCCCCATAAGGTCTTCATCCAGGTTTTGTAGCAGTGAAAACTTTCATCGATTTTCTTTGCCTTACTGCAAGGTGCCCCCTCAGGTTTGGACACCTCCGAGGATCAGGGTCCCCACTATGGTAACCTCTGATATGATCTTTAAATGCCTGTATTTATGTTAAACATTAATAATTAAGAAGAGATTGTAAACAAGCACTTGAGCTTGTTAGTCTGTCTGTGTGTCTGTTAGTTCATTTTCCTACTCTGCTCGAATCCTGAAACCACGTTTATGCATTATCACTGTACAGCTTAATGTTATCTAACCTATGATGCAGGTCAGTGATTTAGCCAAAACCTAGAATACATCTGGTACAACAAACTTACATCACTGTAGAGGTCTAACTCAGTCTTCATTTGTAAAGTGTCGTTCATTCAAACACGTCAAAACCACTCTTTTACTTTTTCATTTTTACAGGTACGTACCTATCATAAATGATTTAAACACTTGGCAACATTAAGTCACAAGAAAAAGTTTTTTCTTTTGAACATTTGTTGTCCATAATAAAACTTGAAAATTGCATAATAGTGCTCTAAAAACCAAAACGGCAAAAAAAACTTCAATGTGGCCTTTTTTAGAAGGCAATTGAACTACTTTGTTAAATAAACTGCTATATCTTACCTTACCATTTTATAATGAGGTTTGGTTGTTTATTCATTCATTGGCAAAGGAGGGTGAGAAAATCCCATTATTTAAATAAAGGTGAAGTTACATTAGACTTAGTAGACTTGTCATGGTGTCTCATGACAAGCAGGTTACTGGTTCGATCTTCTGGACCTTTAAGTGTGGACTTTGTATGTTCTTCCTGTGCATGCATGGGTTCTCTCTGTGTACTGAGGTTTCCTTCCACAGCAAATAAAGCATGCTTGTTTGGCTCATTGGAGATCCTAAATTATCTTTAGGTGCGAGTGTGAAGGTTCTCTGTCTGTTTTTGTCAGCCCTGTGATTGGCAGGGGACTAACCCAAGTAGCCCTCTTGCCCAATGGCAGCTGGGATAGGCTACAGGCCCCCTTTGACCCCGGAAGGGATAGAGTGGTAAAGAGAATAGATGGAAGGATGGCTATATGCAATGGCTGTATCATAATGATGATCAAGATAAAGAGCAGCATTATACAAAGAACAGTAAAAACAGATAAAAAGTTAAGTGCTGGGGCTTTATGAAGTGTCTAAATCAATATCTGCACTATAAAGTGACCAAGACAAAAAATTATACACTGACCAATATCAATAGCAGCATAAAAAGATTACCAAAACTTGTGTCTGAATTATTAGTTAAACAAAATTGGTTGCAGCATCATGTTTTGACCCAGATCTGATTGCAGGATAATGAGGTGACCAAACAAGTTGTTGTAGTGTGTGAAAACCAAAATTACTAGCAGAATAATAAGTTGATCAAGATCAATAGCAGCGACTACAGTAGGCCCAAAATATAATTGTTGCTTACTTACTCAATAAGAAGTCTCAAACTGTGTAAGTATTGGTCACAGTAAGCGTATTAAAAGGTTTACAAGATACCTTAGAATTAAGTTAGAGGTGGGACATACACACATGGGGCATAATGAATACATTTAAAGGTGTTTATTAGGGATGTGAGTCTTCCAACAGGTTACAATTAAATTAAATTCCAGTTCTGGGGTCTAGATACTGAAGGGGATTATGTTGAAAAATAATGCAATATGTCTGCCAAAAGTCAAACCCTTAAATATGAGGCTCACAACTTATCAATCAGCCCTCGTATGAATGATGAGAGTTTAAACTACACTCTTAATATATCAAAGCAGGTTTATTAACAGAATCTTGACATACATGAAGGACACATAAATAACTTTCAAAAAAAACAGAAGTACGCTCTGAATGTTGTGTCAGTCATCTCTGAGCTAATGTGCCGTTAGCTTATGCTAAATTTACATTTCCCTACACGACCAAACTTCCCCTTTTCACTACCACAGAAGCAGCTCACATAAAGTTTACAGCTGGTTGATTGCTTTAGACTGAAACTAAAGACAAACTTGCAGCATGTGTTGTGGTCAGAGGCTTGTTGAGAGGAAGTGTGACCCAGTTTGTAGTGGAACATTTTCACTCACTGACTGTTCTTCCCACTTTGGTTTGATGCCTGTAAACATGATTATTGTTATAATTTATGTTCTATGGGCAAGCCTTTCTTCTTTCTGAGAGGTCAAAGTGTGTCCTGATCACAACCTTACATATACACTACACAAACAACCTCTAAACAGTGAAGTAAATTCATCAGAAAAGCAAATAACTTGTTATGCCTCTTATTTTTTTATTCCCTCAGACCATCTGAAGACGGAGTTGGAGGAATATATCCGTCCGCTGAAGATTGTGAAAGTAGTAAGGCAACCAGAGAGGAAGGGTCTCATCACTGCCAGGCTGCTGGGTGCCAGTATCGCTCAGGGCGAGGTGCTGACCTTTCTGGATGCACATTGTGAGAAAACACACACACAGAATGCACAACTTTAAGTACCCATGTGTTTCAAAAAAGCAGTACTCAAGTAAAGGAGAATTTACGTAAATAAAAACAGACCCTTTTGTGTTGTTCAAAAAAGGACGACAGCTGGAGCGTGACGACAAGTCAACAGGACATTGGTTTCATCTTAATGTAGTGTAACAATAGCATTTGAGGCAAAAAGGAATTCACCAGGGTGATTAGGACTAATGTATGAAAGGTAACGCTGAAAAAAACCCTTTTGCACTGACAGGTATAGATTACCCAAGTGATGAATATTCAGTAGATCAAAATAAATATTTATCCCTGATAAATATTACATTACGAAAACTTAGAGTGCAAATGTACGGTATGTTTAATCTAAGTCTTACAGATAAACTAGCATTTTAATAATGTATGCCACCAAACCTTGTGAACATCATTGATCAGGTAGATATGAAGAAAAATGATATTAAACTTGATATCAAACTTAAACATTTAGTATTTCAGCCTCACTTGTTGATGGCAGCATTTGAGTAATCTGTTTTTAAGGTGATTTGGTAAGTAGAATACTTACCAACACAGAAATAACTCAAACAAAACTACTGATAAAAAAACTTTCCAAACAAAATAAAAACAGGTTATCAAAATTAAACTTTAACCTCTGGTGCCAGTGATCCCTTTTTGGACAGGTATTTTTAAGGTTATTTTTCCTTCAATAATCTCTGTAACTTGTAATTTGTCCAAAATGTGAATTGAATTTAACCTATCACTGCTGTCAGGCACAAACCTCTTATCTGTTTTTTAGGATTTTCATTTTTTTTCATAACACAGTGCTTTTGGTCACTGTCCATGTTTATTTTAGTTAAATTTAGGACTTTATTTCATCAAATAAAACATTCAATACAAACAAAAAAAATCTCAATGTGTGAATAAAAAGGAGCAGAATGAAGAAAAATCTTAAAGAGTCTGCCCCTCTCTCACAAGATATTAATTAACTAAACACACAATTTTAATTAACAAGAGCTGCAGGCCAACATGCTTTTTTACATTTCATTATTTCTTTTATTCAAAACCAACCACCAAAACAAACAAACATACAAAAAAGACCACATTATTTCACATTTTGCTACAAAACAAACAAAGCAAGACTTAGATTAACACATTTCCCTGTATTCACTCAACATACTGGCTTTGATACTTTTTTTAAAGGTAAAATGATTGATTGATTGATTGATTGAGCTTCTTCAGTTTCTTTGTACAGATTGTTCCATAAAGTGATTCTGCTCGCTGTAACGCAGCGCTCCTTCAGTTTACTTCTGAATCTTAGTTTTTTTAAAAAATATTTCAGATCCTTTTAAGTTATAACAACTTTCTTTTTTCTCATATCAGTTCTGGATGTTGATTGGTAAAAATTTCTTATGAGCTTCATACATAATCTGAAACATACTGAGATCCACTAACTCACTGAATTTAAACAACTGCAATTTAACAAATAATGGGTTTGAAGGATCTCTGCATTGACTTCTACTAATAATTCTTATTGCTCTTTTTTGTAAATGTTGATGAGTGGGTTTGATAAACTTTTAACCAAACTAGAAAAGCACTCAGAGAGCGCAGACCTCCTCCAAGCAGCTTTGGTCCACTTTGGCGAAAATGGTCCTCTCTGTCAATGTTAAAGAATCCTTTAAAAAATTCCTGGATCCAGACGGTGATCCGATTACCCCCAAAATTTAATAAGTTCTTCCATATCCCATTTCTGACAATTCCTGAAAATTTCATCCAGATCCGTTCAGAACTTTTCAAGTTATTTAGAACACAAACAAACAAACAGACAGACAGATATACGCCGGCAAAAACATAACCTCCTTGGCGGCGGTAATTAAAGTACCATAATCATTTGTAGTCAGGAATATGCAATATGCATTCATTCAGTAGCTGAGCATTTTTTTTTAATTTCCTTCAAAAGTAGCAGTTTTGAAGATAGCTGCTCTGTGCCCATCATCAATGATATGACGCTCCTTCCTATCAAAATTATGGAACTAATAATCGACCAAAATGGCCTCAATAAAGCCAAGTTTAACTGATTTTTCTTTTATGCTCTCTGTAGTGCGGAATGAAAATATGTAATCTCTTAATCTCTGATGATGTGCCTTATGGGCAGGCTGGGTGCTTTTTTTTTTTTATACTATTTTTCAGCAGATGTCCCCACTTTATTATTTTAGTACCCCAGAGCAAAACAATGCAATTCTCTGAATGGGGATTTGAACAGGAAATGTTTTTATAAACTGAAACAACCTTTAAACTAGAGGTGCTGCAAGACCACAAACATCAGACTTTCACAGCCAAGTTATTATTGGAAATGTAGAAACTACACCATTGTGCGATGTTAACAAATCCATTAAACAGTTCCTTAATCTGCATCCGTTTTCAGATCACCTCCAAAATCTAATCTCTTCTTTATGTGCCATGACCTAAAAATTATCAAAACCCATTGAGAATCTTTTGAGTTATAATGTCCACAGACGAATGGACAGACAAACATACAAACACAGGCAATATCATAATCGCCTTGGTGGAGGTAAAAACTATTAAAATCAATTTTGTCTGTTATCATTGACATGGTCCTACCTGTGTTTAAAAAAAAAAAAAAAAAAAAAAAAACGCATTTACCTTTTGGTGTATGCATTTTCCCAATGACGTATCAGTGATGTAATGTAGAAAAATGTTATGAATTGGTCTAAGTTCAGAAAATAAAGTCAGTTCTTTTTATTAAAAGTATTAAAGTTGATGAAAATATCTGATTCAGTGAAAATACAAAATGATGTGAAAATGAAATACAGTAGTGTTATTTTTGATGTGTCCACTTTTGGGAAGAAAGGTATACATTTGACTGTTTTCTTTATGCAGACACAGTAAGAACAATAAAAATGTATTTTTTGATAACCATTGACATGTCCCAGACTTTATCCCAGAACTGGTTTTCTCCAAGCATTTTTTCAAAAGCAAATTATCTAATGTCTAATAAGTTTTGTATATTAGAAGTTCACAATTAACCATTTAAATGACTGATGTTATTTTAAATAATTGTTTCAGTGAGCGTAAATTCAAGTAACATAAGAATGTAATGATTTTATGGTACTTGTCTGATGTGTGTAATTTGGGATGCCATGTTACTGATGCAACTTTTTTAATGAGGCATAAAGAGAAATCACACAACACGTGTAAAAGTAAAAAATACTTTATATCTCTGCAATAACAAGAATCAAACAACTGTTTCAGTCAGTTTTGATGTTGTGTTAGCTTGCTCCTGAAGCCGTACTCTGCCCCAAAATAAATGTCTGCTTTCTTTATGTTTAGGTGAGTGTTTCCACGGTTGGCTGGAGCCGCTGCTGGCCCGCATTGTTGAAGAACCCACAGCTGTGGTCAGTCCAGAGATCCCCTCCATTGACCTCAACACCTTCAGCTTCTACAAACCCAGCTCCAACTCTCATGCCTTCAATCGAGGCAACTTTGACTGGGGCCTTACCTTCGGCTGGGAGGCCATTCCTGAATATGCAAAGAGGCTGCGCAAGGATGAAACATACCCTGTAAAGTAAGAGTGACTCTGATGATTCTGCTTCAAACATTAAGACTTATTTTCACTGTCTGAGGGTTTTTAATTTGACTGTGATTATTTCAGGACACCTACCTTTGCCGGAGGTCTCTTCTCAATCTCAAAGAAGTACTTTGAACACATTGGGACATATGATGACAAGATGGAGATCTGGGGTGGTGAAAATGTGGAGATGTCTTTCAGGGTTTGTCTCTTTGTCTCCCAAATTTCTTCCTATCCTCTAAAAAGATCCTCTGTCATAAGGATGTTAGTGTCTGTATTTGTGCTTCTTGATTATGGATAAAATTCTTTATCAAGATTTCTCATCGATAATACTACATGTGCGCCACATGCAATTATTGAGCCGTCACATTCTTAAACATTTAAATTCTTTAAAAATAATTAGCCTGAAATAATTAATTTTAAAAAAGGAACTGTGTTTAAAGGAACCCATATTCTGCTTTTTTATATGCCCTTTAGCACATTTAACATGCCTCCTCCAGATGAAAGAATGCATCTATACACAAAACAAAAGGTCTGCAGCATCAGGACTTCTCCCTCTCCCACTGTTATCAGTGCCTGTAGCTGCTTATAACAGCCTGTCCAGGCCCCTAGCCCCTAGCCCTGAGTAGACCTACTCGTGTTCGGACCTGCCACTAGTGGTTTCATTAGCAGTTTAAGCCCATTGGCTCGAGTTGGCAAAGCATAGACCATAGACATAATGCACAGCAGCTGAAAACATGGCACCGAACTGACCAATCACTGCAGAGTAGACCAGCCAACTAATCAGGGCAGACAGGGCCAACAAGGGGAAGTGACAGGAAATCCAACAGAGTATCTCAGACAGAGAGAGATACCACTGGATCAGGGTTAAACAATACATGTAAACTCAAAGGTTCTTGAACAGAAACAATTGTGCACATACTCTAGCAGTCACTGAAATCATATATTTGAACCAGTGTTAAGGCAAAATTTCCTCTTTAAGGAAAAGCTGACGTTTTTTTGGCCAAAAGTAAAACAAATATTTTGGCTCATGAAGCCACAAAGACACATGACCTGCTATTCCAAACCTTTCCAAAAGCAAAAAAACAAGACAGATCCTTCAGACTTTATTTGTGTAGTGCTAAATACAACTAAATGTAGCACAAGGTGCTTTACATAAACAGGAATTAAATATCAACAAAAAATATGTGTAAGGAAAACAAATGAAACCAAACTAACACTCCTTTAGACGACAAAGGAAAATAAATAACTTCATTACACAGAGTGAAGGAAGAAGGGATTAACGAAACGCTGTCAATAATTCATGATGAGAACACGCAGAAAATGAAAATAGAGAGAAAGCAAAAGTTATGATATAGATTTAGAATCAATTTTAGAATTAGTCCATTTCAGATTAATGGCAAACCCCATGAACAAAAGAAAAGATGTTTTGGACCAAGGATTTACATTCTGTTATGCCAAAGAATGTGTTATTTTCAATGTCTGAAAAATAGTTGGATTTTAAAGTACTTAAATTAACTTGAAATGTTAACAGTTTTTCATTCATGACATACAGCTGTCTGACCATACAGTTTGCTTTTTAAATGGCAATTTAAAGAACTGTTGCTTTCATTTTAAAAAATGAAAGAAAATGACTCATATTATTTTCAGGAACATTTTTTATTTCTTTTCTGATTACAAAGTCGTGAATCTACAAATAGCCAAACTCAGAGTTCCTGAATTTAAAATCCAAAACTTAAGTGTTGTTTAGGTCTTAGATTCTGACTTTATAAATTAAAAAATTGTCTTACATTGCCCAGTGCACTTTCTTTTTCAATGGACAAATGGTGTGACCTTGTATATGTTCTGCTTTTCTTTTGACTTTATGACCAAGTCTCTTCAAAGTCTGGATAATAATGGAATCATTCTGAGGTAAAAATCAAAAGTAATTGCTTATTACTCAGTCCGAGTATATTGTATACCTTAATCAGGCTCATAACTACAGGAATGATAGAAGAAAAACTGTTCATCTGTTATGACTTTTTCCAAGTATGGGCTATTTAAAACTTTAAATCTGTAGATTTTCGAGTTTGGATGCTTGTACATATAGGACTTTTTAAACTTGGAAATTCTGAGTTTGGTATCTTGAACATGTACAACATCATTATCCTAAGATATAAGTTTCTTCTTCAAAATTTATGGATCAGTTTGCCTTTTTTTAAAGTTGACTTGATATACTGTCATACATTAGCAACACAAGACAATAAACCACACAGTGTGTCCTCTAGACTTTAATAATGATGTTCTTTAACAGGACTATATCCTTTTTTCCTCACTCATTAAGTCTGCATTATGCCAGCCCTCTGACAATATTCCAAATGCCCATTATCTTTAATGAGTACAGATTCAACAGTGGTCAAGCAACAAAAATTTAAATACCACTGTCAGTCAAATATCAGGTAATTTAATTAAAAGCATGTTTTATTTGCCTCTCAGTTAAGAATTTTATGGTAATTGTCAAAAGTTGATATTTAGTGAAAAACCCAATAAGTTGTAAATGATATGACTGACACAGGCAAATCCATTAAAATACAACATATAGCACCTCCATGGAGCCAGAGTGGAATGATATTGATTTCATAGACTACACACGTGGACAAAACTGTTGGCACCCTTCCGTTAAAGAAAGAAAAACCCACAACGGTCACTGAAATAACTTGAAACTGACAAAAGTAATTATAAACAAAAATTTACTGAAAATTAACTAATGAAAAACAGATATTGCTTTTGAATTGTGGTTCAACAGAATCATTTTAAAAAACAAAATAATGAAACTGGTCTGGACATAAATGATGGTACCCCTAGAAAAGATTGAAAATGATCTGACCATAGGGACATGTTAAACTAAGGTGTGTCCTGTCATTAGCATCACAGGTGTCTTCAAACTTGTAATCAGTCAGTCTGCCTATTTAAAGGCTGAAAAGTAGTCACTGTGCTGTTTGGTATCATGGTGTGTACCACACTGAACATGGACCACAGAAAGCTAAGGAGAGAGTTGTCTCTGGAGTTTAGAAAGAAAACTATAGACAAGCATGTTAAAGGTAAAGGCTATAAGACCATCTCCAAGCAGCTTATGTTCCTGTGACTACAGCTGCACATATTATTCAGAAGTTTAAGGTCCACAGGACTGTAGACAACCTCCCTGGACGTGGCCGAAAGAGGAAAATTGATGATAAATTGAAGAGACAGATCATACGCATGGTAACCAAAGAGGCCAGAACAACTTCCAGAGAGATTAGAGGTGAACTCCAAGGTCAAGGTACATCAGTATCAGATTGCACCATCCACCGCTGTTTGAGCCAAAGTGGACTTAATGGAAGACGACCGAGGAGGACACCACTGTTGAAAGCAAATCATAAAAAAGCGAGACTGGAATTAGCGAAAATGCATATTAACAAGCCACAAAGCTTCTGGGAGAATGTCCTTTGGACAGACAAGACAAAACTGGAGCTTTTGGCAGGTCACATCAGCTCTATGTTCACAGACACAAAAATGAAGCATACAAAGAAAAGAGCACTGTACCTACTGTGAAACATGGAGGAGGCTCAGTTATGTTCTGGGGCTGCTTTGCTGCATTTGGCACAGGGTGTCTTGAATCTGTGCAGGGTACAATGAAATCTCAAGACTATCAAGGCATTCTGGAGCAAAATGTGCTGCCCAGTGTCAGAAAGCTTGGTCTCAGTCGCAGGTCATGGGTCCTCCAACAGGATAATGACCCAAAACACACAGCTAAAAACACAGAAGAATGGATCAGAACAAAGCATTGGACTATTCTGAAGTGGCCTTCTATGAGCCCTGATCTAAATCCTATTGAACATTTCTGGAAGGAGCTGAAACATGCAGTCTAGAGAAGACACCCTTCAAACCTGAGACAGCTGGAGTAGTTTGCTCATGAGGAGTGGGCCAAAATACCTGTCGACAGGTGCAGAAGTCTCATTGAGAGTTCCAGAAATCACCTGATTGCAGTGATTGCCTCAAACGGTTGTGCAACAAAATATGAAGTTAAGGGTACTGTCATTTTTGTCCAGGCCAGTTTCATTATTTTGTTTTTAAAAATGATTCTGCTGAACCAAAAGCAATGTCTGATTTTCATTAGTTAATTTTCAGTAAATTTTTATTTATTATTACTTTTGTCAGTTTTAAGTTATTTCAGTGACCATTGTGGGTTTTTCTTTCTTTAATGGAAGGGTACCAACTATTTTGTCCATGTGTGTATTACTATGTTGGCAGACTAACTCGACTCTTGTAAACAAATCTTGGACATTTAAAAATGTTTTCATGATTCTTGAAAGGCTAAAGTTACAATTGAAATTGATTGATTGTGCAGAATCATTATAAATTCTCCCTATTTTGAATGTTTCTTTCAGGTGTGGCTGTGTGGGGGTCAGCTAGAGATCATCCCATGTTCTGTGGTTGGCCACGTCTTCCGTACCAAGAGCCCCCACACCTTTCCAAAGGGCACGTCAGTCATCACTCGCAACCAAGTTCGCTTGGCTGAGGTCTGGATGGATGACTACAAGAAAATCTTCTACCGCCGCAACAAGGGTGCTGCTGAAATGGCTGCTGGGGTAAGTGTGACTTAAAGGAGAGCAAGTGTTCAAAGCTTGTGCAGGGTTAGTTTTAAAAACCGACTCTTCACTCTTACAGCATAACTTTGGAGACATCTCTGAACGTCTAAATCTGAAGGAGAGGCTCAAGTGCAAGAACTTCACCTGGTACTTGGAAAATGTCTACCCAGAGATATATGTGCCTGATTTAAGCCCAGTAAAATTTGGAGCTGTGAGTCACATTTTTTTTCTCTGAATATTGGTGTGCAAAAATATCACAAAGTTTATATGACTATGTGTTTGACTGCTATTCCATGTCCATCTTTGCACAAGTTGAAAAATAAAGGGTCTGGCAACTGTTTGGATGTTGGAGAGAAAAACGAGGGAGGTAAACCTGTGATCATGTACCAGTGTCACAACTTGGGAGGTAACCAGGTACACAGACTCACATATCCAATCAGTTATTGACACTAATTGTTGTTTCTGAGTCATTCAGTTGTCTGATTGAAAAATTTTTCCTTTTCTCCCCAGTACTTTGAGTACACATCTCAGAAAGAGCTGCGTCACAATATTGGCAAGCAGTTGTGTCTTCATGCCTCACCTCAGCCTGGGCAAATGAAGATTGAACTGTGCACATTAAAGGGGAAGGGCACCAGTGTGTCACCACAACAGGAGTGGATATTTTTCGAGGTGAGGAACAAGTCGGGCTGACTCACAGGAAAGTGTGAAAAGGGAAAAAAGCTTTTTCTTGTTGTTTAGAGTTAAGATATTGACATGGTTATGATGCCTGTCCACTGCAACTGTTTCTTAGGCTAGCCACTTTTAGCACAAACACTGGGAGCCTGAAAGACAACGTAAAACACTTTGGCTTTAGATGTCCTTGTAAGACATGGCATTACAAGCTCTCTAAGCCCCTGCTCTGGTCTGTTTGGAAATATGATTATTACAAAGGCCTGTACCATAACACACTATTTGTATATTTCAAGCTAACTTCATAGAAAACTGTGTTGTGATGCTAACCTGACATGTCAGAAAGACAATTCAATGTGTCTACTGGATTTATTTCACTAGACCATCCAGACAACTGCCCATAGAAAGTGTTTGGGGGAAGGCAGAACCTCTCAAAAACATACCAGGGAGGTGACTGGAGTATCATTCTGTCAATCACATTTATAACAGGCCAAGCAGTTGCCAACAACCAAGACAATTACCAAGACAAACTTTTGGTCTAACAATGACAGCAACACATTTTTTTGTATATGTAGTTGTGCTCTGCTTACTGAAGCACTGAGTTTAATTTTGCAACAGCCAATAATGACTTTTCATGTTTTCCTAATCTGTCAAAGTTTAAGGTGCTGGATCATATCTTTCAGTCAGTAATTTTTTGTTGAAGGATGAGTAGTCTCTCAGTAAAGAAGGATCAGTCTTACAAAGTTACACATTTTATTGTAAGTGAAGGTACTTTTGATATTCTTCAGTAACTCATGGTGATCAAAATGGCAAACTTGTTTTCCATTATGTTCCATTTATTTTTAATCAGAGCTGTTAAAGATATGATCAAGTGTTAAATATTTATATTGTCTTATTTGTGTGCTTACTCTTTATTCTGTTGTCTTTTCAGGAAACTCTTCTAAAGAACCCGAGTAGTGGAAAATGTTTACGACTAAAAGGAGGACAGATTCAGATGGACGACTGTAACGCTGTGGACCCCTTCCAGCACTGGGTCTTGAGTTGACCCCCCTACCTGCCCGTCAGGTGACTTCTGGCACATAGTGCCCCTCCCTCAGACTGGGTTCTGAAGGGCCAACATCGATGCAGATGGCTTCATAGAGCTTAGTGTGTTGGACTACACTGAGTGGACAGATGGAGGCCAGAGTGAAGACAGACACATCTGTTGGAGGTGCTTGGGTTGGCCTTAAACTTGTTTTAAATATATTTATGAAGGAAATTGGGGAAAAGATATTTAAAGGTGGTTGGGGATTGTCAGGCAGCCGTGGACTTTTCATTCAGTAAGGACAGCCTAAAGGTGGATCAAAGGCTGTCTTCAATGATCTTAATTCAGGGACACTCTGGCTCAGTAAATTGGTGCTTTCTGAATCTTTACTATCTGACAATGAATGTTGAAATGTAATAATTTGCACAAAGGGATATTTCTCTATTTAAATAAGTTATTTTTTGTTGTTTAGGACGAGATTGTTCTCATCTCTGCGCACAGCCCTGGAAACCTTCCACAGCGGTGCTATAGTAGAAAAACCACTCAGTCTTGATGCTTTGTCAAAAGTATTTCACTGTTTTTTTTTTTAAATCTCTGATTTTCTGTCAGAAATACAGACTCATCAAAACCATTTTATTTGTGCTTAGAATCAAACTCTGTTGTCATGCTGAAAATGCAGAGACCAAAAATACGACAGAGCAGTCATAGCACACAACAGCACAAAATAAAAACAGTGACTCAAAATTTCAATAAATTACCAAAATGCAGATGATTTCCAGAAAGAAATACCAAAACAGAATAAAACTTCAGACCAATTCTAATAAAAAGAAATCATTCAAAATTCTTTGAAACAACAAAGTAAATCTTGATTTATGTGGAGATGACAAGATTGGAAGTCCACTTGTTTGTCTTTTTTTTCTTTTTTAATTTCCTGAACTCAGTCACAGTTTATTATATGTGTTGCCTCTGAGATTGCTTACATCTATCTTTGATACAACCTCTGAACTCTCTGGACTGGCATACATGGTTTTCACCTGTGAGTTTGTTTTGTGTCAACAGTGACTCCTGTTCTTTAACTGTTTTGTATCATGAGGTCTTCACTCTGACATGTGTTTTAAAGCAGTGCTTCCCAAGTGTGCAAGGTACTGAAGGTGGCCTACAAGAGGTCCTTTACAATAAATAATAAACATTTGATTAATTGAAACCACATTGTAATTTGATCATGAAACACTGAATTACATGTTTCAAGTCTACAACTAATAAAAAAGCTTTAAAGATTTTAACACACATGTACACTTTTTATCAATCTTGATGGCTGCTAAACAGAATCAGTGCCACTATTTAACCGGTGTTGAGTTAACAGTGGACATTTCATTAAATATCTCACTGCACTGCTTGGTTACTGACTTCCAGAACTCATCTAAGTTTTCAAAGGCGTGAAAGAGTATCAGGAGAGTTTGTAAGGTCCCAAACTCTGATCCAGAAGAATGTATTAAAAGAATCATAGCAGGGAAACTGAGTGTTCGAACTGATATCTGTCTGTGATAGAGGCAGGGGGAACTTAGTACATCCGGATTCAAGTTATGGTTGTTTTAGGGTTTTGGTGGCCTCCAGAGAAATTTAAGGTATAAAAATGGGCCCCATTACTTAAGTTTGTATTGATATTTGACGTGTGCTGCTGACCTCTTGGCCAGGTGGCCCTTGCAAATGAGATCCTGATCTCAATGGGATTTATCTGGTTAAATAAAGGTTTAACTTATTTATAAATAATAAATAATAAAGTTTCAGAAAGACTGTTTTAGAGCATAAGTGTGTTCAGAGTTTTGCAGATAACTGGATCAGTCATGCAAACTGGGCCTAGATATCTAAAACTAGTAAAGTTTTGACCAAAAAAATCAAAATATTAACTGGTTCAGAGAATGAGATTTAGGGTTTTAATAACTGAAAAACAGTAACATGCTTTTGTTTATTCCAATTGATGTGTGTAAGGTCTATCAGAAATAGACAACTACAAAATAGAAAAATAGACAAAGTCAGTGCTCACTAAAGTGTGGGTCACTTGAGGGTGTGGAGAACTTGCTCCAGTTCAAAATCGGTTCCAACTAGTTTGATTGGAAATAATTTCCTCAAATGCTCGACTTATCCTTTATTGATACCCTTCACTTCTTTTCATTTTCCTCACAAAACAGTGATGTGGTGGACTTGAGAGATGCTTTTAACAGGGACCAAGGAGCAGAGGAAGTAAACAATTCTGCTTCATTTTACACAGAAATAAACTTAAAATGAAACATGTCTGTGGTTGTGTGGTGTTAAGCAAAGTGTGGAAACACCAGCAACATGCTGAAACGCTGCATGGCATTAACTATCGGGCGTGCCTTTTGTTTGGCATTTTACACGAAAATTATGCTCGTTCCTCTCAGAAAATCCACAAGAATGGACAAAAGAATCTATAATGTACGTATTGGATTGATGACTGGAATTGATAACAGCACTGGTGTGGAAATCATATTAAAATACTATCCCTTTTCAGGACTCCCTGCAGTGTTGGGAGACACTGTCAGAGGGGAGTTGCAAGATGTTTTTTAGAAAACAAAGACAATTTTAAAATGTTTTTGAATTAATCTATTAACCCACTGAAGAAATTGATGTACTGTGTTTAGATTGCTGGGTTCTTTTGGCTTGTTTGGATGCTCAGTGTTAAGAGAAGTCCATATGTAATTGCGCACTGCTATGGTTACACTGTATGCTGTCAACATGACATAGTATAGTCTCTTGCAGTTATTTTGGGGTCTTGAGATGGAATTTTGAGAACCTCTGCTATAAAGGTCACATATTTTACTCCTTTTCAGTAAGTTAACACTGGTCCCAGATGTAGTCAGAGTATACTTTTAAAGTTTCTTGCCTAAAAATCCACTCTGATACTGGATGTTAGCATGCAGTAAACCCCTCTGCATCAGCCCTGCTTGGAACAGGCTGTAATGCTCTTAATCTTTGTCTGACCACATCTCCTTCAAGAAGTGGATGTTGCTTTGCCTGTCTAGTGTTGCACTCTGATGATTACTGTGGCTACACAGACATTTTTGGATGTGTTCCTTGAACTGGACCTGGCTGTGGACTGATCGAACACATGGGTCAGGGTTTGTCTTCCATCTGGAGGGGATAGTACAGTTATGTTCATAATAATAGCAGTGTGTTTAAAAAGGTGAGTAAACCTCAAAATTCTTCAAATAAATTTTGTGCACACAAATGCATTGGGGACACTG
Source organism: Cetoscarus ocellatus (assembly GCA_037902135.1). Classification (NCBI taxonomy): domain Eukaryota; kingdom Metazoa; phylum Chordata; class Actinopteri; order Labriformes; family Labridae; genus Cetoscarus; species Cetoscarus ocellatus. The sequence goes on from JBAMNC010000466.1 coordinate 235,006, forward strand.
CACATTCTATTTCAAAGCAAGAAAATTGGAAAAGTAATTGAATTTCATAATATTTTACAGAAAGTAAAGAAATATAATGTTCAAAAATAGCAGTGTTGACATCTTTATTTACAAACTCAAGAATGTAGTGTATAAACTAAGAATTGCTTGATGATTCAACTTTCCTGAGAATCATAAACTAATATTTAGTTGCATAACCACGGTTTCTGATAACTGCTTCACATCTGTGGTGCATGGAGCCTACCAACTTCTGGCACCGGTCAACAGGTATTGAAGCCCAGGACAATTGTACTATGTTCCACAATTGCTCTGATTTTCTTGGTTTTGCCTCATGAACAGCATTTTTTATGTTAGCCCACAAGTTTTCTATGGGATTAAGGTCCGGGGATTGTGCTGGCCGCTCCATTACTTGAATTTTGTTTGTCTGGAACCATGATTTTGCTCGCTTGCTGGTGTGTTTGGGGTCATTGTCTTGTTGAAACACCCATTTCAAGGGCATTTCCTCTTCAGCATACGGCAACATGACTTCTTGCAGTATTATGATGTATGAAACTGATCCATGATCCCTGGTATGCGATAAATAGGACCAACACCATAGTAAGAGAAACATCCCCATACCATGATGCTTGCACCACCATGCTTCACTGTCTTCACTGTGTACTGTGGCTTGAATTCAGTGTTTTCAGTTCGTCTGACAAACTGTCTGTGGCCCTTAGACCCAAAAAGAACAATCTTACTCTCATCAGTCCACAAAATATTGCGCCATTTCTTTTTAGGCCAGTCAATGTGTTCTTTGGCAAATTGTAACCGCTTCAGCACGTCTTTTTTTAACAATGGGACTTTGCGGGGGCTTCTTGCTGGTAGCTTGGCTTCACATAGACGTGGTCTGATTGTTACAGTACTCACAGGCAACCTTAGATCTTCTCTGATCCACCTGGAGCTGATCATTGGCTGAGCCTTTGCCATTTTGGTTATTCTCCGATCCATTCGAACAGTCGTTTGTCTTTGTCTTCCTCGCCTTTCTGGTTTTGGCTGCCACTTTAAAGCATTTGATATCATTTTAGCTTAACAGCCTATCATTTTCTGAACTTCTTTATAGGTTTTCCCTTCTTTTATTAACTTCTTAATCAAAGAACGCTCTTCTTCTGAACAATGTCTTAAACGACCCATTTTACTCTGTTTTTCAAGGACAAATGCACAGCCAGCATATGCAGCGTCAGTTGTGTTGATCCTTAAATAAGGGCCACCTGTTTAACACCTATTTTTTTTCACAAATCAATTACCTCACTAATTGAACTCAGAACTGCTATTTTTATGAACACACCCCTTTCAGTTAATGATTCAGTTTCACAGAATCAGCAGCATGCACGTCATGCCTGTTGAGTCTGTTGGTTTTCTATACCTTTACTAAACCTTCTAGAAACTTACTTGCAGTGTAGAAGTTGAAATTCTAACAAAAACAGTGATTTATCTTGCTAGTGATGTGGGACTGCTAATATTTTGAACACAACTGTATATCCCCTAATGGAGCTCAGTCTGGAAGTGCGCACTACCAGTAATCTGAAGGTTGCCAGCTTGAGCTCTGCTCCTGCTGTCACATGTCTGTGCCTTTGGGCAAAACACTCAGCCCCAAGTTTCTCCCATTGCTTTGTCAGTGGTGTTTAAATGTGTGTGAAATAGGACTGTAACTTTTCCCAAAAATATACCCTATGTGGCCACACTGCTGGGCTGCATGTTCTTGCATGAATCTTGTAGTCTTGTCCATGATGGCTTTGTTTTCTTCACCTCTGACAGGCGGGCAGCTGACAAAGAGAACATGGTCCCACAGGGGATAGTACTGGAAAAGGCACAATGGGTAAAGGCCAACTAATGAGCCTGCAGATCTGTCATCAATAAGGAGTTGGCCAGCTGCTTTGCACTTGATCAACACACAGCTCAGCCTTGTTTTATTCTCTTTTGTATAGCAGGTCAATGCCATACTCTTCCTTTATATTTTACTCTTATTTTAAGAGAAATGTAGAAGGATAGAGAGACAGGCAGAGACAAAGGGACAAAAATGAGAATTCATGATAGTTCCCATGTATGGATGCCATACATTTGCCTTTATCATATTTGTCTGTTGCATTAACTTTTTTTTTTCGAGATTAGCCTCTTTAGATGAGTCAGGAGGGTCCTCCTCTCTCTATGGTTGCAAAGGTAGTTATTATGGTGGCATAATCAATAACTACTGTGGAGAGAGAGATCGTTCTAATATTAACAAACAGCTATAATGTTTATGAAGTGAAATGGACTAATGTTGGCAGTCATGGCTACAGTAATATATGCAGTGTGTGATATTTGCAGGAACTATTGTTTATTTTAATCATTCTGATGTTAATATTAGGAGCTGTAATGATAATGTAGTGGGGCTAAAGGAAAAGCCACATATTTGCAGCTGTAGCAGTTGAAGCTATGCAGGTTCACAACAGCAAGCCATCCACACCAACAATCCAGAGCAGCCTTAGAATAAAACAAAGTTTATTTTGCATAATAAAGGAGTTTAAATTAATCAAACCTGTTCACACTCAAAACTCATGTACTGATTTTGTAAAATGAAAACACATCATGGTAAGTACTGATTTACTAGGAGTACAGCATCATGAAAGGATGATTAACTTTAAAACTGGGCCATGGTTACTGATGCTGCAGATCTAAAGATCTTAAATCATCAGGGTCTTACAGTTACCAGCACACACACTTTTTATGACTTATTTATATTGTCCTGTAAAAATAACAGTGTCAAACGTAATGGACTGACAAGAACTCAAGCAACAGACACCACAACTCTTCTTCAGAGGGAACCGTGTAAATGTTTGCGCAACATCTGGTCAGGGAGTGTTTTAAGAGCAGGTCACATTCCTGACTACAACTTCCAGCCTTGTCTGACAGACCTGAAATGTGAGTAAAAGTTTCTTCAGTTATGTGGAGGTCTAGAGGAATGTGCAGATCTGAATAAGAGACTGGAGTCATTGTGTGGATTAAACCTGCTGGACTGGAGACCTAAGAGCTCATTACACAGCATGAGGAAGCAGAACTGCACTTTTCCTTTGGAACAGTAGGGAGCAGCATCAACTCTCTGTGACATTATGCAAGGCGAGGATGACTATAGAAATTTCCCCCTGCTGTTTGCACTAGAAAAAGGGAAGTGAGTGCGAACAGCAGGGGCAGAGTCAGAGCAGAAGATGAGCAGTGAGCCTCTGAGTCGCTCTGAGGTGTTTGGGCAGCTCAGGAGGGAGCTGTATGGAGAGCAGCAGTCCGGACCCTCCAACACACACATATTCATCATCCTAGGAGCCTCTGTGAGTACATCTGACGCTCTGACTGCATGAATGTTTCCCCTTTTCTTTAATCATAGCTTATTTACTTTCTTCCACAGAGTTTAACAAATATTGTTATCAAAGTTTGATCTGCTTCAAATGTAAGAGAACTAATGAAAAGTCTATTAAATGTCTTGCTTGCCCTTTTCAAGTTAAACTTTGTTTTTTTCTTTTTATTATACTAAAGAAAGTAAACAATATATAGTCAGATAAAACAGAGTTGGCTGTGACAGTGCACAGGGGGATCTCACAGTGTGATGATCTGAATGTGAAAGCCAGGGGGAATGTTGACTGAAGTCAGCTTGTCTTTGACCCCAGTATAATGTAGGGCTACTCGGTGACATGGTGGTTATCAAAGTCATATTGCACTCTATATTAAAGTGAAGATAACCTTTTATTTTAAACCTCACTTCCTTTTTACCTAAATTTAACAACCCCCTCCCCCTTTAAAAAAAGGGCATGACCCTTTACCATTTCCATTTAATGTGGTCCACTGATCATAACATTTATCACCATTACTTCTGTGTATGGCACAGAAGGCAAATATTAGTCAAGAGGCCATATCACTAGCACAACTTAGCAAGTGTATATTTTTTCATGACGTGCATGAAAATAGTGGATTTACAGAGTCTTTCAGGGCCCCAGCCATTCCTGTGGGCAGGCTGAGATAGGCCCATGCACGTTCTGTTAGAAAATTACTGTCTCATTTTCTCACCAAATAATAGAAAATATTGATAGTGGTATCAACTTCAGTCTCTCCATATTGGAGTTTTAACTAGTATATTGATATTAATAAAAACTAATATAATTGTATGGTCTGTCAATGCATCAATATGCATTATATACAAATACTGTACTTGACTTGCAAACTATAGCGAGTTAATTTAGTCAAAGAGGGAAACATTTTACATGGGGCAGTAATTAAAATCAAAGGACTTTTTAGTGACTAAAAGTGGACTACCATGGTTTTGAGTGTTTAGCTACAAAACTAGACTAAAACTAGCCTTGCAGAGCCCCTGATGTTCGTCACCAGGTGAGTCCATCTTGCATAAATTCATACTGATATACTTGTTCTCAGTCAGGATATGACTTGTCCCATCAGCGTTGTTGAGGAGATAGAGCCTCCAGGATAGTTGCTCAAAAATGGGGGGGAAGCGACTTCAAGCCTTTGGCTGACTGGAATGAATGTGACAGACAGGGCATTAACTCATTTTTTCTAGTCTTTCTTGAAAGGTTCTGCCCGTCTTAATAACTTTTTATGACATGCTGCCAAGATGGACTTAAGATATATGGCATGAATATGTTCATACTCCATGTGGTGTGTCAGACTGGACTGGAGGGCAGTAGGTGGCTAAAATGTGACTAAAACTGAAGAAAAAATTGCTGATACAAGAAATGTTATTCAAACCAAGCAAAAATTGCAATATCAATTGTTTTGGGCCAAATAAAGTTATTCATTGTATGTAACTTTAAGTCTCAGAGTCCTTTAGAGAGGGTGTGCTCAAAGTTCTCACATTACTCAACAGATAAACTCACTCTACCTATTGTCAAAGCAAACCTGCTCTTTGGACTTTGGTGGATATATGTCAATAGCAATCATCACTCCAGGGTCCTGATCAGATCTTCATCTTCTTTTCTTGTGCAGGGGGATCTTGCTAAAAAGAAGATCTACCCAACTCTATGGTGAGTAGAACAGTGGTGCTGATTCATCAGTTTATGTTTGTGTGAGTTACTTTGGAGTTGTTTGGATACTTTGTTCGGCCAGGACTTTGACCCTTGGCCAGTTTTCTGCATCAGTGACTGACTGACTCCACTTTCTGTAGGTGGTTATTCAGAGATGGCCTCCTTCCAGATGATACCCACTTTGTGGGTTTTGCCAGATCTAAACTCACTGTTGAGGACATCAGGAAAGCATGTCTGCCTTACATGAAGGTAAAAGGGTGTGTTGCTCAGTTCAATTTGGTTTGTACAGCACAAATTTGTTTTTCTACTGGCATTAAGTTAGAAAAGGTACAGCAATAACAAATCTGAAATAATGTACTGAAGTAAAAGTCTGCTGGATAGAATTTTACTTAAGTTAAAGTAGTTATAAGAAACCTCAGGTGAAAGTACTCCATTGAACCCTTTAACTGCCACACCAAGAAAACAGCTCTGAAATTATGTTGTTTGTAGGTCTTGCTACTTCATTAAAGTAATTTGTAATCAGTTACTTTCCACGCATATTGATCATACTGTCCTACTTTTTGGCCCCCCTCTGCTGGGATACCAAGTGTGCTTATCTGACTCCCAAGGGAAGAGTTAGGTAGAGGTTGACACACAACAGTCTGCCAAGTAAGGGTACGGTTAGCTGTGGAAACAAGAGATCAGAGTTTACTGTGTCAAACTCTGTTGAACTGAACTTGACCACAGGTGGAAAAACACAGAAAGCCTTCTCATTGGCTTTCTGATTCCTTACTCTTTGGAGAGTGTCTTTATAATTACTTTTCAAATATTTCTTTAAGGTCAAGAATGAAGAGAGTGAGAGCCTCTCAGCTTTCTTTGGTAAAAACTCTTACCTCAGAGGCCAGTATGACAACGCCAGCTCCTTCTCACAGCTCAACGCTCATCTTTCAGCTCTGCCAGGTGGAACGGAGGCCAACAAGCTCTTTTACCTGGCACTACCCCCCACTGTCTACCACCACGTCAGCACAAACATCAGGGCCCACTGCATGAGTTGCAGGTCAGTATTTATAGTTATCATGAGTGCACAACTGATACTATGGCTTTCTGTTTGACCACATTATACAAATCAGTTGTGTTCATAACCAGAGGCTGGAACAGGGTGATTGTCGAGAAGCCCTTTGGTCGTGACCTCCAGAGCTCACAGGAGCTGTCGGCCCACCTGTCGTCACTGTTCACAGAAGACCAGATCTACCGCATAGACCACTACCTTGGCAAAGAGATGGTCCAGAACCTCATGGTTCTTAGGTAACAAGATCCAGACTCACATTTTCAAGCACTTCTTTGGTGAAAGAAAAAAACCTAAACTTTAAGCATAAGTCAGGCAACAGTAAGCTCTAATCGAATAACCTGACTGACATTCAGTGTGTGCTGATAAACACAACAACAGCACTGGGACTTTGATCTGCTTTGCTGCAAGTATGTTCATTCTGTGTTGCTGATTTTAGTTTGTCTTTGTTATTTTCTCTTATGGCTAGATTTGGAAATCGTATCTTTGGACCCATATGGAACAGAAACAGTGTTGCCTGTGTGGTCCTCACATTTAAGGAGCCTTTTGGCACGCAGGGTCGAGGGGGATACTTCAATGACTTTGGTATCATAAGGTAAGAGATCAATCAGTAAGTAAAATGTCAGCATTCTCAGTTAAGGCTTTAATTTCCTCGTTTTTTTTTTATGTTGATATAGAGATGTCATGCAGAACCATCTCCTGCAGATGCTCTGTTTGGTTGCCATGGAGAAGCCTGCCTCCACCAGCCCGGATGATGTGAGGGATGAGAAGGTAAACATCTTTGACTCAAAGAATCACAAAGTGAACATTAAAGGGTATTTTCTGTCAGTAATGACATTGATCTCTGTCACTGAAATGCTATTGTCTTGTCATTAGGTGAAGGTGTTGAAGAGTATAGCTCCTGTTCCTGCATCAGATGTGGTGCTGGGTCAGTACGTGGGGAACCCTAAGGGTGAAGACTACTCCAAGCTTGGTTACCTTGATGACCCCACAGTACCCAAGGGCTCCTGCACACCAACATTTGCCACTGCAGTGCTCTATGTCCAGAATGAAAGATGGGATGGTAGGGAGGCATTTTTATTTATCAAATCCCTTTTTGACTGAAGGTTCCAAGAACTTTTAGTCTCAGTAAATTCCCTTCAGTGAAGTCCCTTACCACAAGAACATTTTCCCCAGAAAAGGGACTTTTTAAGGAGCCAGGGCCTAAATCTAGGTCTTGGGTAGTTAATTTACTCCATGAAAAGCCCCTGCTCAGAGGGTGGTCCTTTCCAATGGCATAGGAACTGGAGGGGTAGAGTCAACAGCGCTGAATGTTTCTGGCTGGTTGAGAGCCAGCAGGTTTTAATTACACTCTGGATCAACAATACTACTCCAGTGACGGCCTGTAAACGAAAATTACCAGCACCCTGAAAGGTTAATTTACCATATAGTGTAAGCAGGGTCTTTTCTGGAGTAAACATTGACCCCAGAAAAAGACCCTGATGACTCTTGTTTAAACCTTAGGAGTTTCCTCAAAAGTTCATTGTTCAAAAGGACTGATTTAAACAATGTTTAATCACGCTCCTTTGGATTTTTCCATCCTGACATGTGTCTCCACCTTTAATGCCACCTTCTCACTAGGAGTTCCTTTCATTCTCCGCTGTGGAAAAGCTCTAAATGAGCGAAAGGCAGAAGTACGTCTGCAGTTTACTGACGTGCCAGGAGACATCTTTGATGAACGCTGCCACAGAAATGAGCTGGTGGTGCGGGTGCAGCCAGACGAAGCAATCTACCTGAAGATGATGACCAAGAGACCTGGGGTTTACTTCAGCCCAGAGGAGACAGAGCTGGACCTCACCTATAAGAGCAGATACAAGGTGCTGCTGTTCTTTCCCATGTCCATTTCCATGTTTCACAGTGATGAGCTGAGGGAGGTCTCATGTCCTGGTGTGTTTGACCATTTACATCATGTCTTTGGTGTCGATTAAGCAAGGATTTTATTTAAGTTAAAAAAAAAAATCTCTGTAGGGGGTGGGGAGGCTTCGTAAGGCCTATGATAAGGATTTTCAGAGACATTCTTTAGAGAGGCATAGTGCATTTCTCCATGAACTGAGAGTTCGGTAAAAGATCTCATGTTCTTTTGCTCCCTAAGCGCCTTCTAATTACATTAAAAGCAGAAAATTAATTTTGCAGGGTACTGGACCTTTAAATTGTCTGTTAATTTTAAGTTGCTTCTTTAGACTTTGGGGAAAAAGAGAGGGATCACAGAGCCATGAAAATGTGTTGTGACTTAGCCTTTAGATATGACTAACTACATTATTGTACACAACACATTACAACTGATGTGATGTGTTGGAGGGAGGGGGGAAGACCAGGGACAGCAAACATAATTTATTTGCAGTACTAAGTTGTGTGTTTTTGTCAGTCTGAAAAATGCAGCGAGAGATCCATGAGTTTGATGCTAAAATGCGATTTTTAACTTTCTGTTGTCAGCAAATACATCAAAAAGATACAAAATAACCAAATTCTATGGTTTCTTTATAAATCGTATAGGCCTGTCCATCATGTCAGTAGTTTATTAAAAACAGGAGTAAAACTCACAGACTGATGTCCACGTGTAGCCAGTTAATGCAACCTGCTCCATTGTGTTCAGCTGCTCTTCAACAGGCTAAGCATGTCAAGTGTTGGCTGGTTTATCAGTGGCGTAAGTTTAGCATTAGCTTGCAGGCAAAATCATAGATCTTGAATTAAGGGTGTTTCTGAAAACACGGTTTAGCTGAGTTAGCAAGTTAGCATACTCTTAAACCTGCGTAATATGTCAATATGTTTAAGGGCCTGAAGCAGCAGTGGTTACCAGCTTCAGTCCATGACCAATGGCTTACACATTACCAGAGAAACAGCAGTGACATAGTTATGTGTTTGACAAATTATATTTGCTTAAGAGTATGTTAACTTGCAAGCTCAGCTAACCTGTGTCTTTGTTTTTACCAACAGAAGTACCAAATTGACAAATTATCACTTGCTTAACTTACCTTTTTCCTTTACATTTTTCCTTCTCTTACATCTAGATGTTTGTATATGGAAACCTCTGCCTCTGAGACACTTAAGGTCAATAACTAAAAGACTACAATTGGATTTCATGCATTCAAGATTGTCTTCTTGTCCCTAATTGTATGGCCTCTGCGTGTATTATTAATACAGCTACTATAACTGTAATTATTGTTGTAAAAATTGAAATGTTTGATCAGATCAAGTTCATATTAGGGTGCAGAATGCCTGTGGAACATTGTATGGGGGATTTTGTTTATTGAATACCGTATGTTGGGTCTCCTTCCACAAGTTACAACCCAATAAGGGGAAATTTCAAGTCAGTGGGCTATTTATCAACTATTTAAGTTAATCACTCTGACGTTTCTTTCCTTTGAGCCAAAGCAGCATGGGGAAGCAAAATATGAGGACAGGTATTGCTGCAACTCTCCATAATCCCTGCTGAGTATGCTGTGGCTAGCTAGCCAGGGTGCTAACCACTGATGTGAATCAGGCTGTGGTTACTGTTCGGCATACAAGATAGCGGCATATCTCATATTCAGCTGAAGATTGCAGTTAAATAATGCTGTTCAGACTCAGAGAGAGCACACTGGAAAAAACAATCTATGGCTGAAGTGTACCCCAAAAGATTTCAGTGGCTCAGAATTGTAAGAAAATAGTCAGAATTCTGACTTCATACCAAAATGGCAAAGTTATGGATAAATTCACCCCCATACAGAGTGAGGACATAAATATGTGAACTATACAAACCAATATGATTTCTTTGGCTGATGTTTTGTTCATTTTTATCAAAAGTCTTAAGTTAATGCACTGCTAAACGTTTAAGCTAATTATTTTCAGACAAATAAGCATTAGTGTACTTCAATCTGCAGTGAACTAAATATGTCAGTTATTGGAAGCTTACAGTAGTTGTATGTAAAAAACATAATCTTTAATAAATAACATTCGGTGTGAATGAGGACCATGCGGTTTTATGCTCATAAGGCAGTCTCATTATTCAAAAGCCATACCCAATAATGGCAGAGCCAAGCTGAGTTGAGCATATATTACAAATAGAAAAGCCCTGTTGGAAATTAGCAGGTTACTTTGGTCCTCTGGGTCCAAACCTGGCTTTTTAAAGGACAGAGGTTACTGAGGTCACATGAGGCAAAATTAAGCTAGTCCAGATTTCAGGGAAGAGGGGTGGGGGGAAGGTGCAAAGAGTTGCTGATGAATGCAGTTGACTTTAGCCTAGAAACATTACTGGAACCTTGAGCAATCATCAGAATCACATGGAGGGAGTTGGTGGTCAGTGGGGCAGAGCAGGTGGTTAATTGTTACATACAACATTCTGGGATGGTTTTGCTGGTCTCTGATAAGGGTTGAATACTAAATTATTCAATAGTAGGGAGTAATTTTGTAGGAGCTCAACTCTTTTTTTTTCTTTTTTTTTTTTTTAACATTACCTGTTATATGCTTTCCAGAACTTAAACCATCCACTTTAACATAAATAAACATTTCTTGACCTGAAATAAGCGCAGATTCATATTTTTATCTTCATCCTCCAGAATGTGAAGCTCCCAGATGCTTATGAGCGGCTGATCCTGGATGTCTTCTGTGGGAATCAGATGCATTTTGTGCGCAGGTGGGTTATTTCACTTATCAACAGTTTTATTGCACTTAATTTTATTAAAATGTTTCATTTGTACACTGGAGGTGTTTTTTTTCTTGTTTTGCAGTGATGAGCTAAGAGAGGCCTGGAGGATTTTTACCCCCCTCCTCCACCAAATAGAGGCAGAGAAGAAGAACCCCCTCCCATATATGTATGGAAGGTAAGACTTAGTTTCATTCCATGTAATGAATATATTTAATTTTGCATTGACTTAATCTTTTTGTCCCTGTTCTTCATGTCATCCACAGTCGGGGTCCAAACGCAGCGGACGATCTGCTGAAGAGGGTGGGATTCCAGTATGGAGGAACATACAAGTGGGTGCCACCCCACTCATTATGACACTTTTTACCTCACACTAACAGGAACACACAAACACAAATCCTTATAGGCAAGTTTACAAAAACAATAAAGTTTCTTGTAGATTTTTCACTGCTGTGTCTTTGTGTGATTTTTGTCTGCATGTTAAAGCGTCACCTTTTTTTCTTCATTACCCTGAATCATACAATAAAAACAGAAATTAATACTGATCTGAAGTGTTCACATTTAGATTTCAATTTTATGTAATCATTCACTCCCTTCACCACCTTATCTCTTTTTTTGCACCATTGGCTCCCACCAACATCTTTAGATAAGTTAGAATAGAGCATGAAATCTGTATTCACATGATTGTTTGAATCAGAAAATTATAAGTCTGTTGTTTGCTATTACAGCCATCACTAAATCATGACGACACTGAAAACAATGCACAAAGAAAATGCCACACCATTATACTGGGAGGGCTTGTTGGTCTGGTTTGTAGATGAGGTTACTCCCTTTGACAGTCAGTCACAAAGGAGAACCGTTTGTGTGCAAATGGCTCCCAGGTAAGCTGTATTCAAATAATAACTATAAATAACAACTACTAACACTGAGAATGGTTCATCTCTCACAGTGAATTCATTTTTCACATTCTGCTTATTTGTAATATTTTCAGATTATTTTTAACTGCTGATGTGTCCTTTGTCTGTCTCCACCAGGTGTTTGCCTTAAGTTGGGGCGTCCCATCTACAAACACACACAAATACACACAAACTCCAATGTCACGATCCTGCCACAAGGGTCATGTAAAGGGCACCAAAGAAGAACAACTCTTGCTAAATTTGTTCTGTCCTTTGTTATGTAATTAACATTTCTGCATCGAAGAAATGTTTGTTGAGGTTTGTTGAGGTTTGTTAGTATAGTTCGCAAAATCAACAATCATTATAGTGGCTATAGACCTAAAGTATTAGGATTTCACTAGTATGATGACACTTAAAATGCTGCATTAAACCATGATTTGCAAAGAGCAATCCTCTTTATTGCATCATGATGATCTTTGTGTACATGGGAGACAGAATCGGGCCTGTATGGAGCTTTTCGAGTCTTCTAACTTCTAGGTGCACTTTTTACACCACAGGTCACTCCTCAGGCCAGATCACACAGCATCATTGTAGGTGCAGGTGCTCCCAAAACACCTGAGCATTTGGCAAAAAATAACGTGACTGTGGAGCAAGGTAGGGTGTACACAAAGTTAATCAAACAAGAAAAATGGATTTGAGCAAACAGAGAGCTCTCACTGTTGCTTTGCTACCTAACAAGGGGGAAATGTCATAGCGAGGAGATTTTTGGTATGAACTTGACCAATCGCTAAGCCCTGCCGCTTGAATGCTCTTGAACAAACAAACTAGTGATGGGTGATACCAGACTTTTTGCTGTAATTTTTCGGATACTGATACGATACATATCTCCTGCAATGCATACATGTTTATGAAGTTTTGATGTTTTTCATTGACCAAAAGCACATAAGGAAAACATGTAGACTCTAGACCATCAGACCTTAAAGTGAGTTTAGTTTTAAGTCTTAGTACAAAGAAAATATAATTAGCTGATATTCCAACATTAAAGTATTTATTTCATAAATAAAAATACAAATGAAAGATCTATACCAATGTCGGCCTATGTTGCAATCAATGTTTATAAATCTCTTTAAAGTAAATGTAACCAATTCTGTAATCTAAAATGCGACTTTGGGATCATTTCTGAGAATAGCAATGCATAAAGTTATGTTTTCCTTCTGTACATAAAAAGTACTTATGAAAGTACTTATACTTCGATACTTGATATCAATACATCATCCAATACAGCATCCAAGACATCAAAGGATGCTATACATAATTTTTAGGAACAGGAGCCATCAAAAAGGTTTCCACTATGCTGTGGAAGGATATATTCAGAATGTACAGGCAGAAATGAGGGGTAACAAGACAAAGCTGGAGACAAGAGTTTACAGATCTCAGTGCAAGATGGAAAACCTAATCTTATCATCATCAATTTTTCAGACAACAATGTCAAAGATCAGCAATGTTCATGCACAGCAGGGTAAGATATATATGTGTATGTTTTACTTTAATGAACAATTCCAAATTACTGTAGCCCCGGGCCTTGAAGAGGCAGCCAGTAAATTCCTCTGTGGGCTTTCCATGGATGAGATGCTTACACACAGAAACATGTAAAAAACAAAGACGTTACTAATGTGTCAGCACAAGCATTACCGTTGGCCAGCCTTTTCCTGTCTTTGTAACATAAACATCGATGGGATTTAGTCGGGTGTACTTTAAACTACAATCTTTGGCTTTGGTTCACTCAAATGTGAGAGAATTAATTAATAGAAACATTTAAATAAACTGAAAAGAAATGATGAGCTAATGTAATGAGGGTGAAACAAAAGCATGAACAGCATTTAGCTTCCCAATCAAAGGTAAAGCTAGAAAGTTTCGATGTTTATTCACCAGGTTAAGCACAGTTCTTAATTTTTGTGTATAATGTAATTTTATAGCTGACTTTGCTAATGCCATGTTGCCTTAGTAAAGATGCAGACATCCTTGTAGATCTTGTGTTGAGCCGACCACACTGTTCAATCCAAAGGAGACACTTTGCTGTGTTTATGTGAGGTTTAGGGAACAGAATAAAATACGCTCCACTCTCGAGTTACTCAGGATACCTCATATCAGTGTTTGTATGTGTCCCATGCACATCGTTTGACGATATCTCTAAGTTTTTATTGTACAAAACAAAGCAGAAGAGCTAAAGTTTCAAATGCTGTTCTGTGGGAGTTTCCAAGCCACATGTCAGAGTGGATTTTTTGTATATTTTTCACAACCCAGGTTGGAAGACAACCTACTGTGCCACTGATCCACCATCACTGTTGTGCGTTATTACTTCTGTTGGTTTTATCCTTGATTTAAAAGCGACATATGATAAAAAATCTAATTTAGTGTGTTTTTGCACATATATTTAGGTATCCAGAAATGAGACATAGGACAACCCTATTCTTTGTTCATGGTCCAGCTATATCGGAAACCATGATATCTGGCGGCCTGTTCAGAATCTGCTCTCTATGTCACATCACAATGAGTCATTAGTGTTGAGGGTGAAAAGGGATACACGTTACCTCTAATCTCTGAATTCTCAAGTGAAAATAAATACATGCCACATACTAAAACCAGCATACAAAACTCAGTGAAAATGTCTTTTTTACAGAAGACATGCACAGATCTCAACCTTAAATGACTTTTTAATAGTGCCTTTTAAAAACCAGTTTTCACTCCTGAGAATAAATAGATTTCCATCTTACAATAAGAAAACTTATAAAAGTGCCTGAAATATTTGGAGCTCTTTGGTCATAACAGACTTCAAGCCTAGCTAATCTCTTTCACAAAGTAGTCATGCCACTCAAACATTCCTTTCACCTCTATTCATCCATCAGCCAAGGCTTATGCGAGATTATTCCTGTAAGATGTCCGTTTATGCTTGTCATTTTCTTCAGTGGACTCCTGCACGGCTGCTCCGTCCTCAATGCCCCTGGCATACAGACGCACCAACTGGCCATGAATCCTGAAAGAAGTGAACATGCTGTAAAACAAATTTTTATATGGACAACCCAGGCTGTTATGTATCTATACATTTTATCTACACATTTATTTTCCTGTGATAACCAGTCATTCTGGCTGTTTGCTTAAGATGCTGAATTGTCTTGTGTAACTCAGAGGTGCAAATGCATGAAACAAACTTAGAGGTGAGCTTAACCTTACTCATAAGTCTGGGAAGTGGGGCAGTGACATACTGTATGTCATTCTGGCTGATGGTAAAAAACAGCGCATTGTTTTTTTGTTTTTTTTTTGGATTAGTGTCTCTTAACTGGTCTGGCCTCAGGACTCACAAACACCTCATTATGAGAAATCACTGCTGGAATTTCTAAATTATACCATCCATTCAAATTTATTTATAAAAAATGTTGCAGTTTGGATCACAGATGGAACAAAAAATATGATTGAAGAATATGATTAGAAGAAAGAGACACAGGTCTACAAAGCACATCACTGTAGAAGCCCTGGAAGGACAGGCATGCTCACATATTATCTGACACAGTTTCCCCTGATGACACAAAATTTTGGCTGTTTAAAAGAGATCTTGGGAAATTAGAACATTATCATGGGAAAAATCGGTCTCGTTATAGAACCAAAACAGATGAGATCTCAAGAAAAAAATTACCTCTTATTTCAGAAAAATTTAGTAAAAAGAACAAACATGTTTGCTATTTAAGCCTTCTGTAAATCATAACCTTCCTGACATATTTTTTTTTCTTGGCACAAATTAACAGCCCACTTAAGTCAGCTTCTTGACCCACTTTTCAGGTTCTGATCTGTCAGCTAATAATTACTTTTGTAGCTCACTAGACAATTATCCTGTGGCCCTGTGAAAACAGTGTTTTAGTCAGCATGAATATCCTCAAATACTGAAAAAATAAGTGATAATCTAAAAAATTAACCAGAAAATTACTCACTTTCATGTGAGTCACAAAAATGTATAAAGAGGCTTCCTTTCATTTATTTCTAATATACAACATAGTAAAGTAAAATTTAAGAGGCAGTTTGGACTGATGTGCTGGAATCTAAGATAAGAATTCTTTAGTATATTTTAGCGCATTTTCTTCATGTTTGCTGATCCTCTATGGGTTTTCTGACTGGTTGTCTACTTCAGGGAGGACAAACTTTTACTCAAGCAGAGTGATTTTTAGTACATAGTAAGAAAATTGTTACTTTAATTTTGTTACTTCACCGTGATTAACAAGTGAGCTACATGAAATATCCACACACTATTAACAGAGAGCAAATTTCCCAGACCAAAGTTCAATTAGAAAATTAAGCACAAAAACACAGACAATTTAACTCATTGGAAAAATTAGTAAAATATGTCCCGAGGTGAATTTCTTTTAAATGATGACAATTAGTGATATTCTGGTAATGTTAAGTAGCAATAACTTTTCTAAAGAGCAAACTTACTAACTGCATTTTGTAATGTTGATGTTAAAATTCTATGACATTAACTAACTACTGTTCTCATACAACCTAATTCTGATTCAGTAGTACCTACAGTGATATTTCAGGCATAATTATTATTAACAAACATCTCTCTAACAGACAATAGTGTTAATTAAACTATTTTAACAAGTGTCATAAATTTGAAGTTTTCCTCATGCACCTTACCGAATGTTTGTCATCATACTTTCACTCAGTCAAGTTTATACATATTTTTATAAATTAAATGTCAACAGAGTTCAGGGGGAAGGGTGTGACCAAGGAGGGTGGGGCTTGACAAAAAGTCACTTTCTGGTGAAAACGGGGCTTGGTAAAAGGTCAGTTGGTTGATATTTGAAACTGACCTGGGGGCCATCCTGAGGGAGGATGAATGTGGCCCCAAGGCTGCCAGTTGCTCACTACCCTTTATCTATATTAAAGTATTATTTTTGACAAGTACCCCAAACCAAAGTAGAAGTGCTCAGAGAGCACAAGCCTCCATAAAAAGCATTTATAAGCCAGGTTATTAGCAAAACTGGAAAACTTCCTTGCAGTGTTAATAAATCCTCTAAAAAATTCCTTAAACTAGATTCCGATTCAGATCACAGCCAAACTCTAATCTCCTCTTTCTTGTGCAATGACCATTATTCCAAGAACATTTTATCAAATTCCTTTTTGAGTTATCTTGCATATAAACAGACAGACAGAAAGAGAAACAGACAAATGCAAGCATGAACATAACCTCCTTGGTGGAGGTAAATATCCTACAGAATGCAAATCGACCATGCATTATGAAAGTGTAAAGTTTAAATATTGTGGATGCCAATAACACGACATGGGTTTATCTCTCACCTGCAGAGGACCTCTGTGGATGGCAAGAGCTCTCCATCACAGTTCCACACTGATACAGCAGGAGCTTTGCTGCAGCACAGACCACACACAAAGGGGTTTGATGTTTTCTTTTTTGTCAGTTCTCGCTCTGAGGCTCTCTCCGCCAGGTGCTCCTGAGATCCACTCTTGCCCACAGTCTCAGTGTAGTCTCTCTCCTCATCATCAGTCCTATCACTCTGCCCTCCAGTTTCATCACACGAGTCCTCCTTATCGTCCGGAGGAAGAGAGAACCGGACGGCCTTGACCCGATGAACCTCAACAAACGGCAGGTCAAACTAATAAAAATAAAAACAGGACAGAAATTGTGTGAGAGAGACTGAAATTGTCTGATGCAGCTTTGTAATGATGTAAAGATGTCCAGACCTGGTCCTGTGTGCTCGTGAGCCGGTAGAGGAATTTGAGGAATCCCAGCGGGTGGGTGTCCCACACCAGGATAAGGTCTCCTGTTCCATCGGCCAAGTGAGCAGATGGCGAGAGGCCCAGAGGAGTCTTGGGACACGAGCTGGACATACAAGTGAGAGACAGACACCTGAACCTGCCCTCTACACTCACCCACTTACCTGGAGAGACAGACAAAGGGATGTTAAGAAAAATTCTCTTCTTCTAGCACTATCTTTGCATGAATCTGAGAACCATGTCGCCACATTTAACCCATTATGCTTACTGACAAACCAGATTTTAAAACTGTCCAAGCTTGTTTTGGGATTATTCAGCGTTTCAGACAAACAGTGGGTTGTGTTTGCATTGCTTTGATTACATCTTTAAGCAGCCCATACATTCTTTAACCTTTAACCTCTGTACATTGAATTCCTCTTAAAAGGGCAAGATGTTAGTTTTGATTTATTGTCTTTGTCATAAGAGCATTTGAAGGTTTAAGGTAGCTTCATCCTTAACATTCTGGAGTTAAATCCTAGAATGTATTCATTTCTTCTTTTTTGTATTTATCTGTAAATTTCATACAACTTTTATGAATAATTTTGTAGAAGAACAAATGTTTATGTTGTCAAAAATAATGTACGCTATGCCATTTTAAGAAGTATCTAGACTTTGATTTTTTAAAAAATGCATCTGCATTTGAAATTTGCTAGAAAAAAAGGTTGAAAAGACTACGTGGTCAAGGACATTTTCCAAAATTTGGGATCAAAATTGGTTGACTAGAGGGGGCAGTGAGAGAAATCTGTAAGGTAGTATGATTATAGTTTAGAAAAAACATTTCCAATTTCACTGTAAATCCTTGCAAGAGGTTACGGTCAGTCAAGAGTTAGAAAACTGTTCTTTAACCTCTAATGAGCTAGTATGTGATATTTGCAAAAAAAAAAACAAAAAAAACCACTTCTTCTGCTTTCTGTAGAAGTTGTGCATAGTACTCAGCAACACTCTTTCCTGTGAAGGGTTTAAAAATGCTTTAACCTCAAAACTACCGAGTTACTGTCAGTGCTCCATTGCCTCCTTTAATTGATTTTCCTGCCCATCAATTGTGAAAAGGGCTTGTGTCTGACACCTGTCCCTCCACAGCACTATTTTTTTACCTTCATGATCACTATAGAAATGATCAGTCTATACCAATGGTAAGTCAATGTACCATAAAGAAGCATCATTGATTATTTTAGTTTGTCCCATGATCAGGTAAAACACTTCACATGTATACATTATTTGTGCTTACTAGACTTACTGTACTACATAAAGAACACATTTGTGTGTCTGTGCCATTACCTTCAGAGTGGCTGTACTGAGGGCTGTACAGTGATGCTGAGTCTGAAGAGTGGGGGAAAAGTCTTTCAGTACTTCTGGAGCAAATGCTGCATCTAAACACAAAAAGGCATATAAACACAAATCATTTTCTCATGGGTTGGACTTCTGTGCGATAAGTTTTTTTGACCTTGACACTTTTTTATAAGGGCTATATAAACCATTCAACAGATAGCCAAGGAGAGCTGCTGGCAAAGAGAAAGGCATTGTTCACCTTCACAGGACACCAAAGCTCAACTTTCAACTAGATCAAGTTCCTCTCACCCTGGTTGTCACCCTCCTTCAGGTGCACCCAACACCCTAGTCCCTGTGGTGGGTGGTACAGTTACAGTGTCTAAAACTGTAAATTTGAACTATTTCAACCTCTGCATCAATAATAATACTGCTACTCTAAGGACACCTTCTGTTTTGTTATCAAAAGTGTTTAGAGTTCACGACGTTAGACTCCCTCCTGTTATGACAGGTTTTTCAGAAAAGACATGGAATCACAAAGAAGAGAAGTGGTCAAGTAAAGCAGGAAATACTCATCCTCTAGTCCCCTTTCTGATAAAGGAAAGTAGCTCCTTGTTACAAAAGGTTTGGGTTTTTACCCTGCAAGGCATCGTGTTCTGTCTCTGGGGCTGGAGAGCACTGGGTCTGCTGGTAGATACTGAACTATGCCTGCATAGCTCCTGTTGCTAAGGTAAACCACTGTACCTAAACAAAGAGAACAGTTACATTAGTTTACAATAAACTACATGAGAAGTTCACAAACATTAAACAAAAAGAGAAGTGTGTTTTGTCACATAAAGAGAGAATAATTACTTCTTCAGTCTTCCATTTTAGTCATAGTGCTATAAGCATAGACTGTACTGAAGTTGATGTGACTAATGTACTGTAAGAGTGTGTGTAGGTCAAAACTTTTCCTTTGAGTGAGAGGCGGGGTACACTTTCTTATACCCAAGGGCAATTTGGAGTCACCACTTGACCTAATGAGTATGTGTTTGGTCTGTAGAAGGAAGCTGGAGTGTTCGGAGAGAACCCACACATGCACGGGAAGAACATGTATACTCCACACAGAAAGGTTCTGCCCAACCCAGGAATTGAACCAGTGACCTTCTTGCTGTGAGGCACGTGCACTACCTGCTGTGCCAACTTGCCACCCCAAGTAGTATTAAAAAAAAAGAAATTTGTCTCTGTAGAGGATCAGGTGCAGCACTTTTTCCCTCCCCTTTGGTAATGCTCTGATCTGAGGGGGCGAGGAGGCCACGATAATGTGCTCTGCGCTGATTACCATGTGGTGGTGTTTTTTAGTGGCAATGTGATTGGAGGAAATCTTTATCTTCATTGTGGAGCATGTTCTTTATCAAGTTTTGAGATCTTGTACTTCCAAATGTATTGCATTCATTGTTCAGTAAGAGATAATATTTATTTACAACTTGAAGAAAACAGGCCCAAAGATCTTGACCTTTGACCAGTGACCTCAAACAATTCAACCAGCACAATATTTAGATTAGATTAAATGAGATTAGATTAGATAAAACTTTAATAAAACTTTGTTAATCCCTTTGGGAAGGTACCAAAGGGAAATTAGGATTCCAATAGCTGTTTCAAAAAGTAGATTAAAAAGATATATATAAAAAGATAGATATAAACGAAAATAGAAATAAAAATAAATATAATATTAAAATAAATAAAAATTAAAATTAAAATTTGGCTACTGGCTTGCTACTGCTCCTTCCCATCTTCTGTCTTCCTGTTGTTACTCCTCATCCCCCCCCAGCGATGAGTTGTAAAGTCTGATGGCCTGAGGGACAAAAGAGTTCCTCAGTCTGTTGGTCCTACACTTGGGAAGGAGCAGTCGGTGTGCAGAGGGTGACTGGCATCGTCCAAAATGTCCAGCAGTTTGTCAAGTGTCCTTTTCTCTGCCACCGTCACCAGAGAATCCAGCTTCATGCCGACCACAAAGCTGTGTCGACAAATATGCAGAGTTTGAAGAAAATCCCTAAAATATCTACTTGATATCGTGATATCTCCATGTTATGTCATGATCACAGGAATGTCCAATGGAAGGACAGACAAACATCCAGATGACTGGAAAATGCAAAGCCACCTGCCCTGTCTATTATGGGAGGCATCAAAAGGGGCAGTATTATATCAAATGGAATCAAGGAATACCTAAACAAAATAGATTGTAGATGTATACAATAAATACCTATGGACTGGTCTTTGGAAATTTCAAGTTCAACACGTTAATCACATCTATTGTTCTTTATCAATTCTTAGGAGCCTGGAGTGATCATATTCAGACAAGAGCAACATCTCCATTCTGGCTGAGAGGTTGCAATGGTAGCCACACTCTGAAACACTGCCTGCGTAATTGTCCTCTTCACTCAAAATGGGACTATATTTTTAAGAATATAAATAAATAACATCATGAGGAAGGCTTAAAGCTGATGGCAAAGAGCAGACACATATGATTGTATTTACTAAGGAAATAAATAATCTGAGAGTACGGCTGTTTTCTAAGATGGCATATTAGGGCCACTGAAAGAAATAAGTTAAAAATAATGAAAACTCGAAATTTTCGAGAAAAAAATCAAAATTTTCAAGTTTACAAAGTTGCAAATTTACTACTTTATCAATCATCTCAACTCATCAATAAAACAACGTAATTCCAAACCAGACCCCTCTTTTAAATCACTGAACTGGTCTCACTTCTCGATACAATTGGTCACATCAACCTCTTTTAAGTGTTTAATCTTTACAGTCAAACTTAGTACGCAAAATCCATTTTAAAGGCACCATTACTGCACCCTAAAGAAAGCACCATTCATTACCTGAATAGTCGTATCTTAGAGGTCCCATCCAGCGGTGTTTTTCACTCTCAGCTAATACATCCCCATAGAAACCATAACCCATTAGAGACACAGAGTAACGCACAAGTGCAGATGCTTGATGGACTGAACACACATCCAGGGGCTGGGAGTCACCTGCAAGGTATCATGAGAAAAAAAAAAAGTACTGACAAACCCAACGAGAGCCCCCAATCCTGCACAGCTATACATGTAACTTCAGGTTTACTCCCAAAATAGTTTGTTTTACTTTTTTTTATTTATTTATTTTTACTCTGAACATCTTAAAATATCAAAATAAGAATACACAGTCAAGAAAAGCTATTGTTTATGATGGACTACATTCTCTATTCATGGCAAAGGCATTCATAAAATCACCAAAGAATACAAATATCCAAATGGAAACAAAAACTCAAAATTACAATAATTACACAAATAAATGTAATTCACACTTAACAGTGATATAAGTAAACTCTTTGTTCCTACATATTATGTCTTTCATTTGATTTAATCTCCCAAATCACACATGAATTCCTTTACTTCCATAGATTGTCTTCTTTGGTGATTAAAATAATGAAAACGTTTCTCACCTATAATGATGTGTAAAGCTGAAGTCACAGGGTCTATCACTCCCACCGTGGCAAAGCACACACAGTCTGTGGAGCCTGCAAAGGAAACAGTTTGACAGATGTGTGACTTTTCTCAAACCAACACAGTTTACAAATGCTGCATAGCAGCGTGGTTACCTGCAGGGATGATACCGATGTGCAGCGGACACGGCTGCAGAGTGACAGCAGGATCATTCTCACAAAGGCCTGCCTCTTGTTGAGTCCGCCCGATCAAACCATGAAGTATTTCGCTGAACATGCCATCCCCACCCACAGACACCACGCTGTTATAAACACACACAAGAGTTTCTGTCAGGAGAGCACCTCCCAGCAGGCTTAACTGTGACAATGTTCTCATACCACAATGTTTGCTTTGCACTGCTGATAGCTCTCACCCATCAAAGCCTGTCAGGTCTTTCTTCAGGAGGTGGTCTCGGGCCTGGTTTGCACGCTCCGTCACTGAATAAATAAGAGCAAAATGCACATCAATTACTTTAAATTGTGTTTATGGTTATCCCAAAGTTACAACATTACCATAAAATACATGCAGTTATGTTAAGTTTAAGGAACAAATATTAGAATTCTTTTAAATACCCAAATCAGTTAAAAAAATAGGGATGCATGATATTGAATTTTTGTGGCTATCCAATATGCTGGCATTTCTAAACTCACTATCACAGATACTGATAGCAATACCAATGTTTTTTGTCAAGAGCACAAAGCCTTCACCTTACTGAAATCAACCTTTTCCTTTCATTGTGACAGTTTATTTGGGTTAGAAACAGATTTGAAGAAAGAAAAACATTTTCCTCTTTAATAAATTACAATTTTGATTAGTAAAAGTTGATATTTATTTATGACGAGGTTACCATTATGGTACATTTGTACAGTCTGACAAATCCACAGGCAATTCATGGGATAGATAAATCTAACTTCCCTAAAATATCTGCTGTAAATATCGGCTAAAATATTTATAGCTGCCGGAACCACTCCTTTACGCAATTATCTGGTATTGTTCCGATAATATTGTGCTTCCCTATCAAAAAACAACCAATCATATGTTGTATACATTTGAAGTTTAATGCTTACATTACCTTAAATGTTTAATTTTTAAAGATGCTACTGAAAGCTATTGTCCTGTTTATGTATCTCATTTCTGATTTTTTTTTTTTTGCATACTCGTAATGGTCCAAGATTATTCTCCACAATCAGATGCACAAGCAATTGTCATCCCTGCCCCTTCTTATCTATTTGCATGCAGCTGACACATCTGTGGGAGTAACTTTAGGTCAAGTGTCTTGCCCAATGACACATCAATATGTGACAGCAGTAGCTGAGCTCAAACCCGCAACCTTCTGATACTGGTAAGGAACTAACAGACTAAGCCACCGACACCCCAAAAGATGAAATATGACCCTGGATCTCTCTGGATATCCATTGTCTTTGTGGTGCCTCATATGTAACAAAGAAAAAATAAAAAAACAGTCAGAATCTCATAAATCTCAGAATCTTTATGTGACAAAAATCAACTGGAGATTCTCAACTTTAATGTGACATCATAGGAATGTGGCCACCACGGGAAAATGGTCCATTCAAAATAACAAGGAAACAGTGTGGGAAGGCGGAGATGAGAGCATCTCAGTGTCTTTACATGTCATCTTTTGTTACTGTTCTCAATAAAATGTTTAAGGTGTATCTTACCTATTACATGAGAGCTGATACCTGCCAGCTCAAACAGAGGGGCAATCATAGAATGGTAGATTTCTCTTCCTTTCTTCTTCCCTCCATATGGGTTAATAAACACCAACAACCTGTGAGGGCGCAGAGGACCTAAAAGATGGAGAAGTTCATCTTTAACAGGGCTGACACTAAGATAAGAGAGCCATCACTTCAGCCAAACAATGCATTCAAACCTTACTGTGAGTCTTAAGAGCAGTTCTTAGGTGTTGCGTCCATTGGTCTCTGAGGACACGACTCAGGCAGCTAAACTGGGTCCGGCCCAGTCTCCATAGCAACCCATAGGAACCTCCACTGCTGCTGCGCTTCACGTAGAAAACTAGATGTGGAGGGCAGATTATAGAGACAAAGTTGTTCAATCAAATCACCATCAGAATGAGAGTTTTGTGGTTTTGTACACCTCAGTGCCAGCAAACATAAAGGCCACTCAAATCCAAGAAATGATTCGATGTTGGAGGTTATATGTCAAAAGGTCAAGGTCATGAAGCCTGATGATCATCCTTTCCTTGTGAATGCAATATCTTGAGAATGCTTTAAGAGATTTTTTAACAAACTTTGTATGATTATCCATGTTTCTTCATGAATGAAAAGATACCATTTTGCAGGTAATACGACAAATGTTTGATTTATTTTATGGAAATTTAGATTTAGATTTTTGGGGATTTCAGTAGAAAGTGAAATAAACATTTCACCTCCAAAAATGTAGAATTTTCTGGCTATAATTTGTGTTTTCAGGCTTTTAACAGTTAACTGACCAACAGATCAGAATCAGAAAATCCCTGGTCGAAGCATAAACACTGTGTCAAACACTCTCTGTTTGGGCAGAATCTAAATTAATGCCTTTATATTTTTAATAATTTTGAAAGATTCACAGAGATTTGGATTTTTCTTTATAACACTCTCAGTAGTTTTGTCTTTATTCTTCCACTCAGGCAAAATTTGAAAACAAATCAAATGAATTAAATATGAATATGAAAAAATGAAAATTGTCTAACCTAATCACAGTTACTAGGTAGGGTGAGGCTTAACAGAGGATTGCTTCTTGTAGAGGGTTGAGCTTGACAAAGGGTTAAATTTTTTTAACAACTTTGCACTAATGTCAACTTCTACTTAAGGGTGACCCATTTGGATTTCCAAGGTCAGAGGTCAAAAGACAATATCATCGAGCTTCATGACCATCCTTTGCTTTGGAGACGTTCTTTCAACTTTTCACATGCCTATGTCCACTCTGACACAGGAATTGAATCATTATGTTTAGGAGGTCAAAGCCAAGATCAGGGAGTCCTCTGCTCGTCCTTTGCTTGTTAAGACAGCATCTCAAGAAAGCTACAGAGGGCTTCTGGCAAAATTTGCAGATTTTTCTCATTAGACTTTAAGATGAACTGATTAGATTTGGAGGTCAAGGGCAATATGTATCGTCTTTACACCCTACCCTCATGCCATAAAGTGGTATGATAACAACTAATAAATCTGTACAACTTTGGAAGGACGAGGTCATCAGCCGAGAGTTTCATCATTCTAATCCCTTGTTTGTGAAAGCAATAGCTCAAGACTTTTGCGGTCAAACCTTGCACCAATGTCTCTGTTGTTACCTAAGTAGGTAACAAAAAGGTGCAAGGTCAATGGTAGAGGTCACCAACTCCCATGTTCATCCCCTGTCCTTTTAAGATTTCTACTTATCACATTAATACAAGAATCACTCAGACTCTTGGCCCACCAATGTACTACTTCAAATATCTGGTGCTTGTACATCTTGTGGTGGCACAGAACTACAGTGCTGTGAAAAAGTAGTTGCCCCCTTCCTGATTTCTATGTTTTTTTTGCATATTTGTCACACTGAAATGTTTCAGATCATTACACAAATTTTAATATTAGACAAAGATAACCTGAGTATATACAAAATGCAGTTTTAAAATAATTATTTTATTTATTAAGGGAAAAAAAACTCTCCAAACCTGCATGACCCTATGTGAAAAAGTAATTGCCCCGTGAACCTAATAACTGGTTGTGTCACCCTTGGCAGCAACAACTGCAATCAAGCATTTGCGATAACTGGTGATGAGTCTTTCACATCGCTATGGAGGAATTTTGGCCCACTGTTCTGCGCAGAATTGTTTTAACTCAGCCAAATTGGAGGGTTTTCGAACATGAACTGCCCGTTTAAGGTCACACCACAGCATCTCAGTTGGATTTAAGTCCGGACTTTGAATCAGCCACTCCAAAACCTTAATTTTGTTTGTTTTAAGCCATCCAGAGGTGGACTTGCTAGTGCGTTTCGGGTCGTTGTCCTGTTGCATTACCCAAGTGAGTTTGAGCTTGAGGTCACAAACTGATGGCCGACCGTTCTCCTTCAGGATTTTCTGGTAGACAGCAGAATTCATGGTTTCATCAATCACAGCAAGTCGTCCAGGTCCTGAAGCAGCAAAGCAGCCCCAGACCATCACACTACCACCACCATGTTTGACTGTTGCTATGATGTTCTTTTTATCAAATGCTGTGTTGTTTTTACCACAGATGTAATGGGACACACACCTTCCAAAAAGTTCAACTTTCATCTCGCCAGTTCACAGAATATTTTTCCAAAAGTCTTGGGGATCATCAAGATGTTTTTTGGCAAATGTGAGATGAGCCTTTGTGTTCTTTTTGGTCAGTAGTGGTTTTCACCTTGGAGCTCTCCCATGATGCTATTTTTGCTCAGTCTCTTTCTTATTGTTGAGTCATGAACACTGACCTTAGCTGAGGCAAGTGAGGCCTGCAGTGCTTTGGATGTTGCTCTGGGTTCTTTGTGACCGCCTGGATGAGTCGTCGTTGTGCTCTTGGTGTAATTTTGGTAGGCCGACCACTCCTGGGAAGGTTTGCCACTGTTCCCAGTTTTCTCCATTTGTAGATAATGGCTCTGACCGTGGTTCGCTGGAGTCTTAAAGCCTTAGAAATGGCTTTGTAATAGACTGACAGATTTCAATCACTTTATCATTTATTCTTGAATTTCTCTGGATTGTGGCATGATGTGTTTCTTTTCAAGATCTTGCAGCCTACTTCACTTTGTCAGACAGGTTATATTCAAGTGATTTCCTTATTCAACAGGTCTGACAGTAATCAGGTCTGGGTGTGGTCAGTGAAATTGAACTCAGCTTTCAAAAAAAAATGTGGTTAATCACTGTTAACTCATGATTTAACAGGGGGGGGCAATTACTTTTTACATAGGGTCATGTAGGTTTAATAAATAAAATCATCATTTTAAAACTGCATTTTGTATTTAATCAGGTTATCTTTGTTCAATACTAAAATTTGTGTGATGATCTGAAACATTTCAGTGTGACAAATATACAAAAAAAAAAAAAAAAAGAAATCAGGAATGGGGCAAATACTTTTCACAGCACTGTATGTACTAGACTGTAGTTTTAGTTTCAACACTAATTCTTTTGTATAAAAGCTACAATTGTGCAGCATGTGAGTCCAAGACACAATTTTCTAAGGTGACAATAAAGCGTATCATATCTTAGTGCATTGTGTTGACAAGTTTATGTCAGAATGAAGCATAAAATGTGGCGCACTTGTACATAAAATATTTATACGCTCATCTCATTTAAACCTTAAAAGTGAAGATAAGGCCTTGTGTTGTCTCTTTATGTTCAGTGAGAAGGCAACATGACACTGTTTATTTACTGGGCCCTTGACTTTGTGATACCTGACTGTCCTTCAGGATAACCCACCTGTGAAGTCTCTCTCAGTGTCCTCAACTGACTTCTTTGGCAGGATCTCCACCCGACCTTCTTCCACCCCAACCACCTCTGCCACAGGTACTGAAACTTAAATCACATACAAGCACACACAGACATACGGCTAAAACATCAGTATACATGCTTCTTTGAATATAATGAAAATATCCTCCATGCAGCTAATTTTATTTACATTGATGTTAAAGCACAGATATACAAATGCCTTCATCCCATTTACCAGGTAAATTTTCCTGACTGTAACACTGTGTTGTACTCTCTTAGGTGAGCAGACATGGCTGTCGACCTGAGGTCCATCACAACTGTGTATACATTGATAAATCAACTCATAACCTTCCTTTTCTCTAAAGTTCAATTTGTTCTAATTAATTATACTTAATATGTTATTCAGTAATAACCCAAATTTGCATTAAAATGTCTAATAAAATAATTCATCATTCAGACTGAAAAAGGATCAGGATGTAAAAAAATGAATGGACCATGGAATTTACAAATCTGTGCTATGTTGAAATATGTTAGCTTGGGTTAAAAACATGTAAGAAATTCAGAGGCTTAATTTTAATTGTTTAAAAACGCAACTGGGTTTGCATGTTTTTCTTCACTTTTAAAGCTTCTATCGTTTTCTTTGAACAAAAATATGACCACTGCAAACCTATGTTTCAATGTGAAGAGTTAAATTAAAGTTTTTTAGTAACTTTTATGAATAGTGAGTGGAATTGTAAAATGGTGTTGTGATACATTCAGTTTTGGGCTGTGGTGGTGGCTCCAAAATAATGTCTGTTTCAGGGGCCCTCAATATTAAGTGGCGCCCCTGTATACCTGTATCCATATCAAGAAATGACTGACAGAAAAAATCCTCATTACAGATATATAAATACTGACTTGGGTAAATGTCCCCATGAGGCTCATGTAAGAACAATGGTTTATATCCCATATTCTTCTGAGCTTACAATTTGTGTTAATTTTTGTTTTATTGCAAATAGGCCAAATAAGTATTTTACAAAAAGCATATAAGTGATTCCTCCCCTGTCATAGCACCTGGTGAGACTCGTGTGTTTTCAGTAAACTCTCTCTGAGGGTTGTGTTTCATGTTAATGCTGTTAAACTTGTTCTTCATGTTCTCCACTAGCTGCTATGGGCTTAATTAAAGTGCCTCCTCCCTTTAATAGCCTGACCTTCATGTGGACATGAATTAAAAAAGGTGTTGTTTAAAGTTTTATGGTACTAGTGAGGAATGGCTGCTATGTTTTTGTCACAAGTCTTTATACGAATGTTGGATGTGACGGGTTCCAAAAGTGGGAGCCATTTCACACATGTTAACATATAAAACAAGCAACTGGGTAATAACAATAAAAAAAGAAACCATGTCATAACTCATGCGAGTGTTTTAAGTAATTCAGCTGTCGTTTTGGACTGTGTGAAGTGACCTACTTGTTTTCTTGTCGCGGTTCTTCTTGTCTAACTCGGTCCAGTTAAAGTACCAGCCCGTCAGCACAGCTCGGTATCTTCTGTTGTCGACCCACAGACTGGACTCCAACCTCAGCTCTGTCTCCATCTGGATATGTCTGGTACCGAGCCTCAGGACACTCATCGGATCACATTTTTGGCGAAAATCTCTCACACCTTTTCGACGTTGAAGCGTGCTGACAATCTGATCTCGCCATCAGTCAACAATCATGAGTCCTTATCTGACATGAGAAAGTTCTCATCTCCATCAGAGTCAGCCTGAAGATCCCTCTAAAGCACGGTCACAGGGACAGTCTGCTCCCGGTGCATGGTGTTCACAGGTCGTCGGGCTCTCGGACTGTATTCCACAATTATTCATTTCCTCTTCAGTCCCTCCCTACATGGTGACACCTGCTGTATTTGCATGCTGCTCCGGTGATTGGATGCCACCAGATCAGCCTAAGGTGTTGTCGGACCTTAACTATGGCAACATAAATCATTTTAGGATTGAACAAATAATTCGACTTTGTCACATTTAAATCTTAGGCGTATAGTTAAATAACGTAATCCAGTAAATAGAAAACAGTGAGTTTAAGTCACTCTTCACGCATTCTTGCACTTGTAAGTGAGCTTGAAGCACATACATACATGATGACGCACTTGTTTCCTAAAATAGCAAATTGTGCTTTACAAGTGCAAAACAGAGAATCATTTTAAAGTCAATCAACTAAATAACCAGCTATGCTGATAAACAAATAAATAAACGGACAGGAATCAATAGGAGAAAAACAGAAAAGATTTACCGTATAGTCTAGGCTACACCTAATCCCATAATGTCCAAATTGTGTTTCGTTAAACTTGTAAATCTCTGACTTCTTGTTTCAAATGTCTTGATTTTTTTTTTTTTTATCATCCTTTCATTACAGCACATTACATGTATTTTATTATACTGTAACTGGGTAGTACTCTCCATCAGATGGAGTAATTTTAACAATATGAAAAGTAGTGTGAGTATTTGTGACTAAAATTGTTTTCCCACATGACAGTGACCCAACTGTGCATAGATAACCCTTAGGGTTAACGGTCTAATATTAGTCAAATTCTGTAGGCACCAAAAGTGTCCTTTTCAAAGCAAGCTACAAAAAATGTTATACATCAATGTTATTCTGCTTTCACTTAGTAATTTCCCCTTACATCCATCGGTAATTATTGATATTAAATACAAATCAATTCTTAAAGAGTTTAACCCTTTGAATGACAGATTTTATCATAATGCCACCATGTTTTTAGATGAGAGAAAAAAACTGAAAAAAAAAATTCAATTTATTACACGCAATGTAGAATTATTTGTTTTGCATTTTTACAGCCTGGGATATGTGAACGATAAGCTGAAACTCTGATTTTATGAATTATTTTCTCCACAGTGTCAAATACTCACACTCACACTGCTAAGCACAAGAAATATGCTTTTCAGGAGGTGGCTATAAAAAAAACATAGATATTACTTCAAATTTTCTTGGATTTGATTTTTAAACTAACATCAGTCCTAATCTTACACATCAAATACTATTGATTTTTATTTAAAAAAAATTGCAACCCTTTAAATGCCAGATTTTTGTCATGATGCCAACATGTTCCTAAATGAGAAAACTGAAAAAGGAATTATTTTGAATAGTTTTTTCAGTATTTTTGTTTATGTTGAATTATTATTCTGGTATATGTCAAGGATTAGCAGCAACATTTATTTTTATGCATTATTATTTTTCTGCAGTGTCAAATACTCACACTCCTTTTCATATTGTTAAAGTTACTAATCTGGTGGTGTGATAACAACCAGCTACAGTATAAGAAAATACATGTAGTGTGCTGCAATCAAAGGGAGATCAAAAATTGCAGTTTGACTGAGTTGCAGTTGCATTTTTTATGCTTAACAGTGTAAGTGTAACACTCGTGTGTAAACAATGTATTTTATACTCACTGTAGGAGCTGAGCTGGAAATAACAAGGTCTAATGACTATACATAAACCTGCCAAAAATTCATGCCATATGCATGATCAAAAAATGAAGAATGAAAAGCTGGTAGAAAGAGCACAACATTCCCATGGGTTAAAATGTCCAATACAACAAAATAAACTAAGGGTGACCATGAAAATAAATAAATAACTCTTCAGGTTAGTTGCAAACAAGGTCTACAGCAAAAAATTTCTACACTAGGGGAAGGCGCTTTTTAGCTCATTCTTTTCTTCTGAATCAAAAACATTTTAAAACAATTATTGAAACATAATTATTGGTATCTATGAGTATGACTTTAGAATTTCTAAACCAAAGAAATTAAATTTCTTTACTATCTGTGTACAATATATGGGCAATAACACTTCTGCTGCAAAACATTCAAATTAAAATGGTATTCTGGCACATACTGTATTACTCCTTGATATAACAGGGATATGGGCTGGGAAATAAGAATGTACATAATACTTTTTCTGTTACAGCAAAGGAACAGACATTAAAATATTTTCATCTTAAATATTTATTTTAAATTCAAAATGTTTCATTTACAACTGTTTGACATAAAATCACCATAAATATATCTGTTCAAAAGATAAACATCACATACAACATCCAATCACTTCAGAAACTGAAAGAAAACAAAAGCAAAGTAACGTAAATGTGTGAAACACTGAATCTATTGCTTTAATTTGATTACCCTTTTTGCGTGTAATTATCCTTTTACATATTTGTGTGAAGGTGCTGTTATTCCTTGCCAAACTTATTTTGTTGTTATCTTGTTGTATTAATGTGTTTTGTGTGGTCACAATTTGTCATTTCATGGTAAAAATCAGGCAGAGGACTTTGATCAGGGACTCACTAAGCATAAATGCAAAATATGTTGATGCCTAAAATTTGATTCTCAGCTTGTACCAGCTTTTGATTCCCATCCCTAAACTTAGCTCAGACTTCTAATGAATAGAAAGTGTCAGTAAAAAAAAAACTGGGGCTGTTCTGTGTACTTTGTGAAATTTCAAAGAAAAGTCTTTTAATAGTAATCTGTTGTAAGAGAAATACATATGAGATATCTGATGTTTGCTGGAGTAAACTGTTCAAGATTTTTCTCTTGCAACAACAACAACAACAACAACAACAACAACAATAATAATAATAATAATAATAATAATGAGAAGAAGAAGAAGAAGGAGAGAAGAATAGCATGTAAATTTTAAAAATAATTGCCCTATTATTAATGTGATATCCTAATAATTATAATAAAACAATAACAATAAAACTGGTAATAATGATGATCATATCATTGGTGTTATTCCTATTATCAAGTATCATCTATCTGCTATTATTATCTTCATATGTTTAATTGTTATTATTAGGGTCCTCGGCCTAAGGGAAAGGACCCTTCTGGAGCTAGAGGGGTCCTATTGTCCTTGTTATTTCTTTATTATTTCATTATATTTTTACTTTTCATTTAGTAATTTTTTTTTTAACCAAAAAAATCCATTTCAAAATAATATACTCAATTGTTTTGTATTTGGGACATTTTCAATCACAAAATACTTTAACAAAAATGTTACTAATGTCAAAGTGAGGGGGAAAAATCTTATTGTTTATATAATTAAGAGTTTGAACTCTTTTACTGTTGGAGTACAAATGCCTATGTATGTTTTTCCTTTTTTATAAATTTGTTTTACAAATTAAATATTGGCAAGAGCATTTTAATGCCCATGTTTCAGATATGATGCAATGCAAACCTTACACTGGTGGTTCCCAAAGTGGGGCCCATGGCCTGGAGGGGGCCACAGCAATGCACGCTGTGCACTAGCAGAGCTTTTTGGGAGAGTTTCCATTTCTCCCCCTTGTCACACAATCACTTTGTTTAGCAGTAACACTTTGCATGCTGCAGCATTTTAGGCTGCTGTTCTGTAAACTTTAAGAGGATGTTTGATATCAGTTCTAAAATATATAAATTTGTTAGCAAATAGCGTGATTGACACTGTTTTTAATGCTCAGCTCAGAGAAGTGGGGGCCTAAAATAATTTTCATTGTCCAAAGGGTGCCTGGCAGAAAAAAAGTCTGGGAACCACTGAATGCAGTGGGTTATTACTTCCATCAAGGAGGTTATGTTTTTGCCGGCATTGGTTTGTTTGTCTGTTTGTGTTCAAAATAACTTGAAAAGTTATGAAGATTTTGGGACTGATCCGGATCCAGGAATTTTTTTAAAGGATTCTTTAACATTGCAAGATAGGACCATTTTCGCCAAAGTGGACTGAAGCTGCTTGGCGGAGGTCTTCGCTCTCTGAGTGCTTTTCTAGTTTGGTTTATTTAATTCAGTTGCTGGTTGACAACATCCGGGCTTCGTGAGATCACCATCCTTTCTTCAAAATAAACGTGAATGGCGTTGACTGTAGAGAGAATATCGCCACTAAATACTCTTTTACTTTGAAATCCTCTACCGGAAGTTGGGAGAATTTGGGGAGTTTTAGTAGCACGCTTCTTCCCCCTCCCTTTATCGCTAGCAATCCGGTTTAGCTAGCTTTAAAAAAGACTTTCCAGCTTCAAAGAGTCATTAATATGAATTAACTGAATGCTCCATAGTATTTGATCTATTTTTCTACATCGACTGACACACCAGCTTTCAAAATGAACATCAGAAACGCGAGGGTAAGTGTGTTTGATTCTGCTCACAGCCATGCTGCTCCGGACTGATGCTAAGTTAGCTGCTGATCGACTAGCTGACCGAATGTCTCCTGCTGAAATCTCACAGTCATGTCAGGGAGCTTAATAAGTTTTATTTCCCTGTTCTAAAGCCGGAAGACCTGATGAACATGCAGCACTGTAACCTACTGTGTCTGCCAGAAAACTACCAGATGAAATATTATTTCTATCACGGACTGTCCTGGCCTCAGGTAATTCACAATGCTAACGTCTATCTCGTCCTTGTTAGCATCACAGATCAATGAAAATCTATTTTGACTTCAGATCACCTCTCTCATGAGTCCTGTGTGTTTGTGCTGCTTTCAGCTCTCATACATTGCAGAGG
Source organism: Cetoscarus ocellatus (assembly GCA_037902135.1). Lineage (NCBI taxonomy): Eukaryota > Metazoa > Chordata > Actinopteri > Labriformes > Labridae > Cetoscarus > Cetoscarus ocellatus. The sequence goes on from JBAMNC010000466.1 coordinate 269,192, forward strand.
ACGAAAATGGAAAAATTGTGGGATACGTGCTGGCAAAGATGTGAGCTGTCTACTGTTTTTAATGTAATAGTTAATATCAATTCTCAATGTCTGATGTGTTTTTCATTGTTGTTTACGTCCTCCAGGGAGGAGGACCCGGACGATGTCCCACACGGACACATCACATCCCTGGTAAGAACATGCCAGACACTTAGAGACATGACGGATTTGTGGTGGCAGGAGTCTGGCGATACGGTGTATCACGATAAATTATTCGATTTCGTAAAGATTATTAAGGATGCACAACGTTACATGCATGGAAAAATATGCTTTCTAATTAGTGGTATTTATAAACAGCCTGGTCCCTTCAACAGGTGTGTTAGACTTTAAAGGAGGTCCCAGTGACAGGAATAGTTAACACTGAGAGTAACAGACAGCACGTGATGCAAAACTAATGTCCTGAATTTCTATAAATTATTAACTAATAACATGCCGATTTTCTGCTATGAAATATTGCCACAGTTGTGTGCTATATAATATTGTGATATTCTGATGCACCGATATTTCATGTATACAGTGCTGAAGTATTTTTAATGCTGAATATAATTATTATTGTTATCCATGAGTTTTCAAAAATGCTGTCTTACAAAAAAATAAAATATAAATAAAATTTTCAGTTCTAAGTAAGTTTTTGAAGAGGATGGTAAAACATCTATGTTCTCTTGTTTTTATGATATGTTGTCTGATATATTTGTTAAGCAATGTACATCTTAGCAACCACCCTAAGTTGTTATCTCCACCAAGGAGGTTATGTTTCGCCAGGGTCTGTTTGTTTGTTTGTCTGTTAGCAAGATTACGCAAAAACTATTGGATGGATTTACATGAACATTTTACCAGAGGTGTGGTTTAGTCCAAGGGAGAGGCCATTACATTTTGGTGCTAATTCACATTTTTGTCTGGATGCAAAAAATTCCCAAAATTTTCTGAAAATCACATAACTTAACATTGGGCTGTATTTTAAAAAAAATCATATTTCTGACATCACTTCAAGGATTTGCTTCAAAATTTACAGGATAATATATATAAAATATATAATATAACTCTATCATCAAGGTAAATTCCATAAGGATCCCATCCAGACTGATGTCACAAAAAAATATTTATGTTTATAATGGCAAATCCAACTCATTTCTCCTTGGCTGCTGTGAGGGTTTTGCCCCTGTATGTCATTATGGGAATTTTAGTTTATTTGCAAACTGACGTCGAAGTTTTTCAAGGCTTTGTCACTATATTACATCCCTTGCAATGCCAGCAGAGGAGTTCTCCACATGGACAGACATGAGCGGAGACTCGGCCGTCCAGTCCGAGCAGAAAAGCCACTGCCGTAACTGAGCTGCTTGGCGGGGGCCTGCACTCTCGGAGTGCTTTTCTAGTTATTTTTAAATTAAGGAGTTTATCAGATTTACCGTTTACTATGAGGAAACAAGCTATTTTAAACATACAGTAAAGTTTAACAGAAAGACAGAAACCAACCCTTCAAAGTTGAAAATAACTCAATATCTTGTTTGGTCCTTATATCAAAAACACAACTAGTAAGCACTCGGATGGCGCAAACCTCCGCCAAGGTAGCTCACATATTGCTGTTACATCTATAAACAACAGTTCCATGATAAAATTACCATCATAATATGATTCATTGACCCTGAAAACCCACACCTAGCACTCAGAATTATGTTGATATCATTATTAGTTGGACAGTTATTGAACAAAAACAGTCGTTTGCTAATGGTGCTTATCTGGGTCACAACCAAAATCTGATCATTTCTAAGTTGGGCCATAACCAACTTCTCCTGAAAATTTCAGCAAAATCCATCCAGTAGTTTTTGTGTAACCTTGCTAACAGACAAACAAACGAACATACGCTGGTAAAAACATAACCTCCTTGGCAGAGGTAATTATAGAAGAACATGCATTCTTATATCAGAGTTATGTATAAAAATAATACAGAATTATCCTTTTTAGGGTGTTTGCTGCATTTACCACACAGACGCAATAAGAGATGAACCTCAATCATTGATTATGATGAATATAAACCCATTAGTGTTTTCCTTTTTTTTTTAACTTTATGAATATTTTCAGAAGACACAAGTTTAATAGTTTGTGACTCAGAGTTATCTAATTCATTCATATTCCAGGTTAAAGCCATGTAACATACTAGCCTGGGATAAGGATATGCATCAATTTCCTATTATATCATGATTTACACAGGAGGCTCAGTTGTCCTGAATGACATTTACTGTGTTAATTTAGTATTTTAGGATGTTAGTTAATTTGATAATTGAATGACACTTACTCTGTTAATGTAGTATTTTAGTATGTTAGTTAATTTTGATAATTGTAAATATCTTCGATTCTCTTGATCTCTGTTTTAGTCAATGCATGCTACTATCCCTGTACTTGCCCTGTACTGCTGCACTACCAGAATGGTACCATTGATTACTTCAGAAAGCACAGTCCACACAAATGCTCATTTATTAGTATGGTATATACTTCTTTTACTATTTTGTTAATGTTTTTCAGAAAACTTAAAATGAATTTTTGTGAGTGGGCTTGCCAGAGCCCTTGCCTGTTTGTCCTAACACCTTGTGTGGCATTATTTACATTTCTGTGATATTGAGCTGTCTTTTCTTGCCCAACATAAACCTTTGTCTTTGTCTTCCAGGCAGTGAAACGCTCCCACAGACGTCTTGGCCTGGCTCAGAAGCTGATGGACCAAGCCAGCCGTGCCATGATAGAAAACTTTAATGCTAAATATGTATCCCTTCATGTTCGTAAGAGGTACCATAGACCATAAAGACTTTGAAGTATTGGCTGACGACGAACTTTTTAAAAGACTCACCAGTTTGTTTTAATCCATTTTAGCAACCGAGCTGCCCTCCACCTGTACTCAAACACTCTCAAATTCCAGTAAGTTGTATTTCAACTTATTCATATTTCTATGGTAATGCATGCACTCCTGGGATATTTTTGCAATGTTATGATGGACATTAGACTTTCTGATTTGAGAGTCCTAAGAAGAGCCAGACCAATTTACTGACTCGTGTCAAAATGCATCAGCCTTTTGAAGATTTACTGTTATCTGTGTATATTTAGCATGAACTGACCAACCAGTTACAAGAAATTGCAGTAAAGTATTTCCAAAGATATCTTATGTAGTTTGACAAAAACCACGGGTCATTGTGGAAGTGATTACACACATTCAACAAAAATATCTGCTCAAATATATTTAGGATTGCTCATAATATGCTTCACTTTGATCAGGCAGTATGTTCTCTGATGAATAGTGAGCATGGACTCTGCAGTTACATATCATCTTTTCTTTTTGTTCCTTAAAATGTTAAAAATTGTGTTGATGTAATAAAGGATGAGACAGTGGTTCAAACTTTGATTGGTATTTTAAAGCAAGGAAACTTTATACAGAATATAAAAGACCACTCAAACACAAAGCAGTTTTTAGATTCAGACATCTTCATCTCTGTGGAGCACTTCAGCTTCACAGCTTACAAAGTCTTGCCAGGACAAAGTCAAGAAAAAAAACACATTGAGGGCAGCATTGGTCAAACAGATCAATGTCAGTAACAACAAAACAGCAGAGGCATTGGCTGTTTATGGAAGCAAAAGGTAATGTAGCACCAGCAATATGTTAATAAATAACAAATAAATGAGCCTTAAAGGTGACCCAGTGTGACTGACCTTTATCACAGTGTCAGCACTTTGATAGCCTGATAGATGAAGCAATAAAACAGTAAAATCATCCACTTGTCCTCCTTGGAGCAGGAAGAAATTGCAGACCAGGGGACATTAAAGAAAAGTCAATGGATGTGGTCAAGTTAATCTATCATCTCTTTGGCTTTCTTGACCACATGTTCTTTCCACGGGGAGCTTGAGTCCTTCAGCTGGACTCCAGTAATCTTGGAACAGATTTTTACTATAAAGTTCAAACTGCTCCTAAAAACAACCTGTAACCTGGGGGGAGGAGGTTGGAGTTCAGAGATGAAGTCCTCTGACACAGTTAAAAATAAAATTCTACAAACCATAAAAGAGTTAGAAATGAAAAAGAACATCAACACTTGTTTTTTCCACGCAGTTTTCTCTTCAGCCTTTCAGTTGGCTTAAACGTGAGGTTTGCTAGGTTCCTCAAAATGGAATGAAAACAGATATTTATTGACTGCTGCAGCTGGTAAATGCAGTATCTTGTTTATCTGCTGAGATCTGTCGCCATGAAAAGTTTGAGATGATTTTTTTCCATTGGATCTGATGTGTTATCTGTTGTCTCTCCAGGATTAGTGAGGTAGAGCCTAAATACTATGCAGATGGAGAGGATGCCTACGCCATGAAGAGAGACCTCGCTCACATGGCTGATGAGGTGGTACACTTCTTCTACACAGAAGTTTACTACAGAAATAAATGTTGCCTCTTTAATGGAAATTATTATTATCAGTGTGTTATATTGTTCTCTCTGTGTCCCACAGCTAAGGAAGCCAGGTGTTCGGGTTTCGGGTCAGGAGGCGCCATCCGGCCAGAGCCCATCAGGGTCTGGTGACCAGGAGAGAGAGAGTGAGAGGGACAGCGGAGGAGAAAGCAAAGAGCTGAGTGAAGTCAGCGAGGCAACAGAAAGCACAGACGTCAAAGATTCTTCTTCTGATTCACAATGACCCTCCAGTCATAGACATTTTTTAAATTCATCCCTCATTTTCACTTTTTATCTCTATTTGACAGAATCTGTTACTTTACAGACCTCAACAAGCCTCCATTTAAATTGATATTTTTTTCAGTTTCTGTTTCACTGCAGTGAAAAACAAAGTGCTTGGATAAATTACATGAATCTCAATGTTATCTAAAAAGTAAAATAAAACATTGTTTTCAGAGTTTTATCAGATTACTATTGTTGGCCATAATCTGTTTGATTTTCAAACCAAAAAACAACACTGTTTTTTTTTTTTTAAGTAATGTTGATCTGCACTCTACATTATTCAACATAGTTCCTGCGAATAAATCTTTCAATTATGTGTTTAGTATTGCACCTCAATTATCAGAGAACTGATCATGTTTTCTACTTTGGCTTGTGGTCGGTTTCCTGCTGATAGAATTATTTTTGTGGCATAAAGGAGCCCTATTCAGAATCAATGTCCAAAAATCTGATCTCAAGATCTTCAAAATGCATCTAGAGAGGTTACTGTTGAATATTTACTTTAATGAGGTATACATCTGTAATAAACATTGAAATGAGATTGAACAGACTCAGTATTAAAGGTTTTGATTAAATCAAGAGCTGTCCTTTCAAGAGTAAAGCAGCTGTTCCCAAGTGGTGAGTCAGGACCCAAAATTGGGTCACTTCCATGTGCTTTGAAAAGATGTGTGGCGAGAGGTAAATATAATGAAAAGCGTGGACATGCATCTATATATTTGGGGTTTTTTGTGTTCTCTGTGATAGCAGGTACCTTTTGGTTGTTTTCTTTAGATTAATGGATATTTGTCTCCTTTCTGCAGGATATAAAAGCTGTTTTTTCATAATTACTAGGTAATTCCCTGAGATCTTAAGAGGACTGCCCAAATTTACATGTTGTCATGGTGAACTAGACAAATGAAATATGTGCATGCAGGTCCTCACTCGAGGGCATTGAAATGATACGTCTCTCAAGTTTATTGTTGTCCCGCCGCTTTCTTTGTGTTGTTAGGTTATATGGAAAATCAAAAGTGCAAAACATTTCTAATTTAAATACAGAGTGGTTGGAAAAAAAATGTTGGTCTTGATCTCCGTCAGGAGGGAGTGGTGTGTCTTGGTGCCAGTTGGAAACTTTTTGTGCAAAGGATTTAAGTTTTCTGATTTTGGCGACCTCTGGTGGTGCCCTCCAAAGCTACAGCTGCAAAACACAACACATACTAAACCCTTAAAAGGATTTTTGTCAGAGACACAGCTTGATCCTTCTTTAATAAAGCAAACTAAAACAAACACACATGGAGTTTAGGTTAATATTAATGGGATGCTAAAACATGAGTGATATTTGGACTAAAATGGGTCTACCAGACAATATCAGATTGAGGAAGGAAGCAGGCAAGAAACAGAAGTGTGTACATGGCAGATAATGTAATCATACAGTCTGACTTTGAAAAAGTTACTCTAAATTTGGAAAGTAAAGCTTAGTTTCACACCTTGTTTCCATTTAACACTTCAGCTGGAGGTATGAAAAACAAACACTGCACGCAAGACAGCTCTACTGTGATCAAGGTGGGCAGATGAGATAAGAAACAACTGCACAAACATTTTACTCACAGTCCAGAGAGATTTATTTGAAGATCATATGCGGTTGATAGGCTTCTGCAACAATTTGACTTAACATGAGGGGTCTGAAGTTACAGCACGGACATGACTCATCATCAGGGGCATATCCAGAGGGGTGGCTTAAGGAGAAATGAACCCCACTTTTAACATTTTGTTCAGCCTCTGAGGTGCAGCTCTCAAATTATAAACTATGATTGGCTGTTGTTAAAGGTAAAACATCTTGTCAGAATCAATCCTCAAAAAAGTTTGGAAATGTTATTTTGGTCAATTATTTCTCCCCTTTAACAATGCCAGTTGGTATTGTATTATATATCTTTGATTAGTTACCGTTACAGTTTGTAAAGATGGTGCAGTCTTGGGATGAGCATCACATCTTAGGGTGAGGGTAGCCCCCCAAAAATGTGCCAAAACCCTCTGAAGAAAACCTACAGGTCCTCGGTGAAGCAAGTGTGAGGAACTGCTTTTCATGGGGTGTTGTCTTTGACTTCACTAGTCTCACCGAACTTGGCCTTAAGTTTGGAAATGGTACCAGGGCTGACACCAAGTAATGCTGCCCCTAGTGTACTGGAGCACCAGGTTCCAGTTGCAGGGGATACTACTCACACATTTAGCTGTGTTGCTCATTCCATGAGTGAACAATCCTTACAAGTTGTACCTCATTGTAAAAGTGACTGATTAGGCTTTCTAATGATATATAATACAATACCAGTAAGTACACTTGAGGCTGGCAGCAGAAGCATCTGAAGTTACACACACACACAATTTTAAAATGCAGATTCTTACATCAGGATTAACATGAACCCAGCCAGGATTAAAAAAAGACCTTTGATTGGAAAAGTTAATTTCTTTATATCTTGATTCAGATCCAGTTAAACACAAGTTAAAATCAAATCTAATTAAGTAGTCTAAAATAATAAAGCACTGAAAAAAGTTGGAGCACTCTTTGTTATCACAGGAGCTCAGCAACTGCCAGTGTAGGCAGTGCTAGCACCTCTAGCCTTTGGTTCTTTTCAGGTAGCGACCTCCTGGGCTGAAAATGTCGTAAGTATCCAAAACCTGTAGCAACCTGACTTTTCACTTGAGGCTGGCTGCAGAAACTAGATACCCAAATGATTGTGTGCAGGAAACTAACAGTTTTACAGCTTAAATAAACATCTTTACAGTGTGGCTGCATGTCCACCCAGAATCGCTCTTTGTCTGTGAGAAGGTTGAAATGACGTGAAGAATGGCATCGTCCATTGCAGGACTTCCTCAATGTTCCAGTGGCTCCTTTGACAATCAAAAGGCTGACGTCACATGACTTCGTCCAATTCTTTTACAGTCTCAGGTTCGTTCAGTTGAACATCCATATTTCTTTTCTGAATGTTGTTTGTCATTGCTTCAGCAGAGTGGATATATAAAAGTATCACTTTACAGAGCCTACAAACACCACACACCATTCACCAAACTATAATCATACAAGGTGCCATAAGGACTATATGGCTGCATTTATTCAATGTCCTTTGTTTTTACATCCAGAGTTTGAAGGTATTTGAGAAGCAATATAGCCATCATCTTATAGAGCTGCAGTGGTTACAAGAAGCAGGCAGCTGTGATACAGTTTAGACAGAGCTCTTTAATTTCTTCTACAAAATGATTAGTTGAACTGAATTGTAAATGTAGTGCCTGCTATTTTTTATCCCATGCTATCTGCACACATCCCTGATTTTACAGGGTAGCCACAAACAGCTGATGTTATCAAATTTCATCCAACTTTTTTGACAGTCTGTGGTTGCAAGAAGCAGTTAGTAGATTTTCTTAGAGGTAAAGCGGTATTTTTGCATTAATTCAGTTCTTCTTTGAATTGTAAATAAATACATTGCCATTCAATCTGAAAGGTGTTGTAGAACAAACGAGTACACAAAAAATTGCAAGCAGACTCCCACACACATCCTGCAAAAACTAATAAACAACATCTCTGTTCTGAAATATCCCCAAATTCCCTAGGTGTTTCTGCAGATTACCAATGTCAAGCAATTTTTTTTTCTTGATGTGTTACAATGGTCAGTATGTCAGATAAGACAGGCACAGAGCTATAAAACTATGTTATGACTCAAACAACAGGCCCAATATACGACACGTTAAAACATGTACCAAATTAATACTTCAGGCCAACAGGATAATTCTGCACAGAAAAAAGGAGACACTAAAAGTCCATTAACAAACATGCTGTATTTATGGTAAAATACTGTATTTGTTCGTCCATCTAAACATCATCACAAATACTTTGTAAGTTTAATAATAAACTTAGGTAGTCACTCATTGGGGTGCTGTTTCTTGTCAATATTTCTTTTTATCCAGTCTGCTCTGATAGCCCCTCTGTCACACATCACAAAGACAGGGATGTTATTGGGAAAGCAGAAAAATACCTCTCTGCATCAAGCCCCATGTTATAGGCTCGACCTCTTTCTTCTCTTGCTTCACTTATTTATTTGTGTATGTCGGTAATTGTGCTTGTAGGGCACTCTGTGCTCACGTTCGTCATACTCTCTGACATAGTGGAACAAAATAGGAGACTGAAAAAAAGTAAACACACTTTTTTTTAAACTCCCTCTCAAACTAGGAAAAGCATGGGTTTACCTCCTGACAAGGGTAAAGAAATCCATTTTGAGATTAAATTCGTCTAAGAGGGTAGACTCTCTTGCCTCACAGGTCCTTTCTGTGCAGGGTTTGCACAATCTTCCTGTCCATGTGTGGGTTTAAATGGTCTGGGTTACAAAGGTTCTGAAAAACATATTGTCTAACTGTACATCCTATTTACGTAAGCTGCAGACGGGCACACTGTTTCACTGTGTGTGGGGTTGTAGAGAGATAACAGCTTTCTTTGGTGTAATTTCACAGATATTTTTAAAAACGCTAGGTGTGAAACTTACTCTTGGTCCTGAACTGTTTATTTTGGGGCTTTCACCAGTCATCCAGTCATACCAATGTATAATTTTTTAATTAATATGTGTTTGTGACAAGCCAGACCTTTAATTGTCTTGAATAGGAATACTTTGAGGCCACAGGTAAGCCACTGGCTGAGGGAAATGAATAATTGCTATGCTATGGAAAAGTTAAACCATATTTTGGAAGGAAAAGATAAAACTTAAAGCTAAAGGAATTGGACCTTTTTTCCCAAATGTTGGGTTATGTTATTTTGTCAGATGTAATTCAAAGTGGTGATGGTAGGATTCCCAAGATATATGGTAAACACTTCCCTGTTATTAACCTATCCATCCTGGGGAATGTGTCTTGCTTTAAGTTCACTTACAGTAATTGTTGATCCTAAATAATTAAGAACAATAAGAGATAACAAGGAGATTTTTAGCTCTTACCATAATTTGATTATGTATCCCTCTAAGAAATGTGTACTTACTGCCCAGAAGTTTTCTGTTTCGTTTTTTGTTGTTGTTTTATGTTGTCATATTTTCTTGTTTTTTGGTTGCCCGTATCTGGCTTTCCTTCATAACTTTCTAAATTCTCTTGGGTATCTTTGTGTAAGGTATATCTTGTCCTGTAATTATGTTGCTATATGGAAATAAACTTTAAATACTTTAATGAAAAAAGTAAGCTACAGACTCCAGGAAGATAACCTGCAGCTTCAGTGTGTGGTGAGGCTAATTTGGATCCTAATGAACAAAAATCAAAGGACATGAGTTTGGGATCAAAAGAATTTTAAGTACGTTAAGGGGTAGTTCAGTTTTTTTAAGCAGGGTTGCTCAAGGCCTGTGGCACAAATAAATATATTTGCCCCTAAAGCACTTGGCTAGCTTAGTCGTTGAGGGGAGATAGCAGGGTATTGATGCTAGATGATATACAGCACTCAATGGTGCCACTGAAAGCCTCTTAATTGACTTATTTTTAGGTTAAAACTATCCAAACACAAAATTGGCTAGCTAGTCGCAACAGTAAGAGTCTTTACAGTGTTTCACTTTTGCTCAACAAAGCTCCTGTGTTAAGAACTTCAGTGTGTTGCGACACAGGGGTTGTGTATCTCTCCACCATCAGCTGGTCAGGTCGTCAGAAGAAACAACAAACACTAGCTTCACAAAAAATGAACTAGAAATGAGAAATTTTACCTTGAGTAACGATGCAGACAAGCCATTAGTTGTGGGCACGAAAGGATATCTTTAAGAACTTGAGTACACAGAAGAACTTTTGAAGATGGGGTCATGGGTAGAAAGGGATGGATAAACTTTTGTGTAAACTGAGGAGCAGGACAGATCACATGTTAACTGGTGGGGCAGATGCATGAATTGTAAACCTATGCACAGAAACCTGGAAGCCTATTGCTGTCATGAGTGGGACTTGGTATCACTGTTAATCCTGGACCTTTCAGCAGAGCTCTTTAATTTCTGTAAGCCTTCAAAACTGCTGTTTTGTGTCGTTGTCCTGATTGGTAAAATAGGAAACACAATGCACTGTCGTTGCAGAGGGGTGAGTCCTGCCGTCCATATTTAACCCTTGTATGAAGTTCGGGTCTGTGGGACCCGTTTCCATTTTTTATCAGAGGAAAAATGATGCAATTAGTTATTTTTCCAAACTCAGACTCATTGGCCTTGGCTCATTTTCTGTGAAGAACATGTATCAGAACACAAATTCAATGACCACACACTGTACATCCCCCTACACATTTATATTACATACAGGATGTTCGGGTCTACTGGACCCAGAGCTAAAAAGTGTAGAAATTGTAAATCCTGTGTACCGTTACTCTGTCCTCCTGCCCTTAGGGCCTGCTGTTAGTGTGCGTGTGTGCATGTGTGCGTGTGCGTGTGCGTGTGTGTGTGTATGTGTGTGTGTGCACTTGCCATTCCTGCACAAGGTAGCAAAATTGTTGCAAAATTCAGGCACCGACACATCTGCTCTTATATTCCCGCACCATTTACCATCTGTCTTGTGAGAATTGATTTTTTTTTTTTCTAAAGCTGCTTTCCCACTAAAATTAGTGGGTAAACTCAGGTTTTTTCAACACAGGTAAACCTGTCAGCAAATGAGCTGCGTGGCTGTTTTTTTTTCCTCTGGTGCGTCAAGATGATGTCATCACGTTGATGACATCACCAGCAGGTCGAAACACGTCCATGTAAACAATGGGAAGAAGCATGGAAGCCATGGACACGGTGGTCAACTGTTTTCCGTTCTTCGTACTTTGTCCCTCTTTCAAAATATACAAACTCAGCGCAGACTGAATGACATTCGAGCGCTGATGATACCAAGGCAGATGGAATTTGTTGCTGAGATGCTGGCATCCTTTTGTTACCCCAAGTTACGGGCTCGATATTATGCCGTAGGCATGTTACGCCAACGTCAACCCGTAAATTAGCACATTGACCTGGGTGTGATGTTCCCACTGGAGCTGATAGGAGGCAAGCCGATAAAAACCTGTGTACCTTGCAGGGTCAGTCGACAAGGGTCTGAATGCCGATTAGACCTTTTCCCACTGCTGACAGGAGCTGATTGTTAGCGTGTTTAAACGGGTTTTTCAGCCAGTGGGAAATGGGTATAATACTCTATCGTAGCTGCAAATTGGGGGTGCAAAACAATATATACAGCTTTGCCAGTGTGGTTCCTTATCACAACTGATCAAGATGACCAAAAGATTCTCTGCTCAGAGGGTCTTCCCACCAAAATGGCCCCTTTAGGCAGTAGATGGTATATACTGCCTAAAGGGGCTGCTGCCCCTTTAGGCAGTATATACCATCTAAACCTGCATTTCCCTTTCCTTTGTTGAGGAAAGGGAAATGCAATTAAAAACAAAAGCTAACTGTAGTTTCTGGTCAAGAAAACATCATTTTGTGTAGCTGTAACCCTAAAGTGGGTTGATAACGAGGCTTTAGGTGGCACTGTTGATTGCTATATATCACCTAGCAGGCCCTGTGATTGACTGGCGACCGGTTCAGGGTGTACTCTGCCTCTCGCCCAATGACAGCTGGGATAGGCTCCAGGCCCCCCAGCAACCCCGAAAGAGATAGTCGGTATAGAAATGAATGAATGAATATCACCGAGCATTGGTAACCAGCTATCTCCCCTCAGGAACAAAGCTCGCAAGTTGCATTATTAGCAGTCATATCTACCAGTGCCATCGATCACGAGCAAACTCACTTAAAAAAACCTGAACTATTCCTTCAAATCGTTTCTTTGGACAATGTCTTTTTAGATTGTTTTAAAGAATAAAGACAGTATAAAGACACTGTATTCTTTGGCTTAAAATATGCTATGATAAGTGGACACAGAATTCACTGGTGTGTGTGTGCACAAAAAAACATCTATTTATCAGAACAACCTGGGCACATAATCAACTATTCATACTATTCATACCAGCTAATTTTAGTCTAGCACCACAGGAGTATTAATTTGTTTTCTTTTTCACCCCGATTGAACAGTTGAGCAGCTGATTTCACTCAGCAGCCAGTGAAGAACCTGAGCAGAGGGACCAATCAGTGCAAACAGCTGCTGTCTGATTGTCTGAGACACTTGTGAGGAGTTCAAGAGGCTGCATGAAAGAGAAACTCAGAGTTTTTTTTACTCATCTAACTTTGCACAATTGTTGCACTGATGGCTCAAACTGAAATGTGTGAGTGAGATGATTGGTGAGAAAGAGAGAGAGCACTCAGTGTGTGAAAGAGTGAGAGAGTCAGAAATGAGTTCCTCTCCACCCACATCTATGCGTGTCCAACATGAGGGGGAGGTGAAACAGTTGAGAGCTCACTGTGCTGTTAAACTGGCATTATTAAGTTGCTTCACTCTGGAGACGAGACTAGTCAACATTCCTCATAAGGTAGGACTCTTTAAAGTTTATTCACTTTAATTTATTTTAAAATAGTTCACCACATCAGTTTAGCTCCTTAAACATGCATTTGTACCATGAATTGCTGTTTTAAGATCATTATGTTGATTATTTCAGCTCTGTTCTTTTTTACATAAATCCCCTCAGGTCATAACCGTTTCATAACTCAGGCAGCATCTATGTGTTTGTACTTGTGTACCCTCAGAGTCAAACACACAATCACATAATAAGCAGCTAAAAAGAGCACTTAGTTTTGGGTTAGAATCAGCTTTAATGAAATATTGCAGCATGCTGTGACTGCTGTAGCTGGTGATTCACTGCTGTGAGAATGAAAAGACTCATGGAAAAGGGTGACATAGGCTGGAAAAATGAGACACTCTCCTTTCTGTCTTCAGGAAGTTTTGAGTTTGGTGTAACCCAGCAGGCTCATTTTAGCTGCAGGTCTTTTGGTAAATGTTGTCAGGAGAACAAAGTGCTGATGAGGAATATTTGACTTCAAAAAAAAGGGGAAGTTAAGGGGGAAAGAGAGAGTGTGTGCTGGTTGTGTACTAAGGGCTGTGAGCCAGTAAGAATCCTCTCTTCCCTTTTTATGTGTTTTTTAATAATGTCTAAATAAGAGAAACTTTGCACACAGTGAAGGTGAGATGGTTTAAAATTAAAGAAATAGGTGAGCATTGTCTTTGGCCTCAAGATGTTGTTAAATAAGTGGTCACTTAAAGAAAAAAATCAGTTAATTGGATAAGTATTTTGAATGAAAAAAAGGCTGCTTAAAGTGCAATAAATGGCAGCAAAATGAGGTCTAAAAGAAAAACTTCTTGATCCTGTACTGAGACTCAAGGAGTGTTGGGCAGTAACTCAAAATATATCATAAAAATCTTACTTTTTGAGAGAGTTATCATTTCTAAGACTTGTAATAATATTAGTTATTTCTTTCCTTCTTTCTTTTTTCTTTCTTTCTTTTTTATTTATCTCAAACTTAAAAAAAAACAATCAGACAAACAACAACAACCAAGTCAATGCAAAATAATACATATGTACACCAAACAACTGTACATGTCCATCAAACAAATTTAAGCATGTAAGTACATACACATATAAGTCATCGCAACAGCCAGTTGGGGAAGGAACAGAATGAAGCAAAGAACGTGTCTAGTCCTGACCTTCCTTACAAATCAGATCCAATGCCGAATTTTATTTCAATACCAGCTGTAATTATTAATGGAAACAATTTAAATTAATGGGTAATAGCAAATCCATTCTTATAAATCACCAAGAGAACAAACTAAAAAATCCTAATAATAAGTAAGCACTTCAGAAAAATCAATGTTCACACTATATATAGATATCTATACACTGCCTGGCCAAAAAAAAAAGTTGCCACCAAAAAAAAGCTCACATACTCTAATATTTCGTTGGACCGCCTTTAGCTTTGATTACAGCATACATTCGCTGTACCATGTTTCTATAAGCTTCTGCAATGTAACAAGATTTATTTCCATCCAGTGTTGCATTCATTTTCATCAAGATCTTGTATTGATGATGGGAGAGTCTGACAACTGCTCAAAGCCTTCTCCAGCACACCCTAAATATTCTCAATGGGGTTAAGGTCTGGACTCTGTGGTGGCCAATCCATGTGTGAAAATGTCTCATGCTCCCTGAACCACTGTTTCACAATTTGACCCTGATAAATCCAACTGCAGCAACCCCAGTTCATAGCACTGCCCCCACAGGCTTGTACAGTAGGCACAAGGCATGATGGGTGCATCACTTCACCTGCCTCTCTTCTTACCCTGATGTGCCCATCACTCTGGAACAGGGTAAATCTGGACTCATCAGACCACATGACCTTCTTCCAGTCCTCCAGAGTCCAATCTTTATGCTCCCTAGCAAACTGAAGCCTTTTTTTCCGGTTAGCCTTACTGATTAGTGGTTTTCTTCAGGCTACACAGCTGTTCAGTCCTGATCCCTTGAGTTCCTTTCACATTGTGAGTGTGGAAATGCTCTTACTTTCACTATTAAACATACCCCTGAGTTCTACTGCTGTTTTTCTTTGATTTCATTTTGCCAAACATTTAAGTGATCACCGATCACATTCATTAGGATGTTTTCCTCGAAGACGATGGTTCCCCACTGTCCTTCCAGTTTTAATAATGCATTGGACAGTTCTTAACCCAATTTAAGTAGTTTCTGCAATCTCCTCAGATGTTTTCTTTGCTTGATGCATGCCAATGATTTGACCCTTCTTAAACAGACTAACATCTTTTCCACGACCACAGGATGTGTCTTTCGACATGGTTGTTTAAGAAATGAGAAGCTACTCATTGCATCAGCTGGGGTTAAATAACTTGTTTCCAGCTGAAAGATAATCGCCTATGCAGTAATTATCCAATAGGAGGCTCGTACTTATTTGCTTTGTTAAATCCATGTGGCAACTTCTTTTTTTTTTGGTCAGGCAGTGTATCTACATATTACAAATACATTTTATACATAATCGTACTATTTAAATGTCCATAGTATTCATAATCATCCATCTCATAAATACTATATACATACAATAAGCTTCCCTGTAGTATATCTTTTCTAAACTACATTTTATGTTATTTACTATAATTACATGCATATGTTAATAATAATCAGTCTTACTATACATTCCTGAAATTACTTGTATGATAACAAATTGTTTTGGTCTAAGGTCATGTTATAAATTATATTATAAATTACTTGTATGAATCTAATAATACTTGTCTGTAGTGTAATTTAAATATTTGCATGTTATTGCACTTATTTAAAGTGACATCCAGGCTGTTCCAGTGTTTGACTCCACAAACAGAAATACACATACTTTTAAGAGTTGAGTGAACGATGGGACAAATGAAACTATGTTCAACCCTTATGTTATAGCTCCTCCTCTCTGGTTTTGAACTTCTTTTGTAAATTACCAGGTAACTCATTTTGTAATGCTTTATTATAGCACTTGAGCTGTTTTCAAATTTACTATGTCATACAATTTTAGCAGTTTTGATTTTAAAAACAGAGGGTTGGTGTGATCTCTGTATCCAGCGTGATTTATGATCCTGATAACTTTTTTTTTCTTTTTCTTTTTCTTTTCTTTTTTTTTTTTTTGTTGTAATGTTTAGATCTTTTGTAGATCGGTCTTGTATACGTTTCCCCAGACTTCAACACAGTAAGAGGTATGGCAGGATCATGGAGCAGTAGAGTGTGTGTAATGATTTTTGTGGTAATAAATACTTTGTTTTACTGATTATTCCAATACTTCTTGATATTTTTGAGCACAGATATTTATGTATGGTTTCCAGCAGAGCTTATGGTCAATCAGAATACCCAAAAACTTACTTTCATAGACTCTTTCAATAAATAAACCATCAATTGCCAACTCAATTTTATTATCAATTTTTCTTTTTCCAAAGAGCATAAACTTTTTTACTTTCATTTAGTGATAGTTTGTTTTTTGTCAAACCAGCATTTAAGTTAACACAATTCCTTCTGGACCACGTTTAACAGCAGCTTGGGGTTATCTCCAGTACATAATATATTGGTGTCAAACACAACACAACACAATACACTTCAGTAAATCAGACACTTTGTATATATTGTTGATATATAAAATAAACAGTTTAGGGCCCAGTACTGACCCCTGTGGGATGCCACAAGTGATGTCTATAACTAATAACTTGACCTGTGTTGACCCACCTGAACAAACCGAACTCTGTTGCTGATGTACCTCTTCCGCCAGTCTAGAGCCACTCCCCTTAAACCATACTTCTCCATCTTTTTAAGTAATAGATTGATTTAAGTAGTAGATTGATTGATGGATGGATGGATATTTTAAGATTAACACAATCAGAATTAATATTTTTTTTTAACTATATTTTTATTAAAGTATTTTTATAAATGTAACAGAACAACAGAAAAAACAAACAAAAAACCAAACAGGTCATCAGAGGTAATACAATACAGTTCATTTTAAATAAGGTTAAATCAGATTTTTTTTTTCTCCAGTGTCCAGGTATTGTTATTATTAGTCCATCAGATAGTCCAAATGAATGTGCATCCGGGGTAGGACCCCCACAAATCATCTGCATGCAGACCAATCATTATCCTTGAATTAGTCAACAAAAAGACAAGAGGCTCTAACAAAATCACACATGTAATTAAACCAAGAAAATATATACATTAACCACCTCCCATCATATATTTTTGTTCAGAAATGTTATCCATTTGGACCAATACTTACTAAATTTATCTAAACATAGTCTCAATGAAAAGGTCAACCTCTCCATGTCATAGAATTCCTCTACAATTGTTATTCATTCTGCTTTTGTGAGTGGTTCCTTGACAAGCCATTTCTTGGTTATTGCTTTTTTGCTTGCAACTAGTAATATTTTAAGACGGTATTTATCCTGGACATTAAGCATGTAGGGTAAGTTTCCTAAATATATTGTTCTGAAACTGTCATCCAGCTCATGACCCAACACTGATTTAATGATTTCTATTATGTCTGACCAGAATGGCTGAATAATTCGGCAGTCCCAGAATATATGAAAGTGGTCAGCGAGCAAGTTATTACCTTGCCTCCAACAGCGACCAGATTCCGGTTCACCATTTTGAAGATATTTTATTTTCGGGGACCATCAGAATTAATATTAACACTTCTGGAGTGTTTTTATGGGTCCACACCACACAGTGCTGTTTCACTCTGTTTAGGGAGTTGGTACTTTAACTCTCATTAAGTGTATTTGTTGACTCTCTTTTAGTGTTCAGTGTTAACTGAACACTAAAAGAGTTTACACTTTTAAGTATATTAACACTTTTAAGTATATTAACACTTAAAAGTGTAAACATTGCTGCATTTAGCTTCTTTATATTGATGGGGAAAATGAGCTGAATTAAAGCTACCATGTTTTGTTGAAGCACACTTTAAAAAGGAAATCATTTACACTGCAGTTTACATAATGTGGGCTGGAAGATGGGCTTGTTAGTGCTTTTCGAATTATGGCCAGCGGCTGGGATGATTGATTCTACAACTGTCAACTTCAGATTCAGAGTGAAAGTCCAGAGTTAACGTTCTTTCAGTGACACCTTCAGTGTTCAGATTTATTGAAACATAATTTTTACAGTCCTTTTTGATGACTCTTTCAGATGAGAGAGAAAATTTCAAGAATTTGACTCCATTCAGAGTGTAATTAACTGTGCACTTACTGACTTTTAGCTAACACCAACATTTTAACACTTCTCAATTTGCTGTGCAGTCCCCCGGGGTCCATACATCTGTCTGAAAAATGCAAAGAAAACTATTATCATTACCTTTATTTTGAGCCTGTTGTTTTTTTCAGGAGGGAAAGCTACTTTTTATCTTGAATAACTGGTGAATTCATTTAATTTCTTTTAACAAGGAGTGATGAATAAAATAACTTGTTACATTTCATGAGCAACATGCCCAACTGGTATCAAGCCCCTCAAAAAGCCACACATAGTCCTCCTATCAAGAAGATAAAAGCAAAGTAGATGCACATTGAAATTTTAATTGCAGAGAACAGTGGAATACTACAAAGTAAAATGCACTGAAATTGACCAGATTAGAAGAAAACTAGAAAGACACATACATTTACAACTTCTATCTTGCCTCATGCTTTCTGGATGTTTAGACTTGCATTTCTGCTTTTACTAATACATAGGTTGATGTGCTGATGCTACAGCTTAGATATGTCATGCAATAATGTAGTTATGTGGCTTCTATTGAAAACTATTGTTTGAATATGTTTCCCTTCATTTGCTATGAGCGCTTGAAGAAAAATTAAGAAGTGCATGGCAACTCTTTACCCGGGGCCCCCAAATGACCCAAATAAATATTAAAAATTAAATGTAAGGTAAAGTACGGACTATTTTCTATTAATCCTGGGACTTTAAAAATCATGCAATGAAATACTTTAATAATGTTTCTTTTTTTTAATTGTAAATAATTTCATGAACCAACTGTGTTTCCTTCGGTGCCCACCAGGTGCTCAAATCCCACACTTTAAAAAGCACTGACCTCTATTCTCCTGAAAACAGACCAAAATACTGTATGTTGGTTTAACTTTTTGTCGCATGACCAATTTTTTTTTTTTTTAATTAAAGCATTTTTACTTCATTTTAAAAGGAAATTGTTAAATGAAAACAGCAGCACGTAAGTTGTGTGGGCTTTAGCATCCCCCTAGTCTCTCTCTCTCTTTTCCTTTAACTTCAACTTTTACTGTCCTCTTGCATCTCATACCTTATATATCATATCTATAACATGGTATCTTTTATTTCAGCTAATTTTCTCCATTAATATACAGCAATGATTAGACTTTGCAGTGTAAATATGAAGTTAGCACTTAAGTAGTTGAAATATATATCTGAGAGAGTGTGTGTCTGAAACTACAGAAGTTTGATCAAAAGTCACACTGTTAAACAACTTCAAAAAAGAATCAACAATTACACTTTTACGAGTTTTAAAGACCAACTCTCCAAAAAGAGTGAGAACAGCACTTTGTGGAGTGGACCCATATAGCCACTTATTAAGAAGTGTTAATATTAACTTTGATAGTGTCAATTTATCTATGCAGATTTTGCTGTGTACAAAGTAATACAATTAAGGCTGTCATTTCAATGCCTATGTGAGTAGAAAACTTGACTGAGGCTATACTATACAATGCTACTCCAGTCACGCAGAAAAGGTAAAAACAAGCAATGTTTGGGGTGACTGTACTCACCAGATGACTCCTCATGAGGAAAAGCTGTGAGAAGAGGAACAACAAAACCATTTGACATCCCTGCCCAGGGTACATTACACAAACCAAGGCAATCTTCATGTAATTTCTTAGAATAACCTTATTATATCAGGAACTACAGTGTTTCCTCAAGCAACATGCACATTTAAAACAATAATGTTCATCTATGCGGCAAGTTTGGCTCTGTATGAGGGCTCCCTTTCATGTTTTCCATCATAAACTTGGTCACAGCAGCAAAGGAGCAGAGGCTTCAAAGGAGCTAGATTTACTGGTATGTCGTTTTAAAAGACAAACTGAACTCTTGGGTGCATCACTAAACTTCATGAGTGAAACCACCTGCACTCTTATGAACAAACATCCCGTCAGAGTTGTACAGCTTGTGGTTCACCCTATTTTTAGGGCGGCTGAGATGTTGCTAGAGCTATTTTTGCACCTCGTAGTTCTGCAGTGTGACCGGTGCAGCAGGCAGCACATGCAACAAATGCCAACTGGTTTTCTACGTCGTCTGCCGATCAGCAGAGGGTGACCAGTTTGTGGAGATGTGTTACAGTAAGACGGGCATGCTCTTTTCTTTCTCTCTTTCTGTGCCATGACGACATTCGCATGGCTCTTGGGAGGGGTGCGTGTTTCAACACTAAAGACTGACAGTGTGTAGAGGGCCATGCAGCAGTGACTCAGAGTCCTGTTATTATGACTGAACTTTGTCCAGTGAAGGAGATTCAAATATAGTGCATGAACATGAACAACACTAATTCTGCCAGAGCAGAAGGGGACTGAGCACCTGATTTTAATACTATTACAGTCATTCTTATGAAATATTCACTCCCTTTTTTTTTTCAGAATTTCACCCAGTTGGATCAGCAATGACTTCCCATGTGAAACTCCGGAAAGAGAGAGTCAGCATTGTGGACTATGACACACAAATCAAAGGTTGGAAACTTTAGAGTGTCTTTAAAACTCTCTTTGTCCACCGTTTTACCTTTTTTTTTTTTTTTTTTAAGATTTGTGTTTTCTTTAAATGGAAGTTAAAACTGTTAATCTGTTTGTCAGCCACCACAAGACTTTCCAAATGAATCACTCTTTTGTGTGTTTTATCTTTCAGAGGTGCGATGTCAGCTTGTGGATCAGCTGAAGGTGTTGGACCTGCAGCTAGAGCAGAAGAGCCAGCAGCTCCAGGACCTGTCAGACTACCTGCGAAGACGAAGTGAGATTGAAAGCGAGTATGCACGCTCCTTGGAAAAACTCGCTGAAAGGTTCACCTCGAGGATTAAGAGGTAGTGGCTTGTTCTTGCTGCTGATGTACAAATTACCTTCTGCTGAAATTAAAAAGTAAGGGTTCATGTCAGCACTAAATTAAAGGGACAATGTGTAGCATTTTAAGTCATTTATGAGCCAAAAACAATGTCTACATTCATAAATATGTCCTCATTTGTGTCAAATTGCCTCTGCCAACAATCTGACTTGTCCTCCTGAGCGGAGAATTTCTTATCTGTATTTACATAGAACGGGTAAGTCCCATAGAGGCTTCCATGTCCTTCTGGTCCATAAAAACTATGAGTAGCCAAGCAGGAGACATAAAGCACTATGTAGTCTTTATGTCTACTGCATAGTAGTAGACATAAAGTCTTACTATTTTTAGTAAGACTTTATTTTCAGTCTTACTGAAAATAAATTATTATTTTCAGTAAGACTTTTATTGATTATACTTCTATAAAATTATCACCACAACCACACAGACATGAGGACCCTCCTGAAAACAAGTTGTAGCATCTCAAGAGGCTAACCTCTAATAAATTTGTTTGCAGCAGAAACAAATTTGACGACGACAGGTCTATGATTGGTCCATGGATCTGTCACTAGCTTTAGTTTTTACTTTAGTCCACTTGTCTCCACTTACCTCCCTTCCTTTGCCCACACACCCAACACAGCATCATGTGGATTTGCTGTTCATCATGAGACTGGGGTCCACATTCAAGATTTCCTGCTGCTTAACAGAAGGTTTTTTCTTGCCGCCATGATGGAGGGATTCATGATTGGCTATATGGATTCCTGTTGGTTGTTGGATGTATATATTTGTACATATATGTATATGTGTATTTTATGTATGCATATATGTATCTATGCATATATGTGTATCCATAATATGAAGAGCTTTGTGCTCTATTCTAAAGTGTCTTGAGATAACACTAGTTATGAATTTGCGCTATACAAATAAAGATTGATTGATTGATTGGCTAAGGCTAAGCTGGCTGAGCTTTTTCACTCAGAGCCAGCGTGACTGAAACAGAGAAGGAGCACAGTGAGACGTGCTTGTCACTGCCCCAGCAAATTTGAAAGCCTAACACTAATGATTTAATGCAGTTTGCAGGTGGTTCGAAATAACATACCTCTTCACCAGAAAGAAAAATCAAAGTGTTGAATGACATATTGACATAGCTTCTAGGCACATACCAACTACCATAGAGCTCAGCAGTTGCAACGCAAAGCAAGGCGCTAGAGAGCACTATTCATTGAATGCAAATTACAGTTTCACCACTAGATGGGAGAACAAACTACACAGTGTGGCTTTAAATGTCAGACATTAAAACATGGATGAGTTTAAACTTCTCCCACCCTCCGTTTAATTGGCCTCTTTTGAGGTTAAACTTGTCTAATCTATAATCTATTTTTTTTTTTTAATCAATGATCTGTATGGCATGTAATTTTGTGACATTTGCATTTTTTGGAAAATCATCAGTAATAATGAGCCTAAAGTGCTCTGTGGAGACAAAACAGTCACACTTAACTCATTGAACTTCCACATTAAAACAAATTATAAATAAGGTTTTTGTCACATGGACCCTGCAACATCACTATGATCACTATGACTTTGACAATAATTTTTCCCATAAATATCAGGGCCACAATGTACAAAAACTGATATACGAAGGGTTAGAGTTCTGAAAATAAAAGAATAGAACTTAATTTGGTGGTAATATTTGCACTGAAAGTAGAAGTGTTGTCAACTTTTAATATTATGGCCACTTATGGGACACAATGTACTATTTATAATTTTATTTTTGAGATGGCACATAATGATTAACCTGAATGAATTAAGTTTATTCACCCAGAGCTATTGTACATTGACACTCTTGGCTCTCTTGCCTCTAAAATGCTTACTGTGGGGGAAAAAAAAAAAGTCTTGATGTTTATTGTGATCGTGTTTTTAAAATTTGATCAGCAGACTTCTTCTGATGTAAATTCAAGCTTCTACCAGATGCTGCTAACTGCCAAATTTAAAGCCTCTCTCTCTGAGATGATTCAGAGAGGGTCGTACTTGACGTCTTGTCTGACCTATTTAATATCTTAAAGTGTGTGTGTATGTATACATTTATTCACAAGAGTATGTTCTGCACAAAGGGCTTTTAACTTTTTGATGTATTTTCATTGTTGGGAGCAGAATAACTTTTAAACAGCCAGTATTTAACTCCATTTAAATGCAGTTTCATAATTTATAACTGGAGTTAAGGTAATATTTTGTCAATAAATTTGAGTTTTTTTCTGTTTTTATGGACTGGAAAAAAACACTTTGCTATAAAACATTCTACCTTTTTTAACAGAGGTGAGTGCAAGAAATGCAAAATGTAAGGTGTTTGTAGCTAAATCAGAAGGGAGTATTTCAATTGTGAATATTGTGCAGTTTTAGGGTGTAACAAAGTACGATTAAGGCTAAATGAGTTATATGTTTGACAATTGGGTGTGTGGCCACTTGCAGGAAGAGATACTCATATGTAAATGTCAAAAACCTATATTTGTGACTGCTAAACCAAACCTGAATCGCTGACTGACCAAATAACCGTCTGTTCAAAATTTTCTATCATATTTAAGGGAGTTTCTGAATTTAGTGTGAAATTTGTGTGTTTGTGTAGGAGCTGGGATTTGTATTTTGGAACAGATTTCAAGGGAGTTTACCAATGCACTTTAAGAAACCAAAGTATTTGAGAAAAGCACTCAAGTGTTATAATTAGTTACACATGGCAGGTTTTCTTTTTTATCCAGTAAGAAATTGAAAGTCATCATATGGGGACATTTTTTTAAGCAGCTCCACATTTGAAGACCTCACTTAGATTTTAAACTTACTGTCTTACTGATGTCCAACAGGGAAGAGAAAATAAATACATTGCAAACAGCATGGGTCTCAGAGGTTAAATGTGACATACAGATAAACTAGCGTAACTGCAGCAACACAAACATTCATCAGAATTGATCAGTTCAATTAAAGGTCCCAAATTTTACATCATGTCTTTGGTGTCTGTAATAATTTAATTTACATCGGATAAAAAAAATATCCTCTCTGTGGAGGATCAGGTGCAGCCCCATCTGATGGGGCAGGGAGACTACAGTCATGGCATCTGCCTGTAATGAGCAGAAAACACTCATGTAGGTGGAGGCTGTATAGCTATTACATCATAAACCCCAGGAAGTAAAAATCGGAGTGTTTTAAAGACATTTTCTTTAAGAAGGTAATACCCCATTCATCTGAACTTAGAGTTCAGTAAAAGGTGTCATCTTCTGCTCCCCAGGAGGCTTCCAACAACATAAGCAAATAAAATTGATTTTGCAGGACATGGGACGTTTAAGGACACTGCTTTAGATCGCTAATCACAATGTTTGCTCTTTTGTCTCCTAACTGTCTTTGTGTTTACTCAGGAAGGAGCCCAGCAGTAACTCGGTGGCACAGGTCTGGCTCGCTCTGCTGTTCCAGACCCGCCAAGACAGCAAAGACCACAACAGACTGAGTGAGAGCTGCAGCCACTTTCTCATCCAGCCCCTCACACACTGCCTTGAGTACACACAACGTCTCTCAAAAAAGGTAGTGCCATCAATTGAAGCACATTTCCCTTGGACTCCTAACATACAGAAAATGTGACCTTTTGTAGCTCACAGTCTTCCTCCTACTGTGATGTACCATCTGACTTTGTGGTATTGTTTCTGTGTTTGTTGCCAGAGTAAAGACGTATGCACTCAACTACAAGACGGCCTGCTCAAGGTCACCACAGAGCTGCAAACTGTAAGTGAGAAAAGTAGCACCCAAAACAACATGTTCCATCTCTTAACTGACACCAGCAGCCACCCTCTCCTTTTGTTTGTGAGCAGGCGTGGCGGACATACTACCAGTATCACTCAGAGTATGTGCTCGCAGATGGTAAGCTGAAGGAAGCAGAGAAGCAGGAAGAAAAACAGAAGCAGAGTGCTGCAAAGAAACTGGAGAGGTTGATAGAAAAAGTAAAAAAAATATATATATATTTTATGCGTCATGATTGTTCCTTAATTTTCTGTTACAACCCCTACTCATAATTCTTTCTCCTCAACAGAGACAAGGTAAGGTCAAAGAGATTCACCTGAAGTGCAGCAAAGCTCGAAATGAGTATCTCCTAAACTTGGCTGCAGCAAACGCTTCCATGAACAAATACTACCTCAAAGACATCTCGACTCTCATAGACGTGAGTGCATAATTTCAAGCTTGTTTGCTTTCTTTTCCTCAACACTTGAAGACCTCACACCCGCCACCAGTCAACAGTGGAGACCAACTTTCTGGCTGGGTCTGGGTAGCTTCCTGTGTGGAGGGTGTTCTGGGTTTGGAGTTTATTTTGACAAGACCAGTCTGTGGGTTTGTGTTGGCAGGACAGAAAAAGTGTGGTTGGTGGCTTCAGAGCATTAAAACCGTGTATGCATAACATGTAGAGCTAATGGTTTTTAGCTTTCTTTTTTTAATTATTTTTTATTCCATTATTTCTATTTTGTATTTTATTATTTTTGTTTGCATAAGGCACACCATACTTAAGGCCCAGAGCACATTATATTTGTATCAATGCAAAATAGCCTCTTTGACACATGTTACAGTTTTATCAATCTTGCCTCATTGGATTTAATAAACAATTGCATATGAAATGTTCAGTAACAATTCAATCTCAATTCAATTTGATCTAAAAATGTTCAAATTTATAAATTTGGTATCCCACATTTAAATTTGAGGTCTTGCAGAAGTAGAAATTAGGTGTACAATATACTGAGAAACAAAAATCATTCATTCCCATGACAATTTTGTGCACTGCAAAAGAAGGCATAAGGACTTGTTAAAGTTGTATAATTTTTCCATATGGAATTAAATAAATGTGCACAAAGTACTGGAGCAGTGGTCATTAACTGGCAGTCTGAGGGCAACATCAGGCCAAAACAATTTTTAGCACAAATAACTTCATACTTCATTTGTCAAAATATTATTTGTGTCCAGTCAGATTTCAAAACCATCCTCTGTTTTTGCCTTTTCTACCAAATAGTGTGTGCCAATCAGCATCATCAGTTCAAGTTTTTTTTTGTTTGTTTTTTGTTTTTGTTTTTTTGTCTTCAGTTTTAGTTCTAATCTCGTTTTCACATTGCAGCCATTTTTTTTTATTGGGATGTGCAGCTTTTTGAGCAGCTGAGCACTATGTTGCAAATCTTGAGAGAAAAGTAACAGTGTTTTAATGATGATCATCAGCTCACAGGGGTATAGGCTAAATTATACAGACCACATTTGAAAGCTATACTACAAAAGTACCTGCTATGCTTAATCAGTAGCTAACCTTTCATAGCCTTACTGATATTAGCAGACATGCTAATATGTTGCTAACATCAGTGCAGGCTGGGAGTTAACACATTTCCTGTTGTACAATAAAATGTTAATGTTAGCTAAGATGTTACAATGCTAATATTAGCTACTGTCTGAAGACGTGTGTTGATGTTGAATTTCAAGACTATCCCTCACTGTCCCTCCAGTTTTCTTAAGCATTTATTCATTTATTCAAATGACTTCTCAAAACATAATTTTATAGACTTGCTTTTACAAAAGGCTCTTTATTGCTTACTTGTTCATCAATTTTGTTATTTATTTTCATTTTATCTGTATATTTGTTTTAAAATGACTTTAATTATTTTCAATATTTTACTCCCCTCACCAGTTTCTTGTTGACGTAGTCCTGTTTGTACCAGATTTTCAGGTTTAAATCTACTCCCTTTTTTATCCATGCCCTGTTTACCCTCATCTTTCTATGTTCCTGGTGTGATGTCAACTATCATCTTTTTATCTATCAATCTATAATTTATTTATTTTCCTATTGTCTCTTTATCGTTATATACAGTATAAAATGAAAAACCTTCTTTACTAATGTTACTCATATGCACATGTTAATGTAGTACATTCCTGTAGTATTTCAGTTGTTTTCCAGTTCACCATTTTCGTTCCCATTTTTGCTTTATTTTACACAAATCTTTGTGCCCTTTTGTTTGACTCTTTAGGTCTATGTTTTACATGATTGATTTATTGTTCAGTGTTCTACCTTGTCTGTTGAAGCACTTTATAAAAATCTGTTTTTAAAGGTGCTATATAAAAACTGATTATTGTTATCATTGTTGATGTAATTATCATTATTATGATTATAAGTATAAATTTAAAAATGTGGTTCAAAGAAAGCACTCTGATGGTATTGATCCGTCACATTTTAAAGCTTGGTGTTTGACAACCTATGCACAGTGCATCAGTGTTATCCCTCCACTAAGAGTAATTGAATGTCCCACTCTTGTAATGACATCAACCAAATTAAAAGCCTCTGGGTCATTTTTTTTAACTGTTCACCTCCTTATAAGCATGCGTAGGAGAAATCAAAGGCTGTGTCATGAAAACCTGAAGAATCAGGTAGCACTTTAAGAAAGTCTAGCACGATCCAAAAATGGTCACATAATGCCATTCATCATCTCCCTCAGTGTGCAGATGCAGGGTACCACCTTTCTTTGAGCCGGGTCATGCAGGCCTACCTGTCTAGTCGCTGGAAGGCCCAGCAGAACCTAGGCACTGGCTTGCAGCAGCTCCAAGACACCGTGTCAAGTTTGGACCAGAACCACGACAGAGACACCCTTTTGCAGGACCACTACAACACCTTCTGTTTGCCACTTCGCTTCTCCTACCAGCCCCACGATGGAGACCAGGTCAGGGTCTTTTTTTTTTTTTTGGTCAATCTGTCTCTCAGAAGACTCTTCAGGTAATCAATTCTAAACTCTTGTCTCCTCCAGGTTTCTGAGGTCAGTGCAGAATGTGAGATGAGATGTGAGCTGGAGACCAGATTCAAACAGATCCAAACCAGACTTAAAGCAGTCACACAGGAAGCAGAGGAGGTAGCCTTCATCACACAACCTTTTATTACATCCTTTTACCTTTCTTTTAGATCAACCATATACAGAGTCTGAGTATTCTCCACATTTAACAAAACAAAAAACAGCTTTATTTCAGACAATATTTCCTCTATGCTTTTTACCTTTGGAAATCTGCTTTGGCTCAGAGATGAAGGTCAGTGGTCCCTTGAGGGTCAAGAATCTTATACACTATCAGTGGTGTGAGAATGAGTGTGAATATAAGTTAATACTGTTGGATACTTGACATGGCAGCATTAACCATTGTACTGTGAGTGCAGACATTTGAGTCATGGTGCACAAATCACATTCAGTTGTCAAACGACTAGAAACACACTCTACAAGCACAAGTCTGTGTACCATTTATACCATCATAGATGCTGTTTGAATCAGTCTTAGGTTGGTCATTTTAATAGCTAGGACCTTTTAATTTAGGTATTAAACAGCTGAGAATAGATGATAGATAAATGAGCTTGTAGAGTGGTTTCTGGTCATCTGGGTGCTCAAAGCACTTTTTACACTTACCCACACTCTCATTAACATTCACACACATTAATGTAACGTTTCATTCAAAAAAAAAAGTTGATATTTTTTGTCTTTCGGATAAAAATTGACTTTTAAAATGCTCAACACAACAGTACAACTGGAGTAACCTCACATGGACTTCATTGCAGCTGTAGATCGATATTCTCTTGCATGTGTTCTCCTCAAATGGACTGGATGAGGTCCTCCGAGCAATCTCTACACTCCCTGCTCTCAACTTTCAAAACAGACAGCTTTTACCTGAAAGATGAACAGCAAACTCTTGGCTCACATCAACATGAATGCTAAGCATTGGTAGAGGCTTAATGTTTGTCGGTTTTTATTAGGTGTAACAGTTACCTAGAAGGATAGTGTTTATCCAATTTGTACCAACAATAAACAGAGAATGAATATAAATAGGCAGAGCTATACTTTTTCTCTTGACATTCTACCATTAAGTTGCTTGCTAACTTGTTACTCAGGTCAACAGGTCTATATTATGTGGCAATAAAAGGTACATGTCACCTTCTACCGTGGCAGCTGCAGTCATGCCCTACATAATAAAAATGGATCTCCCCCCATGCTGGAATGTGGACAATACTTGAATAAAATTGCATAATTGATCTATTATTAAAGCTTGACTAAACTGTGCATATATATTTACTGACAAATGCAAAAATTATTTAATGTATGTTTCCAACCATTGTCTTCTACTAACATTCATGCTCTGTCATTTCTATTTACTTGCGACGGGTGCAGCAGTGGAAGCAATTTGAGGTTAAAGATATCGCTCAAGGGCATGGATCAAACCCCTGATCTTCCAGCAGACAGAACGCCAGCTTTACCAACAGTGCCACCATTGCACAGATGGAACAAAAGTTATCTTAGCAGTGTGCAATTTGTCAAAAAGAGAGAAAATGGGTTGGGGTGGGGGATTATCTGAGAAAAAGATGTTTCAGATTAAAACAATTCAGACCTTTAGCATGGGTCCTTATTGGTCCACAATAATAGGTTTCATGAAGATTTGTACTTGTAATATCCTGTTTAATAATGTCATTGATCTTCTATTGTTACCTAGGGCTGCCTGTTTGTAATGGCCATGTTTTGATAATGCTATTGTTGGGGCTTTGCATCTACACTGGTCTCTGTTCAATTACTATAATTCATTAAATGATTCAATTTAATGTAATAGTATGATGCATCACAGTGCAACACTGTAGTTGGCATACCTTATTTTTTTTCTCCCTGTAAGTGGCTATTTTTTATCAATGAATACAAGCAGTCAGGTAAATATGAACTGTTGTTAATGAGAGGGTTTTTTTAAAACCAATTTTAAAAAACACATTTTTATAACAAACTAAAATAAAAACATTTTACAGGTCTAGCCTACCTACACTTGATTTTTTCTCCCCTCCAAAGAAAAGAATACTAACACTGCAGCATGGCAGCTGTCTCTACATCTGTGCAAAATTTTGTATTTACATTGTTACTTGGTATAATGTCAGTCCAAGTTGAGACAACTAACTCCTTTTCTCAATTTTACTCATGGCTTAAATTATATTGAAAGCAATATTGTCAAAGCACTCCTTCCAGTTGTAACCTCTGCCTCTGTGAAACAGACAAGCAAGGGCATGACAGCGGCCCAGTCTTCACTGCTGGAGAACGTCGGTGACGATGACCTGGAGCCTGGGAATGCTTCCTCACAGGAGGGCAGCACTGAGAACCTGACTGTTAAACCCAGCGTGGCCCGCCGGAGAGCCAGCCTGCAGGAAATAGAAAACCTCTACTTCACTGTGAGCAGTGCTTGTTTAGGTCATGAACCAGAGCAGTGAAAGAGGTGGTGGTAGAGCTGTGGTTTATCATTTCACCAGTGGTGTTTTGTTGAATGATCTTTCTTCTGATACTGACCACAGATACTGATGGTGGCAGTACACTAATGATTATATTGAAGCTATGTCTTGTTTGTTTTACAGAGAGTTAAGGACTATCTTGTCAGCAGCTCACTGGAGTCTAAACTGCAGGCCAAACATGATCTGCTCAAAGTTGCTGTGGAGAAAGGTATCACTTCTGCATTTCTCACAAACGATAACCATAGACAATGCACATATCATTTAAATGCACAAAGTCCATTGTGGGTCATTGACCTCTAAACTGCTGTTAAAGTTATTTTTCTTTCCCTTTCTAAAGCTAAAGCATCAAATGGACATCAACCAAGGTATGAGTATAAATGTTTTGAAAGGCAATATTTCTGGTCCAGGTTGCTTTATTTGTACAGGTGGGTAAAATGTTTTGTAGGGGAGAGACATCATTGATAATACACAAATTACAAAATATATATAACGCTATGTAACACAGTAGGGGAAAAGAATTTTGCCTTATTCAGGGTTGGGTATATTTTCTTTCTGTGTGTGACACTGCTATATAAGCATGTATACACACTTCTGACAACATGCAGTTCTTAATTGTGTTTTCATATTTCAAACTTTCTTCAGACTCAATGGACAGTCTGTGCGTGTCCGGAGGAATCACTCCAGTTCAAATTTGATACACAATCACAAACTTTTCAGTGGAGACATGCTGTCTTTCATAAAGGTGAGCTGATATCACTGTACCAAAATTTTCAACCCATAAATCTGTAGTGATTAATGTGTTGACATTGCAACTACTGAAATTCATAATGAGTATTGTTTCATTCAGGCCTCAGGACAACAGATTCCAATAGTAGTGGAGAGCTGTATTCGCTACATCAACCTCAATGGTGAGAACAGAACACTGACACGCATTTGCAGGTCTTATAACGGTTGTTGTTTTTTTTTGTTTAAAGTAGTTTGTGGCAGTTGTCTCAGGTTTAGCCACATGGCTCATTACCAGTAACCTAATCAGGATTTATGACCCATAATTTTGACTTTTTTTAACCAGTCAGGTCTTTTTAGATTTCAGATGTTGCAGGTCAGACCTTGAAAGGGACAAAACAAAGATAAGTAGTTAAACATGTCTGACAGGAACTGCTAGAATTACTATTTATTGATAGTTTATTAATTAAACCATAATAAAATGTACAATTTAAAAAATTACTTTACTGAGGCAGTGAGAAACAAGCAGACGGGAACTGAAAACTGCTGACAGTCTGAGAGAATTAATCTAATCAGTAAATGTCTCTGTTTTTATTATTTGAACAATAAGAGAAAGATGCATTTTAATAGGTTTAAAATCTTTGTAAATATAAGTCTAATTCAACAAGCATGACTCATGTAATACTTAAAAATAATTAATTTCTTAGCACACGAAGACACTTCACCATAAATACCATTTGACTCGAGCAAGTAAAATAAAACGGGAAATGAGGAATTTCACAAAACATTCTCTGTGGTAATTTGTTTGAGTGAGAATGAGAGATGAGCATGAAACTAATGACATTTTCACTACTTTTTTCTTTTTTGGTATTGGAATAAACACTTAATGATCAGTGGGTGTTTCTTGTTATTAGTATGAAAAATTTTGTTTCAGTCAGTTGTGCTTTAAAAAAGAAAATTAAGGTAATTGTAGGTCAGACTAGTAAAACTTTTTTTTTTGTTCTCAAAACCTTAAACCCTGGTGTTTCAGCCAGTGTCTCTGACAGCAAACTGAGGCGTTTCTCTGTAATGTGCTGCCTATGCAGATATAAATGTTTTACTGAGAGCTTCACTTTGAAAGGTTTATGAGAAGAACAGATATTGAGCTTTTGACTCATTTTAGAATTTTTAAACATGACTGCAAACTTTTTCACTGTGCTTTTTCATCCATTTAGGATGAGGGAAAAAAAGGCCTGAATGCTTGATGCACATGGTCATTCATATTTAAGAGGGTTATAAATTAAATTCGTTGGTATGCTATTGTTAAATTAAAATATATGAAACTTAGTCTCTTAACAGCGAAGTTGTTGCTTGTGAAAATGCTTTGTGGCTTGTCATTTTTGAAAACCATTCGCCATAGCATTGATGGCTGGTGAGCGAGAGGTTCAAGTCAGGCTCTGGATAATCTCCTGGATTAGGAATATGATAAATCTGCCTATTTATTTATTTTTTCATTTATGTATTTGTTTTGATCTTTTTGGGACGCAGAATTTGTCATCTTGGGATTGGATTCACCATATTGCCAAGATTTTTGGACAAGTACAAACATTGTTACCCCCCTTTAGCTTACTCATTATAGAAGAACATAGTGGATGCTTGTCCTCTAAGGGCTTCCTTACAGTTTGACACAGTTGATTTTGATAAACTCTGTTTCTGCTTTCAGGACAAAAGTTCTCAGCTGAATATTTTGTCTTTCCATCAGGTCTCCATCATGAGGGCATATTTAGAGTTCCAGGGTCTCAGATGGAGGTCAATAACCTGAGGGATGCATTTGAGCGAGGTAGGCCTGTGTGTTTTTGTCTGTTTTTTATTTTCTCTTCGTACTGGAGCATCAATAATGTGGGGCAGTGTGCTGTGGGTTTCTCTTGCAGGGGAGGATCCCCTGGCTGAGCAGAGGTATGACCTGGACTCTGTAGCCGGGGTGCTGAAGCTCTACTTCAGGGGTCTGGAGAATCCCCTCTTCCCCGTCAACAGCACCAGACAGCTCCTGGAGCACGCTCGTGAGTGTTTGTGGGTGCTGACATGTCAGATGAGTGTGTCTGAAAGGGTACAGAGAGGGCTTATCTCTGCTTTCATTCCTCTTTTCAGAAATAAAGAACGAGGCAGAAAGAGCAGCTCAGCTCAAAATACTCATCTCCTTATACCCAGAGCCTGCGATTATAGTTATGAGATACCTTTTTGCATTCCTTCATCAGTGAGTATGAACTTATTGCTGCCTTTACCATGCAGGTCACACAGACTCAAATAAACAGTCAGGTTGACACTTACTGCAATGTTTCTTTTGTATGCGAGGTGCTCAGTGTCTCAGATATCGAAGTATGTGCAAGAATCAGGTGTTATAAGTCAGCACTTACTGGTTAAAATTAAGTACATTTTGTTGACACTTTGTTTTATTTCTAACATCTTAAAAAGTACAATAAAATTGCAAAGCAAAAAACACAACAGTTAATAAACCCAAACTATTAAAGGTATACCTGAAGATGCATAATTAAGTACATGATTTTAGCTTGTTCCCTTTTGAAAAATCGATCATGTTTGTCTGTACATGCTCATGTTTACTGACATTCTCTAGAGTGGATTAATATACAGGCACACACAGATACAGTAATTCAGGATGACGCAAAGATGAATACATATAAAGATATTTTAAAAGACAGAATACTTTCTGAACAGCTGTAATGCCTTAATGACTATTTGCATGTGACGCCACACTCGTTCCATTTCGGCTGGACGTCAAAAATGATGCTGTCCAGCACATAACTTAATGGACATTTGGGCTTAATATAAAAGTCCCTGTGGTGAACTAACCAACTAATTAACCTGTTGATAATTATTTACTGCTGTGTAGTGGACAATTCTAACAAGGCTTTAAATGTTAGTTTAATATATCTGCGAGTCATTTCATGAAGCTGAAACTATCATATGCAACAGGAGCACTTTGTGTGCTAAAGTTAATGCTATCAGTCGTCAAGTAAACTTTATATTTAAAAACATGACTTCTTTAATAAAGATGAAATAACTATACCAACTATTGTACACAAAAGCATACATGTCAAAATTATCACTTAATTGGAAGCAGTAATTTTTACAAATCATACATTATACAGTTTCCCTTTTAATGAGAAGTTGTCATCAAAAATCAAAGACAGGGTCTCAAAAACTTTACTTAGTCCTACAATGTGGCCCTCAGTGAAACAGTTTGAAAAATATTGATAGATTTTCAACAGATGCATGTTAAGATAGTATAATTTATATCGATATAGTTGTTGATACACTAAAATAGCACAAAGCCAACCACCATTTCTGGTAATTCTCTGGACTATGTGTTCAGCAATCCTTTTCTTTCTCCCGCTCCACAAAAGCAAACTTGGAAAAAAAGACAACAGCCCACCCATCCCCTGCTCACTTCAAACAACAGTCTCATCAGCAGCACCAGCATGAAGGAAAAGAGAAAACTGAATGAGAAGGAGGCTGGGTGGTAAAATGGAAAAAGTGGCTCAATCACTCCTGAGCACCAAAGTGTTTCTTTTCTGAGAATTCCAAACAGATGGCAAAAAAGCTTGAGCATGATGAATCTTCTCCACATTCCACATAAACGCCACAAAGTGCTATATGTAAATGTAAAAAATAAAAATGAAAAAAAATACCAAGATACTGCATCAAATCTCCTTTCAGGCTCACAAATACTGAGAAATTAATTTTGGTCCATATCTGCCAGCCCTACTCTGCTTTATACTGTGTTTGGAGCTCACTAAAACTGCTCAACAATAAAGAGGCTCAACATATTTCATTTCATAAACGGGGAAGTGAATGCTTAGTTTTGCAGATGCAATGCAAATACAGGAAGAACAGAAATTGTGTGAAGTAATGAGTAAGGTGTCAGTTTGACACTGTCAATCGTGTTTACTGGATGCATATGACAAGATTTAACAGAAGTGTTAACTACATGGCAACTATTTAGAAAAAAAATGCAACAAGATACTAACATGAAGAATAAATTACCTTCTATTTTGTTAGTTCTGAGTCTTAAATTTATCTCCAGACATATTTTGATGATTTGAAATGTGATTTGAGTTTTGAACATCCAGGGCCTACTATGGGACTGCAGCCTGTACACAAAGCACTTTTCTAGAGCTGTGTTTACCTCCAAAGAGAGCCAGCAGTGCTGCCTTTGAGCCTGAGAACGTAACCTGATGTAGAGTAGAATGAATCTTTACTGTACCCTACAGGATTTGTATAAGTATGGCAGCATAAAACTTTACAGCTGTTACATGATAAAAGGTAAAAGACAATATAATGGTGTGCATCTCATCAGTCATTTTATGAGGTTATTAAAGTTGATCAAACTTGGATTTTTTTTGTCTCCGAAGGAACCCTGCATGAACTCAGCCTCAAACTTGCTTTCTTCCCCGTCCTATCAGTAAAATAGTTCAGACACATTTTTGTGCTGTACTCTCTAATTTCCTGCCAAACTGATACAATTTTGAGTTTGCTCAAAAATCTGCATTTTTAAGAAACCAAAACAGGCCAGGCTTTGACTGGATGATAGATTTTCACATTCCAATCTACATTTTGCTGACTGACACTGAGGCCACAAAGTTGCTGTAAGCCTTTCTTGGAAAATCCCCTATTTTCAGAGGAGCTGAGCTTCTTGTCTTGAACTGTGGCAAAGTATTTAAAAAGTTTGTGAAAAGGGGAAACTGGCTCTGTTTTTGAGATCTAATTAGTGTGGATAAAAAATGCTTTTGTCCTGTCCACCAGATATGCAGAAGTCCTGTTTCCGTTTTTTTTTTAGAATTTTTCTTTTTTTTTCTGCAAAGTGGATTCCACAAGATGACTATACACTAAAATGTGACTTATGAAGACGGTCATATAGCATTAAAAAAAGGTTAGCAGACAAAGTATATGTACAAAACTTTGCACACTGAAAAAAACCTAAGAACTGAAATAAACCGATGTTCTAGTTTGAGTTGATTTATTTCTCTTACTGTGACACAACTAAAATGTTTTTTTCTATTTAAGTTATGAAATCTTAATT
Source organism: Cetoscarus ocellatus (assembly GCA_037902135.1). Classification (NCBI taxonomy): domain Eukaryota; kingdom Metazoa; phylum Chordata; class Actinopteri; order Labriformes; family Labridae; genus Cetoscarus; species Cetoscarus ocellatus. The sequence goes on from JBAMNC010000466.1 coordinate 305,472, forward strand.
TTGAAACCTTTTTATTTTCCAAACCTCTCCAGTGTGTCTCAGTACAGTGATGAGAACATGATGCAGCCGTACAATCTGGCTGTATGTTTTGGCCCCAGCCTGGTGCGGGGGGAACATGACGATGATGTGGTCACTCTGCAGCCTCAGATAAATGCTCTGGTGAAAAACATCATCACTCAGCACGAGAGCATCTTCCCCAGCCAGGCTGAGGTACCAGGACCAGTGTATGAAAAGTGCATGACGCTGGAACAGGCAGACTGGTGAGGGAGATAACTGCTCACGGCACATACACTGAACATGGGTTTGACAGTGGGATGATTATGTGGGTGTGCTTTTCTTCACAGTGAGCCTATCATTGAGGAAGGAGAAGCAGAACCAGAATATATGCAAAACAAAGATGGTAAGCTTATTGTTTTTCTTGACCTATTGTCTCTTTAAGGTTGTGGTTTTGTTTCTTAATATATCAATGTGATGTCCTGCAGAGTCTGAAGCAGGTGTTTCGGTTGATAACAGCAACTCATCTGCAAGACCAGCACAGAAAACAGCACAACGTCCCAGAGCCAACAGCAGCGGTGCCATCGACCAGACCAGGCTGGCAGCTGGAGCAGCAGGTGGTGGCATAGCTCCAGGTGGAAAGATGATGTTGCAGATTCCCATGGGGAAGCCGCGGCGTTTCCACTCCCCTGGTCATGTACGCAGAGAGTGAGTAGTACCGAAGGTCAGTTTTACACTTATAGCTGTTTTGTTTGAGGGCAACATTAATGATTATCTCTTTCTTCGGTACAGAAACTACGAGGTCTCATCTGCTGAGGATATTCCTGTTAAAGTGGACAAGGTCTGTCAGTTTATCATTTTCAGTATTATTTTTACAATGTACAAGGCAGCCTCTCCAAACGTGTTTTAATTAGTGGATTTAACAAGAGTTTATAAACTGAATTGTTTTGATGATTACTGTAGTTACTCTCATGTTACTGTAATAGAGAAGCTTCTTTGTGTACTTGATTATTTTTTTAAATTGGTACTCTACGTTTATATGAATTTGTGGGATGTATTGTACTTTTCCTGCAACATATGCATGAAGATAAAACGGAAAAGCTAAACTGATGAAGCTTTCTTTTTAACCTATGTCACAATGACATTCTAACTTTGATAGATTAAGTTCAGTGTCACAATTCTTAATACTAAAATAATACTCAATACAGAAGCAATTCTTAAAACTGAAATAATGCTGGTTCATTAAATATGAGTACTTGACATCCTATAATTAAAGGATGTTATTGGTGCAATATCATTATCAGCAGAGACCGGCCTAAAAAGTTGTATATTGGCATCAGCTGATACTGAAATCTTTGCTGATCTTTACAGCCAATATATTGGCCATATACAATCCTTATAATGGCTGTAAAATTGGCAAAGTGCAAAAATGTGCCATTATGCTTTACCCTACCAAATCAAGAGTTTGATTTTTATTTTATTTTATTTTTTTTAAGAGAAAAGTGTTTTTCTTGTTTTACATTTTTCACAATTAGGCTCTGTCCCATTTGTTACTCTTACCTCTACCCCTTCCCCTCATTTTAAAGTGTTCCCTCGCCCCTTGAAACAGAGTGAGAAATAGTATTGGCAAAATCTTCCCGTATGAAATGAAATGGAATGGCACTGTAAGATGTGGCTCATTTTCTGCCCCAAAATCAGATACGGTGTCTGGTTTGCGTAGGAGTACCTGGAGGGACAGAGTGATACATTTGTTTGCTTGGTTATATTTAACATTTCTCATTGTTTCACTTTCACATTTCCAGATAACATTTTTAGATAAAACATGATGTAGAGATGGAAAGCGCAAACACTAACGAGTTGATCATGGCATCTGAACATTACTGCTATACTGAGGCTGCTGCAGAGCTCTGTGGCCAACGAGTTGCTTGCTCCCGAGCTACCTAAAGATACAACAACATACTATGTAGGATTTTTTTTAACCCTAGGTAAAAGTGAAGTAACCAAGAATTAGATAAAACATTTAGATTATATTAAACTGCAGCTGTTGTAGCCTGTAAATGTTATTAACATAGAAATTACTTTCATTTAAAATTTTCCTTTGCTGGGTAAGTAGCCATCTTCCCAGTAGTTCCCAAAGGACTCTTGGGGTTTTTTCCAGTAACACTCAGTTTAGAGTGTGCCTCCTGAATAACTCTGTTAAAGGGCCATGTATCCCTAGCACTTCACCCTATGACTTGTTAAATCCAAAATTGGGGCACCCTATCCCTTCAAAAGAACACTCAAAACATAGGGGTAGGGGTATTTGGATTGAGCCGTAGAGTGTCACATTGAAAGCAACTAGTCATTTTCTTAATGTAAATGCTGTGTGCTCTTGCAGAAAAATATTGGAAATATTGTCATATATGATATCTGCAAAAATCTAAAATAATGCATCCCTACTTTCATTGTTTGGTCAGAAATGGCATGCTTATGCAAAACAATGTTTCACAGAGCACAAAAGACATTTAACATAATTTTCTTTAATATTTTAATTCCTTAGGATAAGTTGCTGCTCTGTGATTATATTACTATGGGGTCAAATGCCTCTCTTATACTGTAGCATTGTAGACCAAAACCAACAGGTGGTTGACACATTGTACTCCATCTGTTGTCCTTTTGTCACAACACAAAAAAGTTTAATTTAAAATACTCAATCCCATAAATTTGATACTCGAACCATCAAAAAGTCCTCTTGGTCAATGTTTTTATAGAGGGATGTCTGACCCACAGGGGTCACCAGGGATTGCTTTGATAGCAAAGGGCAAACGGGAATAATGAAGACATTTTAGCCCAAACATAGAAATCCATACGTTACCTCTTTTAAACTTTCAAACAACGTAATTTAAGATTTACTTTCAATATTTTTAAAGAAACTATTATGAAGATTAACAGAAGAAAAATGATAATAAATGTACAAAACTGTTTTTGTACTGTTTGCTGTTACAAAACTCTTTATCTTGAGCATAAATGAGAGCATTGTGAAAATGACATGAAGACATTACAAAATTGGACATTGTTCATAAATAAGTAAATGTAGGGGAGAAGGAGGGGAAAAGTAATACTACTTTTCATTTTTTCCAATTACTGTTGATTATAGCTACACTTGTCTTCTTCTAAAAAATAACACTTTTATAGATCTTACAGCAGTAATGTATTTTGCTAGGTTTTAGGGAAGTAAGGCACTTTTTTCAAGGAAAACTTGTCAGTTTAGGATGATTTTTCAAAAGATTTTGAGAAATTTAAGTGTACAAAAAGGGGGAAGCTGCTTTGATTTCAAAAGGAAATTAGAGGAAAAGTCGAAATACAAAGAAAATAATACTATTTGAAACCATAAGATAACAGAGTAAATATGATATATGGATATGAGTCTGCTAAGGGCTTCCATCAGTGTAGATTTTTTTTTGCTGCACTTTACCACTCATATTTAGGGGCATTTGGAAACGGTTTCAGGTTCTGACCCACTAATTAAGAAGCACTGATTTAAGAGAGGCCTAACCAGAGGTATTCACATTGAAGGATACGCAGAGAACAATGTATTATCCCTTTTGTATTTCATATGTATTTTTTTTTTTTTTTTTTTTACGTGTCGTAGGACGTCTGTCGCCAGATGGACTCAGTCTTCAGGGAACTAATCTTACGTCAAGTTACACAGGACCCCTCTACTTCCACTGCCCCCTATCCCTCTGCACAGGCTGTTCAGAAGAAGGGGGCCCCTGATGGACGCAGGGGGAGAGGAGGAGGGCTCTTTAAAGGAGTAGATCCTGTGGACTGAGGGCACTTTTATCACTAAAAGTATTGAGAAAAAGAGAAAAGGATGCAACAAATGAGGTGTGGGGTGAGAGCTCCAATGGCAGCTTTCAGCATATCAATCTCTAAAAACCGAGATACGTAAGTCCTGCTGAGACTGCTGACCTGCTGTACAGATTTCTCTTTGGCTTACTTGAAATGCATGTATGCTTTATGCAACTGAATGTTTGTTTATTTTATTTGCATCTGTAAAGGTGCCGACATCCAACTTTTCTGTTTTAATTTCCTGACTTGTAGGGGTCCATGCACATTACATAAAACCACATCTTGCTCATTTAAAGTCTGTTTACCAAAATGAGATGGAGTTTATAAGAAAACTGTGAATTATGTATCTGTAAAGAATCTGTAAATATCAGATATTTGTAACTTGGTTCAATACTTTTTGATTTTTCTGTATATCTGGACCTAATGCCAAATAAATGTGTATTCTGACTGCCATTTCACGTGTCTGCAGGCAGGAGCTGGATTTTTATAACCAGGTGTTTGTGCAGTTAAAAGATCACACTCCAGAGACAACATGATAAGCAAATGAAGAAATTTACATTCATTTAAAATGAATTAAGTGTAATCTCAAACAGCTCATCGTCAAAATCTTCACTGTTTTAATGTCGCCTTTGAAAATAGCCAAGTATTTGTGACAGGCTATTTCATCAGTGGAGATAGAAGTACACAAGGTACAAATCCTCCTGATCAAATATTTCCCAAATGAGTTTGTCAGTGAAATTAAGTGTTCTGGATTACTTGTTTTTGAAAGTATTCAAAGCACTTTCTACATGTATTGACAAGATGCACAAATGCAATCACAGATATCCTGCTGTATAATGTTTTATTTATTTGGAAAACATTTACATTTCTTAATTAAAAATCTGAGGTGAAGCATTGTGGTCCTCTCCTGGAGCCGTCATTACCATTGCTTAACTCAAACTTAAGTGCTTGACATGAGTCTCGTGAGTTTTACTTTATTTAAAGATGGAAACAACTGTTCTTAAAATACAATTTTACATATGTTATCAATCTGTAGGGGCATTTTAAAAACGCTTGGTGAGGTAGGGTCCACAACCCCTGATTTTGGGAATTGCCAGCTAAATAGTTTTTGAATCACTGCCAAGATATAGTGTTAATTACTATTACAATAACCTAGAGACGTCATCCTAAATTTATTCAGCCTTAGATGAATAAAAGCATGGCTAGGCAGTTAGTTGTAATATATTGGCTTGTAGTACTATTTGCTTAAATGTTTAACATAGTTTAAAAGATAAAAATTAACACAATCAAAACTAAACAAATGAACACTATCAGAGATAAGTGATTATATGGCTTCAGACCACAAAGTGCTTTCAAAGTGCTGTTCACTCTTAATTAACACTGCAGTGTAAACATTGCTGTAATTAGCCTACTGTATATGTGGAAAACAGCTGGAATAAAGATCCATGTTTGGTTAAAGCCTATATATTTTTTTAAAAATGTAGTTTTCATTAAGGCTTTGTGCCATCTGGTACTTGTCCAAACATGGAGAATGGGTAGGATGACTGACTCTACAAGTATCACTTACAGGTTCAGAGTTCAGAGTGAAAGGTTCAGAGTCAAAGATCCAACAGTGACAGGATCTGATTTGTTGAAACATAATTTTGTTTGCATTTGACACCAGCTCTTTTCAGCTGGGAGTAAACATTCAGGGATTTGACTCCAAACAGAACATAAGTAACCCAGCCCTTGCTGAATTTTTGCCCGCGCACCCGCATTTAAACTCTTCTCAATCTGCAGTGTGTTGTCATTATTTGAGCTTTTGCCATTCAAAGACAAAAAAGCAACTTTTATAATTGCCCTTATAAAATAATTAGCTACCATTTTGTTTAGTAAAAAGATATGAACTCTATTACCGTTTGAGAAGGAATGAGCAACCTACAAAGTACTCCATCACAGTTTTGAGCGGCTGGCTCAACACTGAATAAAAGTTTTAAAACAGCATTTACCACCAGCATCTTGATTATATGTTTTATAGTATTTTATAGCAACGTGGGTTTGGTAAAAGTAATTTAATGTAAAAATTGGTAATGGAGGGTTTTTGAGAAATGCTTTATGATTTAATTTTTTAGGTCGCGTTTCTTTTTCAGATGACGTGTCGACACTGTAACCTCCCAGAGTGCTTTGCGGCGTAACAGTACACGTCATTCATGCGCAGGCGCAGAGGTGTTGCAACAGTGAGCTGAGGTGGACTTCTTCCTTTCTGTCAGTAAGAGGGGACAGTGCAGTTCATCTACGGGACCTGAGGAACAACAGAAGCCTTTGTGACCACCGTCCACACCTCACGATGATTCGGTTAGCCGCTTTCCTCGCCCTGCTGGTGGTCACCTGCTCCGGTAAGTCTGTGGTGAACGGGCAGAGGATAGTCAGGTTAATTAGCCCTGAATGCTAACCTGCATTAGCCGGTTGCTACATCAAATCACAGACTCCCTCATTGTAAATAAGTTAATATTAGTGATGTTTGTATTTGATTTGTGGCTGTCCGTAATCGTGAAAAGCATTTATGAGAAGCTCAGCTCTTCTCCCGTGTTGACAGGTGAGAGCTGCACAGACCCTGCCATCTCTCCGTCGGCCTACACCACGTCTGACGCCGTCATCTCCTCTGAGTCTGTCTTCATTGTTGAGCTGAGCCTGGCGTGTGCCAACGGGGCACAGGTGAGTGTCCACCTCCAACACTCTTAACTGGATTATTTATTAATGTTGCTGAATGAAAATATCTGCCCTACAGAGTGTGACCCTGTATGCTGATGTCAATGGAAAACAGTTCCCCGTGACCAGAGGACAGGACGTGGGCAAATACCAGGTAAGCCCTCTGATGTGCTTCAGTTGTTCTGAACATTAATTATTTCTACTGGATACGCAGATGACATGATCTGTGGTTAATTTTAGATTATGTAATGCTCTTAAGTGAATAATAGTCGAATATATAGGCAGAATTTAAATGGAAATCCTGCCTATTTATTAGACTATCTGTTATGCTCTGGAGAGTCACTTCTGTAACATGTAAATATCATCCTACCTAGGGGTAGGAACTGATAAGATTTAATTAATACCATGCCATTATCGGTCTGCTTACTGGGACGATTCTTTAACAATTTCCTTATCAAATCCTATGGACTTTCAGTGTGGACAAAAACTGACCTGTATAGGTTTTCACTGTCAAAACTGTCAAACATAAGGCACCCTAATTATAAATACCATGCTGCATAGATGAATGCTTTGTCAAGTTTCTGGTGTTTCCACCATCAAACATTGGGCAAAGTGCGTCTTTTTGTCAAATATCAGACCACAACTATGACCACTGGTGTCTCCTGTCTGCCATGATTACATTTTTGTGTGGAAGGAGTTGATAAGGAAATTACTGAGCAAAAAAGATACTGATTCCTTGAGGGAGTTGTTATTGATTCTCAACTGGAATTGGTTTTATGATTCTCATCCCTAATCCTACCAGCCCACCTACACCTCTGCACTTTTTTGTGCACTGTAGTGCCAAAAGTATTCACTTACCCATCCAAATCATTGAATTCAGGTGCTGCAGTCACTTCCATGGCCACAGGTGTATAAAATCAAGCACCTAGTCATGCAGACTGCTTCCACAAACATTTGTGAAAGAGTGGGTCGCTCTTAGGAGCTCTGTGAATTCCAGCATGGTATCGCAATATGATGCCACCTGTGCAATAAGACGTGTCTGGGTTTGGTGGTTGCCAGGAGAACGGTACTTGTTTGACTGCATGGTGGGGGTTGTTTTTCAGAAGTTGGGCTCAGCCTCTTAGTTCCACTGGAAGGAACTCTTAATGCTTCGGCATACCAGGACATTTTGGACAACTTAATGCTCCCAACTTTAAAAGAACAGTTTGGGTGATGGCTCCTTGCACAAGGCAGGTCCATAAAGACATGAATGAATAAGTTTGGTATGAAAGGACTTCACTGGCCTGCACAGAGTCCTGACCTCAAGACTGCAAGCCAGGCCTTGTCATCCAACATCAATGTCTGACCTCACAAATGCACTACTGGAAGAATGGTCAAAAATTCCCATAAACACACACACCTTGTGGAAAGCCTTCCCAGAAGAGTTGAAGGTGTTATAGCTGCAAAGGTTGGGCCAACATCATATTAAACCCTGTGGATTAAGAATGGGTTGTCATTTAAGTTCATTAGAGTGTGAAGGCAGACAAAGCAAATACTTTTGGCAACATAGTGTATATTCTGCCTGTAAATAGACCATTTACTCAAAAGTCACTCCTTTTAAACATGCATACCATCCTACATACTAGTGTGCTCTGTCTTAATGTAAATTCTGCACCACTGTGCTTTTATATTAGATTATTTATTAATTACTCATTTGGCATGTATATATTACCCTCTTATCCCACTATCCACAGACACTGTTTTAAATCAGTTTGTTTATTCTGCCTACCTCATGTAAACCAGTCCTGTCCATATCACAATGTCTAATAGTGTGTTTGCTGCATTATTGCACGCCACATTTCATACTTTTACCTACTTCTGTTTTTCTTAAAAAATGTAATTCCTGTTTTTCTGTTCTTCTTTGTATATGTATATACCACTCTAGTCTGTTCTTAAAGAGAGTAATTTAACTGAAGTCAGACTCCCTGTGTGTCCAACATACCTGACCAATAAAACTGAGTTAGTCAAACTGTTAGTTAATCAAACTGATGAGGAGTGTTACCCAACTGTATCTCTTTGGTTTTTTTCTTAGCTTCAACAACCATGAACAGCAGAGATGGAGCAGTTATACCAGTCAGGGCCGAGACTGATGTTAAGAATGATGATTAAGCTGTTTATCAATACTTTGGACTTTTTGTCTCTTTTTCCTACAATTCTAAGAGTGTCTCTTGTGTTTTGCCATGAAAACAGATGAGAGTTCTTCCTTGATTGAGCATTTAAGAACTACATTCTGTGATTATATTGATTGGACACAACAGATTAGCAGATAAATGTCAGCTTCTGACATCAATACATGCAAGACATTTGTCATGAGGCTGGTGTTTGTTTGTTGGCATTAGCTGATGCATTGGTGGAGAACATCTTACACAGAATAACTAAAATACACAGATCAATACAGGGTCCCTGAAAATCATTTAAAATTTGTTCAAAGACTTAAATTAAATTATAGAAGGTCATAGGGTGTCTTATTTAACCTGTGAGAAGTTTAAAATCTTAAACAGCTTGACATTTTTTGTCAATAGCACAAAGCCTTCATTTCACTAAAATTAGCCTGTTCTTGTCATGGTGACAGTCTGTCTGAGTAAGAAATAGATGTGAATCAAGAAAAACATTGTACTGTTTTATGGGTTTTACCTTTGATTAATAAAAGTGGACATTCAGTGATGATGAAGCAATCCATTTTGATACATTTGTACATTCTGCCAATATTATAGCCAATATGGGATATTTATGGCCAATGTGTACATCCAAAATATTGGCTGTAAATATTGACAAAAAATGTTAATATCTACCAATACTGATGATCACCTTTTCACGCAGTTATCTGCAAATACTGATATTGTTCCGATAACATTGTGCATCCCTGATGTCAGTCCTTTCGTTGGTTTACTGTTTCACATGACAATCTGGCAATCCAAACAGAGGAGAGGCAGTTTCATGGAGATTCGCTTTGTTGGCTGCTCAGTTATGGCACAAATCATAATTGCCTTTATTTTGATTGATATTGAAATCAGTTATAAAGCACAACAATCAGTGTTTTTAAGTATTTGTACCTCAAGCATATGTCAAATAGATATTAATGTAATGGTCTCAATATCGTTGTGAGGTTCTATTTTGGCTGAAAAATATCACAACAGATATCAAACAAAAAAACTACAGACAAAACATTTGAAAATCACATGCAGTTCAGAAGTCATTTAATCTAGATTATCTTCTTTTGTTATCATTCAAAGTCTTAAATGTAATTGAAGTTGAAACTTGATAAATTGCTCAGCTTTATTTAAGGGTGTAAAGGAATAAAACTCTTCTTGCAAGACATGCAACGAAAAGCCTTTAAACGTCAAGAGGAATAAAATATGCAAGTCCCACATGGAACGGGAGATTTTGGTTGAATAATTATATTATTGAGCTCTTTGTTTGGGTCTGAGAAAAGCCTTTAAAATTCTGAAATTTAATTGTAGCAGCAGCCCTGGTAAGCCAGAGGTTGTTACCACCCTCAATCAGTGACCTAAGGGAGTCACAAGTCTTGTCTGATTGTTAGCTAATGACTGTAACAATTACACAGATTCAGGATTTTTACTCACTTCAGCCATATCTGCCCTAACCTACTGTAACTAATTTACTAATGGTCAAAGAACTCATCTCACGGTATTTTGTGGTTAAAGGCCTCCAATTCAACTTTTGAAAAGTTAAATCAGCATATGTGACCTTTTCCCTCAGGTGTCCTGGAGTCTTCCTCACAAACAGGCCAGCTCTGGAACATATCAGGTCAAATTTTTTGATGAGGAGTCCTACAGTGCCCTGCGCAAGGTCAGTGTTTGATACATGTATAACAGCGTTATGGGTTTGTCTGAAGTGAACTCTTGTATTTGGATGTGCACTTTTTGAAGTAAAGGCTATTTGATCTGAATTTAATCTTGTGTGAATCTCTCAGGCCCAGAGAAACAATGAAGACGTGAATGCCATCGAGCCTCTCTTCTCTGTCAACATTGACCACCGGGTAAGTATTTAAGCTATGGCTTTCATGGTGCTGTTAACTTAGTAATACTAAAGTAATGGTCTTAAATTGCACCTCATAAAAACTGTTACTCAAAAGTGTTCAGAATTGTGAATTATCACTAAACAGGTTACCTCAGCTTGGGACATTTGGGCTCATTCTAGGGTCATTCCCTCAGCCTTCATCAGCAGGCAGCTGTTTTCATTCAAATAAGAAATTTTATAAAGCTCACTACTTGACAAGTACTAAAAAGCAATCCAACACTGACTTAAAGGCAAAAGTAGCACTACATGTATTTTCCATAATATATTCCGGACAGAAACAACGAACGAGAGAATATTTCTTTCCAGACACATGACTACCAACTAAACTCAGAGTAGATTTGTGTCTCTAAAGGTATTTTTATTTGCGTGAATATGTCTCATATCAAAATTAAATGCCATGATGCTGGATGTCAGTGTTCTATTTACATCTGATTTTTGCTGCCCCCTAGAGGCTTTAATGTTGTACAGTTATGTTCATAATAATAGCAGTGTGTTTAAAAAGGTGAGAAAACCTCAAAATTCTTCAAATAAATTCTATTTTAATGCACACAAATGCATTGGGGACACTGCACATTCTATTTCAAAGCAAGAAAATTGGAAAAAGTAATTGAATTTCATAATATTTTACAGAAAGTCAAGAAATATATGTTCAAAAAAATAGCAGTGTTGACATCTTTATTTACAAATTCAAAAATGTAGTGTATAAACTAAGAATTGCTTGATGATTCAACTTTCCCGAGAATCATAAACTAATATTTAGATGCATAACCACGGTTTCTGATAACTGCTTCACATCTGTGGTGAATGGAGCCTACCAACTTCTGGCACCGGTCAACAGGTATTGAAGCCCAGGACAATTGTACTATGTTCCACAATTGCTCTGATTTTCTTGGTTTTGCCTCATGAACAGCATTTTTTATGTTAGCCCACAAGTTTTCTATGGGATTAAGGTCCGGGGATTGTGCTGGCCACTCCATCACTTGAATTTTGTTTGTCTAGAACCTTGATTTTGCTCGCTTGCTGGTGTGTTTGGGGTCATTGTCTTGTTGAAACACCCATTTCAAGAGCATTTGTTCTTCAGCATACGGCAACATGACTTCTTCCAGTATTCTGATGTACTCAAACTGATCCATGATCCCTGGTAAGCAATAAATAGGACCAACACCATAGTAAGAGAAACATCCCCATATCATGATGCTTGCACCACCATGCTTCACTGTCTTCACTGTGTACTGTGGCTTGAATTCAGTGTTTTCAGGTCGTCTGACAAACTGTCTGTGGCCCTTAGACCCAAAAAGAACAATCTTACTCTCATCAGTCCACAAAATATTGTGCCATTTCTTTTTAGGCCAGTCAATGTGTTCTTTGGCAAATTGTAACTGCTTCAGCACGTCTTTTTTTAACAATGGGACTTTGCGGGGGCTTCTTGCTGGTAGCTTGGCTTCACATAGATGTCGTCTGATTGTTACAGTACTCACAGGCAACCTTAGATCTTCTTTGATCCTCCTGGAGATGATCATTGGCTGAGCCTTTGCCATTTTGGTTATTCTCCGATCCATTCGAACAGTCGTTTGTCTTTGTCTTCCTCGCCTTTCTGGTTTTGGCTGCCACTTTAAAGCATTTGATATCATTTTAGCTTAACAGCCTATCATTTTCTGAACTTCTTTATAGGTTTTCCCTTCTTTTATTAACTTCTTAATCAAAGAACGCTCTTCTTCTGAACAATGTCTTGAACGATCCATTTTACTCTGTTTTTCAAGGACAAATGCACAGCCAGCATATGCAGCGTCAGTTGTCTTGATCCTTAAATAAGGGCCACCGGTTTAACACCTATTTTTTTCACAAATCAATTACCTCACTAATTGAACTCAGCACTGCTATTTTTTTGAACACGCCCCTTTCAGTTAATGATTCAGTTTCACAGAATCAGCAGCATGCAGGTCATACCTGTTGGGTCTGTTGGTTTTCTGTACCTTTACTAAACCTTTTAGAAACTTCCTTGCCATGTAGAAGTTGAAATTCTAACAAAAACAGTGATTTATCTTGCTAGTGATGTGGGACTGCTATTATTTTGAACACAACTGTAGATGTTGATGGAAGAGAAGTATTTGTCCATGCAAAGTGAAAATTCTTATACTCATGAGAACTTATTTTTGGATTCCCTAAGAGATGTTCAGTAGGTCAGTAGCTTAGGGTGACAGAGGTGCTGGTATGATGGTTATTTTGGTTTCTTCCCATGACAGGCTTGTTTTGACAAAATATTTTTACATTTTTCATTAGTTTGTTGTCCAAAAAAAATTCGGCCAAATCAATCAAGAGTCATATCATCAGCTCATTTGACACTCGACTGACTGTTTGTTGAGGTTCTGCTTCAGTAGTAGTATTTTCCAGCTTATGCTTGTAATCACAGATGTTTGTCTTGCTGTATCCATACAGCAAGGCGAAACTGAAATGAGTTGTTGTTTTGTCTGCTGACTTTTCTGTTATGGTAACTCTGCTTCTAATCTCCCCACAGGGTGCATGGAGTGGCCCATGGGTGTCCACAGAGGTGGTGGCTGCTCTTATTGGTATCCTGGTCTACTACATGGCCTTCAGTGCTAAGAGCACAATCCAAGCATAAAGTGTTCTCCATCATTCTTAAACCACTGGATCATTAAAGACTCAATTCTGGTGGCACTGAAACAATGATCCATGAGAATCCAGGATTCTGCCGTCTGGTCTGTTTTGGGACGAGAACCAGGACCTACAGTCGTATTTTTTTTTTTTTTTATCCAGACTGTGTCTGTTTGGCATCATACTTTCTACACGGGATTGTCCTCTAAATGTGGACAGAATTTTTTAATTTTTAGAGAAAAGCTGAACAATAAACTTGGACTATGTAAAAACAACTAAAACTAATAAAGATAGAGCTCTGTATTCAGCCCTGTCGAAACTGGTCGCGACATTCAGACCAGACTCAGTCCTCATGTGGGGACGCTTCGTTAACAGTGGAACTTTTACAGATGTTCTGAACACACAGAGAGGTCATGACCTCAATGTAAATGAAATGTCAATAATGTGACTGCTCTGACTGGCCTGAACTGGCCCAGTGTATTTGTCTCTTCCAGTAAATTGAATAAATGGCTTGTTTTTCCTCCAGTGCAATGTTTTGCTTCATGTGACTGACCCCCTCCTCTATAAATTCCTTTTTCTCTGAGAGGGACAGGAAGACACTAAGATAACTAAATGCAACAGACTTTATTGTTTTATTTTCAGAAATACTGGGTGATAAATTAGGGTTTTACAATGACTGTAAAACAAACCAGCTTTCCACAGAGGCAAACATATTTAAGACCATTGCTCTCTTGGAAAATTTGCTTCTTATATAAAATATGTGACTTTAGAGAATGATGGTTCACATTTAAAAAACTGAGCCTAAACTGTTGTTTAATTAAAACAATATTGTTAGTGTAACCACCAAGAGAACTTCATCAGTACCATGAACATGTTGAGATTTGGAGGTTGTGGCAGAGTCCTCAGTGGACACTGAAATTATTTTTGTCCTCAGTAGAGAGTCATCTCTGTCCCTCGGGCTTCTGTTACTCAAGGAGAAAAACGTGTTGGATGCAGCAGAACAGCAGCAGCTGATATCTTGTCCCGTTTCCTGTTGCTGCACGTCGGTGAGCACATTAAAGGTGTTAAAACAGCAGCGGGCACCAGAGCTTCAGCTTCATCTCTGTTGCTGCACTGCAGTGCCACCACTTGAACACACGGTGGCAGCTGTGTGCAGCTTCTACATGCTCCGCTTGGATGGACAGTGAAGCCAGCTATTACCTCGTGATTTTTTTTTACTGATTCTGTGTATGCTGGGAATGTAATGCAGAAAATGGCAAACGTGTACTTTTGTGCCCCTAAAATGATTTTTATCAATCTCACTCAGTTTTTCACTTTAGGTACTTACTTCATTCTGGTGCTTAAGTGATCTAGTTTGTTAGAGAGATCTGAAGTCAGCATGTCTATTTCTGCAGTCAGTGTTTGTGCTCGCTGTCCAGCACAGAGAGAGAGAGAGAGGGAGAGCTGCTTTTTACTCTCTACAAGATCAGCACCACTGCAACTTCTCCCTGACTCCCACGAGACTAATGTAAACTTTGTGTATAAGTAACATGATCCTGCTCTCATAAACCCTGCACTGTGCTCAGAGTGCACCAGAAGTTTCTCATATGTCTGCTTTTCTTGCAGCGTTGTCAGCACAAACACACGCAATCCCATGGTGTAAGCATATCTCAGTTTTTGTCTTGTGTCACCTTGGCGAGGAGACAATAGAGACATCAGGGTGTTGTTAATTCAGAGCAGGCAGAGCTGGATTAGATCCAGACTCAGGTCCTGCCTGCAGAGTCACCTATTAAGGCTGTAGTAGGGGAGGTGGATGCAGGGATATAAATGGAAGGAGGAAACAAACAGAACAAAGGCAGAGACTCTTCTTCCTCTTTGCTGTGTGATGTTTAAAGTGCAGATTATAGCTGATGTAGGATGAAATTTATCAACTTGATTGTTGATGTTTAAGAGTTAGTGATCTCACAGGATGTCTCAATTTGTTTTCCAGTGGTGAATTATTTTTGTAGATTTATTCCAGGCTCTGACACGTACTCACAAAGTCACATAAACTAATAAGTCTCATAGATTTATTGTTGTGAGATTACACAACACGCTTTGTTCCACATTTTCCAAGATCTTCATGCGCTAATAATTACACGAGTATCAATATTACATAAGATATTTTGACTTTGTGAGTGCTGTCAGGCAGAGGAAAGCCGCTCTGACAGGGGTGTATAAAACAGCAGCTCAGGGTTCAGACAGCGATGGGCTTAGTGAGATTCAGCAATGTGGAAACTGGCGTCACACAAACTACTCTCACATGAAGTCACACTTAACCGTCTCTGCTGTAAGTTTGTACTGCTGTGCTAAACTCTTCTTCTGAAAAGCAGAGGGAGGAAAACAAACTGAGGGTTTAACTCAATAATCAGAATACAGACTGTATCCTTTCACGCCTCCTAGCTCTACAAAAACTGTTATTGTTGGGCTTATTTCATGGATGTGTGTATGAGTGCGGCATGACACACGATGTGGCCTCAGTTTGACAATGTCTGGAGTAAAAGGAGTCACTGTCAGTTCACAGCATTGATCTATTTCCTCACTGTTATCTGCCTCTTCCTCTCCTGTTCAGCCACCCTCAAATAATCCAAAGGGTGGAAAGATGAAATTAGATAATGCACCCCAGTAAAAATTAACTTAATTTTATAAAATCTCTCTCAAGTATAAGAAGTATAAGCACTCTATGAATCTGTTCAAGAGAAAATATATCCCTTTCTTCACCTCAGATAAACTCAAAGTTTGCTTTTGATTTAACTTTTCAAAAGCATGTGATAACCACTTTCCTGTTATATAAGAGTGCAGTCTTAAATAACCATGAAGTAAGTGTTTACCAGCTGTATTAAAACTGTTTAATGTAAAATGCTGTGCAAAATACACTTTTAAATGTGTTAATATAAAACTAGACATGTTCCAAGAGCATGGTATTTCAGACACAATATGTCCGATCTTACAATGTTAAGAATTCCTTGAAAAATTTCCTGGATCAACATCCAGGTTTGGATCAATAGCTTTTCACTTTTCCCTTGTGCCATGAACAACATTCTCTTAAAATGTCTTTAAAATCTATCATAACACATTATCCTGTTAACAAACTAACAAACACAGGCAGAAACATAGCCATAGAGGTAAATATGTCTCCATGGTTTGTCTTCCTCTCCTTTCCTTGCTCACTCTACTCTTCAGGAATTGTGTGCCTGTGGCCATAATGAACATTAGAGCACAGCACTGGAAAGCTTTGGTCACATCCACTTCTTTAGAGGGGTGTGTTAAGACACAGCCCATGGAGATTTACACAAAACAGCCTGTTCTGAGCAGGGTTAAAACAGAGGGGTTTGTAATAGGCCAGGCATTTTCCAAAATCTGAGTAGATACTTTGATAAGAAACATCAGAAACATGTTCAGGGGACTGTAAACGGACACAAGCTTGTATAGGACTTTTCTAGACTATCTGATGGCTTTTACTCCAGAGATCGCACCGACACATTCCCACCTGTTCCCCCTCACATTCAAACACTGATGTTTCTATGCAAGTTGTCCGTCAGTACCAGCTAAACACATCCATGCTCTTTTATACCCTTTACACACCACTGATGCAGAGACCCTGACCAAAATGTGATCAGCCCCTCGAAGAGATCCTGTTCCTGATCAAACTGGTATGTAGTAACACATCAAACCAGCAGAGTTTCAGCATTGATGATTGTGATACACAGGGGTAAATAATAATCAATTACATTTACTCACTTCTTTCAATTAAGTCATTTTAAGTACTTCTGAGTGTTTTTGAAAATCATTATTTCTATTACTTGTGTATTTTTTGTATCTTCTTTTACACAATATAACTACAGAGTAGAAAAATAAAATGAGATGCTAAATCATTTGATTTAGCATCTCATCTGATCAGTGGTTTTCAAATTATTTTTACCCATAGATCTAAGGTATGCATAAAAAAGACCCTCTTTTATGGCTGTCATAGTAACCTTTCAGTCTGCTCCACATATTTATTTACATCATTATTCACATTGATATCTACTCTTTCTGTCAACAAGAGTGATCATATTCTGTTTCTTAAAAACATTTAATGTTTATCAGGACAAATTGATAACACACACAAAGTGCATGCAAATCATTTTTACTAGTATAGTTAATGAATAACATTTGATTTAATCCAGTAATAAAGTTAATACTTCAATTAATAATTCAAATCTAATAATAGAATTATATGGAAAAATAACTTGTCCACTCAACTCACTCCAGGAAACACAAAACTGTACACTGTTAACATTAACCAGATTTCCACTGGCTTCTAAAATTAATTTTCATAGTTAATTATTTTATAAAGACTTTTGCAGTGCATGATGGGTAGCTGTTTATAAAATTATGCTGTTTCATTGTAGCATGGAAAATGTAAATTCAAAAGAATTTACTGGCTACTGGGTAAAAGTGATTGTACAAAAGGAATGTAAAATTATAAATAAATATTTTGAGCACTAGACAGTATTATATGGCAATTTCACAGAAGAATACTAGGAATTTAAAATAATGCACATAAATATTATGAAAATGAAAATAAAATGTTATAAAATCACAGTAAATTATTGTGAATTTACAGTAATATGGAACCATTGTACAGTAAAATACAGTGATTTTACACTGTAATTTTAGAGTGACCATGACATATTATAACTGTAAAATTACAGTACAGTGTTGCAAATTCACTGTAAATTCATACAAATTTACATCAGCCTGTCATTGTTATTCAGTATGATACTGTGATTTTACAACACTTATCTGTAATTTTACAGTAATTGCATGTTGTGAAAACACAACAGCTTGTATTAGTTTTAATTTATGTTTCTTTGGAAAACTTACAAGACTATACTGGGAAATCACTGCATTTATTAGCCAATAATTTACTGTGACATTATGGTGGTATTTTTACAGTGTACCCAAATTACATTGAGTGCATTTTTTAAGTACTTCCTAATTTTTCTTCAATAGACTCAGAGAGAATGACTTTCACTAATACTCAAGTAAAAAAATTAAAATAACTGAACATTGTCTTGTGTGCAATATTTTGAGTTGGTACCGAATCTCAAATCTGCTCAGATAAAATGTTGGTATTGTCGCAATACTTTTGTTTCTTTGTTTTATTCTGTCCTCATATACTGTGTGAAATGTAAGTACAATATTTACACATATATAACATAAGTTATTTATTTGAAATAGTACTTCTGAACAGCAGGGACATAAAAAAGCTCCTGAACAACAGAAACAGGGGTGACTGTAATAAGCTACTTTCCATTCCTGTGTAATCCACTCTGCTGATGCCAATTTCTATCCTTTTTCTCTAAATGTTTGATTTTCCTCCATCAAATTAGACCCCCTTTACTTTTCACACTGAGAGATTAACCACAGTGGGATTTTTCTCCTCTACATGTCATGCTCTGCTCATATCTGGCATGGGGGCCATGAGAAACTGCAGGTTAAACAGTAGCAGACGTATCACAACAAACCATTTCTTTGCACATAAACCCCCAAAAGCATGTTGAATGAGCTGCTATAAAGTGGATTTTTATCACATGCCTGGGTTTTCTTTTACAACCGAGGAAAAAATTGCAGGCTCTTGTTGAGGTGTGAGGACAACCATGCTTTAAATAATGAAAACAAGGTGGGTGAGAGTGATAAAAGCTCACCTTGATGCCTTTGGCTCTGAGAGAAATAAATCAGTAAATACTTCAGCTTGTCTTAAGTCTGAGGCATGGCCGGCAGTAAAAATAAAAGAGTGGCTATATTTGGAAGAAATCACCTTGAAAACAGCTGCAGTGAAAACTGTTTTTGTAAACAGAGCCACGGGTACAAATACCTTTTTAAGGAAAGAATCCTGGAGTGAAACTTGCTCTTTGATAATAAATTTACAACTGCCTCCACAGTTGGAACACATTAAAGCTCCTACGAGGAGTTTTTAGCTGCTGGTAAAGCAGACTGACGGTAGTGCTGATGCTTTTATATGAGATTATGAAGGCAAACAAGAACATCAAGGACCAGATTTATTATTTCTATACTGTCATTTTCCTGTCTGTAGGTACTGCAGCAGGGTAGGTGACAGACACAAGGATTACATCAAGAGAAAATTGTTTTTCAGGCACCTTTTTCCATGTGTAAAAAGAGATGATAATTACCTAAAATATATCTTTGATGGTATATGGCAAATTGAGAAGAGTTAAAATTTTGGTGTTGGCAAATTTTCAGCTATGGCAGCGTTAAATATAAAATATAAATATAATACCGAACAATTATCGACAGATGCCACAAGCCCTTGTCATGAAAGCTGTATAACGCAAATGTTTTTTTTGTTTGTTTGCTTTTTTAATATATGTACTCTGACTGAACAATGTATCTTTTTTAAGCTAATTTTCTCCATTAATATATAGTGAATAAATACAGCAATGTTTACACTTTGCAGTGTTAGTATAGTGTTAACACTTAAGTAGTTAAAATACCATTGCTGTCGGGCACAAACCTCCTATCTCCAATAGTGCAGCTTTTGAGGAAATGAAAAAATACTCTGAATGACTGTTGCATTATCCTGATCATGAATTGTGTTTTTGCACTTTGATTTTGTTGACATGGACATGGAAGGTGCCAAACAGCACTGTTTAATGACAAAAAATTGAAAATCCTAAAAAATGGAGATAGGAGGTTTGTGCCCAATGATATATACTGTATATACAATCTGGGAGAGTGCATTTCTAAAACTAGACAAAAGTTTGACCAAAAGTCACAATAGATTTAAATTTTAAATCCAGAAAGAGTCAACAATTGCATTTGATGAGAGTTAAAATACCAACTCTCCAAAAAGCGTGAATACAACATTATGGGTCCACACTTGTGTTGTGGACCCATATAGATACTTAAGAAGTGTTAATATTAACTCTGACGGTGTCGATTTGTTTATACAGATGTTGCTGTGCAAAAACTCTAAGATCTGCATGTTTACTTTTTAGTCAATCTGAAAAAAAAAAAAAAAAAAATGTTAAAGGTGGGCTCTCAGGTGTTTGTCCTTTCCAATAAGTTAACACTGGTCCCAGATGTCATCGGAATATGATTAAAATCACTAGACAATTTCCACGGAAATCGTGAGGGGGGCTCGGGCAGGCGACGGGGATTTTTCATCACAGGTCATAGTGTCAAGGTTGTTTGACAATGACATGATGAACTGGTAGAGTAAAACGGTACAGATGAACAGGGAGGTGGGACATGGTTGAGCAAATCGGGAGAGATGACTGGAGATCATTTTCATGTGTTTTCAGCATGTCTTGTCTGATTATGTGAGGTCTATCACCTGAAAACTGATCTTCAGCTGTCTTCTTGATATAACTGGTGGTGTTTACCCTCCCTAGCAGCTGTGATAATGTTAGGTCTACAAATGTCCTGTGGCTGTCTTTGGCAACATATATGTCCAGAAAGATGTGTGGATGTGTTTGGCGACTGACATCACCAAACACTTTTTATGTGAGGGCACACATTCACATAATGCGTGCTTCGCACGCCCTTTCAAAGACAAGAACACCTGTGTGTGAGAGAAAGAGCTCTGTTGTCATGGTAACCAACCCTCACAGACACCAGGTGCAGCACTTTGAATGTCCATCTCAGTCCGATTTTCTGCCTCTGAAAGCCTGTCGAACAACTGCTTATTACTGAAAAAACGTAGATGCTAGGTGAAAAGTAAAGTGACCGTGAGCGTCGTACAGGTCTTGGGATTCCGAATATGTATTTTTTTTTTCAGGTACTGTGAGAAATGACAGTTATGACGATTTAAAAACAGTGATTCCCGCCGGAGGAGTAAATTTCAAATTACAATGGCTGTCTATGGGAGAGCATCATGGACTTTGTGCTAAAAAGCTGACTCTCATTTAAACTCTGAAAGATGAAGGGTTTCAACATTGGGTTTATATGAGGCCCAGGAACCTAGGCAACATTTCTGTGAAAAAATTATTCTGGTCCAATGTATCGTTTAGGAGTTAAGACAGTTTGTTCGCAGTTTTTTTGGGTTAAAACTTCAGATTCCTTCCACTCTAACTGATGATGTCACTCACTCTAGCAGCCTGATTTTTTGGTGATTTTGGTTGACGCAGGGGGTTTTTGAAGAACCTTTCATCGAAAACCGTAAACCCTATTGTTATACTGAATACATTCCTGAAGAGACGACAAGAGCGGCTGCGTTTTAGTGTTTGAATGAAGTCTGTAGGTGAAAGTATGGCGAAGCAGTAGTGCTTTGAAAAACTGTTTTTTTTGGAGAGTTTTTGGAGTCTCCCCATTCATTTTCAATGGGACTTTTTTCGCAGTTTTCCGTGAATAACGTGGCTAAAATTTCGCGAATTTCTTATAAAAGTCATAGCACACCGATCGGGACCGAGCCGCACATTTTGATATATAATTTGTGGGGTTTTTCTCAAAGCCCTGGGAGGAGAAGTGAATCCACGAGCCACTCTCATTGCAAAGCCCGAGCCCCCCAATTAGGGCACGGTGCTGAAAAGTAAAGGCCATATCCACTTGCTGAGAGAGGCGTGGTCAAGCACAGCTCACAAGGATTTACACTTGTCTTTCGCCTCAACTGCCTCCTGAAAGAGATGTATTCAGACACAGCTTTTTTAGAAGTACAGTCTCTCAGGTGGGGTTGACACAGGGTTTTTTTCGAAAACTGAATACCTGAAAAGATTTTTTTTTTTTTTTAAGAAACTGGAAGTTTTTTCTATAGACACCTGAGGCTAGTTTAAAGTTTCTGAAATGATGCAAAATATTTCACATTAAATAATCCGTACATGTGATTAAAATATCACCATTTTGGAAGAAGAGAGTTAAAAAGTTGTATATTTTGTATTTTCTGTTTAGTAAGTTAAGATGTCCCGTTGCTCTCTGCTCACACAGACAGAGGAGTTGGTTGTGTAAGACGCTATACGTCAGCTATACCTCCCAGTGTCTTGGAATGAGCTTATAGCAGCAGCCTCAGCAGTCATCAGGTCTGCGGAGGGGTCTTGAGTTAAGCAATGCAGACACATTGCTCAGTGCAGTAAAGCTCCTGGCTCCGGATCTGATTTATGTCGACTTTGGTCAAGGCTGGGGGGTTGGGTTTGGAGGGTAGGGAAGCTGGGGGGTGCTCTGTCATTCTTCAGAGCCAGTAGATGCACTCCTCTGCTGACCTGAAATTAAATGTAGGAGTTCACCTATTTCCCTGCCCTTGTGACAGCCACACAGAGGGCTCATTTATTTTCCTTATACCTCCTCACAAGGAGCTCTGCCCCACTGTAATGAAGGAGTGACCTTGAATTTACACATCAACCTTGCTTCAGCTTCGATACCATGAGCATTTAGACATTCAGCATAAACAGTGACTGACTCGCAGGCACAAAAAAAAGCAGGGACCTACCGTATGGAGCATCTATCATAAGCTCTGACAACAGGGAATGATTTTAGGCGAGGGGATAATAGATACTGTTGGGTCTTCAGGAAACAAGAAAGTCAGAGGGAAGAATTCTTTACACTGATGGGTCTAAATTTAGAGGGTGTTTATTTAGTGTGTCAGCAGCTGCCCCATTTATTATTTAGCTGTTGTAATGGTCACTAATGGCTGTGCAGAAAGTTTAATGCACAATGAGAGTGCATTTGGCGTCTTGGCATCAATCAGAAAGTCCTGATGGGTCTGAAGTTTGGCCCTTTCAGAAAAGAAGAATCATCCTCTGACCTTTTCACTTCCTGGCAGGAAGAGGAAAATACATGAACACCCAGAGGCTTTGGGAGAAGTTCATCTACTTCCTGATAAAACAAAGTGAGACATGGGACGCTGTTGCCGTAGCCTCTCAGCTGGCAGAGAATCAAAGTGGACGATTGTGTCTGGGGAACATATTCGCAGTGGCGTCCTGAAAGCTTAAACACCCAGGCCGCTCAGAGGAAAAGGTGAGGCTTCTCCTTTCCACCCAAACCAGTGCTCCTGAGACACACTTTAAAAGCATCTTAGTATTGTCCTGCACACTCGGATAACTCTGCTGCTCCCACTAAGCAGAAAGAGGATTACAAAAACACCACCAGGGCCATGTTGTCTGAAATAAAAAGTTTGACCACATTTAGTCCTATTTTGAGAACACTTACAGCTCACACTTCAACTGTATGTGAAACAGCTTCACCATTAAACCTCACTGATAAACCAAGAATTTTATTTTCTTCCGTGAAAATGACCCTGCCTTTATTTGAGACAGGCAAGACAATTACGTATTTTCAAAAAAACCTCTGCAAAACATAGAAATGAAGACAATAAAACATTAAATTTACACCATAATGAATATTTGACATCATTAGAATGTTCAGAGTAGTGATAAAAACATGTTTTTGCCTGCAAAGGCTTGTCCTGATTTTAACTTGAACTCTCAGACACCATCTGCCCCCAACAGGTACGAAAACTTTCTTCTGCTGCAGACCATGAAGACATCTGCAATCAAATATTTAACCTATCTGATTTACACCAATCAGGCATAACATAATGATCTCTGTGAATAAATGACTAACACTGATTATCTCTTCATTAAGGCACCTGGAAGTGGGTATGATATATTATGCAGCAAGTGAACATTTTGTCAACAAAGTTGGTGTGTTAGAAGCCGAAGCAGGAAAAATAGGCAAGCATAAGAATTTGAGGAAGTTTGTCAAGGACCAAATTGTGATGACTGACTTGATGACTGGGTCAGAGCATCTCCAAAACCGCAGCTCTTGTGGGGCGTTTCTGGTCTTCAGTGGTCAGTATCTAACTAAAGTGGTCTAAAGAAAGTGCAGTGGTGAACCAGCTACTGGGTCATTGGCAGGCAAGGCTCATTGATGCATGTGGTCCGATCCAACAGACAAGCTACTGTTGTTCAAAATGTTGAAGAAGTTAATGCCGTTCTGATAGAAAGGGGTCAGAATACACAGTGTATCACAGTTTGCTGCATGGAAGCAAATGGAGGAGCAACACAATAATAGGCAGGTGGTCATAATCTTATGTCTGATCGGTGTATTTATTTATTTTCTTAATAAAAGACAGCTGGATACAATAATTGCTGAATGGACAAGCCCAGTTTATAATGTAACAGAGCCCCATCTTGAGAAGAAAAACCAGGGAGGAGCAAATAGCAGATCATTGCTGTTAGACAGGCCCATTGGATGCTTGATTCTTGGGACATGCTATAATTGACAGTGGCGCTGAGCAGACTTCTCCTAATCCTGCCATAGGATATTAATTCTATCAAACTATGACTCCCACCAAACCAACATTGTTACCTTATATAACTGTTTAAAAGGGACACCTGCTACTATCTTAAGACAATGTCAGCTTTTTAGCACTCATCTATGTTTTGGTTATGAAGAATCAGTTTCCCTTCACATACCAAATAGCAGCATTATTGATACAAACACATTAAAAATACAAAAAAACAGTCTTTATTCTGAGACTGTTACCAAGACAGCAGTGTAAGGGGTGGGATTCTCCGCTGTAACAATATATTTACATCCCTAAAGTGATGCTCTGGTAAAAAATGTTGCTGTTTTTAACTATTTTCATGGTGCTTAATAAGGGTGCCAAAAATTACAAATGAATCTTTTTCTGCAGTTGTTAATAAGGGATGTAAACAAGAGAGAGATGGAAACTTGAAAAGCCTGTGCCACGGCTCCCTGTGGTGTTCAAAGCTGACAGCTTTGATTTCAAGCTTTTTTTAATTTGCCTGCCAGGTCTCTGGGCTGTTTACTTTACTGAGAGCCTTCAGTAATTAATGTTTTCATTATTTAAAATACCAGAACTTTGAGGTGAACTCCTGCATACTTTCTTAATTTCACAATTTTTAGAATGGTTATGAAATGGACTGAAATTAAAAGCAGTGGACTAAGGAGTCTCAAAAGCAAACAATTTCCTCAAGAATAGGAGGATTTATTTTTTAGTTTTAGTTTTTAATGTCTATAAGTGATGTCGCAGGATGTCGGGTCAGGTGAATGATGCTACGCTGCCAAAGCCGCTTTTATCACAATTAGTAAAACATCAGCATTGTAAAAGAAAGCAGGGTGAAATTTTTGACACAAAACACTTTAACATGTGTAGGTTCAGAAATAAAAGGCAGAGCTTTGTCAACAGGGGGCACCAAAATCAACACAGGATAGATGTTCCTCAAAGGAGCTTTACGGGGGAAAATTGACTGCCCTGTGCAGAACAAAACGTGATAGAAAACTTACATTAACATGAGGCAACAAGAGGAACTGAGTATTACTCACATACATACACCATGTATTTTTTTTCATTTGTACAACAATAAATAAAAAGGTAACAACAGCGTGGCTCAAGTGTGGTGTAATATATATTTTATGTTAGACACTTCTATTTGTGAGGGTAGCTCTTTCTCTCTCTCTCTCTTACAGTAACACGGCTAACAGCTAACATCATTCATACATTAATCCAGTGAAGGAGGCTTCTAATATTAATGTCTACTGACATAACAGGCACTTAGTGTGACTGGGAGTATTTCACTCGCTTTACGCTTCATACTTCAGATCTGTGAGGCTTTATAGTATCTACAATTAAGACCTGAAATAAGCCTTAAAAAATCTTTGGTTTCACTGGTAGCTCCTTGTGTTCAACAACACAAATTGGACCATTACAATTATGTGGTTTACATTCAACATTTTTTATACACTATATAATAATGTGCCTTACATTTTCAATAAATATACATTGTTCTCTTCTGTACATGGAATGCAGTTTAATGTTTCCTATTTGTTTTTTCCTGTATCGTCTGCTTGATATTCTTGTTTCATACTTTCGGGACAGCACGACAGGAAGGGACTTTTGTGTACCTTGTATGCTCTGTTTGTACAGAAGACAATCCCATAATTGTGTCCCAGCTGGCGAAGGAAACCTGGATTGTCCATTTGTATTCTTTCAGGCTTAAACCCTCCTCCTGTCTGCATTAACCCATGCTCTCCCAGTTCCTCGCACTGTCCTTGTGAGTCAGTCCCCATCCATCTTCCTAACAAATTGCTATTGTTCTTTGGAACCAGATTCCTACTGAGAAAATATAAATACAGCCTTAAGCGTCTGTCTCGAATCCACTTTCTTTGATTCAACAAAGTTTATTCACATTATTAGATTTTGACTGGGACGCTCCCACAGCTGTAACACCCGTGTCATCCCCTGTCTGTTCTCAGTCCAGCAGTAGTTTCACTCTCCAAGTCTGCGGCTTTGTTTTCTCCACATCCATGGCTTCTTCAGACACTTTGTACATGAGGCATGCCATAAGGCCATTAATGCACTGATCCACCCACTTGCATTCCTGTGGCTCTGCTCTGTCTGAGCAGGGCAAGACTTTTCCTCATATGAAACAGCAAACAGGGTCCCTCTCAGCCCAAACCTTTACAGCCATTTTGCATTGCAGATGCTCTTCCTGACAGTCTCTGTAAACTCCACGGTGCCCTCATAAAGTGGCGTTGACATCTGGAATGACATCCTTCCTCACTTCCCAGGGTGGTGGGGAGACAGGTGATTACAGATGAAGGTCCTGTTGACAGAACAGCTGTCCTTTGTTGTTGGAAACATCTGGTAGAGGTCAGCACTTTCTGCTCCCCGGCTGTGACGCCGGAAGCGGTGGTTGCTGTGGAGTTGCACGTCCTTGCAGCATGTGCACATGCATCCATGCATGTCTTAAAGAAACATGTCTGTGTGTCTCTGCTTCCATCATATCAGTCTCTGTCAGTACAAGCTGTCCTTGGTGGTGGAGGTGTGTGTGGTGGTGGAGTCATCAGGCAAGGAGCCCCGGCGGCCAGGTCTGGTCCGACAATGCAGAAGGTTCTGCAGCTCTCCGGACACGCTGCTGGAGAAGGCTGTGTAGATCCATGGGTTGGTGCAAGAGTTCAGACTGGCCAGCAGCATGAGAATAGTGAAAGCCACTCCTACAGACACAACAAATCCAGTCACATTACTGACAGGTGCACAAACACATGCAAATTCAGAGCCTAGGTTAATTCAAATGCATGTATATCTTCAAGATTTCCAACTGAGGACAAATAGTCACCCTGTGGGTAACATTACTTATCATCAAACTGAAAAAAACAGAGGCTGTTGAGTTTGTATGTGAGCCATTCATGGTTACATTTGTATTTTCTTTAGGGATACAAAAGGATTATAAATATCCCACGGAAAAATGCTACATACATATTTTGTTTGACATTTTCAATGCTAATAAACAGTTTTCCATAAAAGACTAAAACATGCTTGTTTCAATGGGGCCAACTGAGGACAATAGAGACATACAAAATGATTTCAGAAAACAAAGCTGATAATGATCATCTCTTTGTGTGTGTGTGTGTTTGCGTGTGGCAGTGACAGCAGCTGCCTGCTAGGAAGGGCTCATTTATGTGTATGCATACTTGTATCTGCATGGGAATACATTGTATGTGTGTGTGTAAGCCCGTGTGCATGCTTTGTATGTCCACTTGTGATTTCCACTATGTGTGCAAGCTGCTGGCACACATCTAGTTGGTGAAATGTCAACATCTGGTGGCATTGCAAAATCAGCAGGGGATATAAACAGGTTATTTGCAGGCTTCTGATGTTTGTCTTCAGCTTTAGATCACAGGACACCCACTTAGCCCGGCTATCAGCAACAACAGGGCCACAATTGCCTTGCTCGCTCCATCACTTGCTGCCAGAAGATACTAACAAATGCTGTTTGTGAGCCAAAATGTACAGAGGCCAGAGATGTCACGCAGGGGGTCTGTGGGTGAGGGTCAAAACAAATGTTGTTTTTGACCTTACATGATCAAGGCTGGAGCTGGTTGTCCTTGCAATAATGACTTAGATCATGTTTAGGAAGACAACAACATTGATTAGAGGCTGTTTTAATAAACCAAACCTGTTTGTTTAGCTTTTGTTTTTGGCATCCTATAGTGCAAAACAGCCCCAGTTGCTCATTAAGTGCAATTAAATGTCTAAAAAGGGATTAGAGGGATAAATCCATCTGAGAAAAACAACTTAAGTGATCCACTGGTGATGGCTATAACCCAGATGTTTGCTTTTGTTGCTCTCAGAAGGTGAATTACAGGGATAAGTGAGTGTTATAGTGTCGTAAAGGGACTCTGGTAGTGGATAAGAACTAACAAGAAGCGTGTACGTGACTGACCTTGGTTTGGAGGGTTAGGGTCCCACGCTGCCCAGAGCTGGACGATAAAAAAAGGAGACCAGCAGATAGTGTAGACCAACACGATGACGAGGGTCATTCGCACTGTCTTGGACATGGCTTTGGTGATGCTGGGGGGTGGGGTGGAAGGACGGTGGGGTTGGACGTAGTCAAGGGAGCAGCGGGGTGAGCCTGAGGCCAGCTCGTAGGGCGCAAATGACTCCTGGCAGTCAGAGCTGGTCACTGTTTGCTGCTGTGTGGGTGATGTTGTCCTTGAAGTTGACAGAGGTTCACCATGGCAAGTGCTATACTGAACAGTGGAAGGTACATAGTTGTAACAATCTCCTGCTTGATTGTTATGGATGTTATTATGAGGGTTGTTATTCACACCCTTTAAAAGCGGTCCTCCACTTCCTCTGCTCTCCCTTCCCCCTCCTCCCCCCGATGCCCGTCTCCCCCTCTCCCTCGCCCGTTCCTCATCCTTCTTGAAGCTGTGGAAGCGGAAGAAAATTTCGTTCTTCTTCAGTTCGGCCGTCACCATCCTCTCTGACTTTAGGTAGATGTTGTTGTGAATCTCTCGGAAGATTCTTATCTGAAAAATAAAGCAATGAGAGCAAAAAGAAGATGCCCAGTTAAATGCAAGGATGGAAAAAGCATTAATAAAACAGAAGCCTGGGCTACCTCAGGACAAAGTTTTATGAGTGGCACAAGCCAAGAGCAGATGCCTGTCTTTGCTTCACACAGAGAGTCTGTTTACATTTCTGCTTTAATAGAGTGGGAAAATTTAAAGAGTGTGTACGTTGGCCATCACCACCAGCTGTAAACCAGGGTTAGACATTTTTATTCAGTACTGCAATTCCTCCACTTTGTAATAATCAGAGAATCTATCATAAAATTTTACTGCAGCATAATAATTCTTGATACGCTTATAAAAAAAATCATTTCAAATCAAGAATAGTTTACTTTGACAGATTCTAAGTTTCTTTAAGGCCAACCGTTGCTATTCTGACACCTTTTACTTTTAAAAACAGCTTTATGAGGGTGCATGTTAACACCAACATCAAACAGGATATGTGAGTGAAATGCATGCACTTACTCAGTTGAGTCAATTGCCGGGTTACTTCCTGCAGAAAGTACATCATGCCTTAGATAAAGTGTGAGAAGGAGCCTCCTGATTTGAAATTCGATAATGAAAAAAGGTCAGGGTTTCTATGTTTGGCCAAGATCTAGTACATTCCTCCTACTGGCATGAGGCTCTCAGAGTGGGCAGATTTTCTGAGCAGCCGTCTCAGCAGTGGTCTTCCAAGTGCTGTGTTAATTAGGGGAAATAGCTAGACCCTGGAAATATCTTTCCCGAAATAGAGCAGCATGGCTGATTGGAGACAGCACTGAATGCCGCCTCACTGTGGGATGCTATATTACAGCGACCACAGCCATCCCTGCAGGTTTTCGAACAATGCCTGCAGAATGCACCCGCCGTGAAAACGAGACAGAATTTCATTCACGCCTGCATTGTTGGATAATGTTGCAGACAGCATGTGGTCTTTGTGGACAGGGCCAGAATTGAGAGTCTAGCCAATAAAAGCAGTCCTACCTGACAGATGGTGATTATCAAAGCAGGCAGGAGGAAGACAGCGACAGTCATCCAGGTGACATAAGCCTTCAGCCCCCATGGCTCTGCAAAGTGACCCCAGCACTCGTACACTCCAGGAGATACCTCTGAGCGAGAGAAGATGAACACCTGACAGATCATACAAAAGGAGGGTGGTCAGCACTCCCACAGACATGACTGGCAGTTTTTTCTCTCATTAGCTGAACTGTGATGACCTCAAGAGGCTAAAAATAAACCAACATCTTGAGTTTTACAGTTGGACCAAGCGTGTGAACGCCCCGCTGAGATCTCATTTCCTACATCATCATGTTCTTTTGTGTGTGTGTGTTTGTGTGACTGTGTCTATTACTCTTCACCTGTGGTATACTGAGCACTAGTGCCAAGCCCCAAGCCACCATGACAGGGGTGTTCCAGCGGGACATTGCCCCCCCACGGTAAGCCTGCAAGGGGCAGCAGATAGCATGGTGCCGGTCCACCGTCATTGCGACTATCATGTAGGAGGAAGCAAACATTCCTACAATCTGCAAGTACTTGACACAGCGGCAGAGCAAGTCGGGTCCCTGGAACCTCTCTGTAATGTCCCACATGAGCTGAGGAAGGACCTGAACACGGACAAAAAAAGAAACAGTTACTTATGTAAGGTTGCTCCTCTCACAGTGAAGAGGTTTCCTAGAAGTTGTTTAGCTTATTTTGACTCGGGCCTACAACATGCTCTGCACTGCTGCTGTTAACACTGTCTGAGAAAAATGCATGTTGATGAAGAAACAAAATCTCCCATCCCAACACTGAAAAAAAAATATTAAAAAAAGACCCATAATTGCCTATGATTGTGTCTGGGAAACTCCATTTAATGCACCAAGGGTGTCCAAACTATGGCCCGGGACCCACTGTGGCCCATGGTCAACTTTTAGTTGGCCCTCTGTATCTTCTA
The DNA here is from genome assembly GCA_037902135.1 of Cetoscarus ocellatus. Lineage (NCBI taxonomy): Eukaryota > Metazoa > Chordata > Actinopteri > Labriformes > Labridae > Cetoscarus > Cetoscarus ocellatus. The sequence goes on from JBAMNC010000466.1 coordinate 336,424, forward strand.
TAAAAAAGATCAAATCCAGCCTACATTTGAGCATGAAGCTTGTGCTTTCTGATGAATGCAGACAAATGGGTAACACCATTTAAGTAGCAGCACTAATCATGAAATGATTATTTTCTTAGCCTGATTTACAGATTAAATGATGCCAACACTCCTGTTAGGCTCAGTAGCTATAGTGCAGTTTGCTCTGGTTTTGTGTCTAAATGTGGAGAAGCGCCATTAGCATCTCACATCTCTGCTGCACAGAGCACTGTGTGCATACTGATCGGGGCAGATCCATTGGTAGCCAGGCCACTGATCATCTCAAATACCCTTAGCAAGCAGTGGCTATTTGCCTTGTCTTAAGGAATGTGATATTTCTTTATTTTTAAATTCATATTTTATTATCAAGCACATACTAAACTTTATTGGACTGGATTAACATAATCTAAATCACTGATGTTAGGTATTTCAGTGTGGCTGAGTCATCTGTAGATTTTTAGTACATGGTCATTGGTAAGAAAAGGCTGGACAGTCCAGATACAAACAAAAACTTGTAGTGCTCTGAGAGCACAAACTTTCACCAAGGCATTTCCAACATTTTCAGGTGAGTTATAGTTAAATGGAAAACTGCCCTATCTCACACTGTGAAAAAATCATTTAAAAATTCCTGGATCCGCATCCAGACTCAGATCACCACCAAAATTGTATCACTTCTTCCTTGTGCCATGACCAACATCCCCTAAAAATGTAATGCAAATTACTTATGAACTTACTAAGTCATTAGCAAACATGAGTAAAAACTACCCTAGCTTGCAAAGTTAAAAAAAAATCCTGAAAATAATCCTGGATCTGCATCCGGATTCCAATCATCACCAAAGTTAATTCAATTCTTCTTTGTGCTATGGCCAACATTTACTTGAAATTTCATCCAAGTCTGTACATCAGTTTTTGAATTATCCTGTTCTTAAACTAATGAACAAACAAACAAAAAAAGGGACCAAAACTGAATAGATGTCTGTGTTAGGCTCATCAGATTAAGAATTTCTGATTGCACTTGAGTTTAAGCACGTGGGAAGTGTTGTTAGAGCAGCTTGTTATGACAGATAAGAAGTTGCCCCTTCCTGGTCTGGATAAGACTTAATTGTGCCAATGATAAAGTCATCAATAAAGCTGAATTTTAATCAACTTTAAGTGAGTTTACCAACAGTGTCCAGCTATTTAAGAAGAAACACTGGAAAAAAATCATGAATGGCACATTATTTGTGTGACTCTTTGCAAGATTTGAGAACTGTGAGATCTGTTTGGAAAATCAACAGACTTACGTTTGGTATATAACTTTTAATCAGTTTTGGCAACCCTTGTAAACAAAGTGAGACATTTAATCTCGTTGCCCCTCCTGTCCTGCACATGTGCAAATAATGTCCTCTGATGAAAACCAGGTCAAAAGTGATCTTGAGGTTATATCCATATATGTGTGCCCCATATATGGAGACTGGCCAAGTATGTTAAAACATGAGAAAAACAGTGTTGCATTGGATTACATTAGGGCAAGTATATAGTTCATTTTTTAACATTGTAACATTTAGTACTATGCAAACATTTTAGGCAGGTGTGAAAAAAATACTTCAAAGAATTCTTTCAGAAATATACTTCTAAATTGTTTATTTTTAGTTTTAAAGCAGGTTTGGAAATGCTGTAAAGTAATAATATTTTCACAAATCCATGTGTTAATAGTTTATTTATGTTTAACAACGAACAAATGCAAAGTAAATGAAAAGAAGAGAAATCTAAATTAAATCAATATTTGGTGTGACCACCATTTACAGCATCAGCTCCAGTAGGTACACTTGCATAAAACAAGGGATTATGTGAGACTATAGTCATGTCATGATCCTGCTCTGGTTGTCAAGTTACCTTTTTTGTATTCATGTTTCACGTTTGTCTGCGTGCTTCCTGTTTTATTTTGATACTCACCCTGTCTCTCTTGTCTTCACAGGCCTTACTTCCTGTTCCAGTGTGTCACACCTGCTCCCTGATTGTTCCTCCCCAGCTGTCTGTCATTACCCCCAATTACCTCTTGTTTGTAACCCTCATGTCTTCCCCAATCTTGTTGCTGGATTTGCACTCTTTAGTCACTCTCTAGGCATTTTTCATAGTCACAGTCTGATCTTGGCCCTCTTAGTTCTCAGACCTTGTTTTTTGGATACCTCTGCTAATCTCTGCTGATTTTTGTGTCTGACTGCCACCTCTGTTATCAGCCTCTGCCTGTATGAGAACCTGCCTTTGTGAACTGAACACTGTCTACTAAACTCTGATTTTTTGCACTTTGGACCTGCCTAATCTGCATTTTGGGTTGCTTTTGCCATTGTTCATGATAAGTCAGGTGTGATTAATCATATCAAACATAATTTTCATATGTAGGTTGAAACACAATAATTGGAAGAAGCAGCTGTGCAGGAGGCTTTAAAACTGGGTGAGGAACAGCCAATCTCTACAACAAAGTTAGGGTTGCTGGAGACTGTTTTGTGTCACAGGACTTACATCATGACAAGACTGAGCACGGCAACACGATACAAGGTAGTTATCCTACAAAGGAACTGGGGTGCAGGCAGTATTAGCAGAGGCTCTGGACTAATGAGCCAAAATTTGACATATTTGTTTGTAGTAGAAGGCAGTTTGTCAACTGAGGGGCTAGAGAGTGGTACAACAATGAGTTACTGAAGGGAACAGCAAAGAATCCTTGTGAGTTTGGGACTGTTTTTCTGCAAACAGAGTTGGGGATTTAGTCAGGATTAAAGGTGTCCTCAGTTTTGAAAAGAACAAGCAGACATTTATCCATAATGCAATACCATCAGGGAGGCGTCTACTTGGCCAAAAATCTATGCTGCAGCAGGGCAACGACCCGAAACAAACAGCTAATGTCGTTAAGAACTTACTGTCATCATAAAGAAGAACATGGGGTCCTTGAACTGATGGCATGGCCCCAACAGAGCTCCGATCTCATCATCAAGAGTGTTTGTGATCAGGAGGAGACAGAGGCATTTGAGCTGGCCTATATCCACACAAGGTCTGTGGTCAGTTCTCCATGAAGGCTTTCACACCAGCACCGTTCTGGTTCTGCAACCGATTCAATGAATTATCAGAACCCTGGTGCTTTCTAGCAACATTTTTTGGTTCCAGCTGTGAACCAACTTTTCAGGTTCTGAACCAATTATTTTTCAGTCTGAACATGCCAGCTGGTACAAAATTAGGTTTGGGAACCGGAGCCCTGTGTGATGTTTGAAACAATCTCCCCGCAGAGTTCTTTCAAAAACTGTTCAAAAACAAGAAAACTTGGAGAATTGATGCCATTTTGAAGGCAAAGGGTGGCCTGCCCAATATTGATTTGATTGACATTTCTACTCTGTTCATTCACTTTGCATTTGTTCAGTGATAAAAAAAACTATTCACACTTCTTCGTGAAAGCATTCTTGCTTAACAGCATTTTTTTTTTTACACCTGCCTAAAATTCTTTCACAGTAATGAACCTTAAAATCTACTGACCTAATATTTATTACCCTTTCATTACATAATTATTTTTCTGTTCACTTCAGCATTGTTGGCATCCCTACATGTAGGGATGTTAAATTAATATATAAGCCTGTCTCTTGTAGGCTTATATATTAATTTAACATTTTTCATTTAATGCTTGTCGATAGAGAGAAATGTTAGTCCACATTAAAATACTTTTTAAGTCAGCATATACCTGGCTAATAAAGCTCATTCTGACTCAAAAGATATTTAACAACAGAAGCGAATTTTAAGATGTTCATAAATAACAATGAGATAAAACGTATGAGAGCTAACAATGAAATAAATGTAACTAAATAAAGAAAAAAAAAAGTTATGGTTTGGGAGGGCCAAGAAATGAATGCAAGTGTTCAGCAATGGTTTAAAAGAGGGCACAGAATTGTTTGGTCCGAGACCCTCCGGCAGGGTCTGACCTTTATTCAGTCTAGATACAGAAATCAGCAAGTTCATGCTCAAGGATCTCAAACTATGAAATATAAAAACAAACCTGGCAGTGAAAAGTTTTTAAAACTATAATAACATTTAAAAATAATAACTGGTAATTAGTACAGGTCAGCAAGATCAGAGTTGAAGCACAACAACCATCTGGAAGAGTTCAAAAGCTTCTATCTGCAGCTTGTGAGTGTTTCCCTTACAAACATTCAGTACTGAACATCACAAAAATCAACTCGGAAGGATGTTGAACAATTTTGTCTGAGCAACATCAATTTTGATAAACATTAAATACAAAAGCAGTGAGATGTGTAAAGTTAAGTAGATTATAAATAAAGTTTTACATTCTGTCTATCAGAAATGGCAACAGCTGACCTACTTAAGGTGCAGATGCTGGCACATCCTGAAGCGATGAGCATGACTCATGATATGACCAGAAGGACCCTAATGACTAAGTTTATTACTGTTGAGTGAAAAAAACAAGATCATTTTTTAAAAATCCATGAATTGAAACTATTATTTTGAGTAAGCTTGCTAAAAAATGAAAACAAAATTTAACTTTTTGTGAATTTACCAAAACTTAGTGGGATAACATTACAGAAAAAAGGGTCTTAATATCTTCTTTTATTCTACTTTATTAATTGATTTATTTTTGAGTAATACATGAACTGTCATCACAATTTGTCTTGGACACAGATGTGATTAACTTTTGTCCTTTTTTACTGAAAAAATGTATATTAAAGGAGATCTTTTTCAATCAATTTACAACACAAAGACAAAAAAACTTGAAGTTACGCTGAAACATATTAAGAAAGTGAAAAAGAATAAAAACCAGTACGGAGAAGAAATCACAAACTATCATAACCTAACTTATGACTTCAGTGTAATTAAATGTAGTCTGTATCTTCAATGTAAGTAATTGTAAAGACATTTCTCCACATAATGAATGCTCAAACAAACTACCTAAACAGTGTAATCTAATTGTTAAGTTAGTCTTTCCACTCTTACTCTTCAGTGACTTCTTGTGGTTTCATGTGACTGCTGAACTGACCTGGAACAGGGCCACCACCAGGTCAGCCACACACAGGTTAACCATGAACACGTGCATGGGCGCGTTGTGTTTCCTCCTCCTCAGCAACACCCACAGCACAAAGCTGTTCCCTAGAGTGGTGAGAGCTAAGACGACCCCGAGCACTGCGATCTCAGCCCGGGCAAGTCCCAGGTCCCTGCCCCGGGGCTGGGGCAGCGTGTGAGGTGTGGTGGTGGAGCCATTCTCAGGGAAGATCCCGAAGAAGGAGCCGCCGCTGTGGGAACTATTGAGGGTGTTGAGCTCGGAGACGAACAAAGACGAGGAAGAAAAGTTGTTCCTTCCTGTGGCAAGCAGAGAGGAGAGGGCTAACCCATCCCAGTCTGTTTCCACACTGATGCTTTCCATTCCTGCAAGACAAACAGAAGTGTTCAAGCAAGAAATCCAGTTTGAACCTGGAGTTATTTTTTTTAAACGATGCCCTCTGCAGAGCCCTCCCTGAGGGTCAAACTGGTGTGGGATCATAAGATGTTTACAGATTTTATCACCAGCTTGCCCTGTATTTATCACAATATCCGTTCCATATTCAACTTTAGATTTAATTTCCTTCAAATTGCCCTAAAACTTGTGAGCTGAGTGGCCTTGTTCTTTCTCTCTTATCTCACCGCCAACAATCCTAACCAAAACAGTCAGGCCTTTCATTTCAGACACATGTTGATGCAGAGATTAATCACAGGGCATGTTTTTTATTTGCTACATTTATTACATTTTCACATGATTCACTAAAAATAGCTTCTTTTGATCAAACATAAGGAAAATGGACTCAAAAAGAAGAAAACCAGAGCTTGTCCCAATAAAGCAGGCACGATGATTCTGTTGTGTTTTTGATGCAGTCTCCTTATTTTAAATAAGTCATCAGCGAATGTGTTTGTCCATCTTTCTTAGCTCTCTGTTCAGTTTGACGCAAATTCAGAATTGTTTATTTTTCTTTTCATATTTTCTCAAGGTTGATTTGACAGTTTGCCTTCACCTCCGCTCTCATAATCACTTTCATCCCATGTTAACCCCCATACATTCCTCTTTTCCCCCTGTTTTTGCTTCCCCCATTACCCTCTTCAACTTTCTCTCATACACCCGCATTTTTTTTCTCCCTCTTTCCCTACACTCTGTCTCATTCTCAATAAATAGTAGGTTTATTTGTCTTTGCTTATAAATAAATGTCTAAAAAGGAGCCGAAAGCCGATAGGAATGAGATGTCAGTTTTAAGAAACGAGAGCCGTGGGATGATGGGGGCATCCCTGGCAAAATAAACTGCACTTAGGAGGAAAGTCTCAGGGGAAAAAGATGGAAGGATGAGAGACGAGTGAAGACAAAAGGATAGAGAACCAAATCAGTCAAAAGAAAAGAAAAATACACTCTTAAATATTTTTCAATTAAAAAAAACACTTAACATCCACTATGTTAGGTGCACCAGTTCAAGGGGGCATTACAGAAAATAGCAAATAGCTAATAAGGCAATCATATGCCAATAACTTCATGTATTTAGGCAGGCCGACATGGTCAACTGAAGTTCAAGCCGAGCTTCAGATTATTAAAAAGGTGATTTAAGTGATTTTGAACTTGGCATAGTTGTTGGTGCCAGAGGGCTTGTTTTAATGTTTCAGAGACTGCTGAAACAATGGTGCAATGGATAAACTGAATGAATATTTCGCACCACAGAAAACTATTCTCCATGAGAGACACATATTTAGACAAGCGCTACAACCACAAGGAAAGTCTGCAGACAGTTTTGCGAGCAGACTAAAGAAGCTGGCAGGAACATATGAGTTTGGGGATAACAAGGATGACTTCATAAGTGGTGAAATGATTGACAAGTGAATATCAAACACGCCACCCAGATGGCTGCTGCAGAAAAAAGACCTTAAACTCTAAGGGCTCCAGGGAATTGCAAGAGAATGAAAACAGTTTGGGCGTGTGGATATCATCGGTGTTAAAATAAGTGAGAAGCACTACACTGCACAAATATCCAACAAGCTGCAGTCCTACAGGCAAAAATGCCATTTCGATGCCATGGGTGAAAATGAGCTTTTTTAAGAAAAATAATCTTAATATTAGAGATAAAATGAGCAACCCCCTGCACTTGCCTGGCCCTGCCATGCTGTTCAGTATTGTTAAACCTGACTTACACTGCTTTTCTCAAATTGACTTTCAGAAACTAAATTCTGTTGTCTCCTCCTCCAAACCATTAACCTGCATTTTAGACCTGATCCCAACTGAGCTGTATAAGGAGGTCTTTCCTTTAGTTTATTCATCCTTGTTGGAGACAATCAGTATATCTTTATTGGCAGGCTATGTGCCACAGTCCTTTAAAGTAGCTGTAAAAAAACCTCTTCTTCACAAACCTACCCTTGATTCAGACACATAAGCTAACTACAGACCTATACCAGACCTTCCATTTACTTCAAAGATCATTGAGAAAGTAGTGGCTTAATCAGGTATGTGACTTCCTACAAAACAACAGCTTGTTTGGGGACTTTCAGCCAGGAGTTAGAGCTCACCACAGCACAGAGACTCCTCTAGTTAAACAAATTCAACAAATGCTTTACTCTCAGCTTCAGATAGTGGACTTCTCTCTGTACTTGCCTTGTTAGATCTCAGTGCAGCTTTTGACACCATAGATCATCACATTCTTCTACAGAGATTTGAGGAATTACTCGTGATTACAGGTACTGCTTCAAATTGGTTCAGGTAACAGTAAGGGCTCTAATGTCGTAGACCAGGCGCAGGGGTGACGCACCTGCCCTGCACCATGCTGTGCAGGGCAGGTGCGCTGCGCACCACCCTGCGCCACCCTGAGTTGTGCCAGGAAATTAGAGCCCTAAGTCTTCTGTGTACACTCAGTTGTGGAGTTCCTCAATGTTCTGTGGGTCCAATTATTTTCACCTTATATAATCTATTCCCCTTGGTGATGTTATGAGGAAACACTCCATCAATTTTCATTGTGATGCTGACGATACTCAACTGTAGGTATCAATGAAGCTAGGTGAGACAAATCAGTTATCTAAACTACAAGCGTGTCATTAGGACCTGGATAGCCAGACATTTCATTATTTGTGACTCAGACAAGACAGAGGTTATTGTGCTGGGCCCCCAACACCTTAAAGAAACCTTTTCTAATGATTTAACTGCTCTAGATGCTATTAGCCTGGCACCAAGCAAATCTGTTAGAAATCATGGGGTACTATTTGATCAGGATTTATCCTTCAATTCCCACATAAAACAAATTTCAAGAACAGCCTTTTTTCATCTTCAAAACATTGCAAAAATCAGGCCATGTCTCAGAGTGATGCTGAAAAGCTAGTCCATGCTTTTGTTACCTCTAGACTGGATTATTGTAATTCTCTTTCATCAGGCTGTCCCAGCAAGTCACTTAAGATGCTTCAGCTGCTTCAAACTGCTGCAGCACGTGTACTGACCAGAACAAGAAGAGATCACATTACTCCTGTATTAGCTTCTCTGCATTTGCTTTCCGTAAAATTTAAAAGAGAATTCAAGATTCTTCTTCTCACTTATGAAGCTCTCAGTGGACAGGCACCAATTTTTCTTAAAGAGCTTGTAGTGCCATACAACCCCTCTAGAACATTACGCTCCCAAAATGCTGGCCTGCTCCTGGTACTATCAGTTTCTAAAAGTAGTATGGGAGGTAGAGCCTTCAGTTGTCAGGCTCAGGCTCCTCTTCTCTGGAACCATTTACCACAGTTCGGGGGGCAGACACCCTCTTTACCTTTAAGGTTAGAATTAAAAACATTCCTCTTTGGTAAAGCTTTTAGTTAGGGCTGGCTCAGTGCTGGACCAGCCCTTAGTTAAGATTGGCACACTAAGCTCCTCCCTCTCTGTCTCTCTAACACTCGCTTTCTGTCCCCCCTCTCTATATCTCTTTGCCCCTTTTTGTTTGCTCTTGTACTCGTATCTGGTTCTTGTCTTATAGGCTGCTTGGGGTTGTTGGTGTAGACGGCCTGTTGCTGTGGGCTTACAAAGCTTCAATAACTACAATTAAAAATATTTGACCTTTCCTGTAGCAACATTCCACTATCTGATATTAACTTTAGAGGGATCAAGAAAATTAAATATATGGCAGTTTCTGCAAACAGCACACATATATTAGTATGGCCGTGACAAACAATCATGAATAACCTGCTGCTTTGGACCTGCTCAACTCAAAGTGCTTTATACTGCATCAGCCAGCAACAGAAATAACGTAGTTTAACATCAATTCATACTTTTACACCAGTTGAATCCAATTTAATGGCAGTTTAACTAAATGACCATCTAGATTCAACTAGTTCAACATCATTCTATTAATTTTAATATTAGAACGACCTCTCTATCTGTGGTTGTTATTGATTATACCTCCATAAAAAAAAACCTTTACAACCATATACAACCATATAGACCTGAGAACCCTCTTGAAAAAGAGATGCTACCTTTTCAAGGGGCTAACTTCGAATAAATCTATATCCAGTAGAGACAAATATGACGAGGACAGATTTATGATCTAGGCGTCAATAGCTTTGTCGCTATCATAAATCCTTATATGTGTGTGTGTCTGTCTGTGTGTGTCTGAGTGTATATATAAATACATGTATATCTATAAAATAAGGAGTATGGCTTCAGCCTGCTCTACAGTAAAGTGCCTTGAGATAATATGAATCACCACTTTACAGATAAATATTGGTTGATTGATGTGCAGCTGACAAATCTACACGTCCATATTGACCAAAATCTTTGTTGAATCTGTACCACGAGGAATTAAAGCAGTTCTGGGGGCAAAAGGGAGTCCAACCTGGTACTAGTAAGATGTACCTAATAAAGTGGTCAGTGAGTGTATATCCATGGTCTAACATGTCCCAACATGGTCCAACAACCCCCTCACCCTTCTCCAAAATAAGGAGATTCCTCCACTCTCTCTGATGCTTGCTCCATCTTTAAGTAAATGTGTTTCTTACACAGTCTGTTGCAATCTTTTTTTTTTTTTTTTTCCCAAAAATGCACAGTATGGAGATTTCGCTGTCAGGACGCTGTCTGAACAAAAAAGGTGCATAGAGATGCACTGGTATCTTCTCCATCCTCTACTGTTTTGTTGTTTGAAAACAAGACTCTATTAAACTAAAACTGCACTTCATTTGGTGTGTTTGCCAGACAGTGAATAAATGGTTTTATTTTATTGATGATGAATGATTTTAAAATATGAGGGAGAAAATCTAACATAATTGGACTCTCAGGTTGACAAAGCAATAAGAGCTAGCACACAAAATAAACCAGGCAGCCCAATTTAATCAGCCTGTCTTCCTCATTAATCCAGTGGTTATTTTTTAACTAACACACCTTATCAAGTGCATATTTTTGATGAAAAGAGTCTTTAATTCAAAAGTGAGCACTGGAGGTGGGCAGAGCTAAGGGATACATCAATTTTAACTAGTTGGGACACACCATGGCAGAAACTGTTGCGTGGGGCATAGGGTTATGCATTTTAGGGGTAACTGGCAACAGTAATCATAATCCATCATATTTAGATACCATGAAACACAAATGAGATACAAAAACAGAAAAGTAGCCTTCAGTAGCACTTCTTACTTTCTTGTGTGGCAGTCTTTGATGCAACCTTGAACCCTTTAACTTTGCAAAATGATTGACTCTTTTTGTTAATGTGATAGTTTGAATACTGTGCAAGGAGTGGTTATGTTCACAAATGTTATACTGAGGAGGATCTTCTTTTTTTTTCCACAATCTAAAAATAGGAATAAAACTACAGTGATAGTATTGGGCAATTGAGCATGACTAACATGACATTACAAGGTTGTTCCCACTACTCCTCAGAGTCCTAATGGCCAATTTGCCTGTAACAGCCAACTCAGTGCTGGGTGTGTGAGATAACACAGCTGAGCACATTGTCAAGCGTTGCATGCTGGCTTTGCCGGAGGAATGTATTCAGATGAATGCATGACAAGCCGGGCCAGCTGGACCTCTCCACCCAGCATGAAGGCAGAGGCCGCGGGTGAAAGGAGGAGAATCTGAGCGGAACAGTTTCTCCAAAGCTCCACTCTTTGGCTGGAGTGAATCTCTCTCTGCTGAAAACCACAGCTGCAACTCAAAGCCCAAATTCAATTAAATTCATCTTTAAACGCATCATAAAAGTCAGTTTTAAGCATTTGGTTTGGATGTCAAAAGGTCATTCAGATCAAAGCGAGTAATATTCCTTCTTATTATCTGTTTATTATTCTTCTGTTTCATGTCTTTTAATTACAGCTTCAGACAACGGAGCCTTTTATCATCAAGGAATCTGCGGCCTCTCTTTGTCAGTACCTGAGGAGCCTGGTGCCCCTCTCTGTAATTACAGCGCAATTCATAAGAGGATTCTTTGTGGCGCAGCGCTTCTTTTCCCCGATATATAATCTCATTATGTATATTTGCCCATGTGACTTATTTCTGATGTGAAATCCAGTTTCATGTCTGCCTCTGCAGAGATAAGGTGTGATGACTTTGGGAGGTGCTGTGATATGGGGAGGCCTCAGAAATAAAACTCAAGTGTGAGAGTGTCAAATCATAAATCAAATTGTTCTTGATGAAATTAAATAATGAGATTATGTACTTACAGAAACAAACGTGTTCTGCAATGGTTTTAATTGTTAATTAAATCTTGTGTGGAGGGAGTTTTAATCAGGTTATGAAAAAGCTTCTCTACACGCTATAAAAACAACATCAGCGACAAGACTGATTACCTCTTTTGTGAAATTTTAATGCTCACAACCGCTGCCACGGGACAAGTGAGTAGACCATTTATAGTACCTTAGAGAAGTGGCCTTTGTAAGATTTTCTACTATAAAGATTCACAACACATACTGTGCTTAACAAATTTATTAGACCACATGTCATAAAAACAGAAAACATGAACATTTTAAAAATATTTCAAAAATGAAAGAAACTAGAAAGCACTCAGAGAGTGCAGACCTCCGCCAAGGGCCATAGTTCCCCCAATTTGTCATTTGCACCATAAATATTAGCCCCACATTTATTTTAATTACATTTTTAGATTCCTTGACCATGAAAACATACCATTGGCAACTGAATTCATAATGATATCAACATTAGTTCAGCAGTTATTCACGATAATCGCATTTTCCGTAATGGTGGTTTTCTTCTGGATCTAGCTCCCTAGCTTTTGAAGATACAGCAAATCCGTTGGCACCTTCCAAATTCAACAATGCCTTGGCTATTTAATGGTGTTTGTTATGTGTTTATAGCTTCATTTGTTCTCTTCCTATGATGAAAATTCCAAAGGTCCCCAATTTTTCATATTCTGGATCATAGTATCCGGAATTATTCCTTTATCCGGATCAGTCTTTGATATACTGTAGAGCATGTTAGCGACTTGTCCTGTATTTTTTTCCCAAGTGCTCTGACCATAATTTGTGGAGTTATATGCAGAAATGTCGAAAATGGCCCTATCTCCCAATGTTAAAGAATCCTTTAAAAAATTCCTGGATCCAGACAGAGATCCGGATCGCTTCCAAAATCTAATCATTTGTTCCTTATCCCAATCCGGACATTCCCTGAAAATTTCATCAATATCCGTCCATAACTTTTTGAGTAATGTTGCTAACTAACTAACAGACAGACAGACAAACCAACCCTCCCAAAAACATAATCTCCTTGGCGGAGGTAAAAATCGTTTAAATTAAACATGTTGTCCTGATTTATTGTTACCATTTTGTACAAGAATAAGGAATTTCAAACTGAATTCCCCTTTTTATACTCAAATTAAAGCCGACTTACTGCACTTCTCTGAGATGTCAAAAATTAATCAATCATAACATGAAACTTCTAAAACTAATTTTTCTGTCCAGGATTGGAGGTGGATAACTATAATTTGACATCTTAATCAAGAAATAATAAAGTCATTTACTATTTTCTCTGTTTTTTATCAAACTGTACATTTTGAATATTCAGGGCTAACAATAATAATTATTTTTTAGCATTAAAAATGTCATGTCAGTTAAAAACCTTCTACATGTCCGTGTATTAGACATCACAGAAACATAAAAAATGATTGTGGTAATGCCCTTACTTAACAGTATTGGTTAACTGTGGCTTGAACTGTGATTTGGTGGTGGTCTTACAAATTTGTTTGGTGCTTTGTATTTGATACATTGAGAGAAAACAAGAGCAGATTGCCTTTTCTGATCTGTCAGTTTAATTTTTATTTTAGCTTTTATCAACTGTGCTTCAGTTAAACCCCCTTTGTTTATGTAATCTTATTTTATTTATTTTTACATTGTGACCTGCTCTGTTTGGCCCAGTTTTTTAAATCATTATTATTATTGAAAGAAAGCAGGGGGGAACTTTCATAAAGAGAAAGCACGAGGAGATTTTTGTCAGAAAGCAGGATGTATGCGTGTTCATGACTACAGGCTGTGGAAACCAACAACAGTTTTACCATAAAAGGAAGCTGGAGAGGAATTTTCTGCCTCAGTTCTTAAGGCAAAGAGGTATTTTTTTACACTTTAGAGGATGAAATGTGTGGGGCAAATAGTTCCTTAATAAGTTAATAATCATGTCACAAAATTGTCCACAGATTGTATAAGCATGCAGTGATGGTCCCGAATTTTCCGAATAGGACGGTCAAAGATGACATGAATTTGTTATCAAAAGCAAACAAAGACCAAATATGAAGCCCCTCAACATGTATAGAGATCCATCAAACTATATTTTGCTTAATATGAGAAGATTTTTAAGGTATTTTTATTTGAGAGGCTTTCAAAGTATGCCTAAAGTGATGATCATTAGTCTGATAAGAAAAAAAAAACATTTTTTGTCTTGATGTACAGCACTTTGAGCTGCATTTTAATTTGTATGAACTGTAATGTATAAATAAATTTTGACATGAACAAACATGTAAAAGCCAGGTCTCCCTTTATAAAGACATGGAAAAACATTTATATCTGTTTCTTGGTTAAGCTAAAATCCAATGAAACCAAAATTCTGTTTTCATTTTTGAGACATAACAGAATGTAAACATTAACAGCCCAGTGCTGTACATTCAAAACCTGCAATAATTATAATAATAATTCTTATTCAGGTGTCAAAGTGAAAGTGGAGGAGAAGAGAGATTCATGCTGAAGATGCAGGAGCAATTATGTGTATATGAGTGTATTTGTGTGTGTGAAAATATGACCGACAGATACGTCAAGCATTAACAATCTAACCATTAGCAAGTGGCCAGAATCTCTATTTGATCATAGATATTATCCTTGATAAATTTGTAAATGAACAAAAATGCTGATGATAGGTTGTAAGGTTGTTTTTCAGAAGCACTGGCTGTTCTCTCTAATAGCTCATATCCATCTGGCTAGTCTTCCCTGTTGTGGGCTTTATAAATTGTTTGACCAACAAGAAGTGATCCTACACACCAGCTGAAATGTTTCACACACCCATAGGATATATTTCAAGTTTATGTTGGAAAGAGGACTGAACAAATGTCAAAATCATTATAAACCAGTGAGGGGCTTGCAGTAACTGCTGGCTTTCACCACAACTAACCCACACTTGTAGCGACTGCCTCTTTGTCCTTAAAGGGACAGTGATAAGTCTTGGCATTTTCTGACCTGGAACAATTAGTTACAGCTTGAAGCTTTGCAAAATGGACATAGAATCAAGACATCTATGAGAAAGGCAAGTTTATTTGTATGGCACCTTTAGCAACAAGGCAATTCAAAGTGCTTCACACAATCCATCAGAACACAAAGACAAAGTAAAGTAAAGATACTTCAGAATAAAGAATTTATAAAAACAAAGAAATCAAAACAAAGGTAGGGAGAGGAGAAACAGTGAGCTAAAACAAAAGACAAAGGTGCACAGTAGACTGATACACATTGGTTATTAAAGATTTAAAACAAAGAAACAACCAGTCTCTTGCACTAAGCAAAGTAAAAACAGACAGAGCTCAGAGCCAGAGTTCAGAAAGCCCCTGGTTATTTTAAAATGTGACAGTGTGCTTGAAAAGAGACATTTCAACAGCGCATCACTTGATAACAATTTAACATTTGAAATATTTCTTCTGAGACACAGACATCAAACTAATTTCTCTTTATTGTGGTAACATTTCTTATCAAATCTTTGGGTGTTATCTGAGATTAAACCTGTGAATTAATTGTTTAAGTGTTGATGCTGTAAAAATAATTTTCCAGAGAGATCTGCCCTATGTATCAAGCCACTCAGTTTAAAAATAACAGATCAGATCTCGCAACGATACGAGCTATATGCACAAAACTTAACTTTTTTTTCTAAAATGCATTAATTAGTTAGTTTGTATTTTACTTTTACATAACTAAATTACCACCTCCAATAGCTACCTAGATATTCCCCAGATTGTGCTCAAAAACCTGGGTGGAAACCCAACACCGCACTCTTTTTTCATGCTTCACTTTGGTTAACAAATACTGCAGAAATTTCTGTAACATCAGAGAAACGTCACCTTCAGCTGAAGTAACCAAACAAGAAAAAGTGAATCTCAACCATATTTTACAACCTGAATCAGTCATGACAAAAGGCAAGTTCTTTATTTACCTCTTTATTTTTTCTGTCTTACTTTAAGTTTGCAATAGTTTGCCAACTGTTTGAGAGTGAAGTTTGCAAAACAAAATTTTACAGAGTTTCATTGTTAATACTTATATGCAATATTAATACTGGTGTCTCGGCGGTGGGGGGTGGCTGGACCTTTCCATGTTGGCTGAGTATTCCATGTTAGCAGAAAGCCTTGTTACATCAGTTACTTTTTCATGCTAACATCTATTGGGTAGTAATTTTACTACACTTTAAAAGTACCCCGCCAGAAGCGTAACAATGTTTGTTTTAATATGGGACCAAACAGAGAATCCTTGCTTTATTGGAGGAAGCCTCACGTGGACTCTAAAGAAACTGCACTGCAGGGCTTTTTGCACTTTCACCTTGGCCTTTTGTGGTTGTTGTATTTACAGGACAAGATCAGAAAGGAGATGAGAAGTACCACTTGTCTACAAGAGGTTTAAAACAAACAAACCAGATGTTCCTCACAGCGGCTTTAAGTAACATGAGTTTGCTAGGCATTTCCCTCTGTGCTGATTCAAAGATTACCTCATCTGTTATTCTTTCTTCTGATAACTTCTGTATTTGCCTCTGTTTTCTCAGCTCCTAATGGACCTACACCACTTTATTTTTTTTAAAATATGCTTTCATTACCATTACTTCTGCATCCAAGAAATCAAAATGGATTGCCCTCAAATGGCTCAACGGCTCAACAACAGTAGACCCACGCATAGCTCCAGACTTCTGGCAGTGATTTTTGCTGCCCTCAGAGGAAATTCCTTAAACTGAGGCTGCATATAGAAGGTAAGTTTGTGTACAGAGGGGTCCAAGATGCACATTAATGTATTTGTGTAAAGCTCCTCTTGAAACATCTACCATTTTTCTCATTCTTTAGTAGTGCAAGCACTGCACAGCATTTCCATCTGTCCAACCACATTAATGTTCAGGACAAATTATTCCGACCCTTTGTGCCGGACGGATTGATTACACTGCTTTTAGCATAGTCAGTGTGGGGTTGTTTCCTCTCTAAACTTTAAAGCTTTCCTTATGATTAATGATAGAGTCAGTTCCCCTTCTACTTCCCTCTAAAGATTCAGAGCGATGTGAACCCATCCATTTTCACACCCTCCCTGTTCTGTATGTTGTCCCATTACAAATGCCCACAGTGCCTCAGGGAGCACAGAAAACAGGTATTTAAAGACAGGGGGATGGGGGGTATGTACCAAACCTTCACATCTTTCATCATTTAATCCATTAACATGCTTTGGTCATTCTCTGAAAGAAACTACGTCATGGTCTTGCTATGCTGAGACCAAACAGCTATCTGTTTGTATCCTCTCAAACTGTAGTTTTTACATATGTAATATGAATTGCAATTTTATAACTAAAAAGAAAAGGCCATTAGATAAATGCAGTTAATATTTATGTACATTGGTAACTCAAACAATTTATTCTTACTTGGGTCTTTAAGTGATTTGCATTTAATTTGTAAACTCCCTTTTACTTTTATAATCATACACTGGGTGCAGCTCTCTGAAGGACACTCAGAAACAGCACATATATAGATGGAGATGGAGAGGGAAGGAAAAAGAGAAAGTGAGAGTGACGTGCTTCTTCATGAGCTTAACTTTAAAAATAAACTTGTTACTCGTTATTTTGTTACTTAAAAGACAACCATTTCTGACAGTGTTGAAGGTACATTTAGGTTAAATGATCACCCATGATATTACCTTGAAATAAAAAAGCACCCCCTGTGGCTGCCTGTGCCTTTCGCAGTAGCACACACCAACAGCCTTGCAAGCATCTGCGAGGCCTAACATGTCAGAGTCTCTGAATCTGCTGATTAAACTTGCATACAGGAGGCAAACGCACTGTGTGCACATCGGTCAGTTTTCTAACCACTGAGGCTGATATCAAACAGACTTTCATTGATTATTAGTTATAAAAAAGTGTCAATTTGCAGTTTTAGTTTTAAATAAGCAACACAAACATGTCAGAATAGTGTGCTTCAGGTCATGTGGCTAACATGTCCTGCAATGTAACTATTATGCATGTGTGCACTGTAATCATGGTAATAAAACATTATATCACTCAGGCCTTTCGTACATACAACAGTATATTATACCATATAATACCATGAATTTTAGATGATGACCCCTGTCTTTTGCAGAGGGGTTTTAGCCTCTGCCATCTAAACACATTTATCCATTCATTTATTTTTTTTATTTATTTATTTTTTTTACTCTGACTTGAATTAATAAGCTCTTCATTTGAGATTTTTTTTATCAATGTGAATGGTTGATATTTTTCTCTTTTATCTGCTCTATTATCGCTTTGTAGGAATTTCTTTCCACATTCGGAGGGTTTTAGACAGTTCTTGCTCTATTTATTTTGCTGTTTAATGTTATATCTGTTGTACAATTTGTGTGTCATGAAGGATGCCCCATGGCTTTACATTCAGCTACAAAATGTTTAAATTTCTGAGTTAGTATGGACTTGAAAATTACATAGAAAATTGTTAGACTGACTGAAATTGTCCTATTTTAAAAATCATTAAATACCTTGAAGTTAGAATAATATACATAATGCATTCCTAGGATTTGGTCCAGTTAATATACAGCGTTTACCTTTAAGCTGAGGAGTGTGCCAGTGCTTAAATGTTAATGCATAAATGCAGATGTTGGCAGATGTCACATTTTTTTCTACTTTCAGATAAAACAATAATCTTAAGGATAGCGTCAGTAGGTTCATCTAAATAGAACTTCAGATCAACCCACTGACAGACAGATAGATCATGCTGAGGCAGGACTTAAGGCCATCTGACCTTTAGTGACTCTATGCAGACTTGAATTCATATCAATCATGTCCCTAATGTCCAAACCAAAAAAAATCCTCAATAAAATATAAATGGACACGGTATAAAACGACACTCAAAGAACTCCAGTTTTTAATAAAACTGAAGTGACATGATAAAGAATTCTGTCTTTTTTAAATTATTTTGGATGTTTAATTTAGGCAAGAAAAGGTTAAAAAATTGCAATTTACAATGTAAAGTATACTCATATTCAGCATATTGTGAAATATTGATTATAGCAATAAAATCGAATCAGGACCCAATTATGGGGCGATTGGTGACTCCCATCACTACTTGCTTTTAAAGAAACTAAATAAATGGATATAAAAAATGGGATGACGATTATGATAAGAGAAGAAAACACAAAATACAGGATTTTGTTTAACTATTGTTGTTGTGAATTTAAAACTGAATTTACCTGCTATACCCAAATTTAGCAGACTCACTGGACTTCTCTGAGATGTCAAAAATTAATCAACTAAAACATTCAACCACTAAAATTAATAATTCTGTTTAGGAATATGAGAAAGTTACTATAATTCGAAATCTTAATCAAGAAATAATAATGAGCTTTCCTATTTTTCTGTTTTTGTAAAACAATAAAACAGAATATTCATGGGTAATAATAATTATAGTTTAGCATTATAAATATCATTTTGCCTAAAGAACTTCTACATACTGGTGTTCAAACATTACAGAAACATAAAACTTGATTTGGTAGTTAGGAATGCTGTTAATTTAGGACAGCTGTGGCATAAACCTTACATTGGGTGGTGGTCTAATAAATTTATTACCACTGACAAAAGCCCTAGGATTTGTAGTTTAGTTTTTTTTTTTTTTTTTCTTTTTAATTTTTGACAAAACATATAACAACTGATTTTTTTACACACAAAATTTTATTTCCAATTTAAATGGATCCTTTTTGCCTCTCAAAGAAAAAAATACAACTGACATAGAAATTAAAAAAAAAAAGGTTTTGCTTAAATCCAATCAAAATGCTGTATTTCACAAAAGTAAACTGAAAACCTTTTAAGGGTTAAAGTGCAGGCTGTAATTTTATGTAAAGGTGATCAGGTGAATGTGGTTTGAAAGTACAGAGGCTCATCTATACCAACACTGAAAGCTGCGCTTTTTCATTTAACATGTCCAGAAACCCTCTACTACCATTATTCGATTTCATCAAAAAAAAACATATAGGCAAAAATTTGCCGTGCCAAAATGACAGGCTCTACCATTATAAAAAAGTGGCATTTTTCAGCTGCTGTGTTTCTGTAGGAAGGAAACATGAAGGACAGTGATGGCTTCTGGAGCTCAGAAGGAGGATTATGAGCACCAGAGCAGTTTGCAGAAAAAAAATCTTAAATTTTGTTGTTTCAGTCTCCCACAAAAAATAATTTGAACAACTCCGTTTAATCAATTTATTGCCCAGGTCCCCCTGAAAGTCTTTATCTCAGGCAGAAGTTACAGAACACATGTATGTATTTATACTAGTTTCAAGGATGTTGTCAAACTCCATAAGAAGTGAAATTTATGTTTTCACATACAGGACAGGCTGGGGTGCAGAGGGCCTGCAAAAAAAAAATTAGGACCTTGGACCAGAAGCAGCTCTGGTCTTAGCGTTCTGTGCTATGCTTGAGCCAAGTTCACCTCTCTGGTCCTGACCCACTTGGAGGAGGTGGGCTTTGGCATGGCACACTTGTTCATACAGTAGCGCCAGCACAGGGTAACATGACAAGACCACTCCTCACAGTGACAGCCCCTCACATGTAGACCTCTGATGACTTGTAACATAAGCAGAGGACATCTGTGTGATTTTTTTTTAAAGATAATTGTTTTGGACATTTTTGTGCCTTTATTGATAGGAGAGAAAAGCCATGGATAGGTTTGTAGAGGGTGGTGAGGGAGGGTAGGGACAGGACACTGCAAATAGACCACAGGCTGGATTTGAGCCTGGGCCGGCAGAAGAATGTACACGGGCCACACCTGGCTGCTTACCACCCTGCCAAACCAGCGCCCCAACCTCTGTGTTTTTAAAATCATGTGAGTCTTCACGGTTTGTGATATACAAATGAAAACAAAACCCAGGGCAAAAAACCCTACATGATTTCAGCATACACAAAGGTCCTCTGACAGGAGTAATCCATGCCTAGAGGCACCTTAGTTACACAAGATTGTTATATTTTTACTTTTTTTTGGGAGGGTTTGTACTTTTTTGATCTGTTTTGCTTGAGAAAAACATGAGTGCATAAGACACAAGTTCTTTCCAATGAATTAACAGAGCGAACCCGACAGTTTCCTCTTTCTTTTCTTTGCATCAGCTGCTCAAGTGAGACAAGACCAAAAGCAACCACCCCGCCAAGAGATGATTTTTAATTATGGCGTCATGCTAGTGGGCAGTGTTTGATCAAAATAACTCAAATTATGCAAAAAACATTGTAAACTTAAAGTTATGTCTCTCTGTTGTGCCAGCTGTGAGCATGTGTCATGTGTGGTCTTGGATTGTTATGCTCAGGTGGCGGGGGGGACCTTAACAGTCATTTAAAATGACGTGCTATGTTACTCAGTTAAATGGCAAGAGTTGTGCTGCAGACAAAACACAAATCAAACACAAAAGCAAAATAAAGTAAACTGGTTGTTAAATGATCCTGATGGTTGAGGCTTATTATGGTCTCATTGTGTTTAAGAAAAACTTCTGTTTTAAAAGATATTTCAGTTCTGACTAAATGAAAAGAGGTGATGAGGTGAACATCCTGCTTTTACTCTCTGCTGTCATTTGATGTCAAAACATTTCCTGACATGCCATCCCGTGTGTGGCAGGTTAACACATTTCTTTTCACATCCTCACGCACGCAGCAGCTCATTTGTATTTAAAGAGCCCAGCAGTATTTAAAGCAAATCAACATGAAACAGTGGTGGCATTAGAAACAGACAAGTGCTTCAGCACAGTTATCCAAAAGTAATGAAAGATTCATCATGTCCTGTCCGTCTTGTGAGTGTGCATTATTCCTTTGATTAGTCCCCATTGACCAGATCTGACCTAATCTGCTTAAGAAGGACTTTTTGTGCTCATTAGCAGAACCAGACAAGATATCATTAATTTTCAAACCTTAATCTGCTTGTCCTCCTCTTTTCCATTTTTCTTTCTCACAGTTATTTTCTCAAGTTTCCCTCATTCATCCATGTCTGCCCAGCCATTAAGGATCAAAGCTGCAGAGGAAACAGTTCCTGACATGCTTATTACTTTAGTTTTATTTCAATTATCACCCTCGTTGCAGCAGGAAACAGGATTACAACAGCGTTGCCCAAACTGTATCAGAAAATAAACTCATAAATTCAGCTTTTTGGATCGCACCACATGCTTTACTCTAGCTTTGGTGTACCGTGCTGCTTTTCTCAGTATGGCTGGAGACCTTTATTTACATATTAATCAATAGATTCTTACACAGTAGAGGTCTGGGAGAGTCATGTGGTGCCACATTCGAGGTAACTCTGCATTTCATCTGCATGATAAAGCAAATGTGGCCACGCTTCCTCCTTCAGGCCTCACGTGGTAAATTTAATTCCCACAGGCACCATCACATGCAGCACAAATTCAATCCCCATGGGCATAAATTCATCATCTGTATGAGTGAATTCAATGACAGGTGGACACCGTGCACATATTTATATTTTTCAATTTAGGAAGGCACCTGCTGTTCTTACTAAAAATCAGATTTACAGCTCTGTATGAGTGATATATTCATTTTTGTCAGTGACGGTCACTGCTGCAGACTGCTGCCCATATGAGCCATAAAAGTAAACACTTTCTTCTTTTACTGTCAACAACCCATTAAATGTTAATCATGTGGGACCACACCTCATTGCACACACTGATGCACTCATTACTCGCCCACATTTCAGTGTGTTTGCGCGTGTGTGTGCTGCAGCGCACTGCTCAAGTTTTGTATTCACAAACATCACTGCAAGTTTATTTCCACAATACTCCAGCCGGCGGCCAGAAGTCACCATGTCAGATGTTGAAGAAGGTCCAAGTCCTCTTATCAGCACTGATAAAGCCAGTTCATGAGACCACTGACCACTGTTTTTCTTGTTATGTATCATTAACCAGCACACTGTCAACAAGCAAGTGCCCTAAACAAAACAAGGCCTTTTTTTCATGCCAACCAACTGATATAAAAATGTGGAGCATTTCCCCAGAAGAATGGAAAGTGGGCCACGCTGTTACAACATCAGCGCAAAACTGGCCCCGAGGTTTGTAGCTGATCTGGTCATGATTTGTGCCACATGCTGAAATTTATGAAATGGATCCCTGATACAGAGGGACAGCCTAAATTAGCAGCCAAATTACATTGATGATGATGCTGACGTGATTTTTCCTGAGGGGAACCAAAATAAAAACAGTACTTCTGTGCTCTTTTAAGATTAAATCCTAGATCAAAAGAAATAATGTTTGATTGGGTGAAAATAAATTTTCAACCAATTAAGTAAGTACAAACATCCATTTCAATAACAAAGAAAATTAGTCATTTCAGACTCAGACATCGGCCTACAGGAGAATTTGAGCATACACTTATGTCGGAGGCTGGTGTTTATCAGTATCAAATTAATGCTGACAAGCCAGTATACCTTGCAACTGATTCTGAGGACATGTTTTTATAAGGCAAAAGGAAAAGCTGCCTGACAAACTGGAAAGATCACGTTTTGTTCAAGTCACAAGAGGATACACTAAAGCAAAAAATGTAATAGGTTAATACTCATTGCTATTTTAAAAGCATCCAGGAAGAAGTAATAAAAATAAACATTGGTGCTGGTATACGCTTTCTGTGACACTGTTTTTTTGTTTTTTTGTTTTTTTTTAAAATCAGAATCTTACCTGATTTTCACAATAGCTGCATCCCTTGTTCATTGTTAAAGCATGGACTTAGATGAGTTATATGTAATGACTGTGCAATTGTTTTTACTTTGGTGATTACATTTCAGTTTTTATGAGAAGGTTGTAGGATATCATGGATGCCTCTAAATGAGCTTCTGAACTAAAAAAGTTTATATATTGCCATTTTTTGAGCCTTCCACTGTTGTCACAGGCTATTAAAACAATCTTTTTATTCTGTAAATGATAGATACACTTAAGCTTGCCCAAGTCATCTAACTACTTAAACTAGTTTTCAAACAGCAGATCACACCAGCTTATTCACACCCTTTTATTAGAGATGGGTATCAAAATCTGGTACAACTACTGAGCTGAGCTTAATTCATGTTGCATTATCAATATGTCAGGGCAGAGGATGCTGAGCCCTCTCTCCCTTCTCTGTTCAGTGAGCTGTCCAATGTTTCCTCCAGCTAAAGGTACAAACAAATCAGAGGTAATCGGAGTAACACAAACATTGCCCAACCCTAACTCTCAGCTGAAGATTCTATATAGAGTTTCCATCAGCAACAGCCAACCACAGTCGTCCACGTTCACAAACACAGTAGAAGCAATTATGACACCTGTGTTGTGGCCAAGAACACACCTGACATGAGACTGATGGACGCCTGGATTTAACCCTCAACCCTTTGATTAAATGCCAACCAACACTACCACTAGCCCATAGCCCATTTTTACTTGTTCAGGGAAACATCAGACTGTTAGTGAAAGATAATACAATTTTTCTAACAAAACTCCAGTTACCTCTGTGGATGGCAAAATGTGGATTGAGATAAAGGGTGCTGCTCTGTCAACCGGGGGTGCCAAAGTTGATACAAGCTGTAAGTTCCCCAAAGGAGCTTTAATGCTTGAAAGATCATTTAACTAGTTTTGATTAAGTGGACCAAGCGCTTGAATACAGACAAGCTTGTCCACAGCAGTGCTTAAGTTCTTTGGAGATTTTCCTTTCTTAAACCAGACTGACATCAAGATGCAGGCTGGCTCACAAAGGTTTGACATCACTGCAGCATCTGAGGTAATAGAGATACAGGACTTCATCCAAATGTGATTTTGCAGTGATATTTGTTCAACTGAGAAGAGGAACTTTTAATTTCCATCTCATAGGTCAAGAAATTAGTTTTCTGTTGTGCTGATCTTTCAAAGGCAGGCAATAAATCAATCATCTTTAAAGATGTGTTCAGCATAAACACACAGCCGCTCAGGGGCCATGGATTGCCTTTTATCCTCCAAAGACCTTTGATTCATCAATTAAAAAATACGGGCAGGACACAAACACACACACACACAGAATGTACAGACAAACACATAAAAGAGGAGTACCCCAAGGTGAGTGTGTGTACCTTGTTGTCAGTGCATGGTAAGCTCTCTCACGCGTGTCCTTTTCTCTCAGCACGTCTTTGTGACTATGAGACAAAAGCATTAAGCGCAGTCACCATTACAGTCCATTAACATTACATGCAAGAGCAGATCACATTAACAGACTGATTGTTCTCTGGAGCTGTTATAATCCATGGAAAATATTGAAATGAGTGTGTGTCATTTCTGACCAAACATGTGCGTGACATAATGTTTACATAAACATGTATTTGACACTTAGAAGTCAGGGATGACAATATGGTACATGCACAATGAAAGCGCCAATACTTTGTAGAGAGCTTGATGAAAGAAAATAGATTAAAGAAATGCTTTTTCCATGCTATTAAAATGGCCATATACTTTTGGTTTAATATGCTTATTTCTTTTTCCATTTAACAAAAGAGACACTTAACCACGGGGAAATGGCACAAGCAAACATTAAGAAAACTTAACTTAAAGATTACATATGAGTGTAAACTAGGGGTGGGAAGCTGGTGGGCTTGGGGGTCACATGTGGCCCTCCTCCTCACTAAGGATGGGAATTGAGAACTGTTTCCAGTTGAGAATTGTTCTCATCTTGTTTGATGAATCAATATAAATTGCCTTAATGCTTAGCCAATCCCTTATTAATACCACATTTATTTCTGGGTACCTTGGAAAACAATGAAGTCACACTAATGAAGGATTAAAGCAAGTAATCATGGGTAACAGGAGACAGAGGCTGGCCTAAGTATGGCTTTACTTTTTACAATATGTCACCAATAGGGTACCCTAGAATGTCTGAGGCTGAGTGATTTTATCAAAGTTGGAAACACCACCAGCAACATGCCAAAACTTTTGTCTTGGCAGCACAACACTGAAAATCAGGAGGACCACACTTGACACTGTTGGCATAAATAAACCTCTGTCAACCTACTTTTTACACCACACAGAACATTCATATGAAACACTTCAGGAGTCAATAAGATAACTGTGTCAACAAGCAAAATTTGTATGAAAAAAATCTTGGGATTTTCCAGATCCTTCTCCTCCATTAGTGCAGTCAATGAGTCAACTTCATATATCAACACATGAACATGAAGAAGCACAACAGCATCTGCTAAGAAACACTTTAAATAAGAAATCCACCTTAATTTCTACTTACTTTCAAATGTTCTTTTCTTAGACATAATAGAAAGTGATTGTCTCTTTGACTTTTCTTTATAATAATCAATAAATGCATGTGCACAAGTAAAGGAAAAATGTAAAATATACTTAAATTGACAGTAATTTCCATGCATTACAAAATGGGGCTTAAATCAGCTTAAACTCTGTCTTTGGTTGGTGAAATTTAGCAGTAAAATTTGTGTGTTGACTTTAAACATTAATGCTGGTATACCAAATTCTGATAACAGCAGGTTATTCAACATTATATAAGCAAATTTGATAAATCAATTGAGAAACAATTTGCCCCAACTCAGCCCTCCTCCATGTTGTTAGAATAAATGAGACCCTGATGGTAACCAAAGTGACCCATCCTTTTTTTGCAAATTTTGTCCTAGTTTTCATGATACATAGTCTCTTAAATAAAATTTTAGATGTCATTGTCGAAAATATATATTATTCTTGTTTTATCCTTGTATGGATCTATTTAATCGCTAGATACTCTTGTGGTATTGTATACAGATTTTGTTTTCCTCTTCTTTGTGTAATTAATCATTTCTTGACAGATTGACTACTGTTATATTAACAGCATGGATGTTTAACTAAACACATAAGTAAGATTGATGACACACCTTAATGATAATGATCATAATCAAAATAATTTATAAAAAATTGGCCAAAGTTTGAGTTTAACATCAGAGCCTTGTGTAGATGCTTTAGATGTGCAGGGAGATGACCTAGATTGATCCGTAAACAAATCCATTCCCACACAATGTGACAAGTTTGAGTTACTCCAGATCATTGGCCCTTTCTTTGGTCTCTAAATTTAGTTTATTTTTCTTCTTTTTTCAGAATTAATGCACGGTTATTAATAGATTTCTGAGTACCATTAACTGTACTATCAATATCAGTGCAGAGTAGATAAGAAGCACTTACCAATGATCCACCTCAGTGCTGCAGCAGTGGGACAAAAAGCTGTCACAAATTGAGCCAATTTTTTTTAAATCACATATTCAGTGTTGTCAGTCTCTGTCCTCTGCTCAGCTGGCTCCTGGATGAGTCAGAACAGATGTTTTAAAAAAAAAGGGATATAAAAAAAGAACAGCTCGTCTTCTCAATATCAGGAACTTTTTCTTTCACTCTGTCACTGTGACAACAAAGGTCTGTGCAGCTCCTTTGTGTGTCTGCTGCCGCGCGTATTGTCCTCACTGTGTCGGAGTTCACAACAGTATGTCACAGTATTCCATCTGATAGCCATGTGTGTGCCCGGCTCCTTGTGTGTCACGTTGTGCTCCTGCAGTGTGCTGTTCCCTCCAGCCCTCACCGAGCAGAAATGAATCTGAGCTCTCCGTACGCTCCTACCTCGCCTCCACACTCCCTCCCTGCCTCCCCCCACTATCCCCTCCTCCCGGGTCAACCAGCCTGTCCTCTAGGACTGAGGGTGGAGCATGCAGGCGGGAGTGGAGGGAGGGTGTAATACATACCTATAAAGTGAAAGAGAGAGAGGAAGAAAGAGTGTGTGTATTTGTGTGTAAAAGAGAGGTGCGCAGTGACTCAGGGTGCTGGGTTTATCCTCCTGTGCACGTGATACATCTGGGTGTGAAAGTGCAGCTTAATGTCAAAAAACTTGTTTTGAAGTTGATATGTATTTGTGTGTGCTTTTGTGTGCGGCAAAAAGGCTGCAAAGGCTGGGAAACACACAGACATCCCTCCTGGCCTTGTAATGATTTATGTCTGTTTTCAGTGATTGATACTCACCGCTCATGTTTTTATCAAAAGGCCCCTCCTGCTTTTTCGCTCTTTCATTTGCTTTGTTGCTGGTGGACAAGGGCCGCCGCTCTTCCACCTCTCCAGGAATGCCGATTGGCTGAGTCAGCTGGGCAGCAGGTCACACCCTTGGTGAACACAAAGAGCCGTGAAGGTTAAAGCAAGGGAAAATAAATATATTTGTTCCCTTCCAGATTTTATAGCAGTGCTCTCTTTCATACACATGATGGCAAGGGAAATACACTTGACATGCACAGGAACACTCACAGTCGCACACAATGAATGAAATAAGAAATTATGATAATAATAATAATAATAATAATAAATATGAACACATGAGCATGCATGTTCATGGGCACACGCACCCATAAGCACAGGATATGAATACATGCACACAAAAAATCTAACCTTAAAGCCCACAGGTTTTCAGTTTACTGTTATTTATGTTGAGAATTGAAGTAAACTTCCTTTACTCTTAGATGTCGTGATTATGAAACAAACTAAAAAAAGCTCATTGACATTTAAAAAGTTAAGTTGTGTCAATATGATTAACATTCATAAGAGGTGACAGTTCAGCTAAATTTAAGGAAATTGCAAACTGACAAATATAATTTTCAGTCAAAGCTACAGAAATGTGGAACTCAACAATTTTTCATCCTTTGGAGCTCTTTTTTAAGCCTTTTTGAGTTTTAAGTGAACCTAAGTGCATGAAAGAGTATTTCTGTGCACAAGACAAAAAGTCAGCAGTATCAGGACCTCTCCCTCTCCCCCTCTTTGTGGTGCCAGTAGCTGCCTTATAGCTTTGCAGAGCAGACGGACCTGCCTGATTCTGAAATCATGCATAATCCGTCTTGCCAGCCTCCATTGTCCAACGACTTCACTCGGCTGGAATCTTAACGGCCCAATCAGGGAAGAGAGGCGGGAGCTGCGGGAGAAGCGGACGTAGCAGCTAACTGTTGTTAGCCATTAACTGCCGTTAACTGTTGTTAGCTGTTGTTAGCTGTGCTTATTGTGGCTCAGCGGCACTGTAACTGCCTCTTGCCATGGGAATCATGAGTTCAAACCTCGGGAAAGTAAAGGAAGTAGCTGTTAGCCGTTAGCCGTAGGGGCTAATGGATGTTAACTGTTGTTAGCCACTACGTATGCTACGTCATACGTAGCAGCGTTGCTTGATGTGGATTGGTCTGTGATGAGTGTGACGAGCCAAACGATCATCCAATCACAAGCTGCTGTTGTTTTTGAAGGTTCTGCCCCTGAAAACATTTTCAAACGGCTCCTTCCCAGATGAATTAGTGAAATATTTCCAATATGAAACTGTCCATCTGGCGTGTCAAGTTAGCTGCCTTAAGCTGCGTTCACACCAAACTCAACTTTGCGACTCAAAACGCGTCGCCCACCCAAATAGACTGCTCCCCCTCCCCGAATAGACTTAACAGTGTGACATTCTCCCATTGTTTCATCTGCAGTTTAAGCCTATTCCCTCAGGATGGTGAGCCCAGTGCAGAGCAGAGATGATAGAATAAATGACATTGACAACACAAACTGACCAATTATCACACAGTAGACCAGTCAACCAATCAAAGCAGACTGGGAACACGAGGGGAAGGGGGCGTTGAAGTGACAAGAGCTGAACAGAGTACAGCTGGATAAGTATATGAAAACTAGAGGGTTTTTGGACATGAGCATTTTTGAACATACTTTACTACACATTGATAGACGAATCAGAGTTATGGCAAAACTTGGGCTCTATTCTATGTGCTAAAGCAAAAAAATATATGTATATATAGAAGTGACATGGGAGTGGACGATTTTCAGGGTCAAAATAAACATCTTTAAAGCCTGATTCAAGCAATGGCTTCAGTGTGAATATTTAGCATACCTAATGCCTCTCACTCTACAAGGGGGTGAATTCTTTTATATTGTCCCTGTTTTATTTTATTATTTTGTTATGGTACTGCTAGTCCTGTTTATTTTTTATGCTTTTTCCTTGTATTCCTTATTAGGCCTCATGTGTTTCCTATGTTTTTGTCATGACCCTGTTCTTGGTTTTAGTTAAGTTACCCATTTTGTGTTCATGTTTTGTGTCTTGTCTCGTGTTTCCTGTTTTATTTTGAAATCCCTGTGTTACATGTGGTGTTTTCCTGCCCCCCCTTCTGTGTGCCTCTGATTGTGATTCCCTCCACCTGTGTTATTGTCTCACCTGTGCTTGATGTTTCCCCAGTGTATTTTGTCTCTGTGTTCCCCTTTGTCTGTGTTGGGTTATTGTCTTCCATGCCACACTCCTTGAGTAAGTCTCGTGTCTCCAGTGTCCCCCAGTGTGTTTGTAGTTTGTGTTCCTCCTGTTTCGGTAGATTGTTTTGTTTTTTTGTGTTGAACTTTGTAGTGATTTTGATCTGTACTTTGAGTTTAGTTCAAGTATTTGTCTTTCTTTGTTTTAGTCCATTTTTCTTTGATACTTTGTAGAGATTGTTGTTTTGTAGTTTGGACCTTTTTGTAAAAGATCAGTTGTAGTTGTTTTTTTTTTTCTTTTGTTAGTCTTTCAATAAAGCCTTTGTTTGTTTAATCTGCATTTGGGTTCTTCTCCCAGTTTATTGTTAGTTTAGTTTTTATACACTAAGTGTCCCCAGTGTTTCTAGTGTTTCCTTGTGTTTGTAGTTTCTAGTTAGTCTTCTGTTGAACTTTTTAGTGACTTTGATTTTTAGCTTGAGTTTTCTTCTAGAGTTTTCTCTCTTTGTCAACCAGTGTTGATTTGTTACTTGGTTAGAGATTTTTGTGCTGTAATTTAATACTCTGTTAGGGGTTTTGGTTGTTTAATACTCTGACTTTTTGTTAAGGATTAGTTTTTAGGTTTGTAATCTTAGTCTACATCTTAGTTTACAAGAAAGCCTTTTTGTAAATCTGCATTTGGGGCCCTTCACCTTTGTTTTTTGCATGTATCCTGACAGATTTCCTGTTTTGGATAGTTATGGTTGACATAGCTAAAATTCCAAACATCATCACTATTGATCAGACAACTTAACACTGGCCTCTCTATTAGTAGGTTGACCTTAAGTTTGGTTGAGACGGTGTGTACAGCATGGCTGTATCTATGCATTGGTTTCTAAAGTGTTCAACAATAATTGTTAAATTTAGCTAATTTCATGTTTACTCATTTGTTCACTGCAGTGGGATCAGCTTGAGGTTTAGTGTTTTGCTTTAATGTGTGACTTCAGGGGCTGAGATCAACAACCAACCTTCACGATGAGAGACAACCGTCACTGCCTCTAAATCATAACCACCACAGTTTGACTCTCTGACTCTATTTAAGCAACATATATCCTCCAATAAAAGGTAAACTGCAAAATTCTTTACAGAGAAACAATAATTGCCGATATTTTTTCTTTACTCTTTGATGTTTATCATTAATTAATTTTACCTAAAAATGAAGGGTAGGAATCTGCATTATCGCTAATTACCAATATGCTGATGTGTTCACAAAATAAGCACGTGTCAGTCCATATTTTGCTTTTTGTAAGGCGCATGTTCTTGGTGCAAATCCAGGGGCAGGGTACAAAGGGGATGGATTATGTGCCTTTATTACACATGGGTGTGTTTTGGTTGTAGCATTGATCAAAACAATCAGTGTCAGCTCCCATTCCTTTAAATCAGCGTCTGCGGGGCAGGTGGTGTTTCTCAGTTTTTAGTGCTTGTTTTATTGAATCATCCAGCACTTAAGAAACAAAACAGAAACTTCCGTGTAAAGAAACATTCACCATTAAAATTTCCAAAGCCAACAGGATCTGACTCCTTTGTCTATGATAGACCTGTTAACTGTAAATCAAATATCAGTTGAATTTAGCAATTTATTTTCTCATTTTCCCTACAGGAGTCCTTTGTTTTGATCTCTATTGCGTGTACTATTGCGCTACCTGAGGAGCACTGGAAAAAAGGCACACTGTCTCTCAGCTCTCTGTCCCGTTATGAACCTTAAACTGAATTTTCCAACTAATGCTCCTTTATTTAGTGCTGACGGTGTGTTGCTGTTTATCCTGTGTGAGTGAAACAAGGTCAGTTCACTGTGTTTTGATCTTGCAGATGTGTGCCAATCTATAATGCGTCCTCAAAATAATGGAAACACTCTGTACCACTGACTTCAGACTCTAGGGTTTAAAGCGTAGTTGATTCCTGTAACCTCAAGTTAGGAATGTGCCAGCGTTGCACCTGACCACTCCTCATTTTCACACACCCAGAAGTGCATGTTGATTTGCTACTCAAACAGCATGTGCGCACAATGTTTATATGACCTATGCATCAGGGGTAAATAAGGGACGACACCTGCGCCTCATGCCAAAACACACCATGAAATTGGGCCCTATTATCTCAACTTACTAGAACTCTCCTGTTAGTCTTACTGTGATTTTTAGAATAGATGAGAAATTTAAAAAAAAAAAAAAAAATTGTTCCTTTAAAACATTTTTACTGTATCATTTTTTTTGAATGTACACATTTAACGATGGTAAAGTAAAAGCATCGTGGATCAGTCTACATTCTGTTGACAGGAAAACCCTGGTACTGGATCTAAATGCGAGCAGTAACAGGCATACTCCCTGAAACCCCTGCTAACTCTTCAGCAATATCAGAGCCTGATACGGATGCTGGTGTAGGAAACAGGACAACTCTATCCACAAGTATTATATCATTGTTGTTGAGCAGCCCCCAGCAGCTCATAAACACCCACACAGACACAAACACAGACAGTATGTTGGACCCATTAGACCCTCTCTGTCTGTCTCGCCCAAAGCCATTGATCCCCAGCCAGCAGGGCCAGGACTGTCCCATGATGTCAGAAAACCTGGCTGCTCTGCTCCAGCGGTGCTGCCAGGTTCACATCAGATGCCTCCCTCAGTCAAACCTTTTTGTCCTGCCGCTGTGGAGGTGAGACTGTGAGCTCCCTGAGAATCTCTCTGATGTGATTATCCTGGCTCGTCTGGACTTAAGGAACATTTTGTGACAAAGCAGTAAAATTAATCCACAATCCACTTAGTTGGTTAAACAGCTGCACGTGATGTCTGGTGAACAAGAGAAGGAGTGGCAACACAGTGAAAAGGTGTCTGCTCAACAATGAAATTAAGCTGTTTTAAAGTTATGAAAGTACAAGAACTTAATAGGAAAAGCCACACTAAATGAAATATTCAGTTTGGGAGCACATTCACTGCAATTTTATAACCATTATCATCAGGTAGAATATCTCTTGCACATCATGATCAGCCCCAGAGCAGCACTAAAGCTTAAAAGGAATGCTGAGACCTTTAAATATCTCAATCTATGACAACCTTTTCCACTGAGATTTCTGGCTGGACATTCTCCCACATGTTAGGGCTTATTTCCAGCATCTACTATTGTGCCAGAAATAAAAATGACAGCTGTTTTCCTCTGAGAGGGGGTCTCTTCTGCAAAAGGCCTCTCAGTGACTCCTCCCAGAGACCTCTTTATCCTGACAGAGGTGTTGACAATCATAAAACATCTTGTGTTGGGATTATGTGAATCAGCCATGTGGTCAATCAAGAGCTCTCTGCTGCCAAAAGAAGAGGAAAACAGAGGCTGTCCCAGAGTAAACTGAACCAAATCCAAAAAAAGTCAAGTCAGTTAAGTCCAGCTTTTGGACAAAGTGTTTGGCTTACTTTCAGACTCAAACATGGCTTCAATCAACCTCTGCAGAGAGACATGAGGCCCAACTGGATGTTCACTCAGGGGGACAAAAAGTCGAACAAGGTTGTTTGTCTTCTTGTTGGACAGCCTGAAGTAGGCCATGGTGCAGGTTTTAAAGTGCAGAAAGCACAGAACAACACCTGGTTGAAAAAAGTTTGCACAAAAATGCCGAGGAACATCTGAGGGAATCATTAACTGTCAGCCAGCCCATGAATAACAGAGACAGATGAAGAATTTGGTATTTTTCCTAGTGTGAATCTCTTAAAACCAGGAAAAGATTCTGTGGTTGATTACATTGCCAATGAAGAGTGGTTTTGTTTCTGTTCATCGGAGTTGTTTGCCATTGAATGCCACAAGCCTAAATAACTAAACTTTGAACATTTAAGCTATTTTTATAAATGCTGTGCATTAAAGACATTTGTTACATGGGTAAGTTCAACTAAATCTCAGAATTTCTCAATCTTATTTGTTATTTTTGAAGTTTTACATATGCCATCCCATCCTCTGCCCTCAGTCCAGTGCAGTGAAAGTGAAACACAGCTTGATTGCAGTGTGAAGAGCACTTAAGGACATTACATTGAGGAAAAAAATCAATTGGAACATCTCTTTCCAGAAGCAGATTCCTTTTCAAAGTACTCTAACTAATTATCAAGGCTGCTCTTAACACAGGGACTATTTTTTGGTAGAAAGTACTTCCACTGAATTTTACACATCAGTGTTTATGGGATAGCTGCTTGAGGCTACATTAGCCACTGGTAGCATATCATACTGCCTAGTGGTTAAATGTCTCCGCAAGGTCAGTGCCAAACATTAGAGGTATAGCGATGGTTTAAATGGAGGGAATGGGGTCTTTCTGTGGTGGATAGGAATCTATTTTCTTTAATGGTGTAGGCGCATGTTATGCAACAAGATTTGAGGTAACAGTGGCCTCTTGCTGCAAAATGTATATAGCTTATCCTCAAGTGAGAGTGGACATTTATGCTTAACAAAACCAATATTGTTCCACAAGCAAGGGATGAATATGAGGCCCAAAGACCTTGACCTTTGACATAGGACTGCCAAAATCTGATCACATTTTCTATGTTTCAGTGGCATTAGTGCAAAGTTTGAACAAAAGCCTTTAAAGCTTTCTCCTGACATTACATTCAAAAGCTAAAGATGAACATGGGGAAGAACCCCTTGGTTCTTGTCCTTTAAAATCTAATTAGGTGATTCTTGAGTCAGAGTGAACATATGTATAAAATTAATAAACAAATCTCTCAAAGTATTTTGGAGATATTACATTCATGAGCAGGGAATGCACATGAGACCCTATGAATTTCCCCTTTGACATAAGACCTCCTAAATCTACTGTTATTCTTAAATCAAAGTGAACATTTGAGCAAATTTTGAAGAACTTTCCTCAAATATTCTTAAGGTATTCGTGTCTGAATTAAGAGTTGGACATGTGGTCCAGTGACCTTGACCTTTAAAGCATGAATTCAGAAGTCTTATCAGTTCTTCTTCTTTAATCGAAGAGTATATAGGGTCAAAATTTATAATCAATCATTCAAAGCATTCTTAACTTATCACAATAACAACAACAGTGACCATCAACCTACACCTATCACCTCCAAAATCTATTGAGTTAGTCCTTGTGTTGTTGTAGATATTAGTAAAAAGTTTGACGAAAATCACTAAAAGCATTCTTGAGATAGTGCATTTACATTGCACATTACCCATACTTTTGACCTATCTAATAAAGTCTATTGAGACTTTAGGGCACAATTTGAAAAAGGTATTTCCTTTAAAACTTTCCTGAAATATTTGTCGCCACACAAGGGATGACCATGACTTCTGACTTCTGACTTCCAAAATCTAATCATATAATCCTTCAGCAGTCGTGGAAATTTGCTTGAAGAAAATCCCCCAAGCATTTTCAAAATATTGCTTTCAAATATGAGGGGATGCATATAGGAGACAATCCCCCTGACCTTTGACCTATGCACTTCAAAACTTTAGAAGATAACGTTTGAGGCAGATCGGACGTGAGTGCAAAGTCTAAAGAAAATCTCTAAAAGCATTGTTGAGACACAGAACAAAGACAGATGGCCTGCCTGAAAACGAAAGGCCTTCTGCCCTGTGTGTCCCTGCCTCACAGGCATTAAAAGAGCAGTGTAAGATTAAATATAATGTAGGTTACAATGAGCAGTCTGATCTTAGAGGCAAGTTATAAAAAATCAAGGGATTAAGTTGAATCACAGAGAGTTGTAGTTAAATACCAGGCCAAAGCAGACGTTTAAGAAAAAATCCTACAGAGATTGTTTGTATTTAGCTCAGAGGATGAGATCTCAAGGAGGAATTCAATTTCAAGCATCAATATGCCTGGACAACTTTCAGGGGATGTGCTTTCCCTGTATCAAGCTGAGGACTTCTTACCAATGAGGTAGGACAAAATTCAGTGTTATTTCTTGATATCTGATAAAAAATAAATAAATAAATAAAAACTTGTTTTCCAGTTATCTCATTCCAACAATTGGTATATTTTTCCTTTGGTTTTACTCACTATGGTTTATTGTTCCACTGTACATTCTTATATCATCTCCCCATCTTGCTTTTATTTGCCTTGTTTTTTTATTGATTTGTTACCTTTCAGTTTGTAGCTCTCTTGTCACTTTGTCATGTCTTTTTCTGTCCTGTGTGTTGATTGTGAGTATAATAAAAGCTTACCCACTCACCTAAAAGTACAATAAGGGTGTCTTTCTTTACCAAGTTTATACTTTTACAAAATGATTTGAAGAGTGAAACTGCAGTATAAAAAATTATATGTTTTTTCAGCTTTATAAACAAAAAGACAAAGTCAAGGACTCTGAACTTGCTCCTCTCTTCTTTTCTTACATCACAGTGAAATAAAATGCTCAGTTGCTTTCATCTGTCTGGCAATCAATTGTTCACTTGTGTTTTGTGTTATGAGCAGGCTAAAGAAGGTTTTCTTCTCCCTGCTCCTTTCTGGACATGGATTGTATTAAAGTGTGAATCCTTCTCTCTTCTTTAATGAAAAAAAAATCAGCAGAAGTGTTCAAAGGGCTTAAATTTACTTACAACGCAATGTTCTGTTCACAATGACCCGGAATTTATTGTTGTGTTTATATATTTATTTGTTGTGTTTTTGCTTTGTTGGCCTTGAGTTTGCTATCATGTCTTAAATAAAATGTAGTGTTTAATAAGTTCCTGATGTGCTTTTGGTTTGTCATTGTGGTTTTTTTGATATACTGTATTTTCTAAATTTGTTGTTGGGTATTTGGTTTGTTTTTGTAGTTTCTGATATGCTGTAGGTTTAAAATTTGTTATGCATTTTGTTTTGGTGGTTTTTGATTGATTACTTTCTATTATTCGCTGGAGTGTTAATTAATTCAATTTGTCTTTGATTTTATGTTAGTTTTTTTTAATTTGAAGTATTTTTTTAACTTGTAGTTCTTTATTAATTGTGTTATTATTATGCCATTTTGTTAATCTAAGTTCATTATTTTTTTAAGTTGTCTTTTTGGATTTTTTGTGTTTTTTAATCAGTTTGTTGTGTTTTTGACATTCTGTTATTTCCTTGTTTAAAGTTGTATTTATTTTTATCTATTTTGTTTTTAAATTGTTGTATTTTTTTAAATTTTGCTATGTCTTTGGTTTGTTGCTGTTTTTTAGTAATTTCCTTTTCCTCTGTTTGTTTTTGGATTATTCCATATTTCAATTTGTTGCTGTGCTTTTTCATTTGTGGTAGTTTTTTGTTTTTCAGTGTTTTATTTTTTTGTTATGTTTTTATTTTTTTTTGTCATTGTGATTTGCACCTTTTTAACACCCTACCCAAGTTGAACCAAGATGTATTTTTATAATAAAAGCTGTGGGACTGATATGGGGAAGTTGAGACTCTTAATAATGAGGACCACATACAGGACAGGATGCTGTTTATGGGGATCAAATTAGTGCTGTGAGATAGAAGAGCTCCAAGTATTGAAGCCTTGCAGCTGGAAAGTGCTGACATCTTTTCTCTTGTTTACTTTGTGTTTGGTTCAAACCAACATGTTTATTTCAAAGCCAGGAGTGATGACTTAATCTGTTATATCGGAACAACCTCTGCATATGGTCACAGTATGATGGCCATAACCACTTTTCATGAAGGAATTCATCTGTTATTTCTATTTGCTTTGTTACTCTAATGGCTGAAAAGAACAGTGATACATTTGCTGAATGACAGACATGTAAATCTGCTGAGGTGAATGTTGGAGACTCTTTGGGGTTTCAAACTGCTTATGAAACAGACTTATATAGCCAGTTATGCTTCTTTATGACCCACAAAAGCACACAGAACCATCAATGTTAAGATTTAGTATTTCTATATCATAACTTTGAATCCCTGTTTCCGCTGCCAGAGGGTAGGTGTCAGTCAATATAATTTACAGCATGCTGATGTAAAAATCTTTTTTATGCTCTCCAGAGCAAATCCTCACAATAAGAGACCATTGTACTGTGACTAGAAAGTCAGACTGCAGACTTTGAGGGATGCACAGCAATATCTGCACATTACTTTAGTGGTATTTGTGTAACAGCCTGGAAATTAATTAATGGTATTAATTAACTTATTGGTATTAAGAATGTATTCCCTTATTTTATGTTGTGTTTTTTAACTATTGTACATTTCAAGTTGTTGCTGTGTTTTTTATCATCTGTTATTTCGTTGTTAAAAAAACTTTCTGCTGATTTGTTAGCTGCCTTATAAATCAGCAGAAGCTCAGCTGACGTCAATTTTCTTTATTCCATCTGCATTCCTTAAATATTAAAGTTTTTCTGAAGCACGAAAGTTTTAGGTCCAAACAACTGCTTGTTTATTTTGTTGCACTTAAGAAAAATTTTTTTGATGATATTTAGGGCACTTTGTCATGATTTTCTTAGCAAGTCATCTTGCCCATAACTTTTTTGGGGGGAATTAATTCAGATTTTAAAAGTCTGAGCTCCATAAACAAGGGCCACACTTGTGCTCTTATTTGTGTTCCTCTCAGCTGTCTTTCTGTAACAAGCTTGTTTCTGAGGAAGGTACTCTTACTGTTAAAACATCTTCTACATATTTCTGATTTAATTCAACAAACGCTTTGTTAAAAAATTACTGAAATTCTTTATTTCAAAAGGATATGTTCATTATTTTTTAACGTATTATGTATTAATGTATTATTTATGTTGTATTTGGAGGACCATTTGAAAACCTCAAAGGTTTTTTGGCTTTTCTGCATAATTCTGTCAAAATGCAGTATTCTTTCCTACCGTAAAAATAAGAAATGTGAGTTTCAAAAGTGTTCTTTGTGTTCTTCAGGATGTAGACACAACCAAATGTAAGTTTAGATTGGTGTCAGCTGAAATGAGTATGTAAACTTCAATTTCAAATTTCAATCTTAGATATCCGCAAAAAATCCATTGTTGTGCTTTGCCGATCCCTTTTGTCAGAAAGCACTACATCTGCCACAAACATCAGTAGAATGATCAAATAAACCACTTTGTTTACAAGGGTTGCATTTTTCCAAATCTTCCTTGGAGGCTCCATATGGAAGCCTATAAACACAGATGTTTTCCAGGATAAAGATTTAACACTGACCTTTGTTTTTTGTGTATGATTTTAACCTTTTGCCGTAACGGTGAGATTTATATTATGTGTACTTGTTTGAATTAAAAAGGGTAACTGGTTGGAAAACTAACAAAGAAAGAACAAATAGCTCTACAGAGAGAATGCTGACGATACAAATCTTTGTAATGAATCGGTTTGATAATCCATCACAGAGCCTGTCTTTCCTGCCAAATTACAGTTTCAGGCTGATGAATGGTGATGTTTGGGCTGAGAGGAGAGAGTACATTCCCCTCGCTCATGGATCAACGATTTTTTAGAAATATGTGAAAATGGGTTTGGAGTTTCTTTAGTTAGTGCTGATTTAACAAGAACAAAGTTTTTTTCTGTTTGAAATAAATGAAACGTGGATGGATTTAATAGTTGTGTGAGAGCGGAATACTGCTGTGTGTCATTTTTAAGTAGATGGCCGGTAGAAACAGTGTTATTGTGATTTGTGTGTGTGTGTGTGTGTGTGTGTGTGTGTGTGCTAAATGATTATTTTTAGGTGCTTTGGACCTTTGTTCAGCACCTGTGGAGACTATTTTAATAACTTAAAGCAGACCAATATTTACAAGAACTTGACTTCTTGATGTTTACAAATTGTCATTCTGGAGAATCCTCTGTACACAGCCACTGGGATAGAAGTCTAAAAAGAATACCTTTGTCTTTTTTTCTTTGTTTGAATCAACAATGCAGATATCAAGAGGGTGAAGAATAATGTATTCCATACGTAAGCATAAATATGTGCTGATAGGGGCACATCAGCTTGTTAATGTTAGTCTGTTTAGCAGTTCTGATGATTTTATTCGAAGGGATCAGTGGAGCTTCTTTCTGAGATAGGGCTCATCAGAAGCATTATCAGGACTTCTGGCAACCAAGAACATCTTAAGGCATTTTTGTTCACCAGAGGGGGCATCCAAACAGTGTGTGAAGTCCCGAATAAGCTACCAGTAGCTGATTAGAGCGAGCCACCTGGGAAGCATCGTCTACAAGATGTTGAGTACTATAACAGCGCACACCATAAAGACTACTTAAATGTCCCCTCTGCAAGAATTTAACCTATATTATCATTCGCTCTGCAAAACAGACCACATACCAAGACAGCCCGCTGCTGAAGTTGACTTTCTTCCATTTTTGTTTTTCCTCTGAGGTCCCTTTTAATTAATCAATTGTCTGTGAGATTCTGTGTGGGTGGAATCAGTACTGTTGAAGCCCTTACACAGTGCATTCATGCACAAGCATCACAACAAAGCTCCATCATCGTTACACCATGAGACATTCACGTTAATTGAGAGGGGTGTGATATTTGTGTCGATTCACTGTGCAATACAGCTTTGGATATGCAAGAGAGCTGGACATAACACGTGCTCCACATGAAAACCAAGGCAGAGACACATACTGACAGCACTCCTGTGCTGCTGAGTCTACATGCTCCCCTCTTACCAGTATTATGCCTTTGATACTAACTCTGGAGAGGGAGCAAAAAGGCAGTCAACTCTTTTAACCAGTGTTCATTTTGTTGACTAATTATTTTCGTCATAGTTTTCGTCAACAACCTTTTTTCCCCTGACGAAAACTAGACTATAACTAAAAAAAACAAGTGCACATGGACTAAAACTAAAACTAAATTAATTGACATTTTCGTCAACAGATAAAAACTATACTAAAATGTTTGACAGAGGCTAAATCCAATTAGACCTAATTTTGTCATGTAGAAAATAGAGACAAGTTAGAAATATATCCAATCACCCTTTGGTTGTGTGGAAAGGTTGGATGAGTTAAGAGGGACATCCAGTCACAACTGCCTTAGCTTCGCGGTGATGGGATCCAAGTGTAAAACATGACTTCAGACATTCAAGGAAACATAAAAAATGCCTTATACTTTACACTTCATATTTTAGCTTAAATATGAGTAGTAGTTTAAATTTACAGTAGATTTTGTCGACTAAAATGTTATGAAATTTCATCATGTAAAACTAAGACTAAAATTAAAACAATTTAGATGACTCTATTATGACTAAAACTCAAAGATATTTTAGGCAAAAGACTATAACTAAAACTAAAGTAAAAAGTGCTGTCAAAAATTAACTGCTTTTTACACTTTCTGTCTCTGCAGCGTTTACGGTGGAGGTGATGCATCACAGTGGTGTTGATAATATATAAATATATGGTTTGAAACTGCAGTGTGAATGGGGCTACATTCTCTAGAAACAGCATGTATGTGGTTTTGTGCTTCAATCTAGCTGGTTGTTCTAGAGTGTACATTGGGATTATTATGTTAAGTATTAGTTGGCATTGTCCTTGTGTCTGTAATACCCCATGTTTTCAAAAGTTACAAAAATTTGAGGCGGGCTTGTTTGCTTGAGACACGCACTCTCTTAGTTAATCTTGAGATACTTAAACTGTTTTCCCTCAATTCTGTCAACATCCCGATTATACTCATTTCTTTCAAACATTACTAATGCAATAAAAGCCCATTTAACTGTAACGTCCAAAGGCAAAAGCTGGTTTATATTCTACATATCAATAGAACTGCACATAGGCACCCTCCCTTTCAAAACATACAAGATAAAACAGCATAACTTATGCACAAAGTCTTAAAATTGCCTCAACAGCTCATTTGAAGCATCTTAATTTACAGTTTGTGTGTACAGAGGTCCTGAGAACTGGCCTCCTCTGCAGGACAGTCTGGGATACATATGTACTCTCTGCAAACTTCCAGAATTCAAACCCTTTTTTCTCATCTTTTATCATCTGTTTCTCCTCTTCTTTGTGGCCCTTGCTTGTTTTATTGGTCTTTTCTTTCAGCTCAATCTGTCAGAGCTGCCTTACTGCTGGGTGGCAATGATGGATCCTCTGTGTGCCCAGCAAACACATAAACGGCTCAGATAAGGGAAAGATAAACAAAAAAGGAAATAAACTGACAGAAGGAGAGATAAATATGCACAAAAGATAAGCAAAGGAAAGAATTTAAAGAACGGAAAAGAAAATTGGGTAACAATGCTTTTATGGTTTTTAACTCAGCAGGATGATACTTGTGCAATGTGTTGTTTCAATCTTGACTAATAAGAGTGTTTCAACTGTTGTGTTTCGTAACCTGCAGATCATTTTAACCTGTCAATCAGAGATGGCAGCA
The DNA here is from genome assembly GCA_037902135.1 of Cetoscarus ocellatus. NCBI lineage: Eukaryota > Metazoa > Chordata > Actinopteri > Labriformes > Labridae > Cetoscarus > Cetoscarus ocellatus. The sequence goes on from JBAMNC010000466.1 coordinate 378,546, forward strand.
ACAAAAATAAACTCTGCAAGCTCTCAGCAATGGGAATATTTACCTGCATTCTTTCCTCTGCACACACTTTTTGTCCATCTATCCTCCTTAATCCTGCATCCCGTCTGAGGCAATCTAAGTGGTTGGAAACAGGAAAAACTGGATAGTCTGTAAGTAGAGCGTATAAGATGGATCGAGGGCAGAGGGGCGGTAGATCTGTGCATCCTGGAGAAAGGAAAACAGGCAGCATAAGCCGAAAGAGTTAGAGGGTTTAGTTGAAAATGAGAAAACCGGGTAAATTAGAGAAAGGGGGTGGGGGTGGGGGTGGAGGGTATCTGTTAGTGTGCAAGGAGAAGGTAAGAAGTGGGAACACCAGTGACGTCACCACAGAACAAAGTGCACGACTCAGGAGTATTGTGCTTGTGGAGCTGTGAGCGCGATGGTCCAGAAAAAACAAACTGTGAGCACAACGTGATGGGACAATGTGGGAAGAAGCGGTGCGCTTGTGTGTGCACATGCATGTGTCACTGAGTGATCAGCGCAGTGTGGCGCATGTTTCCATACACATGGAGGTTTGTTTAGAGTAGCGTGAGTGCAAGCGGTGAGTATGCAGATGGAGACGCAGATGTGGTGAATAGCACACTGTGCACTTTGGGGGGACTCTTACATCAACTGGCAGTGTCAAAATGTTTTTTACCCTCTTAGATTTATTCTTCTTCTCAATGTCAGCAACCCCCCCAGCCAAATCTGGGCTCATGACCTGCAGGACCCGTGTGTGTGTGTGTGGGTGTGGGTGTGTGTGTCTTTGTTTGTCTCTTTGCAGGTTCCAAGATCACATCTTGAAATGTCTCATCCATGCATACATATCCTTAAGTCATGAACTCACAGGCTCCATTTATACAATGCATGAACACCCATTCTGGGCATCCAGACACCAAGTGATGTTACTAAATGCTTAATTTTCACCACTCTGTCTGACTTTGCTCGAGATGATGGGTTTTTCAAGCCATTTCCAGGGATCTTAAACATTTTTCTAAGCTTAGTAATTGGAGTTGGCCTTTCAGTTCTCAAAGGGTTCTTCACTTAGCACCAATATGACTTTCTTATGTCTCTTAAAGGCAAGAAAGATGAAAAAGGGAAAATGTTTTGTTAACCAAAGGTTCCCAATGTATTTTCCATGAAGCCGCCCCCCCCCCCCCCCCCCCCCACTTGTACCTAATGAGGGGGAACTGAAAGTGTAACAGAATGCATCCTATAATTGTTTTTTCCAGTTGCATATATAAAAAAAATTAAAAAAAATAGGCCCCCAAAAATGTGTTCACATCAAAAAAACTTCTTCTTAAGAATATTTTGAGTTGTTACCATGATTTTAGTCATGATAACAGATATTCAGCCCCCCCGCCCCTGTGGGTGCCTGAACCCAATTTTGGGAACCAAGGCATCAATCAGTTATTAGAGCTGGCTTCAGAAATGGCTTGTTCGCAAACAGCATATCATGATATTGACTCAACCACTACAGTCTATCCAGTACACCAGAAGTTTTTTTGCTAGATCAGTGGTTTCTGACCCTTTATCCTTGAAGCCCCCCCAAGCTATACCTAAGAAGAGCCCCTCTCCCCAAGGACACACTCAATAAAAGGGAATATGATGCTGTGCAATATGAATATACATTTTAATTGTTTTCATGGAAAAAAATCAACATTTCCTCATTCTTGTGCCTTTTAAAGAAAGTGTTCCCTTATTGCATATATTATCATTGTTTGGGTAATATATTTAAGCTAAATTTTAACAACCACAAAGTGGACAGGCCCTCCCCCACACGCTCTGGCAGACCCCTGGTTAGGAACCAAGGTGCTAGATCATATTTCACTGTTGCATATTTTGTGTTTTCTTTAAACAAAAATGGAGCGAAGTTGTTAAAAAGTGCTGCTAGTCTCTAAGCTTAAGTCTATTTGTCCTCATTCATTTTACTTCACTACACATAACATACAGGGAGACAGGCAATTGAGCTCTGATTGCAGGCTGTCACTAGAGACATATTGGCAATTGACGTGATTGCATGCAATGAACTCAGTAACTGAATGCCTAAAACAAATGTTAATCCATGATAATACGTTATATAAACAGGGACTCAGACTACCTCTTTACTCGTCCGTTGTCTTGTTTGAGATAAGATGACTCAGGTTTTTACTGTATAACTTATTTCAGACTCAAAGGTCCATCTCACCATTACAAAATATAAGCACAACGAAGGATTAAAATCGTTGACTTTCAGCAAGTTTTCAGCAAACAAGAGGAATTTGCATCAGTATTCAGTACAATAAGCTCATATAAACTCACAGCATTTATTTGGCATATCTTTCTGTATTTTTTATGCAACAATATATCGTGGACAGAACAGGTATAATGGTAGTATTTTTACAAGACTGCTCAGCTCCAAGCAGACCCCATTAAGCAAAGCAGCTCATGTGTTCAAAGTAATCTAAAATCAACATTGGCTTGTGCCAATTCAAATGGAAGTGCAGGGTGCTCCATTGACCGTTATTAACTGACTTGGCCCTGACAGCTAAAAATTTGACAAAAACACATGCAAGAACAAACTCTCACATAAAGCTTCACATTACAGAGGGCTACTCTATGTGGATATGGCATACCACTCAAGAGAGCTAAGTTTAAGTTTGATTCAGATTTACAGGTCAATCATATATTTATATAACTTTTACAAAAAAAAAACTCTCACTGTCTTCAGCTCACTCATCGCTAAGTCTTTCTCATATTTGTTTGAGCATACAAAAAAAGATCAATAAATACCTCCCTCCTGGCTGTGATAAATATTTGTCAGTGTTATGGTAGAAAATGGTCGAGGAGGATGCAGAAACATTGAAACATTTAATCATGATATTTACAAAGCAGAACATACACAGATACACATAATGTCTAAATCACTAAAACGTCAAAAAAAAAAATGTGAATTAACAGAAATCTTATCATTTTTTCATCAATGTTTTTGAAGGTTTTTAAGGTCAGTCATTACTTTTTTTCCAGTTATTGTTGTGACTTTGTCGTGTGGGCTTGCAGTGGCTTTGTGTCAGTATAGATACTCCTAAGTCTTGGTAATGATTTAATCACAGCTGAGGTGGTCTTTACAATGGCTTATTACTTTTTTAAGCTCTCCAGTAATGGCTTGCACTATTGTCATCATTCTTTTAATCTAAACAGATAAATGAATATTACAAAAGAGTTGATATAAAGATGCTGTGAAATGCTGTGTGTCATGAAACCCAAGGATTGGCTATTGCCCTGGGGTTTAAGATGTGTGCTAATTCAGTACCTTTAAACCACTGCTTGCACATAAATTGCTCCAGGAACTGATACTTAAGTTCAGACACTATTCAAAATACACTTTTTAAAATATGCTTGTCATAAGAGGATATGTGTCCATTGCTTGTCAACAACCACCCCCTCAAAACATTAGAAAATGCCCAGCTTCCCTTTGTTACATGCTTAAATAGTTGGTTTGAAAAACTCCCCTGCTGATATCAGAGAGGGCTATGTCACCTCCTTTAAATGGGTAGTAGGGTTGGGTACCATGAAGTTTTTATTCATTCTGGTTCAGTTTCCAGTTCTGCTCATTGATTTCAGTTCTTAAGGGTTCCTAATTATGATTCCACATTTTCTTGGAGAGTAAAATATAATAGAATAATTATTTTTATATGAAAATTAACCACCTCAAAAAAGAGATGTCCTTAGGAAGCCTTATTTTATACTGTGAGGTACATGGCATGAGCCTAAACGTGTGCCACAGTGTCACAGCTCAGTTATCTCTCTGTTTAGAAAAACTTGGGACAGACGATCATGCTATACATTGCTGTACATGGTGCCATTTACACCACTTAATTAAAAGAATTGTGGATTGTGGATAAAACAAACGTTACAGTTTGTTTATATCCGCTAATTTTCCGCCATATCACTTTGATGGGCACTATTTGAGACACAGCACAACCGCCAACTACTTTGCTTCACAAGGGGAAACAGACTCTACCAAACGCTGGGGCTTCACTCAAGATGAGAGGTAGGCATTTATGCACGTCTTTCGTGAGATTCTCCTGCTCTGCCTTTCCTTCTGCCGATCACTGCCCTGACCGAATATACAATCTGTCCAAAGCATGAACAGTCGGCCAATCAGCTGTAGGTGTGGGCTGGTGTGAGGCCTCTTGCCTTTTTTCAAGTTATGCAGTAGTCCGTTGGACCAGCGGCAATTTTTCCTTAATGACAAGCCCTGATGCCTATTTCAGGGTTTAGTCACAAAAAGAAAGAGTAGTCAGCTGTTACTTAGAGAGTATCAGGCTACGCTTGTGGAAAGTCAGGCATCTAAACTAGATTTTGATGCTCTCCCCTCTTCAGCTGATGTAGAAAATGTGCAGTTCGTTAAATTAGGCTGAATAGCTCTGACTGAGCCTGACATCAGTATAATTTACTTTACTATTAGGTTAGTATCAGGCTTTTAAGTCATGGAAAATTGGCCAACTTACTTCAACAATGCCACTACTAAACTTTCAACAATTTTTACACTCCTCCGAAGTGAGCCCTGATTAAGTAGAGATCTCATGGCTGTCAATTGCGTGTTTACTTTTTTTCCTGAAAACTGTCAAAAATTATGACATTTAATTTTCCCTTAAAAAACCTTTTGTCTTTTGTAGGATGTGATATTGCTTCCCAAATGTATCTTAATTTGAATGAAAAAAGGTTAAAATCTATCAGGTTGTTTCTTATACATACCTAATTTCAGGCATTTAACTAAAATTTCATTTGGAAATCCTATTCAAGATGTGGGTAACTGAATTCACGCATTTAAGGACTCAGAAATGCACAACTCTAAACATGGGCATGTTTTTAAAGCAGATTAAATTGAAACCCTACCATTATTTAACTTTAAGATCCTGCCTTGGGCTTTCTTGTTGTAAGACCTTTGAGTTGGTTTTGTGCTTACGTGGTGATTATTCCTGAATAGATTTGTCTGTGATCACATAACCATTAAACACACAGTCGACCTCAGGTCAGGTGGTATTCCAGAAAAGGATTAATAGTTGCTTTCTGGTGCTCTAGGCAAAATATAATTAAGCTGCCAAGTGTAGTCAGTTGTGTGCTTTGTGCTTGATTGATACTTGGAGGTGGAAGGGAGTGTGTATACATAATGCACAGTGTGGGAGGAGAAGGGGTCAATAGGAGCCCATTAGCTCAACTTTGCTGTAAGGCCGCCTATAGCAAGTTGTTCTGGCCATGTGCCTCCACTGCTCAGTACAGATTTTTCACAGTCCGAAGCAGTTGTGTGTGTGCAGAAGAATAGCAAGGGAGAGGCAATAAGCACCAGATGAGTTGCAGCTATTTGTTTAGACAGATCTCCCTAACGAATGGGACATCCTTCCATAAACCTCAAAAGATGGACTGAGTTAGACAATGTTACACAAACTAGAGGAGACGAGAGAAGAGTGTTGGCTGGACAGAAGAAAACAGACATTGACAATAGAGGTATATCAATTCCACTTGGGAAACATTAGTAGTCAGACAAAGAGGAAACCCGAGGACAAGCCTTCCACCCAAGTGTTTCAGTGAATGAACGCAACATAAACAGTATCAGGGAGAGGTAATTTAAGTTTGGAAACCATCTTGAGATGGTTCCACTAATGACGTATGAATTTGGAAAACAGATTTTAGCCAAAATGAAGAAACACACACATGCAAATACAAATAAGGTCACTTACAAGGGTTGTGCTTTCTATCAAAATGAGCATTTGTTTATTTCATACCAGGAAACTCATTTTCCCCTGTGGAAAAGACCCTAGGTGGATGTTTAAGTGCATTTCTGTGCTCGTGCTTACGCCTATGTATGTACTGCTGCACGCCCTCTCATGCGTGTCACATACTTATCATGTGCAGCCCCGTGTGTGCAACACTGCACGTCATAGTGTTAATGATGATTACGATGATGGTGTTTATTTATCTGTGGAGGTGGAAAAAGGTAGATGGCTGTTGAATGAGTGCAGTGTGAGGGCCTCGGAGAGCCGAGCCCGAGCCAGGAAGAGAGAAGGGAGCAAGGATGATGGAGAGAGGGGCAGAGGGGTGAATAGTTCTCTGTGTGCGAAACGAGAGAAAAGAGAGAGCCTCTTGTGGTGTGTTTACATGTCAGTGTGGTTTCTCGGCTGATTGATCGTATCTGTGTGTTTGTGTGGCAGCGTGCGTGTGCACAACTGGGTCACAGAATAGATTTCGAAAGACAAGGCTTCCCCATGCCCATAACTAAAGCTGCACCACTATCTCTGAAAGGCAAAAAGTGCAATGAAATGATTACTTGCTTCATGTAATTTCGTTTGAAAACTCATTGGATGCAGAAATAATGACTGAGGGGGAGCGTTCTACCACCATTGTGATTTATCATAGCGTAAACCTACAAACCAGCTCCATGTGGTGGGGCGGTGTAAATCCAAGCTTGGCTGGATGCTAATTTGGACTGAGAGACACCAGTGGAGGCATATTAAATAGGAGAGCAGACCAAATTTGAAGTGCTTGATGGAAATTAAACGTAACCACAAGTAATAAATCCACAAAAAGCAACTGTATTCATATCCAAGATTATGAAAGGCTGTGTTTGTATGCTTAGTCCACGTTTTCCTGAGCTGTGCTTGCCACTTAATTTGTTTTAATCAGTTTACTTAATAAGATGTATGTGTTGATTCGAGGGAGTTATCTGGAAAAGGACCATCACAGGAGGAACATGCTGCTATGCTGTGCTTAAGGATGGCTCAAATAATGTGGAACACCTGCTGCCCGAGTTAAGAGCTGGTTAAATCAATCTGGTTGTCATTATAAAAGAAGCAAAAAGGTGGAGCAATAGAGAGCAGAACAATAGGAATGATGTATGAAAGACTTAGAAACTGAAAATCATAGTTTCTCTTTACTTTGGCTTCAAAGAAAATTGTTTAGCCATATGATGGAAAATCTCTGAAATGAAAAAAAAGATATGTGGGAAATCTTACTAGGATGATTCAAAAAGTGGAAGTAGAGAGGACACACATCTACAGACTCACTTGAAATGCATAGACGACCTGCATGCATTAAGCAGGGTGTTTAGGAAGATGGCGTTCTTCTCCTGTTACAGTCAATGAATCTTTAAGTGTGTCCGTCAACATTGTGAAACTGCAAGGTGTCGGGTTAGCATCCTTGCAGAGACGTTCTGGTGGCCTCTTAGCATACTGTGTGTGTGTGTCTGAGAAGTCATGATTGAGCCTATTTTTGCTTGTTTAAGCTCTCTCATGTGTAAATTGAGTCTCAACACCTGATAGGGTTCAGGGCATCTCCCTGACCCATTGCTAATCTGAAAGACTAACTGTGCTAGGCCGTGTCTAGACGTACACATAAGGTAGTTTTGTTGTCGCAGTGAGAGGTGGTTACATCACAATCAACTGTCAGCAGGTAAGGTACAGATCAAGCAAAAGCCTCAGGTAAAGATGTGGAGTTCTCTGCGTACTGTAGTACTTGGGTGTCTAAACTATAGTATGGCAATGTCCATTTTAAATGGCCCACAGCAAGTTCTAAAAATACCATTAAAAAGACCTCATAAGACTATTAAAGATACAAGTGGATTCGGGCAGCAAATACCAGCAAGAATATTTCTCATTTGTTCTGTTATCTGCTCTGTCTCAAGGCCCAATTCACAAAGAATATAGTGTTAACCATCTTCAAGCGTCAACACTCCAAATCACTCACTGCAGCTTTATGCAGTTTGCTCGTTTTGTGTCTAAATGTGGAGCTGAAAATGATCACCTTTTTTCTCAGCTGTCCAGTCTTCCCCATCCTGACCAGGGGCTGATCCAATTATTGCCTGTGCTAACCTGTACCATAAAATTCATTACAATGATTGTCTTATCTTGCCAAGAAAAGCTGTAACGCTGGCCAGTGGAGCCCAAAGTGGAGCCCAAAGCACCCAGGCAGGGGTGGGGGGCCTGTAAGGTTTTACAAAAATAAAAAATGTCATTTGCACTGCTACTACAGCATGGCAAATTGACCCTTTGTAAAGCCCTGCCCTCCTTGGTAAACGTTACTGGGTTAAACAAATTCTATGGTAACTTGCTTCTGTCCCATTTATAACAGCAATAAAATGCTCAATATATTAATAACTTTTTTATATTAAATAAATTAATTCTTTTAACAACACGGCCTCAGTGAAAGGAATAAAGACAGAACCATATTTTATTTATAGTATATAACCATAATTACATTTTATTCATAGTATATAACCATATATAACCATTTAGCATGCACAAGCTTTTTGCAGAAAACAATAGAGAATATTAATATGGCATTTGTTATCAAATGGAGTGGTTGATGGTGTTCTTTATAAATCAGTGGTGTGGTTTGGTAACAGTAGGGGGGTCCAGCATGTCTTAGGGCGTACTCACAAAATGGCCTTGATCTGTGCCATGCTTAAGCATGATTTCCCCCCATTCGCATGTACCCCGCTCACCTGTATCACATTGTTCTTGCACTTCAGCACTATTACTATTATTCGGCACAGACTACATGCCATGAACTTACAGCTGAAACAACACAGACCAACAAACACACAGATAAAACTTTACCATTTATGTCATATTTTGAATTATTTTGATTCAACATAGATTTCATATATTTAACACTCCATCAGTTTAGGATTATTATTTAGACTGGTAAAGGTAGTGTCTCACGTGAGCAGCTGTATGTCAAGGAAACACAGCAAAAGGCATCTGCTGATCTGCTCTTTCTTTCACCAAATATGAACTTTTACAACCGTGATAGGCACAGTTATTTATGGCTGAAGCTGTCGCTGTGATCATCTCTCTCTCTGTCTCTGGTTTTTGGATCACTGTGTTTTTAAACATCAACAATAATCTTCATCCACACTCAGATCAGCTGATGTGATAACTGACTAATGGGTAACACATCTCAAAACCAGCGTTGTAATATTTTCAGGAATTAAAACATATAAAGCTGAAGACTATTAACAGTTGACTATTAACAGTAAACTGCAGCAGTGGGAGGCAGAGTGGAGACCTATGTACATGCAGATGAAGAAATTAAGGCCTTGTCCACACAGAGATGAAAATGTTTTTGTATTGAAAAAGTTCTCTGTAAAGACGGCATTGTTTCAAGAAATGTGTAAGTCCACACAAAATCACTGAAAACGCTGTAGTACATATGCCAGGCCTGTAAGTGGTGCTGTAATGCTGCTGCAGACAAACACCAAAACCAGATAAGACACTGAGTGCATGCGTACAACATGAGAGATGTCAACAAACAGTGGCTGTTCTCCATGTCCTCTTGTTGCTCGTAGTGGTAGTGGAGTGGCAGAAGATTTTGCTGTTACAGTCATAACACACTGTGTAGCTTCTGCAGCAAGACCGCAACAATGTATTTCGCCATTGTTGACAGAGTTTGCACATGGTGTTTAAGCGAAAAAATTGGGGCTATGACGTTGTTGTTTCTGAAGCTATCCACTGTCCACATGGAAACACAAGGCTGGCGTTTTTAGATTTATCTACACAGGGACCCTTTTCCAAAAATACTGTATGCACCTGAAAAATTGTTTCCATGAGGACAAAATGCCTATACCATTAAAAACTTGTGTAGATACACCATGAAATTGTCTCCATGTGGATGGCCCCTAAATGTAATTTCAGAAGAACACTCAAATAAGTTGGAGAAAAACACACTTTCAGATCTGTTTTTATCACAAAATCAAATGCACGGTTTTATGGAGCAAAAAGGTGAACTGTCAAAAAAAGGAAAAGCCCACCAGCCCGAATAATCAAGGTGCTTTACGGACTCTATTACTTTCATCAAAGGACCTCTTTGTGAGGAAGTGTTTTTTTTTTGCCCTGGATTTATTTTCACTTTATTTCATTTCGATATTGTCCAGTCACACAGAATAAAAACACAAACATCCGCTGACAAATGATCAGAGGTCCACTGGTGAGTTCTCACTGTGAGGAGTGGCCTTGCCCATACTAGTGCATGACCAAGCCAGGGAATTTACCACGCTTAAGCATGCACTGAGCAAGCACTGAGCACTCACACTACGCAAACGATTTGGACTTTAGTGAGGCATTGCAACTAAGCAGGGCACAGAATAGCTAGTGTTAGTGCGTCCTTAATCTGCCAAAAGGGGGCCTGGCAAAAAAGTTTGGGATCCAGTGGTGTAGGCTGTTTGTCTTTTTCCTCAAGCATATTTAATTATTTAGCATAACTTAGATCAGCCTCTAGATCCTTGTCTTTTTTCTTCATGTCACCCTCAGAGGGAAAAAAAACATAAGTAAACTCCTGCTGTGGTGTGACTGTGTTAATGGCAATGTTCCCATAACGTCTTAAGGAGCGTGACCTTCCAGTGCCAAGGGAGAAGAAACTGAACAGGTTATGGAAAACTCAGCAACAGTTGACCATTCAGACCATAAAGAGAACTTGGTGTACCAATTTTATGCTCCCCCACTCCTGGGACAGACGTCTCTCTTCCATTTAAGAGTTTAAAAAGTGGCTCAAAAACAATTAATGTCCTGCCAAAATGACATAACAGACCATGCATTAGTCAAATACAGTGGGTGGCAACATGAAGCTTAAACTCTGTCCATGGACAATAAAAATATAAGACATGGTGTTGGTGACTTCAACCACTGATTTTTGAAGAAGCCTCTGAGGTCCAGTGATTGCTGTCACCAAATTGGAATGGATCTCTCAACTTTGGCTCATACATAGACAAAGATGTGGAGCTAAGGCAGGCCTAAAGCGTCCAGGCAGACAGCATTCTGGCATACAGCCCTCACCAATGAGTCAGAATTTAGTGTAACTCTTAATCAAAATCTGATAGTTTACCAAAACCTAAGCCCTTGTACAGTTTTACCAAAAAAGGAATGATTGAAAGAGGCCAAAGGTTGGTATGATGCCACATTGGAAAGAAGTGTAATGTAACTAGATGTGCTATTATAGCTTTTGTTTCACATAATTATATCAAACCCAAGGTAATACTTGTGAAATCAAGAGCCTCTCTCTCTCCGCAGGTTACATGGAAAACACACACAAACTGTGCTGTAAGCACTTGGACTATTTTTCTCCAAAGACCTACCCAAAACTGTTGGTTAATGCTATCTGAGATCTTAAAGGGATTGTTCAGTATATTTGAAATTAAGAAGTATCAGGTTAATTTCACTATCTTATACAATAGCCAATGGGATTTTGATCAGCTCTGCCCCTGTAAGGACAGAACTGGAACAAAGGTTGGACTTTACATTGCAGATGGGGCAAGAGCCTCATGTAATTTACTGAAACTAAGGTTAACACAAACTGAAAAAAACATGTCGGGTTGATTGTACACTGAACTGAAAACATTTAAAATGCTTTCTTCTGCTGCTGGCAAGACACTTGATTTTGATTCTACTTCAGCACACTGCACAACCTTCATTCACTCCTTCCTGGAGTATTGTGCAATCAGAGCAAAGAGGCTTACTATTAAATGCAACGTTGGACTGTTTAGTGCAGTAATCATGCACTCAAACTCTTTTTTTTTAAGTTAGCTCTGTCCTAAATTCAATACATTACATGGAGCTCAATGAATAACCCTTATTCCTGTAACAGTTCTCACCTTACAGGGGCAGAGCTGATTAAAAAAACTTTGTCTAATGTATTCACAACTAGCATTAACCTTCTTCAAGCCCACTTTAAAAATACTGAATTATCCCTTTAAGGGCAGTGCTAAGTTACCTCAGGTCAATCATGCTGCTATCATTTGATTTGTTTGAAGCCAGGGGGCAGCTTGCTTTCCTTGGCAGATTTTCAAACCAGCTACATGCCAGGGTCATAACCATAGCCTCTTTTGATTGATGAATTCTTGATTTTTTTTCTAACACCAAGCATAGCAAACTTCAGCTAGCTTTCACGGATACATGTAAATGTGTCATTTTACCTAACATCTACCATGAGACATGTAAAGAGGCACTGTACTGTGTGCACTTTTTCAAAAAACGAGAAATGGAAAAGATTAAAGATAGCAGCAACAGAAAAGAGGGTTACTTAACGGGTCAAACAAAATGTGTTATAAATATGACAAAATACATTTTAAAATCCGAGGAAGTCTAGCCTCTTTTGGCTCTAAAAATGCCACAACCAATACAGAAGTGGATGTTTTAGAATGCTAGTGGTGGCATTGATTCTTTACCCAGGCACCTCTATGCTAATTGGCATTGTGTGAGAACTGTGTCTTGTTAGATCAATTTTAAATTCTGTACTGCAGGAAAAATCTGAGAACATTTGTACTGTGTTATAAATTGTACAGTACCAAATTGAAGTTGGAATTCATTGATTGTTGTATTGGGGGTTTAAGTGGGGGTCTCAGAAGTAAAGTACCCCTGGGTGGTCCCTGTTCTCCCTGACTCTTCAGCGGATGTCCTGAGCACAATAAGGCTCATATGACACAAAGAATAACACAAACAAACTAGTCAGTTCATGAGGTCACATGTTCGTCATCATGCAGGCAATTTGCTGGAGTAAATCCACTGCTAAAAATACAAATATTATTTGTTGTTGATGTTGAAACATTTTCCCAAGATTGAAGGTATCTTGAGGCAGAGGATTGATTACCTTTTATTTTGAGCATTAAACACTGTAGGGGAAGAAAGAGATATATCTAGAGTGCAGTCTTTGAGTGTCTTTTAATCATTGTGTCATTTAACAGTGCAGGGATTACATTAGATCTAATGTCTGTATTGTATTTTCTTTGAAAAGGAGACAGTGATGAGGGAGTTAACAAAAGAGGTCAAGCTTGAGCTTTAGGATTGCTCTTAAGTCCTGGCATTTTGTGTCACATTAAGCTGGGTTTCTTTAATTCCTGCTAGACGGTCTTCCACCTGTATTTTTTTCTTGTCTTTGTCTTACATCCTAGAGCTAATCTTGAAAAACAAAACAAACACTGACACATAAACTCAAAGCTTATTATAAGAGTCTACAAACCAGTGTGACCGTTTTTACAGTAATGGGTTTTGTGTTGACGCAATAACTGTGTAGATTATGTGTTAACTAGACTAATGAGCCAGAATACTGCATGTGTGCACACCTAAAGCTATTGTAGGTGCTATGTTTATCAAAGCATACACAAAACTATTCATTCTAAATTCATACCACAGCAACAAACTGTATTTGCCTGTGAGAATACTGCATGAGGTCATGGCAAAATCTGAAAAATGAAGCCAAACACCAAACACATGGCTTATCTTCAGTTGGCCTCCATATGTTGTTTGTGTTAGATTAGGCAATAAGATGATAGGAAGCCACGGATAAGGATGGTGGGGGAGCTTTGAAGTGGGTAAAAGGATGGAGGCAGGCCGGTATGTGGACTTGAAGGGTTGCTGAAAGCAAAGTCGGGTCAGCGGCAGTAGAAGAATGTGAGAAAAAAAAGAAGAGTAAGTGCCGAACTTTTACCCTCAGAACCAACAATAATAGAGGTGCTTTTGGGGATATCAATGTTGAAAAAGCCAGTGTCGTTGTGTATGTTTGATAATCAAATAATTACAAACCTGAGATGTTGTGAAAAATGCATATAAAAGCAGAATCCAGAGATTTGCGCATCTTTTCCAACTTATATTCAATTAAAAAGCAGCACGGAGATGTTTAATGTTCAAACTGACAAACTTTAATAGTCTTATCTTTAAGTACACATACATCCTGAACTTGATGCCTGCAACACTTTCCAAAAACAACTGGGACAGGGAAGAAAGACTGTAAAGGTTGTGGAAAATTTAAAAACACCTAAAAAATCCACAGATAATTAGGTTACTTGTTAACAGGTGATAGGACTATGATTGGGCATACAAGAAGCTCTACTGGCAGGCTCAGTGTTTCACAGTCAACAAAGGAGTAAGTTTTTCACTTCTTATGATTGTGTTGGAAAATATTTCAATATTTCATTAACAATTTTCTCAAACAAATAATTGCAAGGAATCTAAAGATTGTACAATCTACAGTCCATAATATCATGAGAGAATCTTAAGAAATCTCTGTACAGCTGCAGTAATCCCCCTGCGCAAGTGTTTACGTGCAATGCAATTTAAGGCCGCAGAGTTGGAAACCCTACGGCCCCGAGGCTCTGGAAGCAAGGGACGCCAACTCCTTCAGCTGTATTAGCAACTGCTGCAACACATAAGGGGAAGGATGAAAAATATATTAAATGTCTGACATTTGATCACACTCCGGTAAAAAACAGGCATGTTTCTGGGATTAATGCTACACCAATATGTGATAATCCCTGCAAGGGACGCCTGAGAGGGGATAGATAAAATTAAGAAAAAAACACTTATTCTAGTAGACCACCCGTTACATAAACAGATGTAGCAGTGCAGTGAGGCTACAGCTCAGTGCACCTCATCAGGAAGTGAGGACAATCTGCTGCAGCTTTCTTTACTTAAATGTGAGCCCTATAATGTTGCTGTTATTTAATGTTATTTATTTGCAAAGAATCTAAAGAATTGACCATATACAATACATAATGTCATTAAAACATTAAGAGAATTTGGGGAAATCTCTGTACATAAGGGACAAGGTCAGGTCAGGTATGGGAGCATATGTGGGTTCAGCACTTTGCCACATCAATCTGTGCCCTGTACTTCTCCAGCCTTCTGATGGTCTTGGTCCAGGCCTGTCCCAGGCCCATGTTCCAACTCTTGAGGTATCCTTTGAGCTGACCCCTACACGATGCACAAGGTCATAGTCAAGAGTAATTCCCCTGCGTAAGTTTTCATGTGTGATGTAGTTTAAGGTCCAAGAGGTGCAAACCCTACGGCACAAGGCTCTGAAAGCAAGGGATGCCAAACCTTCAGCTGTGTTAGCAACTTTCAAAAACATACAAGGGGCAGGAATTTTAAAAAATATATGAAATGTCTGTAACATTTGGTCCCACTTCAGTAAAAATAGACATTATTCTGGGATGGATATTACTCCATTGTCTAAGAAACACTCCAGGAAACCATTGTCTGAAAACACAGAATTAGGGCTTGATGGTTAACTGTGTTTTCATGGTCATCCTGATATGGAAATAGGTCATAAGCCTAGCAAGGGACGACATGCACGTACTATGCACAAGGTGTTGCGCTGGGGTGGGGTGAGGCCACAGCGCAGTGCACTTCATCAGAGGGCAAGGACAATCTGCTGCACTTTTCTTTTCTTAAATGTGAGCCCAAAAATGTTGCTGTTGTAAGTAAAATCTGTCACTAGAAAAGAAAATGCTTCTCTACTCTCTTTTTTGCCTGCTACAACAGCTGGGTAGACAATAAAACTATTAAATACTTAAATCAGATGCACATGAACCAGAGGGAAGCAATGTCAGCGTGGCTGCAACATCAGCGTTTTTATTTATATCTTGTGTTGTTTAAACTGTATAATCAGGGTAGTTAAAATGATTAAATGCAGGTAGCTCGACATTATCTTACTGCTTTCTTTTCTTTCTCCCCACCTCAAGTAACAAAAGCACTCATGCAGATGTTACAGCATTGCAAGATTATATCGTGTACAAACAGCTGAACTTATAAAAGCAGTACAAGTTTAAGCTGAAAGAATTTCAGCCTTTACAGGAGATTTGTAAAAGAGCACTCCCTCAGGGCTGCGTGTGTGTCAGTGCAGCATGAGGTACAAAGTGTGTGTGTTCATTGATCGATTACATCTTGTCAGTTCCCTGAAAACCAATTAATAATTTGACTGTTTATATGCCTGATGTGTGGTCAAGAAAAATTGATTATTCTATTATTTCAAATTATTTTCTCATTTGTAACACGCAGACACCCTGATGGGCAGGAAAAGAAGCACCTGAGGTTCAGATGTGATGAAAAGACAAATCACTGAAACCTGTTCTACCAAATTCAAAAATGTTGAGTAGCACTGAGCCAAAAACTGGCAATCATTAAAACAAATGCCAGTCTTCACAGGTTTTGGGGTTATGACACCCTAACAGAGATTTTTTTAAATTCACCACTTTCAAGGGACAAAGGCCATAACTGGTTACTAAGGAATGGATGTGGTGCATATAAACAAGATGATCAATATGCTTTAAAGTTGATGTAAATGTTCTAGGGGATCTGAATCTGACTTTGCTCATGAGGTGGACTTAATATAATTGTTATTCAAAGCTTGTAGGCTGAAGATGTTGGGTAAAAATGATATTGCAACATTTTTCTAGATCAATGATGTATCTCTTATGCACACAGTGTCCAGAAGAATGTTCTGTTGAAATAAACTAAAGATCCATATTTATGGTATTTTTAAAATTATGACTAAAAAGCCCCCCCCCAAAAAAAAACGAACAAAAAAAAAAACATCATGCAAAAGTATCTATCTGACACAAGTCATTTTTGGAGGGTACCATCACTGTATCTATAATGAGTGTTGTCTGTAGCTCATACCTTTTGGTAAAATGATGACTTTGCATGCTCTGTTATCTCTGAGTAGGCCTCTTGACAGTTACGTGTGTGTGTGTGTGTGTGTGTATATATAGATATAGATATAGATATAGATACCAGTAATTCCAGAGGGAAATAATATTAAAATATAATCTAGTACTCAATAAACCCGACTTCAAGTCTCTGACTGGTCTGTAACAAATGTGATAGACAAAAAGATTTTTAATCTCCTTCTTGTTTTTTGTAATGGTTTTGAATTTCCAAACAACTTCAGATATACTTAAAACATATTCCATAGATATGTGAAACAGCCCATCTGCTGTGTAAGATTACAACAGAATGGCAGGCCTACATAAAGCCACGACCTGTGTCCCATTAAAAATGTATGGTGCATGATGAGGCCAATTACAAAACAACAACAACACTGCACTTTTGAGCAACTTAAGATGCAAATCAAATAAGAATTAGAAAAAAAAATCCACTAACAATACTTCACAAGATGTTACACAGTGGAGAACATGCCCTTGTCTATACTTTATTTGTAATGTGTGTACATTTCCAAAAACATTGGGGTCTATTAGTTTTACAATAAATACCATGTCTTTGTGCTGTATTCAATTGAATCTATTCACATTTTACACATTACACAACATCCCAACTCTTCTGGAACAGGGATTAGAACAAGGGCAATGTCAGACACCTCAGCAAACCTGGCAAGATGCATTGTTGCATCTTTGTTCCCTTGTCCTTCCCACCGCTTTCCACAACATCAAAAGCTGGAAAGGAGGGCTGAAGCAAGGCTAGTGTTTTATCTCTGAGCAAAGAAATCTGTCCTAAGTGACAAAAACTGAAGCTAGCACATCAGCCAAGAACAGTCAGTCCAGAGGCAGACACTGATTCATTCCCTTGAGATTCACCCAAGAATGGGGTTGGCTACTTCAACATGGTGATTTATGGCAGGAGATGGAGGAGGGTGATCACAGGACTGTGTTTTCTGAACTTCTTTGTCTCAGGTGTCTTTGCAGCAGGTCATATCAGGTTTGTCCTTGTTTATCCTGCCTGGAGGGCCAGTGACTTTCTCCTACCTCACATAACACTCTCTGTCTGCAGCCTTACACAGCACTTCTCTTGATAAAGAACAAAACTAATCCACTCCCGTAGGTGCTACATATAGTCATCTTGTTCACCATTTCTTTGAGAAAACATTCAATAAAGCCTGATCTTTACATGGCATAAATAGTCTGCCAAAAAGAAAAAAAATAGACATCATGTTTTCAAGAAATGGCTTTCTCTCCCACCACGAGAACAATATTTAGGATGAGTAGCGCAGACAAGGATCACGCTGGGCTGCCACTGTGAATATAGATGTATAATCAAACTTGTGTTTTCTGGTGGATTTACAGAAATCTGTTTTCATCAAAACTCTTTAGAGATGCTTCGCTTAGAGATGGGAAAGAAGCGCAGACAGTCAGGGCAGGGGAGGGAGACAAAACAGATGGAAATCAGGAAATAATGCTTGATTATATGAGAACAGAGGCAGAAAAAAAACAATGTCTCAATGTTTTATTTAACAGCTACTGCTATACATACGTTTTGTGAGATGGTGAAAAGATTTTAAATGGGATAACAAAACATTCTACTTCCCATTTCAGGGAGTTAAAGAGGGATTATACATGTCTTTTTTTATAACACATATGTGCTCTCTAAATAGACAGTGTCTGGCAACTAGTTCAAGACAGGAGGTTGCACACCCATGCATCGAACTGAGTCACCGGCTGTAGATGGGACTCAAAGAGATTTATTAGATTAAACTATACGAGTGTCGCTGGGAAATATGCTTTGCTTTGGCAACCGAGAGAACACACTGTTTTTAAGCCGAAGAACACAGAGCTGGAAAAGTGGGGGGGTTGTCCGGCTGTCAGAGTGCCAAGAAGCTCCAATTTCAGTGGCGCAGAGTTGTAATGACATCAGGCCAGTGTAATGCAGGTTGTCATGAGTGCAGCATGCTTGCCTTGATGTAATGTAACTCTGGCAGTGCCACCTGAACTCACAGCAAGGGCGCAGACGGTAAAGCATTCAATAGCATTAGACATAGACTGAAAGAGAGAGATTAACGGGGAGATGTTGACATGGCTGAGAGAGAGGTTTAAGATGGAAGAAATTGCTTATCAATAACAAATCAATCACTGCTTTTACCTCTCCCTTTCCAGTATATCTCCATCCAAAGCACTGCATGGACCCCTCAAGAGACAACACTCTCTGAGAAGACCCAGCCAGTAACACAAGCTAATTTATCATAAACATAAAACCAAACAGAAATAGCTCTCAAGCTTTCCTCACTCATACTCTGCCAAGAGGCTCTGAGTGCCGCACAGAGGAAGGAAAAATTGTGTTAAGCGTTTGAGGAAAAGTGAGCAAGACAGACAGGTTCCTATTTAGACACAATGCAATAAAGCAACTCCACATGCAATGCTGGCCCCTCCTTCCCCTTCTGCAACCAAAATTTTATCACGCTGGACCTCTGACAGAACAGAATACCAGGACACACGGAAAGGGCTGGATCATGTAGCAAAGGTGGAATCAGTTTCAGCGCCTGCAGCAAGGAAAAGGCTGCAGTGAAAGTATATGCAGATGTGCACTATATAGGACATTTGCAGGTATATAATCACAGACATACCTGCATGCCACACAAACAGATAGGAATCCTTGCAACTTCAGATTTCCTCCCCTGGGGTTAAAATAAAAAGCACTGCAGATGATAAATTCTTTTAACAAGGCACTGGATAAGTGGTGCAGTCACATGATGCAGTGTGCATGTTTCTTTTCAAATATGTAACTATGTTTTGGCCACGAGCTCTGAGTGGGGAGGCTGCTGTTACTATGTAGGGCTTGGAGTGGTATCCAAGGTTCAAGCACCATGTTGGCCTGCATAAGCTCTCCAGAGTGTCCTCCTGTTAAGTAGCGCAACTGTAGCAGATGAAGAGAAACAGATATTAGGAAAATAAAAATGTTCCCATGGATATCAATGATCCTTTTCCTTCTAATGGAGCTGTGATGATTATTATGTTATGATCTCACTAGGTGGTTAAAAGCAGCACTGTGAAACACTAACAGAGTGCTGCTCCTGATAAAAATGCAGGCTGCCGTCAGATGCTTTACTGGCTCCTTTAACTTCGAGAGATAAGATGGTGATGAAGTGTTTCAAAGGCCAAGTGAACTCCCTTGATGTCAAACTATATCAGCTATTTATCACTGAGTTCTTCCTCTCACTCCCTACTAAAACCTCCCCGCCCCTAACTAGCCAGCCACTCCGCTTGTCCCCCCTCTTTCCTCTAAACTGTATCCTCATCATTTCTCTTCATGCCAGCCCTCTTAACCTTCCTTCCACATCTACTTTTGCCAAGCAAACACTGCCACAAACAGCCTTAGACTACCCCTTCATAATTCTCCCCTGATAAGTGCTGTCTGTAAAAGACGGTGAATGAGGAAGACTGTGGGATACAGAAAACCAAGAGCATGCACAGCCAAGCACGTGTAGTTGAGAATAGCTAACAGGTGACTTATGTTAAAGCATCTCAGGTGATAGTCATGTCCAAATCCAATAGTAGTATGCTTTTAAGGACCCAGCAAGGGTAGCCTTTGATATAAATATGGGGTATGTTGAATGAAATGGATGGATGATACAGTATATTGGCCCAAGAAAGGAAAATGTGTCTGTTGGCTGCACTTGAAGGAGACTTTGCAATGAGTCAGTCTTCAGAGTGTTGCTGTAGGGACGTGAAAGTGTTGTCAAATTTTTGTCTATCATGAAGGAAATGCGATTACAGATGTTTCCACTATCAGATGAGAAGAAAAGGGACCCACTTAACTAACCCCCCCCCCCCGTCCCACTCTTGGCACTCCTCTGAAAGGGGTGCCGAGTATACTAAACCAACCCAAAAGGGTGGACATAAAAGCACAGCAGTCTGTTGTTTTGTCCCAAAAATTGTCAGTTCCCATGCAACAGCAATTAAAACAAAAATGAATGCGTTGTCATGTTCATATAAGTCGTGAATTTAGAGTGATTCATGCACTGCCGTTGCTGTTAATAAAGTCGACATAAAACAATGCTTAATGGAGTACTGGAGTGCTGGAAGTCCTCCATGGTTGCTCTTTGTTTACAGTCGTGCTCAACTTCAGAATGCACCACTGTGTCACACTACTTTGATGTCACACAACTACCTAAGTCCAGCTCACATCCCCGCCTTCATGTGAAGGTACAGCTGGTGGTTAAAACACAAAGGAGATCAGGGTTTACCGCTCCAACCCTTACCAAAATTGTATCTAATCAAACCAGACCACTCAGTGGAAATGCAGCAATAGTGCCTTGGTTGAAGGGTTGTATTTTCATCATCCCCACTACCACTGATGATGATGATCAATAAATGATCAATAACACGTCTAACCACTGGATGCCAAGGTTGCATCTCACATTGAGATGCAGAAGGACTTTAACAAGAATAATTTTTAAAAATATTCAAAAGTTAAAGCAAAGTGCATGTGTTGTCGAGGTGGCCACCTTAACATTAAAATGTTTCAGGACACAGGAAACCTAAGGATTTATCTGTAAATAGAAGTATGTAAGCACAAATTGAAATGGGGGTGGTGGTGGTGGTGGTGGTGGTGGTGGGGGGGGGTAACAGGCTCATCAACAGAGACAAAGCTCCAGACTGGACACAAATTTGCAGCACCTGATTATTTGGATGGGTGAGTGAATACTTTTGGCAATATAGTGTATGTACACACAATCTGTCAGGTAACGAGAGATACAGGCATTTGCTGTATATGATGTTGCCCCATGCCCTTGTTACGAAGAGGAATATGGTGAAAGCTATGAGTGCTCCATAATACACACCTGTTTCTGCATCCAGGGAAGCAACACAAAAACCCCATCTCCGAAACATTTGTCAAAAAATCTGCTATCAATGAGGCTACAAGTGGCACCTGAAGCTGCTAGCTTGTTATGTTTACAACAGCTGAGAGGGAGGCGGATTGATTCAGCAGCTCACGGAAGTGCTGCACGGAGGAATACGTGACGTGAGTCGGTTAGTTCCAGATAAACTTTATATTTCCAAAAAGTTAATGCAGTCAAAAAAAATGCATAGGTAGCGTACTCCTAAACTGTATTATTTTTTGATGGGAGTTCTTGTAGGCGGCGAAAATACCCTCTGTTCTTGGTACGTTACTTCCCTGTTTGCGGCTATATCTGCGTAACAGACTCTTACAGACTGTGGCTTACTGAGGGAGAGGAGAGAACTTTCTACTGCATCTAATGTACTTAGTGGCCATATGGAGCTCATACAACCCCACTTCAAAATATTGAACTATCCCTTTAAATAGCAGTGTCCTATCTCACGATTTGATTCAACCTCTCATATGAACATTCATCATAAAGATGAACATTTAATTTAGAGAGGTGGGTGAAAAATACTGACCATGGTGTTTCAAGAAGTCATGAGATTGAGAAGAATGATGAAGAGGTTGGGGGGAGATGCAGGAAAAGGAGCAGAGAAGCCAGCAGACCCTTCTTTAGAGAGTGCAGGAATGCTGAAAAATAACTGATGAGTGTAAATGAAATGAGAAAGGTCTGCAGCCACGATAAAAGGGGTTTCTGGAGAGTGATACAAAATAGAATTGCAGATATAGGCTTTTGTTTCGGAGGGTTTATGCTTGTATGAGCTATCCTAGTGCTGAACTGTGAAACTGTAATAGTGGGTCAAGAAGAGCCAAAGCAGTTTCGTGGTAGTGGTGCCTAAGATTCTTAAGGTGCGTTCACACCGAACGCGAAATGGGCGAACTGGGCAACCACTTTCCACGTAAAGTCAGCCATGATGGGGCGGGGCCAACCCTCTGGCGATGCAATGCGACAGACGTGATCTGGGTGGCTTGGTCCCTCTGGATGAGTGACCAGGTCGCGGCACCCAGTCCCCAAAGTTGAAAAATTTGAACTCTTCAGACGACTTCGCGTATGACTGAGCCACGGCAGCCAATAAGTGTTATATGTGATGACACCCGTGACAGACTGTTTATATTAAGGATCACAGAGTGACAATCCAGGTCCGTGGGAACATTAGGTTAGTGAGTACATCAGTTGCTGCAGCAGCTGACAGACGATGCTGCAGCAGGGCCATCAGCTGCAGCGTTTAGTGGTTGGCAGGTGACTGAAAAGGGTACAGTTGGGATGTCAACTAGTACATCCTATTATATGATATGATATGATCGCGGTGAAACTTGAGCGGGTGTGATATCACTGAGCAATGCAACGGCGACCACATGAGCAACTTATGGACAGGCGATGTGACTTGGTTGGGCGACGTGATCTTGGTCGCTAAGTCGCGTTCAGTGTGAACGCACCTTTATATGCAAGGGATGAACCAGATCTGAGGACCTGGACCTCTGAAGTTTAAAAAAGCATTCATGATATTTCATTCACAAGCAGGTGAAAGGAAACACACAA
The DNA here is from genome assembly GCA_037902135.1 of Cetoscarus ocellatus. Taxonomy (NCBI): domain Eukaryota; kingdom Metazoa; phylum Chordata; class Actinopteri; order Labriformes; family Labridae; genus Cetoscarus; species Cetoscarus ocellatus. The sequence goes on from JBAMNC010000466.1 coordinate 401,484, forward strand.
TCAGGCTTGTTGCGGATGATGTGCTGATTTATTTAAATCTCGACCAAAGCTGATGACATTATTAGAAAATTACTGGTATCTTTCAGGTCACAAACTAAATTTAACTGACATTAAAAAAACTATTTAGTATTCAGGAATGAACAGCACTAAGGTTTTGTCAGAATTGTTTAAATTCAATAAAAAGCCTCTAAATGAGGACATGTTTAGGGACATGACAGGATGGTCTTGGACAGGACACAGACCAAGAATAAAATATTCAACACTTCAGATACCAAAAGTTGAGGAGGGGCTAGCACTGCCAAACCTCAAAGATCCACTGATCTGTTGGTGTGATTCAAGTTACTTTAATCTATGGAAAGAGATTAAGCTGAATATACCCACACTGTATTTGGGGCTTTTCTGCCTTTAACTGTGAAACAGGGCTGTCGATAGTGTCGTTCACTGGGAGAGAAATAAGGGGGAAAGACATTAGCCATTGGCCTGATTTGAACCCAGGCCACCCGCTTTGAAGACAACCCTCTTAAAACATTTTAAGGCGACCACCCTGTTAGTACCACTGGTCCTCTCACTGTCTTTTCCTATTAAATCTCTTAACTGGATAGAGAATTTCAGTCAGCCTGTGATCGAAGGTTTGTGACAGCTTGGCTCATAGCCCAGTCTGCCTCTTCAAAAAGTGTTCCAGTGTTACACCACTACAGGGATTTTGCAATGGGTACCTTCTTAAATACCAAACACTGAGGCTTTATTTCCTATAAAAAAGCGCATCACTGCCACATAAGTCATCTGCATATTAGCTGAAAGAGCAATCTACCTGACAGCTTGTGTTTCATAGAACAAACCTCAAAAAATTGATTTTTAACAGTTTAGTAAGGCCTACAGCCTTTGCAAGGCCCACATTCTTTTCTAGAGATCATTTTTCAGGACTTAATGCAGACACTGAAGTGCCAAAGCAGCTGGTATGACAGAAACGCTTTGTGTCTGTCCACCAATATGTCCCTTTAGGTTTCATGGTTCTCTTTTTCGTTGTTGTTGATATGCCAACTCTTAAAGCACAGTATCCCCCAACCTACCCACAAGAAGAAAAGATGAATTTAAACAAAATCAAGACTGAGAATATCAATTATCCCTATTAAGTATTAGTGCATGCACACACACATCAACAGTATTTATTGACCTTTTAATATATAAAGATTATATCTACTTCAAATATTAACATGAGTTATTATTTTTGAAGGGACAGCCACATCCCAGCCTGCAACGCACAGCCCCCTCTTAGAGGTGGTTGCCCCACTGTTGGAGAAGCACTGTAACTATGAACTTTAACATGTTTAACATGTATGTTTATATATGATGATGAAGTAGTCATGTAGCAGTGCAAATACACTTCCTGGTGTATACAACATGTTATTCCTGTGAGAACATCACAGTTATGGTGTGGGTATTTTAACTTAATTTTCCCTTTTATTTCTCTCTAAAAAATACACAAAAATGTTTTGACTAGGGACCAACAAAAGTATCTTACACCTGACTTATAAGGATCTTACACAACTTACCGATACAGTGTTTCTCTTCATCATTCATTTGGGTTGGTGGCCCAACACATCAATGTGACCTCACCACCAACAGAAAGGCACAAAATATTTTTGAGGAAGTTACATAATTTATGTGCATTTTCCTTATTTTTTTGCAGAAGATGAGCCTTTTTTTCTTTTTGTATAGGTCAGCTAAATTATAGATACATTTCCAGCATGCTGGTACAGTGCTGCCTGTTATGATATGGCTAGTTTGTTTTATTTAGAATGTTTTTCTTTGTGTTCTTTGTCTTTGTGACCTCTTGTTTCCTGTTTTATTTTGAAATCCCTGTGTTCCATGTGGTGTTTCCTGCCCTCCCCTCTGTGTGCCTCTGATGATGATTCCCTCCACCTGTGTGACTGTCTCACCTGTGCTTCATGTTTCCCCAGGGTATTCAGTCTCTGTGTTCCACTTTGTCTGTGTTGGGTCATTTCTCTTTCATGTTTCACCACGTGTGCATGTTCTGAGCATCCTCAGTGTTCCTCCAGCGTTTTCTCCAGTGATTATAGGTAGTTGTCTGTTTTTTGTTGATCTTTTTAGTGATTTTGATTCATACTTTGTTTTTGAGTTTGTAGAGTTTTCTTTCTTTGTTCTCCAGTTTTGATTTGTAACTTTTGGTTAGAGGTTTTTGTTTTGCATTTTGAACTTTTTGCATAGGATTGGTTTTTGGCTTTTGATCCCCTTTTTGTTAGTTTATAATAAAACCTTTTTGTTTAATTTGCTGTTAGGTCCTTTTCCTTGTTTTTTGTTAGTTATCTGGGTTTCAAACCGTGACACTTCCTCTGTTTTTCCTGCAAGGATTGCATCTAAAAACTTCCATTGTATATGACAATAAAGACCTTCTTCTTCTAATTCTTCTAATTCTTCTTGTGTAGCCTTTTCTTATTCCTATCATTCATAAACCTCAACAAATTTTGGTACAACCATTTCTGTAATTCAAGCCCTTTGGAACTTTGGAACAAAGCTAGAAGGATGTTTACATAGTTTTCTAGTACAGAACATTAGCTTTCTAAGTTGTAAACCTCTCCATGGTCTACTTAACTGATGATATGAAGTGTCATCCTATTTGGGAGAACTAATATGCTAACAGAATCAAAAGATTCAAAAAATGATAACTACACATCTTCAAACTAGAAAAGCACTCGGAGTGCGCAGACCTCCACCAAGATACAATGCTGGATCACCACGCACTCCGATATGACGGCCGAGCCTCCGCTCATATCTGTCCATGTGAAAAAGTTCTCTGCTGACATTGCAAGAGAAGCTGGGTAATGTAGTGACATAGGCTTGAAAAACAATGACGTCAGTTTGCAAATAAACTACAATTCCCATAATGACGTAAAGGGGGCTGATTTTTTTTTTTTTTTTAAATGGCCCAATGTTAACTTATGGGATTTTTCACAAATTTGGGGAATTTTTTTGCATCCAGACAGATATGCAGATCACCACCTAAATGTAACGGCTTCTTCCTTGGACCAAACCACACCTCTGGTAAAATTTTCCTGTAAATCCATCCAGAAGTTTTTGCGTTATCTTGCTAACAAACAAACAGACAAACACACAAACAGACCCTGGCAAAAGCATTACCTCCTTGGCGAAGGTAATAATTTTCACAAAATGTCTGCCAAACTGTTTTCATAGGGACCAACTTGAGCTTTGTAAATTATCCAGATATCAGGGCAATTTTTCCATTCTTGAGCAGTATAAACAACTCCCCTACACCTCATTTGTTCTTGAATGACTGCACAAATCTCAAAAGACAGATATCTGTAAAACAGGGCACTGAAGGCTAGATTTGTTATGCTTTTGTTTTGTATTATTTATTTTGGCAGGTCAGACGTTTAAAGGGAACTTTCTCTGCAGTTTGATCCCCCTCACAGGTTTATACAAGCACTGAACTGAGGCCCTCAAAAATCAAGCAGTGGCTGTTTGTAGCAACATTTCCTTGACTGGTTATCTGCCTCATGGCCTGGCTCCGGGCACAGCAGTTCAGAGGGGACAGAGATGGAGGGGTGAGGGGTGACGTGTGAGTGAGTGGCTCCATGTTAAGTGATGAGAAGTGATGTCAGGTACGACGAGGTAAACAGCCCGTTGGAATGGGATAATGGGAAAAAGCTGGCCTTGATAGGAGAGCTCTTACAGAGAGTCAAAAAGACAGATTGATTTTAAATGGGAAAGGAGCAGTGACACTGAAGAACCAGCTCTTCGTTTCCCCTGACTGAAAGAGTTATAGAAACTCAGAGGGAGTTGAAGGACTGAGGACAGACAATTTTCAAGGGCAGAGGTACAAGCGGAGTAATTCATTGAGCATTTCATACACTACTCGCGGTGTGATTGCATAAGCGGAGAATTAATGGTGACTTCACCAGAAAACCCATGTTCCTAAATTTGGATTTCTTTGCTTTACTTTACCAGAAGGAACAGTCTGAAGCGTTTTCACTGGACACTCCGTTGTTGAGGTAGTTTGCTATATGGTAGCACAATGACTTGCAGTATCGCTATCTCAATTTGAGCTTTTCACAATAAAGAAATAGTAATCATCTAAATTTATCCAAACGAATAAAAAAGTCTGAAACAAAAGTGTGAAATTAATCCCTTAATGAAAGGACAATGCTAAGTAAAGGGACTCCTAATCTCAATTTTCCCACAGTTCATTAAGTAGTGAGAATTCCCACATTAGCTGACACAGCTTACCACCTTCAACAGACCCAGGCTCTGTACATGCAAGCTCCAGGTGGTGACAATGCTGATGCTGATGCTATCTTTACAGACAAATGACCCCTCACACAACATAGGTTGGTGGTCTGCAAATGCGAGGAATTCAGTGTGGTTATCAAGTGAAAACCTCCTTTCATAGGTGTCTGGTGAGATAAGTCTTAAGACATGCCTAAAGCTGCATTTCCACCAGTCACTCTGGTTCAGTTTGTTGCACAAATGCAGGTGTTTCCACAGTCAGAAAAGGTGAGAGGCATCAAATAAAATAATCAGTGCCGTCCCCATTTGGCATCCCTCTAAGAAGGTGCCAAGCGTACTGAGCTGACCCCAATAAATGGAGCTAAAAATACTGCAGTCTGTTGATTGGTTGCAAGAGCCATCACTTTACATTCAACAGCAGCTAAAATGACAACACACAACACACTAACTTTAAATCACCCGTGGATTCTGTGAAGACTGTCGGCAGGAAACAGGAAACTGGAAGTCCCCCACTGTCGCTCTTTGTTTACAGTGTTGCACTCTACTTCAGATGCTGCATTGTGGAGACGGTTGCACTGCTACATGTCATCACAGCAGGGCAACCCTCTCCTTCTAGCTGGCAGTGGAAAAGCAAGAGAGATCATGGCTTAACACTCCAAACCGTACTGAAACCAACCAGACCACTCAGAGGAAACACAGCTGAAAAAGTCAAACAGTGACCAGAGGCCCTTCCCTCCATATTAACCCCTATTAGCTCTCTTCATATATATCATGCTTATACAATTTGGTTTTTTTTTTATCATCACCAACCAAACAACATCAAAACTTTAAATAAACCCAAGCTCTGTACATGCCATTCCTGCTGCTAAAAATTACACATAAAAACTGCAAGGATAAAAGAATAGAGAACCAACAGACAGAGAAAAGTGTAAAGAAAGCTGAGGAAGAGGACAAGACCAGGCTTTTGCTTACATCCCCTTATGACTTTACTTTTAAAGAAGGAGAAGAGGAATGAAAAGAATAGAGCAAATAAGCAATTTTGCCCCCTGTCTGATTTCAGTGCTTAATTTGTCATCTTCTTTATAATCTTTTGCAAACTCCATCCCTGCACAGCAAGCTCTTGGCACTGTTGATCTTATAATGGACCCTCTGGACTCCACTCCTAGATAAAGCCCAACTTTTTCCCCCAAGGCTGCATATCTGTTTTTTCTTTCATATACCTCCTCTACTGAGTCTTCCCAGAAAACCGTCAATTCTGCATAATAAACTATCCACAGGCTTGTAGACTGTAAGACTATGACAGGCCTCAGGTTACTGTAACCTAGCTACTGTGGAACAAAAGGTATATTTTGCAAACAAGCAATATTTTCTTACTCAGCACATGTACACTTTACACACTCTCACACCCTCTCATGCAATCAGACATATCTTGTTTATTCATTTTGATTTTCATTGCTCTTGCTTTTAGTTTGTGTTCACTGTTTTTTATTTTTGATTCATTACACTTTAGATTCTTGTTCATACAGCTTAACATGAAAAATATGTTTAATTTTGCCCCCTTTAACTGCTAAACATAGCCTGACTGTGTTTGTATCTCTGATTTTATTTGTTAAATTCAGTTCTTCAGCACCATTGTCACTGAGGGTTCTCCCTTAATGTGCTCTCAGAGAATTTAGATAAATAAATGAACTTATGCCATCTATCAGCTACATGAATCAACTGTTGTATATTAAGTGGGGAAAATGCTAGATCTGTTTTGGATTCATGAAAAAAATGCTAATAGCAAATACGTATTCTTCATTAACAGGTTAATTAATTACATTTCATACTATTACTGTGTTTAATTAGTATGTAGAGTTCCAAAAATCTACAAAAGGACCTAGCCAAATGTTAGCTCAAATCACTTAGCTAACGATAAAATTACCTATCAGTTATGATACATGACAAGATTGTGTAGCATCTGTTCAGCCATCTGAAGACTAAAGCACTCTTTACACCACACTTATCTACTTGCATTTAATTCACACACTGATGTTTAAGATTGCAAAGCAAAGGGTTCATCAGTTTAAGCTATTCATATTCGTAGGTAGTCTTGCAAATAAACACCACCCATTATGCCATATTGGGAGAAAATAGGCATGAAGTGTCAGCCCAAGTACACAACAAAATATGTGCAAAATCTGAAAGATGCTTGACCACTGATTAAATGGATGACACCTAGCAGATTCAGACTAATACCTTACAGTATTTAAAAAATAATACATTCAAGTAGTCTTTCCCAAACTGAACATTGCAGAGGTCCAAATCTAAACCTTACATTTTCTGTGGCCAATCAAAACAAGTAGTTCTTGAATTTTGTGATCATTTGAAAAATACAGTATATTCTCATACAAAAAATATATTATGGTTCTGATAGGTATTGTAATACCCTCTCATGGCCCACCTATACAGTACAGCCAGGACCCACCATGGGGCCGCAGTCCACACTTTGGTAGGTGATTCACAAACCAGAATTGCAAAGCTATGTAGCAGTTCATTGACGAAACTGACTGTCACCTTTAACAGCTGATATATTAACACAGCCTCATAATCACACCTGTTCATGATTTAAAACTAACAGTAAAACACATTTTATCATGTAGGCAGTAGATTAAACTGTGTAATCATCTTAGATGCACCATTACAGACAATAAAGCTTCATGTTGATTGGGGTGTAAGAAAATATCAATACAACAACATGTTGCTATATTTTTTGGAACAGTACTGTAACAATGTCTTGTAAGGCAATGTAAATATTTTATTAGTTTAAAATCTCTAGAAATTTGGCAAATTTGTTTTGCATTGTGGTTCAGCCTCTGTCCATTAGTTGGTGGCAGACATTCAGCCATTTGACACTCAGTCTCCTTGTTACATTAATTATCATTTCTGTCACTGCGACAGAGTAAGTTTATCCTGTTAGACGGGCCATGCTTTATACACATAGAACTAGAAACTGTTTTTTATTAATATAATATTATTGGTTCCTAAACCTATAAAAGATGTTTCCAAAATAGACCATTTTGCGTCAGAAAACACTGAAATATTGCCCTGCTTATAGGATCATATCATGCTATATCAAATCCTCACTCTTGTAAAGAAATACATATCATATAGCCAGAATCTTGACAATACATAACCCCAGTGTTGATGCTGACAGCCTAAGAATTAATCTCATTCTAAAATATCAGTCAATCTTTATTTTTATTATGCCAAATCGTAACTGTTATTTCAAGATGCTGTACAAAAGAGTAGGTCAGTGGCATGCTCTTCTTTTTAACAACTATCTTTTATTGAACTCTATCTTATTTTAATTGTTTTTTTATATCTTATTTTCATTCCAAACCAAAAATAATCCACCATGAGTACTGCATTTTGCCAAAACTGGCAACAGTTACGGTGGCAAGAAAAAACATCTGCTTAGCAGAAACAGACTCATGTTGAACAGCCATCCACCGAAACTGTGCTGGGGTCATGAGTTGGCTGAGGTAGAATGGCACACACGAATTCATGTTGACCGAACTATATTTTTCTTTATCATATTCTTGTCCATAGAATTTAAAATTATTGGAGCATAACCCTTTGGGATGCGGCATCTCGTTTTCAAGAAGGTCCCCTTCTACACATGGTTGTAAAGGTAGTTCTTTGGCTGAAGACCTACCTGAAGTGGACCTCCTCCTGACTGAGGACATGGCAGAGACTTTCTGTGCTTTTCTCTGAGATGACATTGTTTGTCTTCATTTAAACCTGCAGATTAAAAAAAAAAAAGAAATGTAAAAACAGTTTTGCCACACATTATGTTGATAGATAAGTAGACAGATGTATTGTGAGATAGGAGAAGGTTGGTTGGCCATCACTTGAGCAGAAAAGGAACAAACACTGTTTTTTGTATATTCTCAAAGCCCTTACTAACAGGCTACCACCCTACCTCACAAACCTCTTAATGTTTTAGGATTGCTCCTACATGACTCCTTCTTCTGGTTCACTCACTCTGAAAGTTCCTCAAGTCTACACTGAACTTGTAAATTGATATTTTCCTTTGAAGCCCCTCATTCATGGAATTCCCTTCAACAAACCCTAAAGACAACAGCCTTTCCCTCTCTTACAGAGTTTAAGACTTTGGTTACTGACCACTGTTTCTCTGTTTGTAACTGTTTTAATTGATTCCTTTGCTGTTGCGATTGGTTGTGTTTGTTTATGGTTTTTTACAATGTCTGTGATCTCGACGACATTGAAAATGAGGGAAACCTCAATGTCTTTTTGAGAATAAATAAAGGTTTGAATTAACTGCTAAACTGATAAATATATTTCTCACTTATTCATTCTCATGCAGCTCTGATGGCAAGCTAATACTGATAAACCTGTAGCATGTAGGCTAGGCACAATTAACAACATTAGCTAGCTATTGAAGGGGCCATTTAAGCTTACAAAGAGGTAAGACAGATAATAACCTTATGATTTAAACTTCCAACCAATCATTTGACACTGCTAATACCACATAAACACAACTCAGGTGATGGACATCTTAAACCCACCTGTCCCTTCTCCCCGCGTCCTGCTCACACCAGTGTCGGAGGAAACCAAATCCCAGGGGGGCTAGAGAGGTATGGGGGAAATTGAACAAATCCTGTTGACTCATGAAAAATCACAGCTCTACATCATTAAATCACATCTACATTCGATATATTGGAAATATTCAACAACAACAAAAATTTGGAGAAAAAAAATTAAAAAGGGAAGTGGGGCACATGGCCTTGGCTGAATGACATGTCCTGTGGCTAAAGGTGGGCAAACATAATGGCATTTCCCTTTGCAGGGGATTTTTTATTCTAGACTGATGATGTGTCAGGCCCTGATCTATTTATCTTTTAATCTGCACACATCTTTATTTATGCAACAGTATTATTTTTTTTAATAGCTTTTCCATTAAAATTCATGTTGGGACTTTAAATGAAATAAAAATATTAAGCTAGGGTAACAAAAAGGTAGAGGTGGCTGAGTACAGTGGGTGAAAATGAAAATTTAATGAACAAAAGAGTGAAAACACTTTTATAAGTCTGAAAACAAATTTCCATTTTGGAAAACAAAATTACATTAAGGGCAACACTTTTGCAGAAACAATTTTACAAATCTTGAAACAGATTTACATTTTCAGAACAAAAATTCATTAGCGAACCACTTTTACAAGCACTGAGACAAACATATGAGTGGCAGAACATTTCAACAAGTTTCAAAACAGTTTTAGAAAAGATGGGATGTTGCAGAAAAGACATGAACCAAAATTGTTCTGCTAATGCTATTTTGTTTCTAAATACATACATTTGTTTCAGGATGTGTAAAAGTGTTTCTTCTTTATGTAAATTTATTTTCAGAGCTGTATGATTGTTTTTGCAAAAGTGTTCACTAAAAGAAGTTTAGTTTTCCCAAATGTAAATTTGTTGCAAGACTTAAAAAGTGTTTCACATTTTGTAGTTTTTTTGCATCTCCAAGCCATCACACATAATAGTTTGAATTCAATGAGGAAACCACACAAAGTAAAACAAATGTATAAAAAAAATGTTATGTATGTATGTATATAAATAGTATGTCAATATGTCCTGCATAAAAGTATTTACTTACAATAAATACAGTAAATATAAACACATTTTTAAATAATTACTTTCTTTATGTATTAACCTGTTAGTAATTACTTCATACTTTGACATAAAAACACAAGTGCCTTCAACAAAAGAACACATTTTACTGCCATGCCTTTGGGAATGTTTGTGTATATTAGACTTGAACTTGCACTTGTGACAAGATTTCAATATCTAAGACTTTTACAGAAATTTATTTTGGTATTATTGTTCAGCACTCTTCATGTTGTTTAATTGTGTTTTTTATCAGTTTACAAAATGCAAAGAGAGCAAACAGAAGAACGATATGAACTGAAGTCAGTCATTGGTGTGACTACCCTTTTCCTTTAAAGCAGCATTAATTGTTACAGGTAGATCTGCACAAAGCCAGAGATGTTTTTGGACAGTCAGGTGCACAATTAGCCAAATATACCAAACAGGTACCAATAATGATCATCTTCATACTGTAACACAGTCATTGCCTGAAACTTTTGCCTGCCGGAAGCTCAGAGGGGATTGAGCTTTTTCTGTCGCTGCTCCTAAATTGTGGAACAAGCTTCCCCTCCACATTAGACAAGCGTCCTCACTGCCCATTTATAAAACTCATCTTAAAACCCATTTTTAATCCTTGGCTTTAAACCCCGCATGAACCTCTGCTCCCGTTTTAGTGTTTTATGGTTTGTTTTTAGTTACTTGTTTTTATTGTTTTTGAATTGTTTTTAAAAACAATGAAACAATTATTTTAGTGTTTAAACCTGCTCTATTTTATCCATTGTTTTAAATTGTTTTATGTCTGCGTTGTTTTGTTTATTTGTGTACAGTTCTTTGTTTCAGCTGTGGTTGTTTGTAAAGTGCTTTATAAGTAAAGATGAGTTGAGTTGAGTTGAAACAAAAAACTGCTGTGGTGTAGGTTTAAGACTGAGTGAGGGGCAGCCAAACTCTGGATTGGTGAGGGTCTGGAGGACAGTGACATGTTCACCAGTCTTACAACACAGCAACAAGACACAAGGTCATCATACTACATCAGCACAGTCTCTCCCAGGCAATGATTTCAACCTAGACTGGGGTTTCAAGAGGTGCAGCTTAAGCTCGTCTGAACTGGCACAAATCAGGCAGCATTAAGGACTTTGCACTCAGTGGTTGGAAACTTGGTGCAGCAGATGAAAGACATATCATGCTTCCTTTTGAAATTGGAAGATATCATGATGTACCATCAACTCAGAACTGGCTGAAACCAGTGAGACCCAGATACACCAGTCTACTGTCTGGAGAAGTCTGACCAGAGGAGAAGCAAAAAGCCTACCTCTAACATGGAAACAAGGCCAAGCAATTCAACTAGCACAAAAATATAAGAAGGGTGCGGAAAATATGACAGCAGGTGCTCTGGACTGATAAGTCAAATTTTAAAATATCTGGCTGTGGCAGGAGGCAGTTTGTTCACTGAAGGGCTGGAGAGCATTACAATAACGGATGTCTGCAGGCAACAGGAAAGCATGGTTGAGATTCTTTGCAAGTTTTGGGCTGCATTTCTGCAAATGATGTTGAGGATTTGGTCAAGATTAATTGTTTCCTCAAGGCTGAGAAATACAATACAGTACTTAAACATCAGGAAGGCATCTGACTGGCCCCAGTTTTTTGTGGGGCAATGCCCCAAAACAAGCAGCCAGTATCAAAATGAACTGTCACCAGCCTAAAGAACAAGGAGTCCTGGAAGTGATGGCATGTCCCACACAGACGGTTGATCTTAAATTCATTGTCTGTGTCAGAGACAGAAGGATTATAGCCAGCCCACATCCACACGAGATCTGTAGTTAGTTCAGTGGTTGTTTTGAGCAACCTGCCTGGCAAGTTCATTAAAAAAACATGCAAGAGGAACTGATGCTGTTTTGAAATTTTCATTTTTAATTGAAATCTTTAGGTACTTCTCTTTAACAGAGTGTTCTTATTCAGCAGCACCTTTTCACACCTGCATTAAACTTTTACACAGAACAGTGCATCATGTTTATATGATGATGATGTTTGGTTTGGCACCGGTCCCCAATCTGGACAGAGCTCAATATTTATACAAGCTTTCCCAGCATGGAGACTTTTAAGAATAGCCCTACTGGTACTTACTAGCTTCAGACTCCACACCTGAGACCCCCCCTCAACACAACTCTCTACTCCTAAGCTCCTATAACCTCCTGTTGATGTCCTGTCTCACCTCTTGTTGTTTCACTTGCTAAATCCAGACTGTCTCTGACCTCCTCCCATATTTACTCCTGTGCCTCTTTTGTGATTTTTGTTTGGACTCATCCTGTTGCTCATCCTGTTACTAATCCAAAAAGCCCTTTGTCTGGCTCACCCTAAGTCTATAGTCATATGACTATAGTAATTTACTGCTTGCTATTTCAATACAATATGAAAACAATGATGGAAACAAATCAAACTCTGATTAATTGACTACTTGAATTGAGAGCTTCAAAAACTTTTTCACAGCAGACCGGCTGATAGATTGCACAGGGAGGCACACAACTGGTTACCCTGATAATTAATTACCCATTGCAGCAATTAAAGCAATGCACTACAGCCAGTAATGGTGTTCTTTGCATCTGATTTAACAAGTCAAAATGTCTGCAACACAAAATAAAGGTTTATCTCCTCTTTGAAAAGAAGCGCTAAATTATAAATGTTCCTAAATATTCTCAAAGTACTAAGTTTTTATGAAAAACTGAAGTAAGGCTACTGAGTCAGACTGGATTTATTAGCTCAAAATATGACCAGGAAGATATTTCTGAAAAACGATCTGCTGTAACGCTTATGTAACCCTCTTCCTGTGCCAGTTTGTCCCAAGATTCAGCTGATAAATGTTTAAAAAAATATCATGACTCAATAACTTTTTTTCTGTGGGTTTTTAAGGTATGTTTCATTATAAGCCAAGTTTTCAAAAGATAATATAAAATCCTCCAGCCTTAAAAAGGCCAGGACCCTCACTCCCATCAGTCACATGAAAAGAATAAGAATCAGCATTTGCCCTGTAATGTGGAACAATCTGGCTGCCGGATTAAGAAGGTCCTATTTCCCTCAGCATCTTTCAACATCTAATGCCCTGCAGTAACACAGTATTTTGTCCTTGTCTGTATGATTGTTTTGTTTTTTTTAATGCACTCTGCACTCAGTAGTCCAGAACTGTCTCCAAGTTGCATTTTAGAGGCATCTCTGGAAAGTGCTGTTGCCCCCTAGTGATGACATGTAGAACAGCAACTTGTCATCCAGAGTTGTAAGTCAGACATTGATGGGGCGTGAAATTGTAAAATAAACCGAAGGATCAGCAAGCTTTATCTAATTTGGAGCAGAATAATTTTTATCCCCAGCAGGACTCAAGAGCAGGGATTTTTCTTTGAAGCAGAGACACTAAGGCAAAAATAAAACTTTATGGCCTTTTCAGCAAGAAATTAATGTTTTATTATGACAGTATAAACAGCATTTGGATTTTATGGCACAAACTAGTACAATATTTATGGCTCCTTTAAACTATTTTGAAACCCTAATTTAAGACTGTTAACGAGCCAAATAGGACAAACAACACTTTTCTCTATTGCAAGTCTACAGAGGTGTGGCATATTCACCTTTTCCCCCTCTATAATGTGCTAAAATGAGAATATTTTTAATGAGACTGCTGTTTTTCAGAATCATAACAAGCCAGGATGTTCAACTTTAATTTATCAACAGGATATCAAGGCAGGTTTTATTACTGAGAGAAGAAGAGGGAAGCAGACATTAGAAAACATACATATGCATACAGACAGAAAACCGCCTGCTGTATGAGCACACTGTTCATTTTTCTGAAGCAGCTCCCAAAATAATCCAGATAGAGGTGATCTTAGCATGATGCCATCACATTTTAATATCTCCACAAGTAAAATTAGGAATTTTAAGTAAATAAAATAACAAAAACAACAAATTTAGACCCTTTAATGATCTGCTGTAACCCTGAATAATTCTGATCTACCATGATTTCTAAAGTTTGAGGGGAATATTATTCCACTTACGTTCACTTTGGAGGCTGTGGTCTGCTTGTTTCTGCTGCTAACTATAATGCATTCAGCAAAGGTATCTTTAATACAGTCATCCCATGTTACTATGTAAGCAGTAGAAAAAAAAAACAGCTCCAAGGTGACTGGTGCTGCAAGACACAAAGTTGAATCAACATCTCTGGACTAGGGACGAGCACTGGTTAGGAGTTTGTAATGGCGAGCTTCTGGCAATAAAATATGGGTATGTGTTGATACAATATATCGCCATAACTCACAATCATTTTTTTCTTACCAAGCAGTCTATCTTTATTTATTCTATATCCAGTACCCACAATATTGCATCATGCATAAAAAATACAGTTTATAATCAGTGTTGTTACAGAGCATGGTCCCTTCAACATAGCTAAACTTCATTATCTGTCCCAGTGACAGAAATCGTAAAAATCACTGTAATGACGAGACAGAGTCATATGGATTTATGCCAACCAGCAACAAGAGGCTGAATTACAAACCAAAAAAGTGTCTCAAATTTCTTGAAATAATAAACTACTTATCAACTATCAATACTGTGCAATAAAATTTCAATACAATGTCTTGTCGTAAAATATCGGGATATATTGGTGTATCTGTTTTTGATGTTCACCAATCTGAACCACAAAACAGATTGTTTTGCTCCCTTTAGCTACTATTAACCGAATGTCTGAGCTAAAGATGCTGAGCTTTCTCTGCCATCTTCTTCAGTGTGCAGACATTGTCCTCCAGCAAATGAAACACACATTATCAGCAACAGACGCTTTATAATATTGTCTGTGTCACGAGAGAACATTGACACTCTTTTTTCTCTGAGTGAAAATTTAAGGGCTGTACCTGTAAAAGTGTTCATTTATCACAAGTTCAGGGACAAACACAAATGCTACCAAACACTTCTACTGACATGTTAAAATTGTCCCCACATACCATGCAATTTAAACCGACTGACTTAAGCTCTGAAATATGTTAGAAATCTTAACACTGACAACTCTATATCTTTCATGTACATTACATCTTTATTTATATGTCAGTTTACAGTATCCATTCTCATCCATAGACATGATAAAGCCACTCTTTTATGTTAAGACAACCGTGTTCTTTCATTTAATTAAGTAAAAACAATAATGTAATAATGGCACAAACATAACAACTGACCTTTGATGTTATTTGATGCACGCCTCATCTTATAATACAGTAAAAATGAGATATTGCAGTTGATCTGAAGAATACACATAGGACATTTAAGTGTAAAACAGACATTATGGAAGTACAGTGACAGTATAACAAAGAAAATGTAAAGGCATTGAATCTGCATTGCACATTTTTGTTGACTGAATGGCAGTAACAGAGGTAAAATTTTAAAAAATAAATAATGATCCACAATGAATAAGGCAGAGTTGATACTGTATGTCCATAATTCTATATATTTCTAAGCTTAACATATTCTTTATGATTGAAATACAGTATAATCTTTATTTGGAGGTTACTGAACATTTGTAAGAGAAATCATTTTCAGCTGACTGAAAATGATAAAGTTATTTAATTCAATATATTCTTACAGTAGGATTGATCTTGCAGTTGTGCATGAAAATACAGTTTTATCAAAGTAAACAGTTTTTACATCTTTTTGGTAATTAAACATGAACATGTCACAAGCAGAAAGAAGGTTGTGCATGGAATTGCTCAGAGAGCAGCGGGGATATGAAAAAATAAAAAAAGGAGAACCCTTCTGATGTCAGTGAAAGGACATGGCACTATGGAAACAAACATGCATGGACATCCTCTTTGACACTCTGCACCTGTCCCACTTACACACACCTGTTCACCTCTGATGAGCGTGTGGGTTTACAGGTCAGACGTAAGCTGTCCTTCACTCTGAATGTACCTCATGATGGACTGAACCACCTCAGATGTGGTGCCCTGACCCCCGATATCAGCTGTGTGCAGCTGCAAGACAAAGACACAGAATATCATTTAAATCACGGGCTCTGTGATGGATTCCAACTTGTACAAAAACAATGTAAAGGTAATTTAAAACCAAGAAATATTTGAAAAATAAACACTGACAGAGAGTAAAGTAACAACTTCCAACTGTCAATGTACGAACAACCAGGAAAAGTTTTAGTTTTTTACCTCCACCAAGGAGGTTATGTATTGGCCTGTGTTTCTCTGTTTGTTTGTTGGCAAGATTACCCAAAAACTACTGGACTGATTCAGCAGGAGATGTCAGTAATGGCCCAACTTAAAAATATGCCAGATAACTGCCATAAGTGAATGATCATTTTTGCTCAACAATTGTAAAACTAACTACAAAGCACTCGGAGAGCTCAAACCTCCGCCACGGTAGCACACATATTGCTCTTACATCTATAAGCAATAGTTCCATGATCAAGATACCATCATAATATGATTCCTTGACCCTGAAAACCCACACCCAGCACTCCAAATCATGTTGACATCATTATTAGTTAGACAGTTATTGAGCAAAAACAATTGTTTGGTAATGGTGGTTATCTGGATCACCAACAAAATCTACTAATTTCTAAATTGGGCCATTACCATCATCTTCTGAAAATTTTAGCAAAATCCGTCCAGTAGTTTTTCCGTAATCTTGCTAAACAAACAAACAAACAAACATACAGGGCCAAAAACATAACATCCTTGGCTGAGGTAATAATGATATCAACATGATCCTTAGTGCTAGGTGTGGGTTTTCAGGGCCGAGGAATCATATTATAATGGTTACTTCATCATGAACTGTTGCTCATTGTTGTAACAGTAATGTGTGAGCTACCTTGGCGGAGGTTTGCGCTCTCCGAGTGCTGTCTCATCTGGTTATGGCTGACATGATGGGAAAAAAATGAACAAGGAGCTCAAGTAATGTTTCAAAAAAGGCTGTCTTTAAGTACAGGGATAAATAAGGTGTTTGACTATCACTGGGTGTTATACCTTTTGTTTGCTATTTTGTCTCTCATTTAGCCATCTTTCCTTTTTTGTAAATGACAATGCAAATCTGGAGGTGTTTGTGTCTTGTTAAGGGTGTACAAAAGTATTTGTAATAGAAACTCAGATCAAGTATTGTATATTACATATTGTATAATTAATCCCTGTATACAACATACATCTAAGTATGTACACATATAATCTTTATAAACATAAATTAAGATATGGTTTTATATGGTTTGTAAATTTGACTGACTTTCTTTTGGGTAAAATAAAAACCCTCTTTCTTTAAATTATTCCTGTGTCTTGAGCCTGTACTGGTTGGTCCCCTCCAATCCCATAAGCTTGTAGTTGAGAGAACTTGCACAATGCTAACTTCCGCATTGGCCTACAAAAAATACTCTTTTTAGACCTGCCAAAAAAAAAAAAAAAACTGAGCTGAAGAGGTGAAAAAACTGCGTGATACAATAATGTAATAGCTCAGAGTTTTCAGTCTTGCCCTCATGTTTAAAGCTACCTTGTTCCTACATACTGTGGAGTCAAATTTCAGATTTCGCCTTACAGGGTCTTTAAGCAATTTTTAATTGCAATATGTTTTCAGTGTTGTGTAATATTTTTTGTGTGACATTTTTTGCTTGCTTTTTCTTACATGGTTCAAAAAACAAAATCTCATAAGAACAAAAGCTGCAGCCTAGTGTGAGAATCAGATCAGGTTTAAAAATGCTCATGGGCCGTAATTAATTCCACCCTGTGTAAAATCAGATAGCATACAGTGTAGCACTTAATAAGAGCTTTGTGACATCAAAAGCATACAATGGGGCTTTGTGAGAGCGTTTTGTGATGCCCACTAGGAAGTGTGCCAGACCTGTCACCAGGGCCTCTAAGCCTCTGTCAAACAACAAAGACCCAGCAGCTCTGTGGCAGGGAGACAGGTGAAGGGAGAGGCCTATTAGTGAAGGAAGACTTACCCGGGTTTCATTCATGGTGGTAAGGACAGCCTTTCTGATGGAGCTTGCATGATCATAAAGCCTGAAGAGAAGAGTTATTCAGATTACTGGTCTGCTGCATTTGCAAACTTAAGGGTACTTATGATAAGCATTTTAGTTGTAAAAGCTTACTTAAGGTGGTCCAGCATCATGCAGCTGGCGAGCAGCATGGCAGTGGGGTTGGCAATGTTCCTGTTTGCAATACTTTTCCCTGTGTTCCTGGTTGCCTGACAATACCGGAAAAATTAGGGCAGGAACAGAGCACAGGTCACAATGGTGATTCACGTAATTTTCCATTCTTCTAAAATAGAACAGAGGGGATGGTGTGCTAACAACCATGAAGTGCCAAACACTCACCGTTTCAAAGACAGCATAGTCACGGCCGTAATTAGCCCCCGGCACAAGGCCAGGCCCTCCCACCAGGCCTGCACACACGTTGCTCACTATGTTCCCATACAGATTGGGCATCACCATCACATCAAACTGCTGGGGATTAGACACCAGCTAATAACACACAAAAAAATAAAGAATATGAATAAAAGCATAGAGGAGCTTTAAAAAATTAAAGCATGTATGGTTTCCTCTTTAGTCACCTGCATGGTGGTGTTATCCACAATCATGCTTTCAAATGTGATATCTGGATAACCGGAGGCCACTTCTCTGCAACACTCAAGGAACAGACCATCACCCAGCTTCCTGTTAGAGCAGAGAGTCCACACGAAGGTAATTATGATCCATTCTTTCAAATTAACAAAACTAACTACACAGCAAAAAACAACATTGTAAATAAAAACTATGTTAGCAGTAAAAAAAAAAAAAAATCTTATCTTCTAACTGATATTTAGATAAAACAGTGCTGTGTGTTCACAAAACTAACATTCTTTGTCTTTGCCAGTTTCAAAGTTAGATGAGCTTCATGACAGCAGAAAACTTTTATTCATCCTTTTATTGATTACATTTTACAGATTATTTTTGATAGATTTAAATTTTTTATTAATGTCAGACAAATATCTTCGTAAAATATCTTACACACATATAGTGCTCAGCATAAATGAGTACACCCCTTCAGATTTGTCAGAAAACCTTTAGTTTCCTTTCAAAATCAACATTTTCTATGGCACACTATACCACAAAATACTCCCCCAAATGTGGGCCATTGATTGCAAACAAAATTTTTTAAGTTGTACACAAAAAGGTATTTTTCTCAATTTAAGATCAGGATGAAAAAATAAGTACACCCCAATCAAAGGGGTGGGAGAGAAGCTAAATTGTAGTTATCACATTAGCCTTATTTTCATCTTAATAGGGGGTGTACTCATTTATGCTGGGCACTGTATGTATGAAATATATAATGGTTCAGTGTCTCAAAAGTACATAAAAAAACCATGATCAGTTAGGTCGTACTCTTGTTTTAGCAATAGTTATAAATATCTGAAATAAAATAAAACCTAAGGGAAGTAAGAAAGTTTATCTGTTTTATCCTAAAATGTTAATTGTGGCAGTTTACTATTGACAAATGCAGTAAAAAAATTCCATTTCGTAAACGTCAACAGTGATGAGCACCCATGTTTCTCCTTTGATAGCAAATTCCTAATGAGAGTCTTTTTACCAGCCACCACCACTGTATTATGTACTTATACTTTCTGCTGGGCTTAATGTATACATCCAAGGTGTAATGAGCTTATAGTCAAGGGTAATTTACATTTAAGTGTCTTGGAGGGTTTCATGAACTCTTATGAAGAAGTCTCTGATAACTTTGCAGTCCCGAGAACATGAGAATGTTTTGCATTTTGATTTCTAGTTTCTGCGGTTTAAAGGCAGGTCATGATCATAATTGAATCTGCCAAGGAGGTTATGTTATTGCCAGAGTCTGTCTGTTTGTTGATTTGATCTGTGTGTTCTCAGGGGATTCTGATGAAATTTTCAAAGAATGCTTGTCATGGTACAAGGGAGAAGTCAATAGATTTTGGTGTTTATCTGAATACAAATTCATTTTTTTTTTAAATATTTGTAAAAAATGGTGCAAGCAAAGCTGTTAACATTTTCATTAATAACTTGGCTAACAATGTCAGAAATGCCTTGGCAGTGGTTTGTTCTCTCTGCCCACTTCTTGTGCACCAATCTCTGGACAAAGGACATTATAACATCTTTTAAACAAAACTCCATCTATGGGAACTGGTACCTTTCCATTGATATCACCTTATTACAGTCCATTTTTAGAGGATATTTTGGTAAAATTTCCTGAGATCTCTCTCTGGACCATTAAAATATATAGAGAAAATATAAAAACTAAACTTAAAACTATTAAAATCTACACTCAATATAAGCATTTTCACAGCAAGACTACACTAAACTAACAAATCCAATGAAAGGTCATCACTGGATGGTTAGCTGATGCATACTATGCACAAATGTAAATGTCCAGTGTGGGCTTGCATCTGATCCAAGCTCTTTGCAAATGTCTTGCCCACTCTCTCGCCATTTTACTATCCTCTGTCCTTGCCTCTATCTATCCAACAAAGGCAAAAAAAGCCCCCAAAATTATTCAAAGAAAGAGCTCAAATCAAACTAGAGAGAAGTCGAAAACTACTATAAACTTAAATAAATGTATAATTCCCCGCACCAAGAAACTCAAAATATTATATAAGGTTTGGGAAGCTTGACAGCTCTGGTATTACATCAGCCTTAGAGAAACTCACATAATGTTGGCCTTGTGTACTGCAGTGACCTTACGCCGGCCTTTCTCCTTGGCCAGTTTGAAAGCGTACTCAGCGATTCGGAGGGAATTGTTCCTGGTGATGATCTTGAGACTCTCAACTACTCCTGATACACTCTAAAAGAAGGCAGAGAGAAGTGAGACTGAAACACAACAAGAGTTCATGTAGATTGAGCTTTTTATCAAAACAACATATTTTACAGGTGCTTCTAAAACAAGTGAAACCTTCATATACTTTAGATTCATCACACATATATGTTTCAGCCTTTATTTGTTTAAGGGCAACCACAACATCTTAGCCATGCCACTGGCTGATTGACTCCACACCACAGCTCATTGGTGCTAATTTGTGCAAAAGGAGCCCTGACCAAGTACTGACTATGTTACTCAAACTTTTCCAAGGGTTCATTTTCCCCTGATATAAATCAAATGTTCGATTAGTCTTAGGTACATTTCTAATACTGTGGCACATAGGACTTTTTTTATAAACTGTACGCCATAAATACTAAGATTAAAATAAATAAGGCTCAAAATATTTCACTTTGTTTTTGATGAATCTAGAATATATAAAATGTTCACCTTTTGAATAAAATCAATTAAAGAAATAAACTTTCAGCAGTATTACATTTTTAGAGGCCCCTGTTTTTTGTTTCATTTTTACCCGTTTTGAATTTGTAGCAAATAAGTTCTGAAAAAGTTGGCACGGGAGCAATAAAAATCATAAAATGCTCAAGAAAAAACACCAGCTGGAACACTGAAACTAACAACAGGTGAGTCAGGTGACTGGGTATAAAGAGAACATAAAAGAGAAGATGGGTCAAAAACATAGACACTAATTTCTTGATTCCCAAAATACTTACAAAATAGGGATGCATGATTTTTGTAATAAGCTTTTATTTTGCTATCTGATGTATAACAATATGGCAAATACATAGAATCAATATGGATAAATGCTGTTTTTGTTTGTTGTAAATATTAGGCCTGCATGATAGAAGAAAAATGTTCAATAAGTGATCATGTTGTTTAATACAAAGGAGAAATTGGTAAATAAAATATCATAGACTGCCTATAAGCTATTTTTCACAGTGTCTTTGTTTACCAGCTGTTCCACAAATTATAATATACTATGCTTTTTTACAGCTTTCCTAGCATAACTGAATCTGAAGGTGGTTAAAAGTAAGTTTGATCTTAACCTAACTCCATCAACATGGTGTTTAAACATGGTCATTGTACCCGTTATCATACTGAGGGAGAAAACTCTTCATATACTATTATTATTTTTATCAATATGTTATTATTATCTTGTTAATATAGATGTTAAACAACATCTAGTTGTGACTGTTTATTCAGTAGAGGCCTTCTGCGAGTGCTGATATATAAGACCAACATTATCACTCCGCCTAAGCCAAAGGTTCCAAATGGTTTTAGTTTACATTAAAGCCAACTTGTTTTCCTATTCTATCTTTTTTTTCTTCAGAATTAAACAATAGATTAAACTTACTGGTTTCATGAGAAAATGACTTTATTTTACATACAAGTATTAGTTAATGTTGTAATATGTCTGTTTTGCGTTTACCATGGATACAAACAGCACAACAAAAGTGCAGGAGAATGTTTAGGTTGGTTGGCAGCAGTCTGGTTTCAAAAACAGTGTGATGGTATTTAGCAATATTCTCATGTTGTGCTCATGGTCTTCTTATGAAGCTTTTGCTCGACGGACAGGTGAGTGAATGGAGTCGGACAACAGGGTGAGAAGCAGGAAAGGAGGCACAGGTCAGACTAGAAGCAAAAATATATGATTTGTACACACTGAAGTAGAGGTTTAAAAGTTCATCTAACAGAATGAAAACTTTCAGGAATTGGAGTCAATATTCTTTTTTGCCGGTTATTTGCTCTGGTTCTTAGACTTTTTTCTTAGCTTCATCCATCATGCTCTCTTCTGTCTTGTTCTCCCTGTATCACTGTACTAAATAGAAGTGACATGAGCTAATGAGGCATTTCCTCTACAAGGTATCAGCTCGTCTGACCTAAACTCCACTTGGTACAGTTTTACAAATCACCTCTGCTGAGGTTCCAAGCAGGCTGTGCAGAGACTGAAATGTGACATGAAGACACTGCTGCCCACTGAATGGTCAATATCACCACAATGGGACAGGGATATCGGACACAGAAATGAAAGGCCTCTTAGTTGTCTGTTCCATTATACTGAAAGACCTCCCAAACTCTCAAATACTTTTAATGGTATGTTGTTTTGCTGCTTTCAAGTGTCTCTGGAACAAACTTGGCTCTCTATTGTGACACAAAGTGAGCCACAGAGAGCCAGCAACACCTTTGCCTATATCCCCCTTTGTTGTTGTTAGGATGCCATAGCAGTTTAGCACAGCCACGCTATGACAACCCCACCCATACAACGCCAAGCTGATCTAATACCTAAAACAGAAGGGCACCAAAACTGTCTTCTTTTAATCTGAAGGCTGGTGTATAAACTACTCCTATAAGGTTTTACACATTTCTTGTGCGAGAACCAATGCCACAGTTACATAGTGCTAAAAGCAGGCAACAAGCGTGCTTGGTGAAGATGGTATGGATGCCATGCTCCCTGTCAGAGGTCATTGCACAATAAGATCAACTAAATATGATGAAAATGTTAAGTTAGAAAATCTACAAATTGTTATTATAAACCCCAGCTGACTGCCTTGAGGGCTGTAGTCTCTGTGCATGTGAACTACCCATCATGCAGCTGGCCAATACTGTTACTATAATGTTATCATGCAGCCAGAGTGCTGCTAAAAGAAGGGGCGATGCAACAGATCCTATCTTTTTGAAACATGTTGCTGGAATCATGTGAAATGTTTTGAGAATCACCACATCCTAAATCTTTGGTAAATACACTTTTATTATGAATTGATCAAGGTAAATCTAGTTGTGATTTTAAAGCTTAAAACCAAGACATTAAACATTCAGTGTGCATCCTTTATGTCTGCCAGTACTAGTCTATTCAGGGCTATCATCTGAGACCAGAAGACTGTTGTTTTTCTCTTGGTAATTAAGTCCTGCACTCTTGAAAGTGTCTGAGGAGAGCCAAAATCCCTCATTTCTCAAAAAGAGAAAAAGAGAGGACGTTTCGGAGAAACGCAACACACAGAGGGTAAAAGAGGTCTTTTCAGGAGAAAGTTTAAGCAATCAATAAAATTGATTAAGTGTTCCTGCTGTGCCTGACCTCGTGCTCCAGGCTGCTGTACTCTCCCTCTGTGTTCTCCCTGATGATCATGATGTCAATGTTCTTGTGGCGTGTCTGGACTCCAGGAAGGGACTGGCAGTGCATCACATTGGCATAAAGGTCTAGGCTTGTGCTAGTCACACACACATAGAACAAGAGAGAGGAGGAGGGTTCAGGCACACAGTGGGTCAGCTGACTCAATTAGACACAAAAGAGTAAATTCAAGGAGATATGTAAGCCATCTGACAAAATAGGGATTTTACAAAGGGAGCTGTGTATTTCATTAAAACTCTTACCGAAGGAGATTATTTCTGGATTTGACAGATGGTGCCATGGTATGTTTGGTTTCAATGTTACCTACCAAGAGAATTAAGTAATGTCACAGTTTAGCTTTAGGGTCATTGTCTCATTATGAACAACATTCTTCTCACAGCTGTTCTCTGCTTTTCATGTTCCCATGCTTTGCTTGTTGCCAAAACTAATGAGGGGTTTGCTTACCTTTAAGGGCAATTCCATTACGGCGGATTGCAGTAATAGCATTGTTGATATCAACCTCAGTCTCAATAGCAGAGTTGACGTGCACCACCTCAAAGTCCACAGGAACACAGCTGAACCTACAGCATAGGTAAAAAAAAAAACCACACCCACACACCCACATTGAACCAATCTACAATACTTTGTGGACAGCACTCCTTAACAAGGTCTGGCTTAAATCTTACCAACCTGAAAACCTCCCTGACGTGATTTAGCAGCTCTGGACCAATTCCATCTCCAGGGATAAGGGTAACAGTGTGTCTGCCTCCATACTTTGCTGGAGGCGGCTGTAAAACATATTTAGACATGTATTTCCATTCACTGTGTTTAATTTTGAATGACATCAATGAGGATACAGATTTTGGAGAAAAGGCTCTAACCTCCTAAATGTATTAGAAATTACCACCTTTTGATATTTTTATCAGTAGATGAAGACTGTTTTTGTTACAGCCTCATGGCCTAACAGATGTTTTTTTTAATTGTTTAAACTAATAACATGCAATGGTGATTTCTGCACATAACTGCCAGCTAGATTACTTGATAGCTTTAAAAAATAACTTTTGTATGACCGAATATATAGACACACACAAATATACATCAATCAATTTTATGAAAAGACTTGCATTCAACCTGGAACATGTTAGCCTCTTCAGCCCCAAGTAACAAAGTGGGTAATGATAGGCGGTTTAGGATGTTAGTAAGGGTTTATTCCAGTGTTTGCAGGTAAAAAAAGCCCACCTTCCAAAGCTTTAAGTTTGCCTCCCAGGGACCCAAGCATCACAGCCCTTTTTGTTTTCAGGTACACATGGGATGTTTTAAAACCACTTTAAAGTGGGGCAGGTCACATGGAAGCATTTGTTAATTTAATCTTTGCTTAAATGGATAGTTTGGTATTTCTAAAAATGGGTTGTAAGAGGTTCATTTTAATAGTCACTTCTTTAGTCACAGTGATTCTGATCAGCTCTGCCCCCATAAGGAAAGGGTTAACAAAGGCAGAAAGGCTGTACATTACTGCTTTAGAGGCCAAGACTTCAGAGAGAATTTTGGGTGAAAACGAACTTTAAAAACAGTTTTCAAGTGTCTTCACCCTGTACTGGACACATCAGCAGTCTTCACTTACAAGCCCCTTTGTTTTATTACTACTTTGCTCCAGGCAGAAGCACACATAAGCCATGCAGTGTGCTCAAGTAGAACTTAAAAAGGGGCTCACTAGCATATGAGTAAAGCAATGCAAATGAGTCAAGTACAGTGTACAATCACTCCAGCTCTATTGGCCCCTACAGCAATAATGTACAACCTTGCTTTCTAGTTGGTTTTCTCCTTACAGGGGCAGAATTGATTGACATTAATGTGACTAATATATTATTGGCATGTGCCCCATACAGCCCAACTTTAAAAATACTTAACTATTACTAACTTAAATACTAACCATTAGCCTGGAGCATTCTCCATGATATGTAAGAACTTTTAAAAAATAAAGGGCCAACCAAGTTTTTCATAACATCTGCGATTACTGCTTTCATGTTATTGCTGCAAAAAACAACAAACCTTCAGCACCTGAAAGTCAGCTATTAGGCTGTCAAAACTGGTTAACTAAGACAATGATATTAAACTAAGCCTATGTTTTCTTTAATGTCTTTGTACTAGAATGTGTGTGTAGGCCAATTTTATCTTGATGTTATCAGAGAAAACAATATAACTTGGTATCTACTTTGAACAACAATGTATCACTTTGTCTTGTAAGGGTCACAAGGGGGCTTGACTCTTCTTGATACAACTAGAAGGGGCTTCAAAAAAAAAAAAAAAAGGTCAGGAGCCACTGCATTAGGCTGTCACAGTCTAGGCATAGGGCTCTAAGACCCTGCTGGTAATGGCAACTGTAGAAAACACCCGGAGAAACTGTGACTTGATGTGAATCAGGTGTAAATATGTATTTGATTTAGTGTAAAACAGAATACATATGCCAGGTATATCAATTTCTGTCTGTTTTTTAATCACTCATTTATTTATTCTTTTTGACTTATAACATTTTACGTTCACACACTTGAGCCTCAACCACTAAATATGTTTATTCTGGTTATTCTGAGGTTTCTAATCCCTTTATCACTCACATATTGCACACTCTGGAGTCGGAACAAAGAGGTGCTCAACTCTTTCCCCTCATTTCACCTCCAGGACGTTCAAAGTGGAGGCGAAACGTCACGGGGGGGGGGGGGGGGGGGATATTACGCCTTGAAACGGCAGTGTGAATTGGGTTACTGACAGCCTTTGACAGATGAGTTCATTTCCTTGTGAAATAATGCATAACATTTAAATAAACCACATCAAAGTGAGCCACTTACTATGTTTTCTCCCTGTAGTTGAAGATGCACAGCAAGGAAAGCAGAAGAACAGGAGTCAGTTTAACAGATCCACAGAAAAATCCACGTAGCAGCAAGTACAGAAGCATGGTGTAAGAAATACACTCTGCTCCCCCGCGAGGGTGGAAATCAGATATAGGGCACCCCAAGGTTACATTACCACAGATTTTTTTTTTTAAGTACCCAAAGTTACACCCGAAGCTCGGAAATGAATGGTATATGAGTAGCAGTGATTTTTCTGCCCATACTGATTTCTTAAACAGTATGTGTGGCATGTCATCAAAATCACTTCCACTCACTCTGGCAAGTAAAACCACCACAGCAAATCAGATTCACTCACAGCCTGCAGGGTCTTATTCCTGTGACTTGTCAGAGTTGTCCCAAATACCTGAAATACAAAAGACAGAGGAACAATTGTGAATATGTTTGGAAACCTCTTTCACTAATTGTAAGGTATGCATGACATAAAACACAGTATATTATTGACGAAAGCTTGAAAACTCTGTCCAGCACGCAAATAAAAACTATATGACCTTGTGCTCCGAAACGGTTCCTTCGCCTTTAATAAGAAGCATAAAAAATAACAACAAGCACAATAAACAGAAGTAAACAAACCGGTCCCGCCTTACTTTTACTGTATTACCGAGGCGTCCACACCAGAAAGGATTAATTATTTTGGACATCGATAGCACAGCACTGTGGGCAGCCATCTTGATTTTACTGTGGGACTGTCCACCGCGAGGAGGGGTGGAGGCTGCGCACGCGCGAAATTAGTTTGTTTTTTTCTCATCTCATTTTACATTTACTGAAAAATATCTGTAAGTATGCTGCCATTTCCACAAAGCTGGGTATCATGGTTTCTATTTCTCCTGGCAATTATAATAAATGTTTTAATTAAATATATGTTGGTCACGTGACGTTCTTTGCGCAGACTCAGTGGTTTTGTAGTGGGAGGCTGGCATTAATCCGGAAGACATCCAGATGAGGTAAACCGAACATAATCCCCCATGTTCCCGGTTAAAGCGGGAGAACAAAACTCTGCAAATGGTAGGGTAGGCGTAGTAGCCCTTTTCCAGGTCGCTAACATAATGATATTTTCCCCAATGAAAGCTTCGATGAAGAAACAGCGCAAGAAATAGTCAAAGCCCCGAGTGGCAGGAGCAGCAGCTCTCCCCAGTCGTTCATTACACCCGAGAAGAGGTGCAAGAGGAGGCAACACCGCCTGAAGCGAGAGCAGGTAAGACCTGTTGCTTCTTACTTGTACCAACCACACATACATAAACACAGAGGTGAGTGAGGTTCTGTAAAGTCTATTTACTTTCTGTCCTTCAGTGTGAAATGAAAAGAGTTCGTGTGAACACTACAAACGTCATTTCTGCAGTGCCATCTTAAAATGTCACCGTTAAACACTGAAAGCTCTCTGAAAACAACCATGTCAAAATCAATACAACACGAAAACTAAGTAAATGTCCCTTTTGAATTATTTCACTCAATATTATATGCACATATTGATATCATTAAGACAATATAAAACACATGCGAGTTTTTAAGGTATATCAACAACATTTGATCTGAGTTTCTAAGTCTTCTACTTAATGAACAGATGACACATTGTGCATTTGTCTTCACTTCATTTGTTGTACTACTACGTATAGTCACATACTCTGAATAAAAGTAGGAGAGCCCCATCTTGTGAATACAATCATCCACCTGTACACATTTTCTCTCTCCAGGTCTATGAAAAGGTGAATCATGAGATTAACAGGTTTGTTCCCCTTCATTCCAGTTGAAAAAATTGTTAATCTGTCATTAGCCTGATTGTTTGGTTTTACTGGACTTTCCTGTAATTCTTGATAGGGCCACTGAGAGCTGTGGCTGTGCTGTTGTTGGTTGGACTAACCTGGCTGCTTGCGAACTCTTTATTTGGAGGGGACGGGGGTTCACCTGTGAGGTATTTCTTTAGCGGTAAGTGACACTGTCCTCTAAGAGACTACATGAGAACGACTGATGAGTTTCTGATGGCAACTGTCTTTGGTTTATGACCAGTAAGCAAGGGCAGGAGTCAGAGAGTTCACTTGTATTAACTTTTCAAAGCAGCTGGATTTGCCAAATTCCACGTCTGTCATCAGGTAGTTTTGGTCTTGCAAGGCTGCAAACTGACACACATGTTCCCAGTCACAATAATACCAGTGGTGGACAGTACACAACTTCAGTTCTTAAGTGAAAGTATAGTTTTCTAGAGCCAAATATTGCCCAAATACAAGTGAAAGACGCAAAGTCAATTATATTAAAAAACATGGGATTACTTGCTTTAAAAAAATACTTATATGCAGTGCTTTGAAAACTAAAAAAACCCCAAGAGCACAAACCTCTGCCAAGGCATTTCCAACAATGTCAGGTGAGTTATTGTCAAAAATGTGGAAAACAGCTCCATCTCTCATGGTTAGAGTCCTTTAAAAAATCTTTAAATTACATTCTGATGCAGATCTCCACCAAAATATTATCACTTCTCTTTTGTGCCAGGACAAATATTCCCTGAAAATATCATGAAATTACATTAAGAACTTACTGAGTTTTAAGCAAAAAAGTGGAAAACTGCACTGTCTTGCACTGTTAAGAAATCATTTAAAAAGTCCTGGAGCCACACTTGGATTTGGATCTTTCGCTGAAATCTATTCACTTCTTCCTCATTCCATGGCCAACATTGCCTAATAATTTCATTCAAATCCATTCTCTATTTTTTGAGTTACCTTGTTCACAAACAAAAAACTAACAAAGAAACTAACAAATGCCAGCAAAAACACAGCTTCCTCGGCAGAGATGAAAAATTCAACATTTTATACTCAAAGTGCAAGAATACACTGTTGTATATCCTGCTGCATTATTTTCATACTGTAAACATCCCTTATTTATTTTTACACTCACATGCTAAAGATTTTCAGAGTTGCAGCACCAAAATAACAGGAACCTCTAAATTAACTAATGACCAGGAAGAATGTCTTGTCAGCTTTTTCAATAAAAAAAACTTTTTTCTTTTAAATCTAAGACTCTTTCAGGAAGGGGAACTCTTCTTTGCAGCCATGTCAGAACCCAGCATATGCAAAAACACAGAAGGAAAAGATACCTGATGACTTACAATAAAAAATAAAATTGTGTGCCTGATCTTATTATTCTGCTATTGAGAAACGGACTGACTGATTACCATTGTGGCCCCTGTGATGAGATTTGTGCAGGGTAAACAGAGTAAACATTTAAAATGATTCAAATCATCTGTCTTATGAAAAACCTTAAACATGGGCTTAAGATAGTGTATGTCCATGGGTGCTCAGGTTAGGAATTGTTGTTGTCCTCTGCTTTAATCATCATTACCTCTGTGTTATTAAAACCGCAGTGCATAACCTGAGTCATGCAGGTTTCTTATCCTTTGCGCTGCTATAGAAACTTGTGATGTAGTTCAGATATTGCCGAACCATGTAGACAGACTGCACAAACTCAGATTAGTGTCTATCTGAGCATACGTTTAAAAGCTGATTTGAAGTAACAACAGCAATCACTAAATATAGAGAGATAAAAGAACTATTTTGTCTTTCAGTTGTACTAGAGAAAAATAAAATAAAGATTCCCCCTCCAAGTAATGCTCAAGGAAAGTACATATAATATAAAATTGTACTGAAGTAAGTTTACTTAGTCACTGTGTGCCACTTAAAAGACTGAAATGATTGTCCCATTGGTATGCAAATTAGCCCGCCTAGGGTCTCAGGTTACATTTCTTTGACATCATTAAATATAATGGCCTTCAGAGAAAAGTAAATGTAGAACATCTTACAATGGGCTTGTTTTTTCCTTCATTATTGTTATTCATTTATTCTTTTTGTGATGATTTTAGAGACATATTGGCAGTTTTTTCTGTCTTTTGCTATGAGTTTTTGATTGGTCTGTGTATAAACAAATTAAATAAAGTCATGCTGATATGAAATTACTTCATTCATTATGAAAACTTTGTACTTTTTTAGGTTCAAGTGAGGAACCAACACCTGGTGGGTAAAAGAACATGTCTAATAAGAACATTCAATGATCTCTAATTTTTAAGTATCTCAATATCACACACTTTATTGTCTGTATTGTAAACTTTACCTGCAGTATCATGTTTTTTTAGCAGAGCCCCGTCCTAGAAGGTACAAATGTGGACTCACAGCTCCCTGTCCCCCGAAACATTTGGCTTTCCGCCTGGTGTCCGGTGCAGCCAACGTCATTGGGCCCAAAATATGCCTGGAGGACAAGATGTGAGATTCTGAGCTTTTCAGTTCTTTTCTCATGTGTCTTTTTCTCCCCCACTGTCTCACTCCTCTTTATGATTTTTTTTGGCTTCACACTTTGGTCTTTTCTTTCCTCTTTGCTGTCATAACCAGGCCCACAAGTCTGTTTGGGGAGCTGAATGCAAGTATTGTTTCAGTCCGTCTCTCCCCCACTTCTTTTGTTTTTGTGACTAGTCTTTGTCATTTTTACATTTGCCATTGTTTCTGAAGAGCCATGCAGTGTGTATACAAACCACAGTTTCAAAAGAGCTGGGATATTGTGGAAAAAATGCAATGAAAAACAGTCAACAGTCTTTTTGAATCCCTTGTGACCAATTTTGAATTGAATACAGACAAAGACAGCATATTTAATGTTTAATTATTTCTTGATATTTTTTATAGTTACACATGCTGGTATTGATGTCTTCAGAATGTTCCAAAATCATTTCGGACAGGGTATGCTTCAGTATCTTTTCTTCTAGGAAAACTCTGCAAGCATCTGAGGACTGAAAACACAAATTTGAAAAGATGAATTCTCTTTTGTTTTTTCAGTGTGCAAATTGAAGGCAGGTCTAGTCTGTATGTAGGCTTCTCTAGTACCAGCACATTCTGTGAAGCCACAGTGTTGTAGCTAAAGAAGAACGTGGTTTGGCATTATCGTGCTACAATAAGCAGGGATGTCATTGAAAAGAAGATGTCCGCATATGTTGCTCCATAGTCTGTACATACCTCTCAGAATTAATAGTGCCTTCACAGTTTGGAAGGTAGTCATGTCACAGGCACTGAAACACCCCCACACCACCACTGTGAGCCACAGCGCACTTTACCGCTTTAAGTCAGGTTATGATTCAGAATGACCTCAGTTCCAAGAATTCACATCTTGGATGTTGTTCATTTTTGGCTTTTTCCTTTGTGTGGTAGCCTCTTAACCTAGATTTATAGATGCAGTGACACACTGTTAACTGAAATGGCTTTTTGTGGTGTTACATGCCCATTATCTATCACGGAATGATGACAGTTTTTAATGCAATGCAACCTAAGGGAGCAAAGGTCACGGCCATTCAATGTCAATAATTATCTGTGCCCCTTATGTGCAGGAACTTCTCAAGATTCTTTGAATCTTATTAAGGATTTCATAGACTGTATGTGTTAAAATCTCTAAAGTCCCTGCAGTGACATATTGAGGAATGTTGCTTATAAACTGTTGGGCTTTTTTCCCATGATGTCCTCTAACTTCAGGAGCCTATCACTATTATTGATTGTGAACATCTAAACCCATCAGAAGTACTCCTTTTATACGTAGTCAAAATATCAGCAGGCATTACTAATTAACCTACTTACCAGCATAAATTTCAGATGTGTTTTGAGCTTGTCACAACTTTCCCATTTTTTTCTTGCCCTGTCCCAACTTTTGGAAAAGTGTTGTTGTGTCAAATCTGAATTTTGCACTTTTAAGTTTCGCATTTAAGTTTATTGGCTTAAACATTAAATATCTTGCCTCTGTGCTATAATTATCTGAATATAAGTTGAAAAGCATTTGAAAATCTGTGTATTCACTTTTTATTCTCATTTTACACAATGTTCCAACTTTTTTTTTAACTGGGTTGTGTGCAGATTAATGCCTCAGTGTTAAGCAGCGAAGTGTCTTGTTAAAGTGCTTTAACCTGTTTGTGTTTGTGTTTGCAGGTTAGTGAGTAGTGTTAAGAACAATGTAGGCCGAGGACTAAACATAGCTCTGGTCAATGGTAAGCACATCATCCATCTGCTTTTTATGCAAACTTTGTTACATCTGTTCATTTTCCATTTTTGTGACATCTTATTGCTGTTTCTTGCTCCAGGGGTGACAGGAGAGCTTTTGGAAACAAAGACCTTTGATATGTGGGCAGGAGGTAATAAAAACCATACTCCAATATATAGTTTATACATCACATCTGGTACATATGGCACAAAAATAAGCTGCAAACCACAGTTCATAGCTCATCTGACTTCTGTTTTCAGATGTTTCTGACCTGTTGAAGTTTCTCCGGCCGCTTCATGAAGGAACTCTGGTGTTCGTAGCTTCCTTTGATGATGCAGCTACAAAGTAAGAATCCACAGTGCTGTCAGTTCCAGTGCAACACCCTTCAGTTTCCCCACTTTGATGCACCTCAAAGCTGTTTTCACATCTAAGTTGTTAGCAAAGTTAAAGGACATTTCAAATTCTAACTTTGGATAATATTTGAAGACTATAATATGATGTGACACTGCTTCAAAGAATACCTTTTAAAAAAAGTGTTGTGGCCACGATGCTTGTTTGTTTGCCAGTTAAAACAGAATGCAGAATGATCTGATCCTTTTTGCCCCCACTGTGTATACATACATAGTCTGTTCTTTTCTTTTCAAAATGTTAGGCACTAAGAAATAACATCAAAAGACTTAAAGACCGTCTTAAGAGAATTATTTCTGAATTAAAGGGCTATGATAATGGTTATGAAGGAGAAAAGAAAGTCTGTGAGAACAAAATTATGAAGGTCTAGAGCTCCAGTGGCCTCGTGCAGGAGTCTCCAACTAAAGAGCAGTGGACCTGTACCAGACTGAAGACCATTTGGTACATGACAGTACAGAGATATATATGATTAATTTAATTTCCCTTTATTGTCAAACGGAGTCTGCACAGTGTTTTATTTTGAAAATAACTGGGTTTTCGCATTAGTTATTGCATCTGACATGACACACAAGTCCCCTGTCTCTGTCGCAGCTTTGACAGATGGAAATGTGAGACTGAGATAAACTCGCAATTAACCTTGTGTTCAAGTACTTGAATCAAATTTTAGATATATTTGACAAATATTACCTAATATAATAATCATCAGTAATAAATAATGACTTCAGCTCAGCTCAACAGCTCAGAGTGATGATCTGCAGACAAAGAACACACCATCAGCACTGTTTGCATGCAGTCTTACTTAGATTCATGTTCTGTAATTAGGGACTGTGTTTACTGGGGACTTCCTGTTGCTACCATTGCGAGTTTTGACAGCAGATGTTAAAAGTAAAAGGTGTCCATGTGACTGTCTCTTTGCTCATCATGACAGTGTTATAATATGCCTGTAAGGGATGTATTTAGCTATGCTGCAGTCACATTCAGCTGAAAGCCACCAGTTTGTCATGATAAAAGTTTGAACTAATACACTTACTTTTTTTCTGTGTAATTTGTCAAGCTCATGGCTTAAATTTAATCCTGTGTTTTCCAGCTGTTATCTGTTCAGCTTATCCCTTTCGAGGTTTAAGGGGGGCTGGAGCCTATCTCAGCAGACATTAGGTGAGAGGCTGAGTATACCCTGGACTGGATGCCAGCCAGTCACAAAGTCGATATAGAGATACAGAAAACCCTTTAATTGCACACACATATCCATTGACAATGTAGAGTCTCCAGTTATCCCAACAAGCATGTTTTTGTTCTGTGGGAGGAAACAGGAGTACCTGGAGAAAACCCACACATTCACAGGGAGAACATACAAACCCCATTCAGAGAGGCTCTGCCCCACCAGGGAGTCGATCCTGTGACCCTCATGCTGTGAGGCCCCAGGAGAGTTGCATTCATTCTGCACATTGCTTTTGTTTGTCTTCTGACAGCCCTCCTGTAGTAATGGCTGGTCTGTGGAAATATTGTTACTGCATTTTGCTCATCACTGTCTTTATTCAGTTTCTAACTATCCACATTCTTATGCTCCATTAAAGGGATACACCAAACCACAGCAGAAGTGCTTGTAAGTAGGTCCACAAGCACTTCTGCGGTTGTTTGCGCATGCGCCCTGCAGTTTAGTTACGTATGTATTTCTTTTGAAAATTCCATAAAATTCTAAAGTCTAAAAATAGATAATGTAACATAGCGCGGGAAAAAATAGAGTCATAACAAGCACACAGGACCGTTTAGAGTTGCTGAAGATTTTATATGATGACTGTAGGCAGAGGCAGGCTAACACTTACCATTGACTCCCAGTGTTACAGCTAAACTAATTAGCAGTGGGAGAGCTTTGCCCTTCTCTTTTTCTGTTAGTTGAAAGAATGGTGTCTGTCTGCTTGTCATGGACTTGGGACTGAGGCAAGACATGAACAGAAAAAAAAGTTGGCTTATCCCTTTAATGGACCATTAGAAGGTGGATAGAGTCAAAAACTGAGCATAAAGAGAGTGAGGAATGAAGTGCAGTAACAATATTTCCACAGACTAGCTACTACTACGGGAGGGCTGTCAAAGGACAAACAAAAGCAATGTGCATAATGAATGTACATGAAAAGAAAAAAAAGTTAGTATCCCTTTGAAGTCCAATAATAAATCTTAAAAGAAAACCCTGTGGGTGAATATGAACCCCTAAGGTGCCAGTTACAGGGAATGGCAAGGCACATCATCAATTACACGCTTATTAATGCATGGAAATGTCATCACTGTATCTCCAGGTTAAATGACGAGTCTCGACGATTGTTTGAGGAGCTTGGGAGCACAGCAGTGAAGGAGCTGGCCTTCAGAGACAGCTGGGTGTTTGTTGGAGCAAAGGGAATTGAGAACAAGAGTCCTTTTGAGCAGGTATGACTGATACTACTGATGATGCACAAAAACTTTAGAGGGAAATCATCAGTTACCAGCAGCTGAGCATTAATAACCTGGTTACAGATGCAGTAAAGATATATTATCAGACCTTTATCATACAGAGTAAATTACATTTAAAATGATTCAACAGTGTATTTTTCTAAACTATCAGTGATGTTATGACACAGGCAGTAAATTATAATCTGCTGTAGAGGTGACGCCACATATTTGAGTATTCAGTGAGTCATTAGAAAGAGCCTTACTCTGATCTTTAGACAGCTGCTTGTAAAAGGAGAATCCTTCAGTTTCAGCTTCACAGAGTGTTTCTGTTAGCAGTATAGATGAATTCATAAATTAAACCAAACACAAGACATTGGAATACAAACTATATTCAGTATAAGCCCAACAACTATTGATTTTAACACCTTTGAGCAGCTGAAGGCAAACAGCACACTCACCAAGGCTTGAGTCTTCTCCTTCATGCTTTCTGAAACAGGAAATAATTGGAAGGATTCTCTTGAGTCTGATTGTCAGTGGCTCTTAAATTTATAAATTAGTGTTGTTCCTAAATATCTTATTTAGTTATTGTGTATTGTACAAGATGTATAAAAGTGCACTTTATAAAAAATTCCCATATTTACAACTAATTCCACATTTTGAGAGCTTCATGATGAGATCTCTATTGGTCAGAATAATTAGTAAGATATTTAAAAAATCTGATAATTGCTTTAAAGATTTTATCCTAAACTTTTTTTCTTCGTTGTTGTATCGGTACCTATACCTGAATTCTTAACTACCTAATTGTAGGGATGTGCTGAAAAAATACAAAGTTTTAAAACTCCCATTTGCACTTGTAGAACATCACAGGTACAGTACTCCTTGGCATATTGCGGCATGATGTTTGCCTCTCCGTTAACTGAGCAGGTTGACAAAAGTTGGAGCCATGCCTACAATTTTGCGGCATTTGAACATAATCAGAATAATAATAGTCGAGCAGACTGCAAATTATTTTTCCTTTAGATGGATGAAGAACATCTGATAAAACTAAAATTTTGAAAGTCATTCTGAGAATTAATGGGGTTAAGTACTCCTGCTGTGCTCTGTGTAAGTGAGTGCCCTGATAGAAAGTTAGTCATTGCTGGCTGTTTTGCATTTTTTTTGCTTATGTTTATGCATTTATGTGTTCATGGAGACTGCAAATCATAAGTCCAGTATTTTTTGCGTTCTTTAGAAAGCTTTGATTTGCCATTACCCACACAAAGTAACACTGACTCCATGAAAATCAGTTTATCATGTTTAAATCTCTTCTGTGTAGCACTTTGTTTTCAGCTGCAATCCTCCAACAGCTCATCCATTTCTGCTTTGTTGACATCTGCTCTGTTTGCATGGGATTGTTCCCGTCAGCGCATGAAGAACAGCAAGAGCAGCAACAAGTATGAGGGCTGGCCAGAGTCCCTGGAGATGGATGGCTGTATTCCCCTCCGCCCCCCCCTGGAAGGCTGATCCCGCCTGGTACTCTTTCACTACAGCAGCACAGTAACAGCTGGAGCGGCAGGAGTGAATCCAATGACTGTTAGGAAGACATGAAACTGCCCAAAGACTGGAACCCACTCATGGCTGCAAACTTTTCATTTCTCCTCCAGAACTGATGGCAAAGATTGTCTCAATAGTTTCATGCCTTTGTTTATTTAAAATTAATTAACTAATTAATTTGTTGTGGAGGATTTGTGTATGAAGCTTTGTGAGCCACTTGATCTGATGAAGACATGTTCCTAGGAATGGAGAAAATGTTGGTGTTGGGTTAAAGGAAACTTGAGAAGCCAAATGTTTGACGACCAAAGTGTAACTGCGACTCATAAATGAAAACAGCTGGAGATGGTCTTCCAACGCCAGTGTTGGAAATGGATATGCTTCCTTTGTGCAAGCCTGCCTGTAGGGTGTCAATATTTGAAAACAACAGGAACATGAAGAGTTGAATACTTGCACATTTTGTGTTCAGCAGACAAAAGACACTGTGAGCTGGTATGGCATAAAGGCTAATCCAAATCAGCATAGGAAAAATGTTCAAGGTACACTAGTAGTTTGTATCTGACTAAGCAGCAGGTGTTAGATAGATTTTATATTTGAATCTGTTAATATATTATCTTCCTATGATACATATATTATTGTTATGCATAGTGCTTGGACCCATTGTTTTCTCAAAACTTGATGCTTTGCATTTTTTGCTTGCCACATGTTTACAGACGTCTTCAGACAATGCTTGCCTTAGTCATTTTCTTTTTTAGTAAGACTATTTATTTTTAATACTTCATAAGAAGAACAACACATTCATAGTGTGGGTTCTTCAAAACACTGCCATTAGTTTTAACATGGTCTCAGACGTACAAATATCTTTTCACTGAATGCTTTGTTACAGGATTTACACTAAATGTGTGGTTATATGTGTTTTTTTAAAAGATGAACATTGCCATGGGGTATCTTGCAAACATGGCATGTAGGAAATGTTTAGTATTAAATGTATATCATTTTAAATGTATGTTTAGAGGTCAATTTTAAATGCTTTGTCAAAATTATTTTCAACTTCAGTGTGATATATTCCTCAGTGTGTTACAGTTTGTCTATATATTGTTACAATATTGCTGATAAATAAAAATGCTTGAATATCTATTGATTTTTTTGTTGCTTTTTTCCCTCTCACGGGCCTGGCTAACAGAAAGACATTCTTGGAGAAATTCACCAGAGGGCGACAGAAGCCCAAGTCTCACAGGGGTTAGTCAGTTCATACTGCTCAAGGCATTTGCTTTCCTGAGCATATGTTACCGTTTGGATAATCACTGTAGACTAAAAGAAGAAGATTTCAGCTTTGACAGTGACTGCAGTCACAGCAACCACAATGCCTGTCAAGTCACCTGACTTAAACGTAATAAAAACAAACGCCTTAAATTTCATTGTTCCTTTAAAATGCGTTATGGGGCCTTCACGTGCTATTAAAAAAATCGGTCATTCGAGTAGAATGTGAGTTAATTAGCATTTTCTCACGGGATGTGGGATACGTAATGTTTAAGACCGCTGAAGAGTGGTAGTGTTCTTAGAATTTGTTTATGATATTAGTTGGACTCGATGACTCAAAAATATACAATTTTTGTTTTCTTCTGTAAATTCAAAGTGAGATATAAAATACCCCACGTTGTACCCATGTCAATCAAGATATTACAGCGGCATAACTGCGTTTTATTAACTTCAATGGACGTCACAAATCCCCGACTTGGTTTATAATCAATGTGAATGTGAGGATCAAATGTTTTGGTACTTGTTTTCAGAGGTCAAGTACAAACGTGAATTAAAAAGATTCAAATTCATTTACAGAAATGTTCATAATCTTATACAGACTCTTATTGCATCAAAGTCAGAATTTGAATTCACATTTGAACTAGAAATAGCAGATTTATATAAAAATGCCAGTGTTAAATCAGACAATATGGTATTAATAATGAAGAATCCAACAACAAAAAACAAGGGATTGACAACTAAGAGGATATATTTTTTTTAATAAAACAATTATATTATCAACTTCTGATTCCTTAAGTTAGTTTTTTTTAACTGTAGATAAATATTTCACACCTGAAACACAACATGGGAAAGAAGGGAATCTGTTAAGGCATTTTACTCTGTAAATTATTGTCAAATTGATTCAGAATGATGTATTTTCTGAAAGAAAGATCTACGAAAAATATTTTTTATTTACTGTCCAAATATTTCTATGAGCTTATTCTCAATATCAAAATTAAAGGGCAGTGGCATTGAAATAGTTTATTTTCTTACTATTGCAAAGTGGTTACAATCAGAACATACATACAAATTTCATCACTCTCAAGGTTGTATATCTGTACAATCTTGAATTCTTTTAACTTGGTTGGAATTAAACATTTACAAGACAAGAGAAAAATGGTGCCCACATTGTTTATCAAAAGGGTCAACTATAGTCACATGAGGGTAATAATAGAATTTAGATGGTATTAACAAAACCATTTAGTACACTTTCTATGCAGTAAAGTTATTCCAAAAACAATGAGTAATTATCCACATTTATTCATCTCAACAAAGCATATGCTGTGTGCCAAAGAAAGTTTACAACGAGGTATTAACCAAACATTCATTTTACACTTTTTTGAAGGAAAAGCTTTTTTAGAACTTTATAATTCAAGTAAAACACTGTATTTTATACAAGAGGCCAAGTTTTTTGTGCACTTCTCTGTGTGGTATAAAAAAAAGACAACAGCTGTGTGATGACTTATTAGGTTATTAATTCAAGCGTTTTGTGTTTGTGTTTTATATACTATGTTGTAATGTTTGACCTAAATGGTATAATTAAGACACTGATTAGAATTTGCCGTCAAATAGATTATACCAGAATAGTAAAATATCCATGGAAATGTACTTTGCACTCTCTGAGTCACAGATTCGAATGAGCCAACTGTGTTTGACCAAATATGATTATACAACACCAAAACATACGAGTATAGATTTACAGGGCAGTCTGGAAAATATTTGAAGCTTAGTCGTAAATACATTTTGTACACTCGTTGTTAACAAATTAACTATTTTCAATTATGACCAGTTCTTGAGGTCTTGCTGTTTCTGATTTATTGGGTATCAGGTACTGAAACAGAACTGTTTTACGTTAAAGTTTTGTTTGTTCTAAGAACTTAATAACTTATTGAAACATCAAAGCATTCAATTCTTAATATAAATATTTAATTTTTTTTCAATAACAATCAGTGTTATAATATACAGAATCAATGTGAATTATATGCAAACAAATTGTTTTGGTATAAAACCACATTTTTGTTAAATGACATGCATGAATCTATTGTAAAATTCTGACTTGAATCTTGGAATTAAATTTTTAAATCTCAGAATTCTTTCTTTAATCTCATAAATTCAGGATTCATTCTTTAATATCAGAACTCATTCTCTGATCTGAGAATTCTTTCTTTAATACCAGAATTTATTCCTTAATCTCATAATTCTTTTCTTAATCTCAGGATTATTTCTTTTATGTCAGAATTGTTTCCTTAATCTCAGAATTTAGACTGAAATCTCTGAATTATGAGATTTAATTCAGAGTTTTGAGGAAAATAAGATGTCAGACTCATTTCTCTGGATTCT
Source organism: Cetoscarus ocellatus (assembly GCA_037902135.1). Classification (NCBI taxonomy): domain Eukaryota; kingdom Metazoa; phylum Chordata; class Actinopteri; order Labriformes; family Labridae; genus Cetoscarus; species Cetoscarus ocellatus. The sequence goes on from JBAMNC010000466.1 coordinate 442,237, forward strand.
ATCTTCAGTTTCAGAATTCGGACTTTTTCCTTCGAATTCTGGCCTTTTTACATTAGTGTTTAGGTTACAGTCAGAATTATGAGAAGAAAAAGGAATCTGACTTTTGTGTAAAATTAGACTTTTGTGTAACCCCAGAATTATGCTGTAATCTTAGAATTATGTCTCTTTTCCAAGAACATAGACCAAGAAAGTTGTTTTTCCTCTTATTTTCTCAGTGGCTCTAATCTTTTCCGTAGGTCTAGGATAAGGCCCAGTCTAACAAATTTTCATGAGGGCCAAAATTTCTGCTGTCAGCCCTGATAGTACTTAAGTAAAATTTGTCAAGGCTACAGTCTTTTAATTTGGATATAAATATAAAATATGAATATCTGTGAACTCTTTTCACCCCTGATCGTATCATATTGTCTCCGGAAATGAAATATAACCTCGCTAATTTAGTAAGAACTGTTTGTAATTGTCGTTTCCGATCTGTCTTTGAAAGCAGCATCCCAGCAACACACCAGGCCTGTAGAGAGACGAGCACGTGCCGGCACCGCCCCCTCGTGGCAGAGTGCGCTCACTGAGGCTCGCGCTCGTCCTCAGGATGATGATGAGCCCTGTGGCAGTGAGCACGGGCAGGCAGCGCGCGCTCAGTGCACACGAGAACCTGCTGAAGGCCGTCGGACCCGTGCTTTTGTAAATTATGTACATAAGTTTCAGACGTAACCCTGCTTCACACGAGCGGCCTGTGGCAGAGCGCAGACCTCTGAGCCCAGCAGAGAAGAGGAGAATCCGTGGACCCGCGGCGAACATCGTCTGAACCGGACCGCGAACACCAAGTGCTCTGTCTCTGTCGCTCACAGACGGACCGAGCCTCGACGACTCCGCTGGGGATTTTCAAGCCGATAACACCGCGGCGAGCGCAGAAAATATGAAGAAAGGGACTAAACGGATTTTTTAAAACGATTGTTGTGTATATTTATTTTTTTCCGGCGGGTGTGCTTTATTTCTAAGGCAGAAATCACTCTGTAAATGGCGTTTAATACCGTTTGTATAAAGCTACGGGAATGATAAAGAATCCAGTTACCAGCGAGTTAGCTAGCAAACTGGACTGAGTGCTCTTTTTTAACTGTATAGATCTTTGGATTGAAGAGCTACTGTCACATAAAGGTAAGTGTTTATATCTTAACTGAATTAATAGTGTGGTTTTTGTACAGTGTTGCCCAGTGAGACAGTATTATCATCTTGTCAGTGTGTGTACGAGATGGCTCATTATGTATTTATGCTCTCCTATGGCTTCTTTGAGAATAAATGATGCTGTGTGACAACAGTGGAGTCAAGTGCGGAGTAGCAGGCAGAGAGGCCCTTACACAACAACTGTCCACACCATCATTTGAATGATTTGCCTGCTCTCAGGGCACCAAAGGCCAGGAGCTTTGGGAGTATTTGATTTGTGTTGGTGTCAGTCACAGTGCTGCCTCTCTGTGCTCTGACTGTACTCTTGTTCCTTTCACCGTTTGCATGGCGTTTCTAAAGTCAGCTGAGCTGCCAACTGGCCAATGGCTGCACTTCATGCTGCCTGCACACCCTGGCATCTCTGTATCTTTGACTATATGTTCTACCCTATAAATAACAGACATCATTTCCACTTTGCTGCGAGCAAGTGCATGACCATTGCATGACAAGGCACATAAAAGTGTCTTTGCTGTGGGCATATTTACAGTATGCATGTCAGAAAATAAAGGTAATTATTGAAATTCTTGTGTAATATCCGATATTAACAATTACAATTAAGAAAAGACAAGTCCCCTTATTATATAAAACAATCAAAGGAGACCAAAATGCTTAACTTTGCAAAAAAGAGGAATTTTTAAGAAGAATACACCATACATTATAAAATTATACTAAAACCAGTAGGGGTGTACAGTATTGATTTTTGCTAATATCTGATATGTCAGTGTTCCAAACTGAAACCAATTTTGATGTATAGCCTATAAATTAAACATAAGGAAAAAAATACTTTTCTACTCTGGAGTAAACCTGCTCGTCTCAACAATGTTTCGGCAGTCTGTTTTAGAGATGCACAGGTAATGAGAAAAAAAATACCGTAAATATCGAAAATGGTAATATTTTGTTTTTGTGTCAAATGATCCGCTAAAGAAATCAATAATGTTTCTGTTGAATAACATGTTCACAAGATTTGTTTTTACTGTAATCCTACAAGGAGGGGATAATGGTGCATTTGTACATTTTGCCAATAATACTGCCTCTACAAACGGTAAATATGGTAGGGGTGCACAATGTTGGATTTTGCAGATCAGATATGCCGATTCTTCCAAACTTATTGCCAATTAACCTGACACACCAGGTGGACTGTTCAATATATTTACACATAACACATAAAAAATATGTGTTGGGAATGGGCAAAACCTTTACAAAGCATATCTGTAAGGTGATTTGACGATTATTCCATCAATCATGTTCATTATGGGCCAGTTGGATAATGTAGCAGGCGGGTGCTGCAGCGTAAAGTACAAAATGTGAGCCCCCTTATAGAGCAAACTATCACCAAACATGTCAGAAGTGGAGTGAAAATACCCTTTCTATCAAGAAATACTGTCAGTGTTGTTATTTGTTGTTTCATTTAATAAAGAAACATGGTCTAGATCTGATAAAACTGCTTCGAATGCTGATAGCATTTATAATAATCTATGAATGAGCAGACACTTCCTGCTGTCGTCTCACTCGTAGCTCCCACCTCTTCCAGCTTTAAAGGACTCTGGTGGGGGCTGTGCCACTGGGGACTGAGGTCTGTCGTAGTTGATTGGAGCTTGTCGTCCTGCCTTTTTAATCTATAGGTTCTTTTTGGGTGTTTCTGCTCTGTTGACAGTGTTGATCAGATGTACACTGTATTATGATGCTGATATGACAATCAGTGTGTGTTGAAATGCTTTCCTTGATATTCCATGATTATAGGGGAGCGGCAACCATTGAGTCTCTCTGTGGCTGAGGTGACATATCCCAGCAACAATCCAAAAGTGCTGGAGCAGGATGACAGCAGCTGCCAAAAATGTAAAACTGATGGCACAAGATGATTTTGTGACTGAAGACTTTGCTCTGCAGTTGGTCTATTTTAAGGGAAAGTATAAGTGGGCATTTCTAATGGTTGCTGTTGGTGATAATGTACTTTCTGTTTAAAAAGGAAAGTTGCTTCAAGATAAAGCAAGGTCTGAAATCAGTTCTTTGACTTACCAGACATTGTAGTAGGTAGATGAAAAACATCAATCTGCCAAGCACATTTATCAATTAGCCATAACTTGTGTTTTTGTTCTGCATACATGTGTCAGAGCATTTGATCGAGTTAATTCACTATCCTGTTCCACAAATCTGATAATAAGTAGTGGTAAGAAAACGGGGGGTTGAGAGCGTGATGTCCTTCATTAATAAGCATGCAGAAGGAATTGTCAAGCAACAAGACTAATGATATTCGATTTCTCAAGTGTGGTGTTATCGATTCTCAGCTGGAATTGGTTTTTGGTTCCCAACCCTATAACTTTTCCAGTTCCTCATGAAGCGGTTTCATTGACTTGGGCTGTTTTGTCTTTTTTGTTAAAAGCTGCCTTTTTTGTCATCACTTCAGCTCCCACACTTTTCCGATGATTCACAGTATGTGCCATTGCTCCCTCTGCTCCTCACTTAAATTTAAGGGAGAGCTGTTCTGGTGGGAGGGGCTGTGCACAGGCAGAGCTGTGACAAAAAAAGGCTGCACTCCTTGACTGCACCACACATAAATAACGGTGCGTTCATACCGAATGCGACTTGGGACCGAGATCACGTTGCCTAACCAAGTTGCGTCGCCTGTCCTTAAATAGCTCATTTTGTCACTGTTGCGTCCCTCAGTGACGTCGCGCCCTGCTTGAGTTTCTCCGTGATCATGTCATATCTTTGTACGTACAAGTTAAGCTGACACTATTCCAACTTTATCCTTTTCACTTATCTACCAATAGCTGATGGCCCTGCTGCAGCATTGTCTGTCAGCTGCACCTCCAGTAGTGAGTTCTCTGCAGTCCTGTCCAGGCGACACTAATGTACTCACTAACTAATGTTCCCACACGGACATGGATTGTCATTCTAATGTGAGCTGGAATAAAACAGTTGTGTGGATGTCGTCACACACCCACACAATGCTGACTGGCTGTCATGGCACAGCCACACGCAATGTCGCCTGAAAAGTTCAAAGTTTTCAACTTTGGCGACCGAGTGACATGACATGGTTGCGTGTCCAAAGAGATCCGGTAGCATGACCAAGTTGCCCAGATTGCGTACATTGCATCATGGTACAGCTGGCCCTGTCCCATCACAGCTGTACATTGACTTCACACAGAGAGTGGTCGCCCAGGTCGACCAAGTCGCGCTCAGTGTAAACACACCTTAAAGATGTTGACAAATTAGATGCAACATGACATACAGATTTTTAAATCTTGGTTATCTTGCTAATGCTAAAATCATAACTGAAATAAGTTATGATAGCAGTATAATAATGATATCAACATGATTCCGAGTGCTAAGTGTGGGTTTTCAGGGCCAAGGAATCATATTATGATGGTAACTTTATCATGGAACTACTGCTTATAGATGTAACAGCAATATGTGAGCTACCTTGGCGGAGGTTTACGCTCTCCAAGTGCTTTTTAGTATATTCTTGTTTAGTGTCTGATATTTCTAATGGTCAAGTTAGAGGTGTACTTCAAACCTCAGTGAGGATATTTTCTCCCTAATCCACTAATATCCACTCTTTACTGATCTCTGGTGCTCCATCATCCGTAAAAGTTCAGAGACCATTTGCAGGAACAAAAGGGGCTCAGATGCTGATATGAGCTGCAGCGGTAGTAAGCTACTTTTGGAACATGTAATCCTGGTTCATCATTGACTGATTAAGGAGCCTTTCCCTCACCTGGATTAGAGGAATCCTCCAGTATGGATGGAGCAGTTCTTTTGGATGAGGGGAAATGAAAGAGAACAAAAGCAAGTGGTTAGATAACACATATTCTCTCTGTCTGTTTCTTTCTCTCTCTCTGTGAACAGAGCTGTGTGTGTGCTACCTACACTCCGCTCTCCCATGCTTGACCTGGATTGGACAAAAGTCCTTGTTGTGTTTCAGCCTTGAGTTTCCCTAATGGGTCGAGAACAATCAGTGTGTGTTTGATTCTAGCAGCCAGCATTTTGATATTTTTCTCATCAGATTTCAAACACACCACCTTGACTGGAGACGCACAGAGAAGCAACATGTGCTAAACCAACTCGTGCAATCATTAAGGAGGAGGAGGAGTAATTAGAGCAGATTTAATTACACACGCCTTTCTTGTTCACTTGCACATACACTCCTCTTGAGTCACAGAGCTGCATTCAAATAAATAATGCTTATCTTGAGGCAGATTTTGAGGTTTATTTTGTTTACTTTGTTCTATTAATGAGGCGTTAGCTTGCAATCCTTGCCTGTATTGCACGATGCTCATCTTCAACATTGTTATTAATTATTTTGCCCTAAAGCAAAATGAGCCACTCCCACAGCAGCAGTCAGAGAGTGTTTACACCTGACAGCTACTGTGAAATGTCCTGATGTGACTGTGTGAGAAAAAGTCAGGCCTCAGTAACACAGGCTCACTAAACTCAGGGACTTTTTTTCTGCTGTAATGTTGAACAGCTGAGGTCCAGAGTTCACATGAGACCTTCAGAAGAGTTTAAAATAGGGCAAGGTGATAATGATTTCTTTTGTAAGAAAAAAAAAGACAGGTGGATGTTTTAATACAGGAATGGTCAATTTGGATTTTTTTTCAATGGTAACTGAACAACACTGACTTTTTAAAAATGTAAATACACCAAGGACCAATTTGAAACCTGAAATTTGTCTCTGACCATGACCAACCAAACCATCACAACCATTCAATAACAGTAACTTTTTTTATACGGCACTTTTAATAAAGTGTTTTGATAAATGGACAGGAACATACCAAAAACAAGCATAATAACTTAAGGTCAACAACAACTAGACACATTATTTAAAGCAAAGAACCCCTACAAATATAATCAAACAGCATAATGAACCCAATCACAATAATTTGTTCATTTTCATTAGAACCCAGGCAGTACAGGAACCCAGCAACATAACATAGGATCATGAGGACCAAAGAAAAAAAAGCGTAAAGACCATTGGAAAAATAAAATAAAGATAAAGATAAATAAAGAGGAGATAATCAGTAAGAAAATAAATGAGCCTAAAATTTAACCAATACAAAGATTAAATGTACAACATAAGATGGACAGATAAAAAAAAATATGCAGGAAGTAAATTTTATTTTTTTAGATCTTAGTGCAGCTTTTGATACTTTTGATCATGCTATTTTAAATGAACGTCTTAAAAATTGGATTGGCATCAAAGGCACTGCACTGGTTTCAGTTTTTGTCTTTTAGATTAAACCTTTGCAGTCGCCATCCGCTATTACACCTCCTCTACCTCTACTTTTACCTGTGGTATACCGCAAGGTTCAGTTTTACGTCCTGTTTTATTTTCTAGTTATATGCTGCCCCTCAGCCAAGTAATTCAGTGCCACCAAGTCTCCTTTCACTTCTACGCAGATGACTCACAGATTTACCTTCCCCTGGGACCTGGAGACCCAAAAGGCCTAGCTGCTGTCAGAGACTGTCTAAACAACATCAACTATTGGATGGCGGTAAACTTCCCTCAGCTCAATAAATCAAAATCAGAAGTGTCACAGCCACATGACTCAAAATATTTCAGATGTTTTTCCTGTTTTACGTTAGCCTTAGTTTGATACTTATAGTAAAAATAATCAGCATATAGTGTATACCTTAAATGAATCTCAAAGCTAAAGAAAAGTGGACATTTACCATCCCCAAAAATAGTCTGGACAGCTACAACTACAAACACTAAGCAACGCAACACACTGAGTTGTTAGAGGTTTTTAAACAATTAGGCTGCTCATAGAGAACTCATGGGTATGTTCTCAAAGTAAAGTAATAAAAGTTTCAAGTAATGATATTGCAAGCGTTAGTTTATTTGTAGTTTTTGAAGAATTGTGTAGTGACACTCTCTCTGTGTGATGGTGTGGGTTTATCACAGTCCCTGGCAGGCAGGGGGATCCTTTTTAAATTCTTTTGCATTAAAAGACATATTTTTATTTACTAAGCCCCCTAAAACATTGCAGTGTATATCCCAGAAGGACAAAAACATTGCAATATTGTTTTTGCCCAATATTGTTCAGCCCCACTGTGAAGATAGCCCGCCCTACCAGGGCCGTGATAAGCCACCCCAATATCCTAAAATTTTTAACTTAAGTACACTGAAGTGAGGTGCTTTTTGCTTTATTTGTCCCTAAATGGAAAAAGTTTAGACTCCCCTAAAATAAACTATCCAGTCTTAGCTCATGCCCCATGTGAAAATATATAATAGATTAAATAATGAAATATATAATCTTCACATTAGGATGTGCTGCCCGGCTCTAGATCCAAACAATTTGAATTTTGGCCAGCAGCCCTCAGACCTCTCTGCCCCGTTTCCTCACACCACTCAGGCTCCCCCTTCTCGGTAAAACTCTGTGGGAGTACTGCTGACCTCCAGAGACCACAGACATTTCAGTGTTGCAGTAATCATGTGGAGATGCTGTTAAAAGTGGCTTTTGGTTTTGGTTTGATCTGCACAACAAGAAGTGGGCTCAGGCTGAAGTGATACCAGTTATTCTTATTCTTATATTATTGTATTGAGGATAGGGGTGTACCTGGGTGGTCAACTTCAAATCTGTTTAAAAACAGATTTTGACTGTTAAAGCTCACTGGTCGAATGTAAGGAAAACACTAAGATAGTAGTCAATCTGAGCACAATTTTTTCAACATCACAATGTTGTGAGTAAATAATGTTACACTGGTGTGCTGATTGTGGCTAATACCTTGTCATAACAAGTGTCAGACGTTGCACCACATTGCCAGTCAGAACTTTCACTTGAGTCCATGTTATTAACCTCATTTTGCTGCATTCAGTCAGGACGTGGTGTTATGCTCACAACACAGACACTGCTGACATGTGGTCCTCCATCCAGGTTCCATCCTCATGCCTCACATGTACTATATGAAATTACTAATTTCTTGTGTTAAGAATAACCTGCCTCAGCCTATATACAACTTTGTCCCAGTTTTTTACAGACCAAAGTACTGCCAAACTCCTACAAGGTCCTGTCGCTACTGTACTTTTGGTGTTCTCTGTTCACATCCAGGTTGTAGAGCATTTCAGGCCTCAGATGGGTGTTAATCGTTCAGCAAGATAATCATACTCATCCCTCACAGGGAGCTTAGGCTAATCTGACTGCTCCACAATGTTGCATGGCTGTCAGACAAAGGCCTTCATATGTTGGGTAAACACAATTGTGCATGGAGAATGCTTTGCTTTGTAACAGATATTCAATTTTAGTTATGGTAAAGTTTGCCTTAAAGTGCACAGTCCAAATGTAAAGTAACATCACAGATGGGACTTTATTAGATTTTCTTAATGTATTTTTAGTAGGTAATTTGATATATAAAATGAAAAAATAGCACAGATGATTTTTAACTTTTATTATGTAACCTTTTGTTTGCAGATTATGACAACTTAAAATACTGATGCAAACAGTACAATTCAGAGGCCATAATATTAGAGTCTGAACTTCTTTATACAGAATTAGCCACAGAAAAGTCTTTTTGATTAGTACTGTATTGAACCTTAGGATTCATATTGATATAATTTTTGAAAAGATATAGGTCAAGACATTGTTATTTTAACTGATAACAACATATGTATAGGTGGTACCAGGAACAACTAATATGTACTTGGTCATAGAATGGAATGGATGTGAATGCAGTCCTGTTCGGGTTACTTGATAGCATGTTGAGTTGCAACAGCAATTCTAACTGTCCACTGCTTTTATTCTTTTATAATCAGCCGTGTCAGCACAGCGCAGGTCCATTTCATCATCTGGACTGCACAATAGATGGAGAAGTTGGGAGAGGATTGTTTTTTAAAAATCTTTGCCATGGTGGCTACTTCTCTTACATCAGCTACATGCTAACTGCCACCTGCTGTATCATGAGCCCTGTTCCACACATGTGACCATTACATTTCCAATGAAATACCAGGGTAACCTACCCAGGACATTACCTAACTTGCTTTTTCACATCTGGCCCTCACAGCAGGAGGATTACCTTCAGTTTGCGTATCAGTCAGAGGAGGTGGAGGAGGGAAAATACTGGGGGCCAGCAGGGTAATACCAGGGTGAAGTCTGGGTGAAAAATCCATCTATGTGGGTAAATTCAGGAAAATTTCAGGGAAATTTCAGGATATTTTTGCAAGTCTGGTAATGAGAACACATAGAAGTGTGTGAAAGACTGTTGAATAGGTAAGCAGGGCCTGCTACTGCTGATTCCTCTTACCTGTGGTAGACCACCATTATTCTTTGCCTGCTCTCCATTCTGTCACCCAAACTTACTTGTGTAACTCCATCCCCTGACCCTGTAAACAGACATATACAAGTTGAATAGTGATCATCTGTCTCCATCGTACACCTTTACTGTTATTTTTCTTTTAGAAATGAGGACTCTGGTAAACATAAATGCACTCCTTGGTGTGTATTCTCTGCACAGTAAATCAGCATTTCTGTTCATGAATAAAATTTACATAAAGAAAGAAAAAAATGCCTTTTGAAAACAGACCTCCTAATTCAAATTTAGTGCAATCCCAGAGTGCTTTCCGACAGGATGACATTTTTTATATGTTTTTTCTCTCTCATCATGCAAAGTTTTGCCACGACACAGAATGCCAGTTTTTTGTTTAGTATTCAGGGTGATGTTTCTACTGAAAATAGCCCTCAGTTTAAAGAACAGTTTACAGTGAAGGCAGATGGGAGTGAGTGTGGGTTACTACAGACTACAGGTTGTAGGGCTGTCACCTTATGTTCGATATTTGATATTCGAATAACTGTTCGAATAGGGGGATAAATATCCGTAACCGAATAGTAAATAAATATTCAAATGTAAAATGTTGAGTTTATCAGCACATCAGGGCGCCTGGAGCAGTGGACCATTTCATCCAACAGAGGGCGCTCTCAGCGCAGCTTGACCCTCAGCCACATACGGTGCTCTCTTGACCTCAGTAAACAAAGAGTTGCCACTCCGAGCGGACCAAAAAAACACCAAATCATCTGAGGAGCGCTGTGTGGTAGTACAAAACCCAAAACCATTGAAGTTGGCACGTTGTGTAAATCGTAAATAAAAACAGAATACAATGATTTGCAAATCCCTTTCAACCTATATGCAATTGAATACACAGCAAAGACAAGATACTTAACGTTCGAACTGGTAAACTGTGTTATTTTTTGCAAATATTAGCTCATTTTGAATTTGATGCCTGCAACATGTTTCAAAAAAGCTGGCACAAGTGGCAAAGAAGACTGAGAAAGTTGAGGAATGCTCATCAAACACTTATTTGGAACATCCCACAGGTGAACAGGCTAATTGAGAACAGGTGCGTGCCATGATTGGGTATAAAAGCAGCTTCCCTGAAATGGTCAGTCATTCACAAACAAGGATGGGGCGAGGGTCACCACTTTGTGAACAAATGTGTGAGCAAATTGTCGAACAGTTTAGGAACAACATTTCTCAACGAGCTATTGCAAGGAATTTAGGGATTTCATCATCTACGGTCCGTAATGTCATCAAAAGGTTCAGAGAATCTGGAGAAATTACTGCACGTAAGCAGCAAGGCCGAAAACCAACATTGAATGCCTGTGACCTTCAATCCCTCAGGCGGTACTGCATCAAAAGCTGGCATCACTGTGTAAAGGATATCACCACATGGGCTCAGGAACACTTCAGAAAACCACTGTCAGTAACTACAGTTCGTCGCTACATCTGTAAGTGCAAGTTAAAACTCTACTATGCAAAGCGAAAGCCATTTATCAACAACACCCAGAAACGCCGCCGGCTTCGCTGGGCCCGAGCTCATCTAAGATGGACTGATGCAAAGTGGAAAAGTGTTCTGTGGTCTGACGAGTCCACATTTCAAATTGTTTTCTGGAAAGTGTGGTCGTCGTGTCCTCCGGACCAAAGAGGAAAAGAACCAGCCGGACTGTTATAGGCGCAAAGTTCAAAAGCCAGCATCTGTGATGGTATGGGGGTGTATTAGTGCCCAAGGCATGGGTAACTTACACATCTGTGAAGGCACCATTAATGCTGAAAGGTACATACAGGTTTTGGAGCAACATATGTTGCCATCCAAGCAACGTCTTTTTCATGGACGCCCCTGCTTATTTCAGCAAGACAATGCCAAGCCACATTCTGCACGTGTTACAACAGCGTGGCTTCGTAGTAAAAGAGTGCGGGTACTAGACTGGCCTGCCTGTAGTCCAGACCTGTACCCCATTGAAAATGTGTGGCGCATTATGAAGCGTAAAATACAACAATGGAGACCCCGGACTGTTGAACAACTTAAGCTGTACATCAAGCAAGAATGGGAAAGAATTCCACCCGAAAAGCTTCAAAAATTGGTCTCCTCAGTTCCCAAACGTTTACTGAGTGTTGTTAAAGGGAAAGGCGATGTAACACAGTGGTAAAAATGCCCCTGTGCCAACTTTTTTGCAATGTGTTGCTGCCATTAAATTCTAAGTTGATGATTATTTGCAAAAGAAAATAAAGTTTCTCAGTTCGAACATTGAATATCTTGTCTTTGCAGTGTATTCAATTGAATATAAGTTGAAAAGGATTTGCAAATCATTGTATTCTGTTTTTATTTACGATTTACACAACGTGCCAACTTCACTGGTTTTGGGTTTTGTATTTTGGGTTCTACACTGTTGATGGAAACTTTAAAATCAAAGACTGGGCTGTGTGTCGGTTATGTGCAAAGCAGTTTACTCACTTGTCCTTCACATCAAGTTTGCTGGCTCGACCGTCGGCTTTCATCCAAGTTATACAGCTGAGTGCAGCGGCGCTTTGTCAAGATTTCAACCCCGTGTGACTGCGATTTTTTTCGGCAGGGTCTTTACCGAAGGCACGGATGAGAGAGTCTCTGTACCTTACTACCGGGGAGCAAAATAACCAAATAACTTAGGTTATTTGGGTGTATGTTCGAAAACCGCCCGAGTTTGATTTTTAGGAAAAGTGACAGCCTTAACAGGTTGTGACTCTATGGCTGCTTTTTGGTTTAGTTTACAGCCACCCTGGTGGCATACTGTAACAAACTACATTTAAAAATCTATAGAAATTTTCAACATTTGATTGTATTAAAGTTCAGCCTCTTGCTGCTAGTTGGCAGCAGTCATGCAGCCATTAGTCTGTGCACGTCTATGTTACATTTATTCACATAATCTCTGTCCTTGGACAGCTATGTGGAAGAGACTAAGTCCTTATGAATAAAACTGATCAGAAACAGTATCTTTTATATGTATTAGGGATGCAAAATATTGGACTTTTGCCAATATCTGTTATGCCAGTATTTTTACATTTATTATCCCAGATACCAATATTGATAGCAAAACTGATATTTCTTGTTAAGAGCAAAAAGCTTCCACTTAATTAAAAATGACCTGTTCAGGCACATCAGCAGATGTGAAGCAAGACGAACAACATTTTGTTCTGTAGCTAGAAGCTAAGAGCACAAACCTCCACCAAGGCATTGCCAGCATTGTCCAGTGTGTCATTGTCACATTGTCAGAAAAAGTATCTAACTCCCACTGTTAACAATCCTTGACAAAATTCCTGGATCCACATCTGGATTTGGATCACCACCAATGTCTAATCAGTTCTCCCCTGTGCCATTACAAACATTCCCTGATAAAGTCATCAAAAACCGTTTATAACGTTTTCAGTTATCCTGTTTGCAAACCACAAAACGAACAAAAACATTACCACCTTGGCAAAGTAATGAATGATACTTTTGATCTATATACTATACTATATAAAAGTGGATATTTAGTGATGATAAGGAAACCAGGTTCATTTGTACATTCTGCCAATATTACAGCCATTATATGGGATATATACGAACATTTTGTATGGCCAAAATATTGGCTGTAAATATCAGCAAAGATTTTACATCTGATTGATCTGATACCGATTATCAGCTTTTTTTGGCAATCATATGCCAATACAATATTACTCTGATAATATCATGTATCCAAACATGTATTGTATTGTGCTTTCTTGATATTACTTTCAAAAGATATCATATCATATCACCAGAGTCTAGCCAATACACACACCTACTTAGTGCTATATGCTTGTGTAAAATGGACCAGACATGAAGCCAAAATGAAATGAACCACCCCTAGATCTGACTTTGTTGATGTCATTTTTTGACACACAAATTTAGATTATTCTGTATCAGTGTTCAGCTAAAAAATACTGACATAGTATTTGCTCCACATTACCCAGACCTACATGAAGCATGTTGGGGGGGCTGCCATGCGTGCAGGGGGAGCATCTTACTGTGTGGCAGGTTTACAGCTAACAGTCTGTCACCCTGCTCCTCCTCAGCCCGCTGCACCGTCTCCCTGTAACTATGGACATACCAGTGGAAGCTATTCCTATGCTAATGTAAACACCTCGTGTTTTCCACCAATTTTTCCAGACACTAAAATGGCATTCCCACTCGTCCTGTCCTGTGCTCTTCCTCATCTCTCCTAACTCCACACACTACTGTAGCTGCTATTGTCCACTGCAGAATTTTAGCCATAGTCGCTGCTTTCATTCACACAAACACTGGCACATATTTTATCAGGCAAAATCCCCCCCAGCCCCCTTTTTGTCTCTGCCACCCCCCTCTCTTTATCTCTCTCTTGTTCTCTTTCACACACACATTTTTCCCACCCCTTCTATGCTGGCCCCCTCACTCCATCCCTCCTTCCCTCACTCTCTCTCTCTCTCTCCCATCAATTACAATCCCTTCCTGTTCCCCTCACCACTTTTTATTCACTCTTTTCATCTACATGTTCCCCTCGATTGCAAAAAAAGACGCTGTCTGCGCGCTCACACAGAGTCCCATGGCTCCTCCTTTGTCCGCCTGCCTAATTTTCCAGCGACAGTTTGGTTCCCGGGGATTAATGTGTGTATCCCCTTAAAAAAATGCAGGACACAGAGAGGGACGCAGTGTGTCTGCTGCGTTTAAAGTCAGAGTTTGTGTTGGAAAGGAAAGACTTTTTGTGCACACAGAAACAGTGATCTTGAGACCCCCCCCCCCCCCCTTTGTTTTTAAAAACTTTGAGCACAGATACTAAAGAGTTGTAGAGAAAAACAATCATGTCCCTGTGAGGGTTATGAGAATAGAAATCACAGTCATGAAAATAAAAGGTGTCACAATGATTTTGGTTGCACATTTCAGAAATGATTAGGCAGCTGCAGGTGTTCTCCGCTGAGGCCTTGAGGGCAGACAGAGTGCAGCATGTCAGATGTTCTCCTCTCAGGCACCCCAGCACTGATATAGAAATGAGCAGACAATGAGTCTGACATGTGAAGTTGATAAACGCTGCACATCGGGGTCATTGAGGTGTTGAAGAAAGACGTCACCTTGCACTTCCAGTGATTTTTTTTTTCTGCTAAATGTAAGTTTTTTCAATTTATCCCACTGCACGGTCATTTGGCTGCTGTCAGGAAATCCCTTTCAGTTTTTTTTCATTATGCTTTAGGGTGCTGGCTTGTTTGCTTTCAATACATCTGTGTGTGTATCTTTGTTTGTTTTGTTTTTTTTGCTTTGTAAAGATAGAATAAGTGCAAGAGAGGCAGAGACAAAACATGCAGCACAAAGTTTATGCTAGCCTGCTGCGTGTGTGAAGGGAGGCTGGGTGGGTGTGAGAGACAGTGATGGAGTTGAACGTGTTTGATGTACTGTGATAACTCTGTCCGGTATGTGGCTTTCATGGGAACTCCTTACCCTGGGGACATGAGCGAATAAGCTCCTGTTTAAAGGGTAACTTCCCTCTCTTTATCGCCTGTTGTTTTTCCCCTTTTTTGTTTCCTACATCCTGTTAGCCTTTACCTTTTTGGACTCACTGTACACTAAAGTATGTCCTCTTTGGGTTGCCATATCTCAAACAGTTTTCTTACAGTTATGGTCATGCACAGAGTCTTAGATAAGACATATGTTTAGGGTTATTTAGGGTTACAGAAAGGCTGAAATGAGTGGTTGCTTACATATGAGCAAAGTTATTAAACAGACTGAATTTCAAAGGGATAGAAGCAAAAAAAAAATCATGAGTGACATGTCTGACTATTTCTTTATTTTACTATTTATAGGCAAATTATTCTGCTGTGGGTTAGGTGTCAGGAGAGACCACTTTCAACAGCCTGAAGAAACTGACTTTTATATACTTTTATTTATTCCAAAGCAAGTATTTACAGTTTTTGATACGTTTAACCATCGAAGAGCCCACATTGTGCTTTTTCAAGTTTTGTAGGGTCTTGTCTCCTCTGTTGCATCAAAACTTCTCCCTCGCCCCCCTCTTTAAAGTGCCCATAGCTGCCTTGTTCCCCTGGCCCCTCGAAAAGACCCACCATTATGAAGTTCTACCACTGTTACATCAGCAGTTGGGGGTGGTAAGCCCAGTGAAGAGAAGGGATTATAAAATGAATGCAGAGTTGTTGACAACATGGTGCAAAGCAGTTTTGAAATTAGAAAAGCACTCAGAGAGCACAACCCTCCATCAAGCAGGTCAGTTTTGGCAGTCACTTTTCCACAATTCTGGATCACCACGAACTCCAATTGGATGGCCCAGGCTCCATTGCAGCTGAGGAGAATTGAATGGGATTTCCCATTATAAACTTCAATGTTTTTTTGTGACGTCAGTCTGGATCGGGTATTAATATAGAATGGCATCTCCATATTTTTTTAGCTTAATAGCTATATTTAGTTTTTATTTGTATTATATATTTTTAAAACACAGGTTGATGAAGCTTAAAGTAGGGTTATGCAGAGGGCTACAGAAGCTTGATGTGTTACATTTAACATATGACATCACATTTTGTGGCGCCTTAGTGAAATTTCGAAAACATTCATCATACTTAAGATTTTTTGCCACCTGTTTTGGCATTCATGATGGTGATTAACTTGGTGCTAAGTTAGTGATTCAAGAACTGCATCAATATAAACAATATTGTCTAAATAATCTTGTTTTAATATGTATCAGTATTTTTCAAGAACTCGTTATATTTCCCAGCCCAACATTGGAACACGGGGCTAAAAACAGCAGAAGCTCTGACAAACTGTCTCAGACGGACTGAGAATACAGCTGGATCAGGGGTACTCAGTATGTAAAACAGAGTTTTTGAAGCTTACATGCTCCATATAACTTACTCTTGTGAACATACTCTAGCAGCAAGCAAAATGAATTTTTGAATCCAAGGCAAAATATGGGCCCTTTCAAAGACAGTAGGGTCACATCTTTGTCAGAAGACAGTACCCATGGACAGGACCAGATTAGCAAAGACATAAGATGTACCTCATTGTCTTTAGGTGACCAAGCCAAAACCAAGTGACAACCTTTGGTGTTGAAGTGCAGAAGAAGTTCAGTCCCTGTAGTGTTTGTTCTCTTGAAGCAACTGCAGAACCACTTGAAGTCACACACATGCTTCATGTTACAATGCAATTTTTTTCTACAGCAGCAATAAAAGTATTTACAGGCTTGTAAAAAGTAAAAGTTTTGTCTGATTACTTGTTTTTATGTCCACACAGTAGGGGGGTGACATTGCTTTTATGCTTTATTAAGGATTTAAGGTTATGCATGGTGAGGGTTGTTGTTGGTGTGACTACAAGCTGCACAGTGTTGCTATTTGTCAGATGGCCTTAGATGTCTTTCCTTCGCATGTGTTTTTTTTTCAGATGTGTTTTTTTTAGATCTGTAATCTGTTTAAAAAATATTTCACACTTGGTCCAATGCATTAATTTTTCTATTCACTGTGAAAATTGCATAAGACAATAAGTGGAGTCATCAAATAACAAAGATTATTGTGTGGTTCGTTTTTTATCTTTAGAAAAAGGGAAACACACACAGTCCATCCACTCCTCACAGTGCAGTGTTGGACAAGTAACTCAAAAACAGATAAATACTTATTACTTATTACTCCTTCAAAAATACAGTTACTTTACTGACAACTTTTTAATAGCAACTAATTAATTTTATTTCATTTGACTTATTACACTATGGTTACTTATTGCTCTCCGAAACAAAGTCTATATATATATATATATATATATATATATATATTTATATATATATATGGATATAGACATAGATATAGACAGATATAGATATAGATAGATATAGATATATAGATAGATAGGGGCGGCACGGTGGCGCAGCAGGTAGTGTATAGATAAGTATATATATATACACACACACACATATATATATATAGAAAGAGAGATAGATATATAGATATATATAGATATACATATAGATACAGTTATAAAACATTGCTGTTGTTGGAGAAATAACTGGCATATCCAAGGAAGCTAGATATGTCACCCCTCAATAGACTGCTCTAAAGAACCACTTGAAGGTCCCATACTTTGCTCCTTTTCTGCAGTTTTAACATGGATCCTTGATGTCTTCATGAAATGTTACTAACATGCTATGGTCCAGAAAGCCTGTGAATAAATCACAGCTACATTCTTTCCATGCTCACATAACCCCTCTGTTCAGAACAGCTGGTTCTGAGGTCGGTCGCCTTCATAGTCAATGAGCCAGAGCAAAGCAGCGTACATACGAGCAATTTGTGATAGCCCTACAACGTAACTCAGGCGAAGGGGAGCGCTCCAGCCACGCACCGCTAACAGTCCTGAACACACACGAACCGTTAATTCATGCTGGTTACCACACACACGGTTATAACAGCGAAGCTTGTTCCCCTAGACATCACAGGCGAACGCACAACATGCTAACCGCAGTGGGAGAACTGCAACTTACCCTATCTTCCGGGCTGACGTTAGCATTAATTAAATTAAGGGGTAATGGGGTGGATAAAGGATTATTATATTCAGCCAACTGTTAAACTTCTCTTCCTGAACACACAAGGAGCTGTTAATTCATGCCGGTTACCACATAACAGTGAAGCTCCTTCTCCAAAACATCACAGGCTAGCGCACAACATGCTAACCTAGCCTAGCTTCTGGGCTAATGTTAGCAGAAATGAAGGGATAATGGGGTGGTTAAAGGACTGATAATATTCACTTAACTGTTAAACTGCTCTTCCTGAACGCACACGAACTGTTAATTCATGCTGGTTACTGCATAACAACGAAGTTCCTTCCCCCAAACATCACAGACTAGCGCACAACAGGCTAACCTAGCCTAGCTTCTGGGCTAATGTTAGCAGAAATGAAGGGGTAATGGGGTGGTTAAAGGACTGATTATATTCGCCTAACTGTTAAACTGCTCTTCCTGAACACGCCCGAACTGTTTATTCGTGCTGGTTACCGCAAAACAGTGAAGTTCCTTCCCCCAAACATCACAGACTAGCGCACAACATGCTAACCTAGCCTACCCTCCGGGCTAATGTTGGCAGAAACGGAGGGGTAATGGGGTGGATAAAGTTGTCTACTATCACATTCTGTGGGCTGGGAGGATGGCCAAATACCCAAAATGTATTCAAAAGCCTTAAAAAAGTGATTTTTGCACAATATGTCCCCTTTAAGAAAATAACATGCTTGTTCATAACACTTAAGAAAATAATATTTTTTAGTAGAACATAGGCTATTTGTATGATAATGTTAACTGGCACAGCTGTAAGGTATGGGTAGATCTTTAAATTGCACAGTCACAATTGCTAATGTTCAAAAACACCTTATTTTCATAAACTGAGTACCCCTCATCCAGCCATATTCTCCCTCTCTGTCTGAGATGCTCTGTTAGAGCTTCTGCCCCTTCAAGGTCCCCAGACACCTACACTTGCCTGAAGGCACCCCGATGTGCCCTGCCACACCATTTCAGAGCCTCTGGTATAGATTATTGTTTTCGCTCTCATGGTGCTAGTGGTTAGTTCACCCTGTATATGTGATCCTAGATTGTCCAATGTTGCAGCTGATGGTGAAGGCATATGGAGTGAACGGGTTTGCCTTATCTCTACAATTGAAGATGCAATTGATTCATTGGAATAGACCATTTTTGTTGAGCATAATTGAGGAAGAAGAACTTCCTTTGAGGTAGCACTATCTCAAAAGAGTCATAGAAAGCAAAGGAAATTAGTGTTATAATTAAAGTAAAACCACTTAATTACTACTAACAAGCAGTAATTATCAGGTATTAAAGGAAAAGCTCTTAACCACTCCTAAGTATAAGAATATGGTCATTAAGGGTAATGTGCTTAAAGGCACTTCTTAGTGACTAATAAGCAGCCAGGATGCTACTTATTGATAAAGTCAGCAATTTGTCATCTTTGTTGGGGAAAGCAATCCCTTCCCTGTAATACTGAGAAAAGCACAGAAATTAAAACTTTGATGCTAAAGCAAGCAAGCTGTCTAGTCCATCACAAACATCACATAGCACTGATATAAAGTTGAGTATTTGAGTTCTTTTTTTCACATTATAAAGGACCAGATGAGTAATGCCACTCTAAGGTATAATTTTCACCTGTACGAGTCACCTGTTAAGATACAATATTGATTAGATATGATGTAATTAACGTACTGTTGTATCAATAAATCCAATAGTAATGGTGACCCTAAAACCACTTAACAGTGTTTAAATAGGTGAATGTAGCATCATATTACCCAAATAGATAGTAATAATTTATTTTCAATATGCATATTCTACATTTGATGTATGTTTGTTGTCTTTTAGTGTGTTCGATGCCAAAATAATTTGCATTGTAGAGCACTTTGACCATTTTACTTTTAAATAATAGATATGCCGGGTAAATTGTTGTTTAGATCTTTTTTAAACAGTTTATATTGTTTTACATGGTGAAAAACAAAATTGTTGTTGCAATATGAGCATAGTGAGCATTGAGAGACTGCAAAATTGCATGAACTATGAAAGAGCAAAATAAAGAATCAAATGTCAATATCTGATTCACGAGAAAAGACAACAAATATTTGTATTTCAGACCTGACAAGCGTTCAAACTTGTGTACTCTTGATTTCCTGTAGCTGTGGTGTTCAACTCAGTTTGTGCTTAAATTAGATGAAATGTACTTTAAATTTGAATTTTCATGCTATTTTTAGTGCAAAGTGGGCACTCAGCAGCCTTGGTGGATTGACTTTAGTGGTTTGTTTTCCCTCTCTGATTCCCAGAGAATCTGACTGTATCCATCAGCATGCTAATGAGCAGCGTGATAAAGGTGAATATGGACCCCTAACATTTTCAGCTGGTAGTTAGTTTGACACAAACAGAATTGAAATTTATATCTTACAACCGTTAATCTTTAAAATATTGTCTAAATATTGCCTCTAATACTTTTTCCTTTTTGTGATAAAAAGAAAACTCTTTAAAAAAATAATTACTCACATCCTTTTGTTGTATATGGGTGGGCTGGTATGATGGCATTACTCACAATGAAGGCCTGAAATAGGGACTGTCTTGTACAATTTTTAAACATTTCATGATCACAGTCTTGTCAAACATTTGATTAATTGTCAAATTGGCCATAAATGAAACATTTTACATGTATGTTACTTCTATGCCTGTGGATGTTTGGTGTTGATCATGTGGGAGGCTACAAGCTGAATGCTAATTACAGCATGTCTCTTCAAGCATTTGTCTGTGTCTCGGGAATGTCACCCAACTGGACGTCTCTCTTGTTCTTCAAGAGCCTCTTAGCAGTTGGTCTAATATCAGCCCATTGTGTTTTTGAATGTGACTGACAGCTTCTAGCATTGCATGTCATAGTCCTCCTCTTTGAACCAACAGGGACAACAGGCTTGATGTAAAGTGTTAATGACTGTGTTATAAAAGAGATAATAGCTTGTGTGAACCACCAGACAAGCTCCCAGCCTACATGGTGGGCTTTGCTTGTTAAAGCAGGAGAAAAAAAGAAGAGTAGAGCTGCTGCTGTGACTTTGACTGAGACCGGCATCTGTCAGAGAAGAAGAAATTTCAGTGGGCCAGAAGTGAATGTACATGTGTGATCGTCTGGAGACATTTCATACTGTAGAGTGCTGTAACTTTAGACCTGGGGTCGGTGCATACAGTAGCCCTTGAAAGTTCCACGTGTTCACTTTGTAAAATAATATGTGTTGAGTTGTGAACTAATATGCAAAGTGGGTCACTGCTCTGACCTGGACTGCACCTTTTTACGAGGGGATGCACCATACTGGATATTTGTTTATCTATCAACTCTAGAGCCGGGCAACGCAACCTAAAAATCATATCACTGTATTTTTACTGCTTCTTGCAGTGTTGGCATTATAGCGCAGTATTAAATAGTTAATGCCTTTCAAAAAAATGCAAAACTAGCTTGCAATGCAATACTCCCTGTGTAAGATCAGTTCTCAGTGTTGTTGCAATAACTACGTGTGGTTCATTTCTCCCCTGAGCTGTGTTAAGCTGTCCCTGTACACACCTAATTTCCTAGTTTGGCTGCTCAAAATTAAAGCACTTGAGCATAATATTAAGGACTTTAGAACTGTGGAAAACCTGTCTGAATTTACATATCCTTATCGTGTCTTTGGCAGCTACAGTTACTACTCAGTAACAACAGTTCCACCTAAGGGCACCTCAGTCTGTGGAAACTAGCACTTATTATAACTAGCACTTTTAGATTTGTTTGAAATGTAAAGTGTGTTACAAATACAATTTATTATTATTACAGTTAATATTATTGTTATTATTGTTATCATTATTATTATTATTATTATTACTAGCGAGTGTATATAGTTGCTGTGTTTTCATCAGATTCTTTGACCAAGATTAGATCCTCGCCCCTTCTTTTAAAATAAATTTAGAGTTATAAAAGTGACCTATAGATTTATAAATCCACATTTAGTTAGTTGCTGTAGCTGCTTCAACAGGGGTTTAAATCGCTGCAGTGCTTATTCCAACGGACGGACAGAGACGCTCTGGAATGCAAGCAAGCACACTTAATGTTGTTTATATTTGCAGACATCAAATGTGGAGAGGAAAGAACAAACATTTACCTTTTTGCTTCACAGCTTTACCTCTTATTATTAAATAATAATTCAACGGCACTTTGGCAGGATGGATGCAGTATTTGCTAAGTGTGTATGTGTGTGTCTTTCTCACTCTTTGAATAGCAGTGTTTATTTCAGAAGTGCTGATGAGGACAAGACTCAAACTGAGATATCAGTTTCACAAATCACTTTGCTGTGTTACTTTTATTTACCTGCCACCATAACTCTTTAAGCCACATGTGATGTTGGTTTAGCCCCATTAGCATAAAATCACTTCACTTTCATGAATGACTACATCACAAAATCCATTTTATAAAAGAAAATACCAGTCATAGATGGATGCTGATTTATCCCCAGCCTCAATAAACACAAATACTAAAAAAACATACATTATATTCATTGTATAAAGCATCAAATTACTCCTGCACTAAAATGATCTTTTATACTAACAATAGTCAAAGAAACAGACGATTAAAAGACAACATTACATTTCACCATAAAAGTTTGTTATATTGTATTGTGAATAAAATCATCCAACAGTTAAAAACCTCCAGGTTGCAAAACAATCTTGTGGTAAAATCCCTTAAGCTTTGTTTCCAGTCCTGTTAGTTGAAAATATCAATCTGGTGAAATTGAAGTGAATTTGTGTTGAAATCAGTGCAGAGACCAGCAGGACAAAAACTAGTTGGCTCACTAAAAAGGTGACAGCAGTGCATTATGATGTGTTCAAGGTCCAGTCTGCAATGCTGTTGATGTGTTTTAATTTTTTCAGTAAAGCAATTATGAGATGAAGGTTTGTACATGATCTGTTCAATGGCATTTATAAAAAAAATCCAGGTTTTGGCCAGGAACTTGAGTAAATATAGCTGTCTATGGGTTATTTTTTTGTTTTCATAGCAATTTACAATGATTGCATTAGTTACAGCACATGACGTAACTGAGATCATGTTTTAAGACCTACTGCCTTTTATTCATTTGAATATTTGCACTATAGGCTATTGGGCAGGCTTAAAGGATAAGTTCGGTTTTCGTTTTCGAGCAATTTAGATCCATCCTACGGCGTTTTTCTCTCATGCCATAGTAGCAGATGGGGCCAGAAATCGTATTTTGGGGGGGGTCAATACGTGTTTCCTCTGGTCTCAAGTCCCACTCTGAGCAGCAAAGGCACTCCTCCTCTGTTGTGTTTGCCGTGCAATGTCCACAACAACACCACCAGTTAGCCCCCATTCGTGGATGTGCAGTGGTTGCTTGTTCTCTGGCCAGCTGTTCAGCTCTTTCCCTCTGCATCCTCCTTTCAAATAGCTCCTCGTCGGTATATTCTGGCTCAAAACAATACGGGCATCCATTATACTCAAAGTCGTAGTCAGACACTTCTACATTGGATAAATATTCCGCCATGTTGCACAAAAATAGCTGAGTAGCCGTGTAGCCTAGCAACAACAGCGGCTCTACTCATGTTCTTGTCTATGACGTCACCAAAAGTTACCCATCCTTGTAAAGCCCCGGATGACCATAACAACAAAGTTGAGCTGACATGGTGATAACACTGGCCATTCATTTATAAAATGTAGCTGAAATGAGTGAGTTTCGCAGCAGATAATGTCTAATTTAGGGGCTTCGATTTCTGGCCCCGTCTGCTACTACGGCATGAGGAAAAATGCCGTCGGATGGATCTAAATTGCTCGAAAACGGCTCTGAGCTCCGCCAAAATTGTCTGGCTGAGTCTATGAGCGTATTTAATCCTAAAAATAAGGTCCAGGTGTCAAAAAACCGAACTTATCCTTTAATAATTGCATTTTATTCTGTTAATAAAGTTGTGAATTAATTCAAAATTTAACATATAATTAATGTATCATCCCTTTGTGTATGTTAATGTTCCATATTTAAGGACAGTGATTTTCAAGCTTTTATTTCTCTGAGGCACATCTAAGATCAAGCCAAAATCTCAAGGTACCACCACGATATCTTATCAGTCTGAACACTGGGTTGTTTTTACTCGTGCCTTTGTTTTTATGATGATAGTCAAATCACTTTTGGTTTAGTTTGATGCAAAGTGCTGATGTTTACTGGTGTATATTTGTGCATCAGTGGTCTGATAAATGCTGCTCTTTCACAGGACTGATCAGACCTGAAAATGGTGGTGATAAAGTAAAGAGTTCATGATGCTTGGGTTTTAACGACTGCAGGATGGAATCAGCTTCAATCTTTATCGCACTCACGCAGTTGGTTGTAGAACCATGTTATATGTGAATTTTTAACTCCGTCAAGGAGGTTGGTTATGTTTTTGCTGGTGTTTATCTGTCTGCTTGTTTTTTCTTGTCTGTGAGCAAGATAATTGAAAAAGTTCTCAATGGATCTTGATTTAACCTTTTTCGCCTATGTAATTGGAAGCCAATCCTCATATCTTTAAGGTATTAGCCCCAAAGTTACTCTAAGCTGCCTAGCATCTTGATGAAAAAGATAATTTGCTGTCAGAAGGCAGAGGAGATATTATACCTGGGGCCAGAGGTAGATAATAACAGAGGCATGGAGATATAGATGTCATGTGGATGATGTCCTCCAGTGCACACTCCTTTACACACACACAGAAAACCCTAACAGTAAATGAGTTACAGCAGTGCAGGGACCTTGCTATGTCAGAGGACACCAGCTGTGTTCAGAGTCACCTTCTACTGGCTGAGGATATCACTGAAAATGGTCTGTTATCACCCCCCTGGACACTCAGCTGGGTATGCATTGAGTAATGCTGACACGGGATCATAATTCTAATCAAAGTTGTGGATATTAATGAGCTCTTAGTTGCAGTTATGTTGTAGCCTTACCTGCATGGTTCGACAATCCTTCTGAGTATAAATTATTTACACTCCATCAGCCCTGAGTTCATCATCCATATTTAATGTAGGGATCGCATACTCCCAATAGCAGCTTTCTGTTGACTAATGAAGCTATTGAGCATTACTTAAAGTCACAAGATGCTGACAAATATGCACTTGAAGTTTGATGAACACGTGTGCTAATCTTGAGACTCAGGACTGTCAAAGTTTAGCCCATAACAATCACTGTCCCTTGTCCAGATTTTGAGCTATTCTCACCTTATATGGGTACAGGTTGTGTTGCAAAAGTTCAAAAGTGAGTTTGAGTTACGTTTCCGGTTATCACCTCAGGTCCCTTTGCCAAGCTCCTGTGGAAAAACACCACTTACAGGAGTTACCAATGTATTTGATTACTGGAAACTTTGAAGTAATTATGGAACTCTTAAGAGTGAAAATACATTAAGTTTTCATTAATGTTTGCAGCATTTTGCTATCAAGCAGGCTTGATTGCATACATGCTTTAGCTGAGTTTAAACAGGCCATCAACTCTTAGCATTCACAAGGGAATCACAGTATCTCCGTCCAAGACACAGCAGTGTTTGCATTACAAGAAAGTGTAATCAGTCACCGTAAGCGATAATTTGTGATTTCACATCCAACTTTGTGTGGTGTTTACTGTAACATTTTTGTGTTTTAGAAAACTGTTCAGTCTTATTGACACAGTCGTTTTAAGCATATACAATATTTCATAACATAACAGAGTGTATATTATCCTGTTTGTATTTTCTTCAGAGGGAAATGGCAAAAACAGAGATCTCTCCTCTTACTGCCTGAATGATAATTTGATGTTTTGTTTCTGTCTCACAGGGTTTACATGAAGATTGTCACACAGCAGTTTAAAGAGGAGAACACTGCAGCTTCCCATCAGGCCTGAAAAAACTCTTGCTTCTGCATGTGCTTGTAAGAGAAGTGAGATGAGTGGATAATTCTGATTTGTGCGTCGCAAAAGTGGGATCTAAAGAAAATGTAGAAGACGGTGAGGAGGAATATGAGTAAGGAAACTGTTTTCTAACAGCTGTTGTCTGACTGTCCTGTGCCACTGAACATCATCTCATAAAGGAGACAGAGAGACACACTGGAGGAGACGAGGAAGACGGTCATCGGTTTGGCCAGACACAGCCCTTTGGTCACCTGAAGCTCTGAGAGTAAAACCTGACATAGCAAAGGTGAGTGGGTGACCACAGAAAGAGAGAGAGACGGGGACTGACGGAGGAGCAAAGGTTTGGAGGAGGAGGAGGTCTAGGAGGAAGAGTGGGAGAGGTCATTCGCCATGGCAACCGACCCAGGAGAGCCCACAGGGACCGAGGAGTCCTCGGAGAAACCTGATGGACAGAGGGAGGAGGACGCAGAGCAAGAGGACCGGGCCGACCCACAGAGGGAGAGGACGCAGAGCACCCCCTCGGACTTCCCCTCCTCCCAGACTCAGGAGAGGAAATTGGGAGAGGATGGAGGAATCCGAGGAGGTGGGGGAGGAGGGGAAGCCAGCCAGGTGGGTGAGGAAAACCCAAACAGACGGATTTCATTCTCCACCCCTTCCTTAACAGTGGACTCTGGCCAAAAAAGACAGAGGAGGGAGAAGCGCTTCTTTAGAAAGAGTGTGGAGATTTGTGAGCAGGACGATGAGGTGGAGGTGCCCTCAGAAGCACCCCACAGCGCCCCCCACCTGGAGCTGCGCTCCTCAGACTCAGTCTTCACCAGCAGTACCCAGCAGCAAGGAGCTGCATCGTCCTGTGCTGTTATGGGCCATGATCCATCTTTTGTTGGCTCCAGCCAGGAGCCTGACAAGGATGCTTCCTCAACTGCACCCACCCAAAGGGGAAAGGAGAGGGACCGTGAGCAGGAGGAGGAGGCAGAGATGAAGGCTGTGGCTACCTCTCCTGGAGGAAGGTTCCTCAAGTTTGATATTGAACTGGGAAGGGGAGCCTTCAAGACTGTATATAAAGGCCTGGACACAGAGACCTGGGTGGAGGTGGCATGGTGTGAGCTTCAGGTAAGGCCAACTGTTTTCTTTCTGTCTTTCCAGTGATGTCAGATATTCAACCATGGTCATAACCACTCTATGTAAGCTTAGACTGTTAATATTAAATAAGCTAAAATAATGAATGAAATAAAATAATCCTGACAGTGTTTGGAACCTCAGTTGTAAAGAGAAATACCATAAATCATTAAATATGATATTTTCAGCTAGTTTTCTATGGAAAGCTTTAAGCTCAGCGTTACTCTTTTAAAGTGAACTGTATTGGATTTGTCCCATGAGACACAGAAATCAGTGAATCTCTGCACATTGTCTGCTTGCTATTCATACAGAGAGTTTGCAGTTCAGTGGAGGCTGAGGTGAACAGGAGGAGCATCCCTTAGTTTTACTGACTGCACAAAGTGAAAGTGGAGGCTTTTGCCTTTTTCCAAGTCTCTTGTGAATAATAGACACACTGACTGCAGGCTCTTCTACCTCTTGTTGTGATTGAGTATCCTATTAGGGTTTTTTGCATTAGTCTACGCAAATGATGGAAATTCATTCTTGACTTTTAAGGGTAATAGTCATTTGAGGGATTGTTTTTGTGACATGTTTTAAACCAGACAAGAAGCAATGTGAAAGGTATCATGCAGTGGTTTCCAGTGGAGGCTGCCTCTATCTAAGGGTTTTTCAACATCTTGTTGCCATTTAGTGAGTGTGTTTAAGTATAACTAAGTCTACAGTTTAGATGTATGCCTCTGCTTGCTCATGTCATTCATGTGGAAATATGAGGACTGAAGTGAAACAGTCATGTGGTAAGTTTTGAATGGGATTCATTCTGTGTGCACAGAACCATAAGGAACACTGTATCATATGTAGGTGTAACAACAGGCAAACATTTCTGTAAGACACTCTTTGTTGACATGACTGTGGGAGGATGATAATGAATCAGAGTGAATGGTCTACAGTAAAGCACTGTCCAAGTCTTAACACACTGAAGACAACTAAATTTATTATTAGAGGTAATGGGGAACATTATTACTGGCAGTGATTTTTGACATGTCGTGGGAGAAACTCATGGAGGAGAACTGAATGCATCCATTTGACTCTTGGCCCCACAATAGAGAGCAGTGTGATGGTAAGCCGTCAGATTTGACTGCCGGCTTTGTGTGAGAAAAGACAGTCATGTGTTTGGTTTGGAGCTAATTCCAAAACAGAAGCCCTGACTAATCCTTAAGATCAGGCTCTCAGTCTGTTGGACTAAAGCAGCAGGCACTTCCCCATCATCTTTTCTGGGTTTAAGTGAAGCACCTGGAGAATCTACTTCATGTCAGCAGCTTAGCATAAAACCATGTAACAGCTCCTGTCCATTCCCATTTAAATACTTAATATGCTGTGTTGGCAAAGGTGTTCGGTTTCACCTTTAACAATAAAGCAGTCATTAATAAATTACTGCTATTCTTTTATGACACCAGCAAAGGCATGGCTGTTGTGACTGAGGGGTGTGATTGAAGCTTAGCTGACACTGCTATTTGTGAAGTATTAAGACAGTAAGCGTAAGTTCACCTGTTGTAATCCCATGATGCCAAATTTGGTCTCAATATCTGCATCATTAAAATGAACTTCAAGAAGGAAAAAAAATCACAAGTTATTTCAGGGGTCAGCATCTACCAGAGTTCCCTTGTTTTTAATTTCTAAAAAGTTGCAGCCAAATGCCTTCTCTGAAAATACAGGAATGCAAATTAGGAAAGTACAGTCCTGGATTTTTTGCCAAATCCAAATGGCTGAAGTCGTTTTAGCCCGTACTGATACCAACATATGGAGATGACTGAATAAATAAAATAAAGCACTGAAAGTAGTTTTCTGTAAACAAACCTATATATATGCAGTTTGTATTTTTGACAGTGACAGGAGCAATCTAACAACTTGCTGACAGAAACTGACTTTATTTTATGGAGCTCACACTCTCCAGTTATATCAACTTTCAGAATTTTTGAACAAGTTAACAAAAACTCCACAAATTAATTCTGGAGTGCCAGTAGCCCAGTAGGTTATGTCTCTGCAGTCCATGCAGTCCATGTATGAAACTCTCACCTTGATGTGGGTGGTATGGGTTCAAGTCTGGCCTGTGGCCTCTTCTCTTATGCCTTACCCAAGTCTTTCTTCCCACCTCCCAACTCTATAAGGCATAAAAAGCCCATAAAATACTGCTGATTTATAAGAGTGTAATACATTATATCAGAATTACATATTGGCAAAATGTTTACTGCTCTTCTGTTCTTGCTCGGGAGAGCTTTTGACTTAAATTTTGGAAATATTAAGTGTTGTCTCAAGCTTTGATTCCTTGATACTATTTCAGTGGGCTGGGCACATCATGTTTTCAAATGTGTGACAATTAGGGTTGCACAATACTGGATTTTTTCCAATATCCAGTAATACAGATTTTTCCAAACTCCTTATCACTGATACTGATATCCATACCGATACTGATATTGATATTTTTGTCAAGAGCACTAAGCCTCCACTTTTCTGAACATATTTTAATTTCCCGTAAGTTCCATATGAAATGGAGGCTGCCTTCTTTCAAAAAAGAGTAGAATCCTGTAAAAGAGCAACAGAAATGTTGAGACAACATGCTGAGTGTGAGAAAGAAAGAGACAGGAGGTGATGGTAACAGAAAGACAGAGAGAGAGAGAGAGCAACAGAGACAGAGGGGGAGACGAGCGGCCAAACAGAGGATTACCATGGCATCCCTCCCAGAGAGCAGCCGTCGATCTAATGCTAACTTACCACATGCAGCGAGACACATGGACAGACACAAACACTCATGCACATGCACACATGCAGACACTACACAGCGACCAGGTCACAAAACTATAAATGGATTCAGGGCTGCATTCAGGGAAACATTGTAGTCAGTCTGGTCACTTAATCTGTTCTCTTTAGCTCTCCTAGCCAACGCTTTTACCGAGCTTTACTGCAAAGTGGCATTAGAATAAACAATAGTGATAAGAATAATATAATTAGATTTAATTAGCTAACTCTCTTATTAATGATAGCATTAAAACACGCATGCTGTCCTTGTATAAAAACACAGGCAGTGTAGTATTGTTGCATTTTAAAAAGAATGAGACTGGGATCCACAATATCTACATATATATATATACATGTATGTATATTTTTATATATATATATATATATATATATATATATATATGTATATTTTTATATATATATATACACACGCTGGCCACTCCATGTTTTCAAGCTTACCATCTTGTTATTTTTTCCTGAAGTAGTTCTGGTATAGTTTGGACTTATGTTTTGGACCATTATCTTGCTGTAGGATGAACCCCTGACCAATTAGGTGCATACCAGAGGGTACTGCATGGCGCTGCAGAATGCTGTGGTAGCCGTTTTGGTTCAGGGTGCCTCTCACTCTGTACAAGTCACCAACCCTGGAGACAGCAAAACAGCCCCAGACCATCACACTTCCTCCTCCATGTTTGACAGTTGATGTCACACACTGTGGAACCATCCTTCACCTACTCGATGGCGCACAAAGATCCTGTCTGATGAGCCAAAGATTTCAAATTTTGATTCATCAATCCATAATACCTTCTTCCAGTCTTTAGTAGTCCAATGGCAGTGTTTCATGGCCCAGGCAAGCCTCTTTGTCTTATTCTGGTGTCTTAACAATGGCTTTCTTGCTGCAACTCGTCCTGTCAAACTTGCAGCTCAAATTCTCCTCTTCACAGTTGAAACTGAGACTTGCTTACTACGACCACTATTAAGCTGTGCTTGAAGCTGTTGTCCTGTGAGCTGCCTGTCATGCAAACTGTTAACTCTCAGAAACTTGTCCACTGATTTAGTTGTGGCTTTGGGTCTGCCAGACCTCTTCCTGTCAGAGTTCCCTCCAGTTTTTGATTGCCTTTTGATGGTGAATAAAACTGTACTCACTGACACCTCGACTTTCTTTGCAATTTGTCTGTAAGAAAGACCTACATTTTTAAGTGTTATGATGGTCTGTCTCTTTTTCATTGTTAACTGCCTTTTTTCTTGCCATTTTTGTACAACATATGACTTTCTGCAGTACAGTGCTGTTCAACTGATGCTCACAAGGGTATGGTACCACAGGGTATGTTTTTATGCAGACAGAGGGGGCTGTAAGCAATCAAGAAAAGTTGTAAGACCTGTAGGAATCAGTAGAGCCAGCTTTCAAGGCTTGATCAACCTTCATTGCTGCAGAACAGCTTTAAGTTGTTAATCAATTTCATGTTCCCTGAAAGAGGCCTTTTTATATTCAGTTTTGAGTATACTAACCTTTTCTTTAAAGCTAAATAGCTAAAGATAGATAGATAGATAGATAGATAGATAGATAGATTGAATTACAAAGTTTGGACTATGTAAGGGGTTTTGACAAACCTAATTTTGGTGAATTAATATTTTTTGCTTTGTCAGCTTTTGTATAGTTTAAGACCTTAAACCCTCCATATGCCAGTCTGTGGATTTTGTAACTTTTTTTTTTAATAAAGACATCAACAATCTTTTTTCTAATACACAAAATGTAAGGAGATAAATCTTTAAATCTTTATGGATTAACGGTCTGCGACATGTCTGTTATTTGCAATATCAATTTTGGCGCATTTTTATTTTTTTTTGTTGTATCAACTTGAAAAAAGTCCTGCTTACCATCTTAAGTCTAAAAGTAGACATAAATAAAACTACAAAAATATTATGTAATATAAATTTCTGTTTACTGCATAAAATACTTTCATCGCCTTTAGTCCTCTTTATAAGTGAAACATATTTTTTATTGGAGTTGTAAGTCTTTCCACATACTATGATTGAATTTGATGTCTATTCTCAGGGTTACAGTTTGATTCAAAATTAATTTTCTATTCAGACTGATCAACAATTTACAGTACAAACCATGCTTGTTCTAAAATCCGATTTTTGTCAGAATCTGTCTATGTCTACAGTGCTAAGACGCTGAATAATATGATTTGACATAAAGAAGCACAATATGTGTCCAAGAACCACGGCTCATGTATTTGCAATGTTTGCATCAGCTAAAAAGATATTGTACATGAATTTATAACTCAGTCTGTTTTAGTATTTAGACACCTCTATTATTTGTGTACAGAACTTTAACCCAGTGATTCACAGATGCAATGGTTTAACATCAGTATTAGTCTGTTTTACATCATTCACATGCAAATGAATGTGTGATGAACGGATATCAGTTTCAGATCTTTGTTGTGTCATATCAATATAATGCTGGCATCAAGCACAACTAACTGTCATGACTCAAACTCTCAAGGCACACAAAGAACTCAAAAAGCAGAAGAAGCAGGTCCATGAGGCGAAAAGCAAGGTTTATTAACAGTCCAAATCCAGTACACAAAAAAGCAGGCAGAGTCAGGCAAATGTATCCAAAAAACAGCACGCAAAAAGGCAAGGTCTGAAACAAAAAAGGTCGTGAGCGAACTATGACCATGGTAAGGAACGCCGGAAAGTGACACAAAGGAGCAACAATCTGGCAACAACACAGGGGAAGACACGAGGGTTAAATACATGAGGTGATTGGGGGTGATGAGACACAGCTGGGGAAGCACAATCAGGGATCAGGCATGACAATACCAGACAGGAAGCAAAACCCACGGAAATAGGGAGAGACACGTGAACTTTCAAAATAAAACAGGAAACACATAGACAAGACATGAAATGAGAACAAAATGGGTAATTTAACTAAAGAAAAGCAGGATCATGACACTAACAGCTAATTAAGAGAGGAAGTTTACTACTTAGAAGAAACTCCCTGCTTGCAAAACTCTGTTAAAAATATTTTGGCACTGTTTTTGTGCTGTGTCCAAATCCCCTGTGCAATTCTTTTATTGGTTACTGGGAGAACTGCATGTTTTCACACTTAAATAAATAAGTAGGATCATCTACTGGAAAATAATTCTAACCATTTTAAACGCTGGCCTGACCATCAGAAGCATTTTATAAGACATGACATGTTTTTATTCATCCATATGATAAAAAGTCACAGTTATGTTGGGTTTAAAAGTTGCTGTTGTTGGCCCAAATAAGTCCAATTATTTTCATGACACAGAGAACTACAGACCTTTTATAACAGATGGAGTTACTATTCCAACATTAGTCAGACAAATGCCAAATGATGTGCCACATGGGTCACTGCTGGAAAAGTGACCTTGAAACAAGGACGTGTGTATCCTAAGAAGAAACCAGTGGAACCTGATGGTCAAGATCAAAGAGTTTGTAATCATGCTCTTGAAGCTATAAAAAGAAGGATGGGAACATTCTTCTTGCTAGCATGGCTTCCCTGTGAGACTGCAGCCTGGGAGCACCTAGCTCCTCTTCTCCTGTGTCCACAAAGAGAGGGAACAGGGGATTAGCTGTCCAAATGCGCTTTGAAAGAGTGTGTAATTAAAGTTCACAGTGCGGACACCATCACTCTTCTTCCCTTTCCCTTTCCCAGGGAATTCCATGCCTAAAAGGGCAGAGTTATATATCTACCACAGTTTAACCTGCTCATCACCTTTTTAATTGATTTGCTTGTTTGTGTCAGAACATTTATTAGATTTCTGCATGCAAGCTGTTGCTCTCTGCTCATCTGTGTCAACATAGGCCACTGTATGTGTCTGCCTCTCTCTTCCTCTCCCTCCGTTTCTCCCTCCATCACTTTTTGTCTGTGTGAGTGAGCATGCCGAGTGATCCAGGGGAGTTAATTACAGTGGGTGCCTGTAAGGCTGGAACAAAAACACTGCACAGACAGCATAACTCGGGCAGCAGAAACCAGACTGGTTCAACCCAGTTATCCCAGACTGGTCCAGCTCAGCTCAGCTTAGCAGTGCCAGACTCCCAGGACTACAACAACTAGCGCAACCCTTTTGTCTTTAATGCTGAGGGTTGTGATGGTAATGATTGCCACATGAGTTATTGAGGTGAAAGAAGTTATGATGCAGCCTTTGACAAATAGTACTTTCTGAAACAAGGACGCTATATTTATCAATAAACAAACTATAAAATAACCATATTAAAAATGACATGACAAACAAAACAAACAAATGATATCTCTTAAATCACAAAATAGTAAAATATGGAATAATACAATATTACAATGAAATAATAGAAGCAACATCACTTTCCATCACAAAAGTATGCATTAACTATTTATGTTGCAGCAGTTTGTAACATGTGTTAAACAGATTTAGTATGAGCACCAAGGCAAACTTCTTTCCAATCTTCATCAGAGAGTTCAGGCTGAAAATCCAACTTACAGTAAGATAGAGTACTTTTATGTATGTCTTCTATGCAGCTGTGCAGTCATATTCGTAACATTGTTCAGACTGTACGTAGCCTATTTTATCTTTAAGGGGGGAGAGTATTGTTTAGCTTTTTCTGATACAGGTAATACATTGATTCATTATAAGAGCCCAAATCGTGCTTTTTTTGGTGGTGTATATACCCTCTAGTGTGTTTAACGTGTCTCCTCCATGTGATAAAGCACTTCAATGAACAAAACAAAAAGTCTGCAGCATTAAGACCTCTCCCTCTCCCACTCTAGGCGCCAGCTGCGTACAACGTTTATTCACCCCGAAATGGACCTACCAGTGTGACATCCTACCATCGTTTCATTGTCAGTTTAAGCCCATTAGCTCGCAGGAGCAAGCCCAGTGCAAGTGCAAAGCTGCCTTACACTGCAGGTCACACATACCCATTCACACCCATTTGCTCTCACATTCACTCACTGATGGTTCAGAGTTTCTGTGTTAGTTATCCATCAGTATCAACATTCACGCCCTTCCATGTCCATTTACACACTACTGATGCAGCTGAGCTTGAACCTGCAACCCCCCAATTACTGACCAAGCGCAGTAATCCAACTGCGCCACCGACGCACGGTCTGTTCATTCCATAACTTTAAAGACAAATCAGATATTTATTCTTTAACTGCATGTCAGTGTCAGATGTTGTGCAGCATTGCCCAGCATTGTGTGCCTTCTGTCCACGCTGCAGCCATTAAAAATGTAATTCCATGCCCTATATTTCCCTTGTTAACATTTCTTTAAGTGCTTTTACTGTACGTGTGGAGAAATAGACTGGAAGTGCTTGCATTGATGAGTGGTTGATTTAAAGGCTTGTCAATGCACAGGTCCTTGTGTGCTTAATAAAGTTTTCTTTTGCAGAGTTAAAAGTGAAAGCAAATCAGTACAATGACTAAACCAGATGAATGTTTCCTTACCCCCCCATGTTAAACAGATAACTATCTACTATCTGCTGAAGGAGAAAAGTCAAAGAAAATCATGAAAATCCCTCTTCAAAATCCCTTTCCTTGCATCTTGTCTATGTTGACATGAGCATCAGAGAGGAATAGAAACATGGTGTCGAGGCAAAGACCTGGGGGCTTATTTATAAAACTTTGCATAGGATCCATACTTAAAGTGCGCCCTAAAGCTGAAAATCACGTGCCCCAAAAAATAATCTGATTTATAAAACTGTGCTTGCGCACACCTGCACCTTCCCTCATAAATCCCAGTCCACTGAAAAGTTTCACAGGTGGATTCACCTCACATCTCGCCCTCTATACACCGACATGTTACCATGAATGGTCAATGCAAAAGTACCTCGTTAATGTTTTTACATTGCTCTATATCATTTGAAGGTGGAAGTATGATATATGAACATTACACAGAGTAGTAAGTCTAATGCCTCACTAAGGGAACACGTCTTTAACACTACAGACTCAGGTGTTTATGATTACGGGGGTCTGTAAGTCTGATGTGTGATGACATCAAATGTATGAGATGAATCTGGCTTCAATTCTCCACCTCAACATCTGTGCCGCCAGCTTCCCGTCTCCAAAATGTTCATGTGCCAGGATCAAAGTTGACGTAGGGGTGCGTACATTCCTCCGCCAAGTTTATTTTTACAAATCACAACCTTTGCGTGGGAAGTGGCGTACGCCACTTTAAAGCCCCATTTTGTACGTAAGCAAGCTTTATAAATGGGCCCCCAGAGCAGTATTGGACTAACCAGTCCCCACAAAGTTGACATGTCAACCAATCAGAGTGGACTGGGCCCATGTAGGAAAAGGAGCCTTTAAGGGACAGGAGCTCTAACAGCATCAAGACACAGAAAAATACAACACTGTCAGGGGAAGTCCATATATCAAAACTTGACTTTTTTTAACATCACTGATGGCAAACATACCTTAACAGTCAACAGAACTGAATATAAAACCTGATTTAAGCCAAATATAACCAAATATGTCACTTTTGCGTAAACAGTCCATAAGTCACAACTTTAAAAGGATTCACCAACATTTTTTTCTTTTCGTGCCTTGCCTCACTCCCAAGTCTATGACAAGTCAGAAGACACCATTCTTTCGTCTGTGCGTGCAGTAACAAGGATGAGACGGGCAGAGCTCGCCCACTGCGAATTAGCTTAGCTCAAACACTGGGTGTCAATGGGTAGCATTAGCCTGCCTCTGCCTACAGTCATTAGATAAACTTTTAAGCAACTCTACACTGTCCTGTGTGCTTGTATCGACTCATTTTTTTTTACCGTGTTATGTTACAATATTCATTTTTAGACTAAGATTAGCACTTAATATAATTTTTGAAAGAAATACATACAAAACTAAACTGCAGAGTGCATGTGCAAATCACAGCAGACGTGCTCGTAAGTAGGTCAACAAAATAAAGCACGGCTGCAGTGGTTTGTGCATGCGCCCTGCAGTTTTATTTTAATATGTTTTTCTTTTGAAATTACAGTGTGTCTAGGGTTTGAGCTAAGCTAATTTGTGGTGGGTGAGCTCTGCCTGTCTCCTCCTTGTTACTGCACGCACAGACGAAGCACTACTTAATATGTTTTAATTTTGTCACGGCCTATGTGTTAATCTGTTGCCTTTAATGTCAGTTTCTTGAGCTGGAGGGACAGCTTACTCAGTAAAGGAGGAGTAAATGGTTCAGCATGTTTGGCTCTGATGCTGAGTAAATGGTACAAAAGCAATAATATAACAGTAATATAACAAGGGATGGGAATCAAAAAACAATTCCATTTGAGAATCGATAGCAACTAAGTTAAGGAGTTGATATCATTTGCCTTTTTTCTGAAGATTTTCCTTAGGATTTCCTTCTACTCCTTTCTGTCTGCCTTGCAAGTCAAGGACAACATGCCCCCTTATCAGAAGCAGTCAGTAGAAATGACAACAAAGAAGTCAAAGAATAATCGTGGCAGACAGGAGATTGAAGTGGTCAAAACTATGGCATGTCACACAATTTGGCGCTAAATGTAAGTCTCAGAATCTCCATCTGTGTCATTTTAAGCAAGAGTGGAAACACAGTAGATGAAGCACAGCATTTAATTTCTAAGAAAAGAGTAATTTTAGTACTCTTACAGATTAATTTGTTTTATTTTATTCCTAATACAGGTGGTAGAATTGTTTAATTTTCTAATAATAGAAAGTGTATTGAACTATACATAATATTTACAGATGTTTTCTTAGCACAACAGTGAGCTCCCAAAGGAAACTATCAGTTTGTGCCGATGTTCAAGCCCGCTTTGTGTTAAGTGGTCCAATTTCTTTGCTGATCTTTTTGTACATATGTGTGTAGAGCTGTCAAGCAAATTATCCCCTCTGCTGTTCGTAGCAGTCAGTGTATCACTCAGTAGGAAAATGTACAAGGCAAAAAGTTAAAAAGACCCTGTTTCCTCTGAATAAGCCTGTCTGGCAGAAATTAAATTAATGAATAAATAGAACAAACTTTCTGGTAATGAAAAGAAAAGAACGGTCAGATCAGGTAAAGCAAAGTCAGACCATTGATGGCTGACCCATATTAGTGTAGGTGACATTAAAGGGACTTCAGGCTTATCAATTCTCAATTAGGGCATTGAGGGCACTGAAAGTTGGCAAGTGTCCCTTGGGCTGTGGCCATAGAGATCACTAATCAATGTTTTTACCACATAAATACTGACAGCATAGTCACTGTATATCCAAACAAACCCCAATAAATCTGAGGTACTCATGGTAAGATTATTATTATGTAACAAGACAGATCTGTTAGCTTGACTTAAAACTCCACAAACTCAATAATTGTACATTTGCACTTTGTGAGGGTAGGATGGGTGATAATGCATACAATTTCTCACGCCAACCCAGTTTATAATTTGAATATGTTTTCTCTCCTGCTGATAACAACACAAATGAAATATATATATATGTATATATATTTTTTATCAGTAACATTCAACAAAACTAAATTGAATTTCCTAGTTGGGCTTTAAATGTGAGCGATAAAGTTGTCTTTAAAAGTGCACTACATAAGCCCAATTCACAGTGAGTTCACGTAAAGAGCCACAATGAGGTTCCACTGTATTTATGTCTAGAGACATTCACATTATTTCTGCAAGGCAGTAATATCAGTATCAATTCACACTGCAATATGGCGTGGATGTGGGCGACACGGCGCATGCCCCCACATACACACAAAGGCAGAGACACTAACTCACAGCGCTCCTGTCTCCCCCTTACGCTCCCTCCTCTCTCCAATATCACACCACTGTTACTACATCTGGAGATGGAACAAAGATGAGGTCAACTTGTCCCCTCGTTCCGCCTCCAGGACGTTCACAGTGGAGGCGGAACGTCACAGAGAGGTAAATATTACGGCAGTATGAGTTGGGCTATAGACTCAGAAGGGGGGAAGTTTTTATCTGCTTAAATGCACAACACAAAAAAAATCTGTCGTCAGGGGGTTCTCAACTGAAACAAAACTAAAGACGATGAGTAGAGACCTAAGATGGTAAAATTTTGTGACTGTGGAGGCCACTTGAGTACAGTGAACTCATTGTCATGTTTAAGTAACCAGTTGGAGATGATTTGACATGTCGCGTTATCCTGCTAGAAGTGGCCATCAGTAGATGGGTCATTGTGGTTATAAATGGATGGACCTGGTCAGCAAAAATACTTACGTATGTTGGCTGTGGCGTTTACACAAAGCTCAGCTGGTATCATGGGGCCCAAACTGTGCCGAGAAAATAAACCTCACTCTATTCCTCCAACAGCAGCCTGACCATGGCAGGGTGACATTATGCTTTCTGACCTTGTCATATGAATGTCACAACAGAAATTGAAACTCATCAGACCAGGCAATGTTTTTCAATCTTCTATTTTCTAATTCTTGTGGGCCCATGCAAACTATAGCCCGTTTATGGCTGACAGGAGTGGCCCCCACTGTGGTCTTCTGCTTTTTGAGCCCATCTGCTTGGTTATAATGCATGGTCGTTTGAGTTACTGTTGCCCCCTATCATCTTGAACCACTCAGGCCGTTCTCCTCTGACCTCTGCCATCAACAATGCATTTTCACTCAGAGAACTGCAACTCACTGGATATTTCCTTTTATTTGGACCATTTTCTGTAACCCTAGAGATGATTATGGGTGAAAATTCTGGTAGATCAGTAGTTCCATGTAGGGTTTGTTATTGTTAGTTTCTCTCTTTGTTTGTTGTTTTATGAGCAGGATAACTCAAAATCTGACAAACAGATTTGAATAAAAACTTTCGGGAATCTTGGTCATGGCACAAGGAAGAAGTGCTAACATATTGCTGGTGATCTTAAGATGGATGCAGATCCTGGAATTGTTTTAAGCTGGGGTATGTAACGTGTATGTTACTGCAGTGCATGCAACTTTACTCTCCCTCCCTTTCACGGTTTTGCTCGTAGCCATGCTCCTTCCCATATGCACAACTAAACCACTGTATCAGTGTCCCTTTAGCGTTACGCCAGTATAATGCCTTTGCAGCCACAAAAGAGCCGCAAACCACATGTCCTTTTATTAAGTTAACTTTACCTTTTCATCCTAAACAACAACTCAGCTCATTTAGATAGAAGAAGCACATATACCTTAGTAGAGGACCCAGTAAGAGCACTGTCCCTGAACTGAGCCCTGATTGGCCGAAAAAATGGGTGTCCCTGGCAAGAGGTCTTAATACAGAGCAAGGAGGAGGCACAGATGTCTAAAGATCTCTGTGTCTCAGTGAAGTTTGAAACAATCCTTATTTTTTATTTTTCATATTCTGAAATTCTCCAAAAATACCTCTCATTGATAATTAAATTTATTTCAGAGGAATTCAAGACAGGTATTTAATATAATTAGTATTTAATAGTATTTAATAATTAATTTTAATAAAAGGATGACAGCTGGGATTAAACTTAGAGGTTTTGTTGGCTGACTTATAGGCACAAAGTTCACTAAATAAATCAGGTGCCACACTGAGATACGCTAACATCTTGCTAGCGTGCTGTCATATAACATGATTTGTGCCGTGCGAGCTGAAGGTTCTCTTGAGTGTCATGAACTTGGCCGACTGGCCTGGGGTTCTAATCCAGCGTAAGGGTCAGTCCTTTACCAGCAACCTATCTTGTTAGTCTGATCTGTTGTAGCTTACACTAATCTAATCCTTGCCACCCGCCACCCCAGATATTCAAACACTTGCATGCTTTCAGAACCTTGCACACTTCATATGTACACCCTAATAAAGAGTTCTAGTAAGAATAAGACACACCTCTCCTCTCTCTGCTGGCCTGCTTTTCTCACTTGAGCTAAGATCCCTTCCTCCTTCAGACAAGATGGCATCCAGTCCCTCTCATGTAGTGTGTCTGATACCTGACACTCCTGCAGTGTTTGCCAAAATAGATGTTTTAGGGCTCACGTGCTTTGACACTCATGACCCCAGCCTCCTACCATCCACCAAATGTGTCGTGTAAGCTATATCCTGTCCATTTCCTGTTTTATGAAGCTACTTAACCTGATGCCTGACCTTCTGCTCCACCAGATGTCTGATCCAAAAAAGAACCCGTGGTGCACTGTGAGGCCTCAGGTCTTACTCTGTTTACCAAGTTATAGGACTAAAGCCGTGTCAGGGAGGCAGCACGTGACCACAACATTATGAGACTTACTCACAGTTTGTTTGTGTGGGCAGTATAACATCAGTGCCCACTGTTTGTGTTGTTATTGTAGGTGGCCTGCAATCAATTTTAATGCATACAACTTTCAAATGGAAAGTATTTGATATTTGCTGATCCAAATAGTTTTTAAAAAAATGCACTTTCTTCATTAACTCTTGACAGTGTAGAAATAAAACAGTTAAACTGCAACATAATCAAACAGTACAGTAATCTGATAAACTGAGAATAATAGTTATTTGTGTCATTTTTACAGACTTGGAAATCGACAGAGATGGAATAAAGTTAATGGTTTTATATTGTAGATTAGATTTACAGAATTATACAACTGTAAAAACAAACTACTTAAAAAACAGACTTCTTTAAATGAAGACGTAGAGTAAATATGTGAGTGTAAGACATAATCAACTTGGGAATGTGAACCTATAACATCTTTACTGAAAAATGAAAGTTTTTTTGTTCACCAGTAAGACTCCAACTTAAACAACAATGACCTCTATGCACAAGCTTGAGGACGTTCTTCCAGTTGCACTGAGGAGCGTCTCCCTGGTTTCCTGTTTATTACCGGCTCTGTTTATGTTTACAGTAGAATGGCAAGTTTCTCAAGGTGCCTGCGAGATTCACCCAAGCTAAACAACGATGGACACTGCATCGTTGAGCCCCATTCCCTGCTCTAAGGAGCAAACAGGAGCAAGGTTTCAAACTCTGCATGTCAAGTTAGATCCATAACTATGAAAGTGAGTACCACATAGTTAGCTAGCTGTTGTAGGAAATATGCAGACTTGACAGTGTATTTGTTTACATTATTAGCTTTTCTTTTGTTTAAAGCACAACTCTCTGCCCTTCTCACAATTTTAACAAAGCTCAGAGGACAGGGGAAGTGACTGTCAGGGCATTATACCTTCTGCAGAGGGTAAACTCCAAGGCCCAGGACATCATACAGTGTCCTGTGCATCCTCTCCTTGCTGAGTTTGAGCTTTTACACTCTGGCAGGAGATTTAGATTGCCAAAGGCCAAATCTAACAGGATGAAAAATTCATTCATATCACAAGCCATTACACAACTTAATTTAAACTGTAAAAATGAACAGTCATGATGCATCTTATTTCTATACATTGCAATGATGGTTCTGCTTCAGTTGCCCCTTTAGGTACTTGTGTTTTATCCATCTCAGTGTTGTATCTGGATTCATGTGATTGTGTTTTTATGTTTCATGTTTTTACCTGCCTGCAAAGCAAATTTCCCTTACGGGACAATAAAGTGAAGTTAAAAGTTGAAGATTCATGAGAAAATCTGACAAGTCTCAGGTTGAGTGTTTGGTGGAGTTAGAATTGATAAGCCCAAAGTTATGAGCTATTTACTTCAATAACCTGTTGTTCTTGATGTTCCTGGAGATTTGGCTACAGCTATGACTGATTTTATAATTAGTTTTCACCTCTGTGTGCTAAAAGTATTAACATTGTACTGTATTGTTACACCTTTGTTGCTATTTCATATTCTATACAAAGCAAGTCCAAAATGTATTTACATGTATGATTGTGCTGATTATATTTTTCATACTCTCTAACTTTTCAGAATTACTTCGACTATTCATTTTTGTTTTACCTGGTGTGTCTAAAAGCCAGTGGCATTGTCTGAACTAGAGAAACAGAGAACTGCCAGGTAGATTTAGAGGAAGAAAAACCACTGGCCTTTGTTTTACTCTCCGAGCTTCACCTTCTCTGCCTCACTTTGTTTCTTTTTCTTTCTGTTGCTTCCTCGTTCCCATTTATCTGTTTCAAAAGAGACTTTGTATCCTTTTCCTCCCAAAGTGGTTATTTTGTTTGGCAGTTCTGTTTTTTTGTGAGCAGTAATTGTACTCAAACTGTTCCGTATCATAATTATGTTCAATAAGAGATTGTAAATGTTGTTTTTTACTGATATCACATAGAGTGGTTTATAGTGCTTAGAGTTGTCTGTCTCTCTTGATAAAAAATAAACTACATGACTGAAAAGTTTGCTTATAAATGGGAGGGTCTTTGACATAATTTTTTTTTTAAATGATCAAATTATACTTAAAAAATAAAACGTGCAGGTAGGGACCAATGAACTGGATGTATTAGTCAGCATTTTTCATCATCAAGACTGCTATTACAAAATACAGCTTTGTTTGTACATAAGCATAAGGAGAGATCTGTTTTAGAATATATGAAATATATGGAAGGGAAATGGTATTGTTAAATATACTATTTATTTTTTTGCATAAATGTAGAATTTAACATGACTGTAAAGAACTCAAGCTTGAATTGCATTTTTTAATACTTTTTACTTGAAAAGTGCTTGAATTTTTACCTTTGAAAAAGTGTATGAATTATGATTAGGGTGATTTTGATAATAAGATGAATATTATGTAATTGAAGGCGTGTATCATCGTGTTTGTATTTGCTGTGCCTCTGTGGGTATGGAAATAGATGTGTGTGGGCCTGTATGAGTGGCTGTGCAGACGGGTAGGGTAAGGGGTTTGTGTGCTTCTGTCTAGACAGAATTTCTGGAACTGAACTCTATCTGAACTTTGCCCACCCCAAGGCTGTGTGATGCCACACTCACAGGGAGATACAATAGACGCTGAGAAGGCAGCAGACAGAAATACAGCCTGTCCCACACAGTGCTGCAGTGATGCTCTGACTGAGGAGTGAGACAGAGGACAGACGCACCGAAGCATTGCCAACATCAATGACAAAAATGGCCAGAGAGATGACACATGCAGATATTTATGTAGAGATGAACAGCACTGAGGTCCTGGTGGCATTGGACCAGGGATTTTCAAACTTCTTTGTCCAAAGGGAACCCAAAATTAAGCCAAAATTTGAAGACCCACCATGTTCATATTCATGCAAAATAGCCGAGCAAACAAATGCGACAGTATCTTCATCACTTTGTTCGTGTCTAATTTTATCTACTTAGACTTATGAAAGTTGAAAG
The DNA here is from genome assembly GCA_037902135.1 of Cetoscarus ocellatus. NCBI lineage: Eukaryota > Metazoa > Chordata > Actinopteri > Labriformes > Labridae > Cetoscarus > Cetoscarus ocellatus. Next base: position 486,159 of record JBAMNC010000466.1, read on the forward strand.
GCAGCTTTACTAATAATTAGATATTTATCAAATTTCATAAATTCAGTAACAAAACATTTTTTTCAATTAACAACTTTATTTGGAAATGAGTGCACCTAAATTACTGATGGATGAATTAAAAATATGATTCATTTCATTTTGTATATCAGTTTAAACTTATAGTGGTACATCTTCCTACAGCACACTTACCAAAATGCACACCAGTTTACTCTGACACACCATTTGGGACACACCTGCACACACTTGGGTTTATACACAAGTGCACTGGCATGCATACATATTAGAGCTCAACCTGGTTGGTATTTTAAGAATGAGAGCATGAGGGTAAATGAAGGATGGGCATCTTCTTCTCAGCCGTAACAGAGCAAAGAGGAGCAGGCTTTTTGTTGATATGACTTTACTGCTGAGTGGGAGGGAAGACATGGCTCCACCATTACTTCCAGAAAAGGACACTGAACCAGCATAGACAAAGAGGGTGAAAGGCCTTTGTAAAGATGAAAAACAGACACAAAGCAGGAAGAGGAAGACATACAGTATGTAAGGATATGTCTTTTTACATGCTAACATCTGCTGCACACTGTCTCTCTTTGGGCAAAAAGCCCAACATCAATGGAATTGATCAGTGGAAAAGTCAGTGTTATGATGACTTCTATTTTTAGTCAGCTATGTTTGGCAACCATTTGGCTTCTTTAATGAGTAAAACACACTAGGGCTGGGAAATGTATCATGTGTTTTTTAGATATACAGTAGTGATATATCTATAGTTGACTTTGCATCAAAATATGTAACAATCTTTTTCTAATTTTATCAGTGAGTGTTTTTTTAATCAGTGAATGAATTAATTAAAAGGAAAACTTCCTCAGCCTTATGCACATCAAATAAGTGTTGTTTACAGTGAGAAACAGCAACAGTAATATTGCTGACAAAAGCAAAATTGACTTAAAATACTTCAGCTAAATGAGAAGTAAAAAAGTTGTATTGTTTTAGGAGCATTTATATTGATTCAATTAAATGAAACGCATAACTGATTGATACAATTGCAACCGAGATTGATGTCCCAAACACTTTGAACTGGGTAATGTGTTGTCTTTAATAACCAAAATTTGCCAGCAACTCCCGGCACACTGATTTGGATGAAATCATTGGAAAGGTGGTTAATGTTTTTTTTCCTCAAAATTTTGTCAACATTTTTCCATTCATGCAACTCTAAATTGTTTTTTTGTTGTTGTTAAAACTGACTGAAAATCTTAGGATTTTGCACTTTTTGATGCAAACAATTGTTTTGTTTTTTTGTTTTTTTTAAGCACATGGTATTTAAGAGAGTAAAAATAATTGGAACCTCAGAAAACAAATGTTGCCTATGTTATTTATTTTATTTTTTATTTTTTTTATAAAATTCAGATAGTGTAACAGCCCGTATTATGCTTTGGTGAGTTTTATGTGACCTTAAGTGTGTTTAATACATTCCCTTCATATGATAGAGTACCCCTATGCACAAGACATAAAGTCTGGACTTCTCTCCATGTTTAGAGCACCAGATGCTGCCTAAATGGATTTTTCCCCCACCCCTTGTGAATAGACATACCAGTGTGATGACAACCTACCATTGTTTCATCAGCAGTTTAGGCCTGTTGGCTTGGCCTGCAAGCCCAGTGCAGCACAAACTTACCCAATTACCACAAAATAGAACAATCAACTAATCAGTGTGGTCTGGGTCCACATGGGGAAGGGGGCCTTAAAGGGACAGGAGCTCCAACAGAGTATCTCATAGACAATGAGAATACAGCTGGATCAGGGGTGTTCAGTACATGAAAATTAAAGGGTTTTTTTTGGACATTTGGGATTGTGAACATACTGTAGCACCTTGGTTCCTTACCTGTGGTCTGGGCCCCCCAGGGGGGTCACTAGAGGGTCTCAGGAGGGGGTGTGAGGCACTGTCTGCTTTGAGGTGGTCAAAATGTGATCGGTATAAATTGGCCAAAACAATAACTTAGCGTTAAGGGGATACTTTCTTGAAATGTTTTTTTCACAGACTGTATGTGACCTCATTTTATCCTATTCATGAAAGCAACTAAATTAACGTTTATCTGCACTGAAAGATGTCTTTTTTTTTTACTCCAGTGTAGGTCCCAGGGGGAATATATAAGCCTGAGTTAGACAAAATATGGGAATTTAAAAAAAATAACCCATAGGTTTGTATGTCCTTTTTGTTGCTGCAGTGTTAAATTGGTATTGATTGTTTCTTTCCTATGGTTGTACCAAAGCTTGTAATTTTGGTTATGTGACAATTATTTGTTACTATGTTGCAGAAAAAATATTGATAAGATATACTGTATATTAAGTATTGCCATTCATTTAAAAATATTTCCTTTAAATTTTTTTTCTCAAAATGTTTTCATGCCACTTGTTACAAAGACCTCTTAAGGTGTCTTCTCTGCCTTTTAGTACCATCAAATGATGCCCTTGCTCAGCAGGTTACAAGGTCAATAAAGGTCAAAGACAGCAGACCTTAAATGTTTTCCTTGTACTCATGGAGATGGCAGACAACAACAGTTGCTTCTGACAGGTCTATAAATAAACACTGGCTCAGCAGGTCCAGTCAGGATTTCCTCTGTTGTCAAATGATTGAATCATGAACACAGTTTTGATTCTCTAAGATCTTATTATTGTGACTGATAGGTTTCCCTGTCACCAAAAAGTCAGGGATTTGATAACAGGTGCAATTTCTGTTTGAATGTTGCAGATTTGAGGCAACTGGTCTAAGAAATAAAAAAGAAATCCAACAGGAGGAATATCCAAATACTCAAATAGTACACAGCATAACAAACTCAGTTGCAAGGTATCATAATTACCTGCTGAAACCATGTCTAACAGAGGGGTTTTTCCAGTGACTGACTCTACTCCTTGGGGATGCTGTCCAGGCCACTGAAGTGGGTTTCTGCAGCATCGACTCTGTCTGCCATACTGTAGATTTGTGGCAGATGCTGTAAAAATGTGTTATATGAAGCTCAGGCTTGGGTGTTGTCTCAGCACTGCAGCATGTCTGTATTGCTAGTACCATCTAGTGGCAGCAGCAGGTGAAAGTGAACACATAAGTGGCTGTGGAGTCATGTATACTCATGATTGTTTTAGCAGAGAGTGACTCATGCACAGCTTAATGAATTACACTGAAAAATACTTGTGGTTTTTTAAATGTCAGTAAGTGTTTAAGAAAAGCTGTCTTTAGATTTTTATGTGAGAAGATTAGCACTTTCTTACCATTCAATGTATCGTTTGTGTCTCTCTTCTCAGGACCGTAAACTGACCAAGGCAGAGCAGCAACGCTTCAAAGAGGAGGCAGAGATGCTTAAAGGGCTTCAGCACCCCAACATCGTCCGCTTCTATGACTCCTGGGAGTCTGTGCTCCGTGGCAAAAAGTGCATTGTTCTGGTCACTGAACTCATGACGTCAGGAACACTCAAAACGTGAGCACAGCCATCTCTCAACAATAAATCCACTCTCAGTGACATCTTGATTTATTTTCCATGTGTCTTTAACTTCTTTTCCTTCAAGTGAATCTCCATTTTATATGTTATACAACATGGTATTTTTGAACATGTCATGCACCCTTATTGACAGGAATATCAATTATTGACTCCAGGTTGCAGCTCTTTTCCACAAGTGAACCACAAATAAAGCTAGAAACACATAAAAAACCTTCTCTTTATAATGTAAATTTGGGCCCCAAGAACATCTGCCCATGTGGGGGCCCAGGAAGGAAGCCTTAAGAAAGGGCAAGGGCTCCCAGTCTCATACAGACAGAGAATACAGCTGGATCAGGGGTATTCAGAATATTAAAGTTAGAGGGTTTTGGACATTGGAGATTGTAAACATACTCTAGCACCTTGGTTCCCAACATGGGGTCGCCAGAGAGCCTCAGGAGGAGCGCACAGTAGATTTAGAGGCACTCTGTACACGAGAACTAGAAGGCTTTTTGGATATTAGGGTCTGCAGACCTTCGCAGACATTAAAAATGAACAGTTTAACCAGAGTTAGGCAAAATATGGGCTCTTTGAGTCAACCCTTGACTTCATGATTCAGTACTCTTTAGTTGTGCTATTTAATTAACCCCCCAAAACTACAAGGTGGCACAGCTCAAAGCTTCATTACGTAAAATACATTGTTCTGATATTTGTTTTACTGAGTTTACTTTTCCTTTTCTTGTCTGTGCTGCTGCCATTCTTTGCCAAGGCATTCTTAAAAAGGTCATTTTAATATAATTTAGTTTTCTGATTAAATGAGAGCTAAGTATATTTAACAAAAACAATGCTAGCAATGCCCGGTTTATTAGGGGTGTAATAAAATAAAAATAAACCAAAATATGATGACATTTGGCAGTACAATACTGTACTAATATTATATTGGGCTATATTGGGCAAAATTCAAACAGTTAATAACTCACAGAAGTTTTCGACATTTTCTTTTTTATTGTAATTCAGCCTACGGTCACTAGTTGGCAGTAGGCATTCAGCCATTTGACTTCCCATCTCTCTGGTATGTTAATTAATATTTCTTTCCTCACTCGAACAGACAGCAAACATCCACGCTCCAGGGTCCATGCTTTTATAAATAATACTAAATAGAAATTGTATTCTTCATTTTTAATATTAAAATTGTGGGTTCATAAGACAGTAGTTTTTTAAAGATAGATTATTGAATAAAAGTAAAGAGTATATACAGTATTGCTCTGCTTATAGGATTGTAATATATTGATGTTACATATTGCTCCCATGTATGGTGATAGTTTTATATATACTTGTTTGATTTATACATCATATTACATAATGAAAACAGTCTCATATAGAATAAAGCTGGTCCAGAGCATTGCAGTAGTGTGCATGTATGTGTATATAACACTAAACACTATACAGACAGAACTGAAAATTTCAGAACTGGTTTCATTTAAAGCTTTTCGTTCTATTTTACTTTAAATATTCATTGTTATGCTATTTATTGCCTTAAACTTTTATCTTGAATTTGTATTTATTATGATGTGTGCTGCTGACCTCTTGGCCAGGTCACCCTTGTCAATGAGATCATGATCTCAATGGGATTTACCTGGTTAAATAAGGGATATATATATACATACACACACACATATATATACATATATATCTACATATATATACATTTACATATATGTGTGTGTGTGTGTGTATATATATATATATATATATATATATATATATATATATATATATATATATATATATATATGTATATGTATGTGTGTGTGTGTGTATATATATATATATATATATATATATATATATATATATATATATATATGTATATGTATGTGTGTATATATATATATATATATATATATATATATATATATATATATACGTGTGTGTGTTTTTATATATATATATTTATATATGTATATATATATATATATATATATATATATATATATATATATATATATATATATATATATATATATATATATATATATAAATAATTTATCAACGTAATTTTTTTATGCAGTATTTTGTTAAGACATTAGAAATGTATGACAACAGTCTTCCTAATCTCAGACAGCACAACAGCTCTAGCAACAAGCAACTATCCTTGTTCTTTCTCCCTCTCTTGCTCTCTCTCTCTTGTTATCCCTACAATGGTGATTGTGTCCATCATTAAATAGTTTGGCAGTTAAACTTTAAAGACTGTAAATATATCCCACACCAGTGTTGTCCATGTGTGAAAAACACTAATAAAGATGTGTGAGATTGGAAGCGTTTAGATCAAATCAACCCAAATGCATTATTAACGACATAATACTCAGAGCAATCAATGCAAACGTATGTTTTCTATTATTACAATGCATTAAAATTCAGAGCCATTTCACTGATTGTTTTATGGAGTCATCTACCTGTCCATCAGTGGTTCATAGTTTATCATTAGTTTGATTATGTAACCAGGCTATTGATTTCTCCCCATAGTTACCTGAAGCGCTTCAAAGTGATGAAACCCAAGGTCCTGAGGAGTTGGTGTCGTCAAATCCTAAAGGGCCTTCACTTTCTTCACACAAGGACTCCTCCGATTGTCCATAGGGACCTAAAGTGTGACAACATCTTCATAACAGGCCCCACAGGCTCAGTGAAGATAGGTGACCTGGGCCTGGCCACTCTGATGCGGACTTCCTTTGCCAAGAGTGTGATAGGTAGGCTCCAGAATTAGATCAATCACTGTAACTCTGTAAATGGACACCTCGGCTGAGGATGTTGGCTCTGTAAGCCAACTTAAGCTGCACACTGTGTGTACCATAAATCTCTATGAAGTTTAACTCAGAATGCAAGAACAGGAAAGTTTCATGAGTTGTTTCTCTTATTTATCTTTTTGACCTATTTGTATGTAATGGTAAATCTGCGTTATTAAAGCTGATAGTGATATAAAAGTATTTAAGTGATTTTGCTAATTGTTGACCCTTTTTATCCTTCTCACCAACCAGGAACCCCAGAGTTCATGGCTCCAGAGATGTATGAGGAACATTATGATGAGTCTGTGGATGTTTATGCTTTTGGGATGTGCATGCTGGAGATGGCCACATCAGAATACCCATACTCTGAGTGTCAAAATGCTGCTCAGATCTATCGCAAAGTCACAAGTGTAAGTCTCTTTGACTGCATAACAAAATAATATGATATATGCAGACCCTATTTTTAAGCATTTTGATTCCTGCAATACAGCAGTTCCTCAAAAAAAACAAATGTCATTCTTTTATTTTCTGTCAGTGCTAACAGTCTTTTATTTCTTTTCTGCAGGGGATAAAGCCAGCCAGCTTTGATAAAGTTAATGACCCAGAAGTCAAAGAGATCATCGAGGGTTGCATTCGTCAGAACAAGAGCCAGAGGTTAGCAAGTTTAATGTCTTAAAGCAACACTAAGTAGTTATTTCCAACCTGATATAATATTTCTATTGTGATGGTACATCACCTTACAACAGGTTGAATGACACCTCTGATGGGGTCTGTATCACCTTCACTGGCACTAAGTAACTTCGATGTGGATGGTAGGAACACTTCCACATTAAAAAACTTCAAATTTTTACTGCTTTGACTGCTTTACGTCATACGTCACTACCCCCTCAAGTCTAAAGCTAAACGTCAGGAAAAGGAGAATATAAAGCAGTTTTTGAATTTTTAAACAGATTTAATGAACAGAATTTAGTTTAAAGTAAATATGCACTTATTTTCCTAATGGAAATAGGGACCTCTGGCTCACATTCCTGCACAGTGGGTGGCGGTATTGCCCCTCTGACGTTGGATGCCACCCGCCGTTAAACAAGAAGAAGAAGAAGAAAGCTAAATGGAGAGTTGTTATCATTGCAAAAGCAGCGAAAAACCCAAAGAAAAGAGAAGTTTTATCAGTGGAGATGAAAAAAGAAAGAGGCAGAGTAACAAGCTAAATGATAAACATTGGCCCAGGGTTCATTCACTGGCGTGAGCTGAAAGGCGAGGAGGGATGTCCGACCAATGCTGATTTTGCCCTGTTATTGCTTGACTTGTAAATACATGATGATTTATTCAAACAGAAACATGATTAGACTGTACCTTATCAGTCCACATGGTTTATTTGTCTCTCGGGACGTCCTGTCGGCTCGCTTCTCCTCCCTCTGTATGTCAACAAATGCATGTTGCTGTGAGGCGCTCTGTTTTACGACAGTGCAGTTACACTCAATGTCCATAGAGGCCCTTAGAGAGCTGAAAGCCGGAGTCTTACATAGGGCGGCTTTAAAATGGAGAAGCAGTAACCAACTCCTTAAGCCAGATGATTGTTTCACCTTATCCGCTGCTTGTGTTTCCCTTCCCTTTACAGACTCTCTATCCGAGACCTCCTGAACCATGCATTCTTTGGCGAGGACACAGGAGTCCGAGTGGAGCTGGCAGAGGAGGACACAGGCACCCAAGACTGCCTTGCTCTACGCATATGGGTTGAAGAGCCCAAAAAGCTGAAGGGGAAGCACAAAGACAATGAGGCTATTGAGTTCAGCTATGACCTGGAAAATGATAGCGCTGAGGAAGTGGCTCTGGAGATGGTGAGACACTGAGACAGTTCACCCATAAGAGATGGAAAACAGGGTCTATGGCTACCAAGTAGGGCTGTAGTCAACCAAAGAAAAAAACTGCCAACTGAAAATGTATCTGCTCATCAACCAATAATTGGTAGTTGAATGAAGTCTAAGAGAACTAAAGATTAACATAACGAGATTTTTGCACATAATGAATTATATCAGCTACATTGTGTTGAACTATATAACCCAATTCACAGTTGCAAAAAAACCCTGAAATTATACGATCATTATCCGGGCGAGTTGTATGTATACTCTTGAGTTTTTCACTCAGACTTTACCCAGTTAATTTCCTTGTGCCCCCCTAGTATTTTAGCTGTGTAAAGTTCAAGTTGACTTCTTTCTGAACGCTGCCGTGAAAATTCACTGATGCGAGTGGAGAGAGCATCCTGTGCGACTGGCATGAACCAGGAAAGCAGAAACTTGAAAGCAACTGCTGCAGAGGGATACGTTTTTCTGATTGTAATGGGATAAAACAAACTCAAATGTGTGTCTGGACATCTGAAGTGTTGTTTCCACTGCACATCAAAGTTCTGTAGTACATCTGCTTCAAAACTAGCGCATCCATATAACCTTCTTACGCCGCTGTTGAATACGGAGAACAAACCCTGCAGCTTTCTTTCACCGGTGTAATCATCATATGTGTAGTAACGCTGCTTCGTATTTACTTCTGTGTGCCTCTTTAAGTGATGCTGTTGATATGCTTTTTAACATGTAACACCAAATTTAGAATATAAATTGTTTGTCTGCTATCATATAATTAACACTGACTCTGGCCATGTTTATTTGACATCATGTGCTGCCTGTTGGTGACCCCTCCACCCATAGGCGTCAGTTTAGGGGGGACGGGGGAAAATGTCCCCCCCACTTTTTGTCAGGGGTCATTTTGTCTCCACCACACACAAATCCTTCACGCGGAAGCCATTGTAACCCTAGTTACTTTCCTGAACACACCATCTGCATTCGTCCGAAAGTTGCAGAGAGACGCAGCAGGCCTTCGCGAAGATTATAAAAATGTGCAGCTGCTGTAAATTTGCATCTGTGCCAAGTTGAAGCTCCAACCCAGAGTGTGCTTTTTCTTCTGATAATACCTGTGGTGAGTTAAAAAACTTGTTTGATTGGCCTGCCTGAGGTGTAAATCCTGTTAAGATGTACAGTGCTATGAATGATGATTTTATTTATAAAGGGAAAAAAGCTCTCCAAACCTACATGGCCCTTTGTGAAAAAGTAATTGCGTTAATTGTAATTGAGTTAACTGTGATTAACCACATTTTTTGAATGCTGAGTTCAATTTCACTGACCACATCCAGACCTGATTACTGCCAGACCTGTTGAATTAAGAAATCACTTAAATAGAACCTTTCTGACAAAGTGAGGTAGGCTGCAAGATCTCGAAAAGAAACACATCATGCCACAATCCAGAGAAATTCAAGAATAAATGAGAAACAAAGTGATAGAAATCTATCAGTCTATTACAAAGCCATTTCTAAAGGTGCGTTCACACCGAACGTGACTTTGGCGACCTCGGCGGCCACTCTCCATGCAGAGTCAATGTACAACCACGATCAGCCACGACCACACGCGACCAGATCTCACTCGATGCGACGGACGCGTTCCGGGCGACTTGGTCGCATCTTTGGAGACATGGGGGCGGCGCCCCTGTTGCTGCAGATGGGAACTCTGGGGTCGCTTTGGACGCGGAGCGGGCCGCTGTGCTGTGTCGCCAAAGTTGAAATATTTGAATTTTTCAGGCGATGTCGCGCCGTGAGAGCCAATCAGCGTTGTGTGGGTGCGTGATTGACAGCCGTGACAGACTGTTTTTATTCCGGTCCACAGAGTAACAATCTATGTCCGTGTGGGGAACATTAGTTAGTGAGTACATTAGTTCTGCCTAGACGGACCACATTGAACTCACAGAAGATGCTGCTGCAGGGCCATCAGCTGCAGTGTTTTGTGGTTGGTAGGTGCGTGAAAAGGATACAGTTGGAATAATGTCAGCTAATACCTCCTATTATATGATATATGATATGATCGCGGGGTGAAACTCGAGCAGGCGTGACATCACTGAGCAACGGTGACGGTGACAAAATGAGCTATGAACAGGCGACAGGACGTGGGTTTGCGACGTGATCTTGGTCGCCAAAGTCGCGTTCGGTGTGAACGCACCTTAAGGCTTTAGGACTCCACCGAACCACGGTCAGAGCCTTTATCCAGAAATGGAGAAAACTGGGAACAGTGACAAACCTTCCCAGGAGTGGTTGGCCTACCAATATTACACCAAGAGCACAACGACGACTCATCCAGGAGGTCACAAAGAACCCAGAACAACATCTAAAGAACTGCAGGCCTCACCTGGCCTCAGTTAAGGTCAGTGTTCATGACTCAACAATAAGAAAGAGACTGAGCAAAAATGGCATCATGGGAGAGCTCCAAGGCGAAAACCACTACTGACCAAAAAGAACACAAAGGCTCATCTCACATTTGCCAAAAAACATCTTATGATCCTAAGACTTTTGGAAAAATATTCTGTGAACTGGCGAGACAAAAATTGAACTTTTTGGAAGGTGTGCGTCCTGTTACATCTGGCGTAAAAACAACACAGCATTTGATAAAAAGAACATCATAACAACAGTCAAATGTGGTGGTGGTAGTGTGATGGTCTGGGGCTGCTTTGCTGGACGACTGGCTGTGATTGATGGAACCATGAATTCTGCTGTCTACCAGAAAATCTTGAAGGAGAACGTTCGGCCATCAGTTTGTGACCTCAAACTTGAGCTCACTTGGGTTATGTAATAGGACAATGACCTGAAACACACTAGCAAGTCCTCTGAATGGCTTAAAAAAATAAAATTAAGGTTTTGGAGTGGCTGAGTCAGAGTCCAGACTTAAATCCAACTGAGATGCTGTGGTGTGACCTTGAACACTAGTTCATGCCCGAAAACCCTCAAATGTGGCTGAGTTAAAACAATTCTGTCCAGAACAGTAGGCCAAAATTCCTCCACAGCGATGTGAAAGACTCATCACCAGTTATCGCAAACGCTTGATTGCAGTTATTGTTGCCAAGGGTGACACAACCAGTTATTAGGTTCAGGGGGCAATTACTTTTTCACATAGGATCATGTAGGTTTGGAGAGCTTTTTTCCCCTAAAATATAAAATCGTCATTTAAAAACTGCATTTTGTATTTCCTCTGGTTATCTTTGTCTAATGTTAAAATTTGTGTGATGATCTGAAACATTTCAGTGTGACAAATATGCAAAATAGTAAGAAATCAGGAAGGGGGCGTATACTTTTTCATGGCACTGTAGGTGATATATTTGACATGCTGATTTCAACATGAAATTCAACATCGTTTGAGGTTCGTAATTCATATAAAAGTGTTGGCCCAGTTTTCAAGAGGTTTTTATTCAATACATGACAATCACTTTAAGCATGAAAAAAGACATAAAAACATATTACAAAAACATATAACCAGAATAAAGCCTGCAGGGATGCACAGAGCTTTCTCTGTGGTCTAAACTCAGAGACAGCAGAAGAAACAGCTGTTCTTTGCTCTTACAATAACAAAAAGTGCTTTAGCTTGTTAAAAATTATTTCTGGTCAGTATGTATTTGATGAAATGTATTGTGGCAGCCATCAACTATGTAAATGAAATATGTGCATTTCTCTTAATGAGTGAATGTTGACAAAAAATTTCTTTGTTATTAGGGCCAAATTAATTAGAAATGTGGTCCTACAGTGTTAGTAATCCTCTCTTAACATTTTAGTTTGTCCTTTTATGAGAACTCTACAGTCACAGACTCCTCTGATATAAAGAAACACCTGAGACTGTCTCTGTCCTTTATCACAGATGAACAGAGAATTTATTCCCCAGCTGCTGTCGGTGACTCTGAATGTCTTTATTTTCTATGTGGAAGTGAACCTAAATTTCTTTTTGAATGGACTCTTTCAGATCAGAATCTTACGCTCAAACTTTTCTTCCCCTGCTATAATGGATTGAGCTCTTCTTTTCTGTTAAGGAAATAGGTACAGTAGTCTTAACACTGAGATCTTGGTTGGTCAAGAGCTCGTCAACTAATTAATTGACCAACTTATGAACCAGCCAACTGCAGGGTGTCCATCCTGGTGCCAAGTATAAGTTTGAGTTGGCTGGAAAAGTCTTTCGATGTTAAAAAGTTCAGAGAGTTCCTCAGTTTCTTCATGATATCCTTCTCTGACCTAGATTTATCTAATCCTACCTGCTCTCATTAGTGACACTCTCTCTTGCTTTCTCTCTCTTTTTTAAGGTGAAGTCTGGCTTTTTTCATGAGAGTGATGCCAAGGTGGTGGGAAAATCCATCCGGGACAGAGTTAATCTGATCAAAAAGTCACGAGAGCGGCGGCAACAGCAGCTCCTCCAGCAGCAGCAGGGCTTTGAAGAAAGAAGAGACTCCAATCTTTCCTCCTACACCTTCTCTCATCCATCTTGCCCATCGTCACTGGGGCCAATGGTAGCTGGACAAACAGGAGGTGGAGGAGGGGTAGGAGGAGGGCAAGAGGGTGAGGAGTTGCCTGAAGTGGACCAGCATGTCAGGCAGCAGCATGTTTTTAGTGGGACAGCGCTGAGGCTGCCAGGTAGAGCATGCATCTAATGTACAATGCTGGACAAAATTAGTAAATATAAAGCAAATAACGTGACTGAACATTATTGTTTTTTTTATTTTCACTCAGCAGGTGAGAGCATGGGTTCAACAAGCTGTGAATCTTATGCAAGTGGACAGAGCCAGGCCTACTCACAGCAAGGGGAAGCATACGCCCACTCCCAAGCAACTCTGCCCCCTACAGCACCCGTATGTTAATATATTGTTCGTACTATTGATGGATATGGCAACATATTATTGTTTTTACGTTTGATAAAATCCTTGGTGCTCCATACTAATGTCAAGATAAAAATATGCTGCTTTAAACAGATTGTTCTGATAATCAAACTCCAACAGTTGTGACTTTGACACTTTTCATGGTGCTGCCTTTGACATGTAAACATATGACACACTTGAAGGTAACTTAAAGTGAGGTTACGTGACTAAAGAAATCGGAAGTAGAATAAATATAGCACTGCCAGACAGTGTCACTACACAATAGCTACATCCCAGAGAAAAATAGCAAGCTAAGTAATAGCAACACGACAAAAGTAGCTCACTACATCCAAGTTTTTTTCATTATTATTTTAGATGATTATAATAATAATTATTATTATCTTCTCATTTGCATCTCTTTGATTTGCCTTTTCATGGTTTCATTATTGTGTAGCACTTTGTGAGGGTTGCCTTAACAATTCTGTTAAAAAAAAAAAGTTACCTACTGATTTAGTTTTTAACTACATTAAAAGAAAATCATTTTGGTACCTTATTCCCATATGATAAAGGTAATTAAACAACTGTATAGACTTTCCTAAATGAATCAAGTTCATTTTTTGTCATTTTATATATATATATATAATTATTATTATTATAGAATAATAATCCTTTAATAGCTCAAATTATATTTTTAAAACAAACTCAAAAAGTTTCCCAATAGTTATGTTACCTCACTGGTTCACCTTGCTTCTGTCTCTTAATCCATCAACGACTTCAACACTGTTTCCTCATGAGCTGCGTTCCTTTTCTCTCTAACATTCTGCGTAGTTAGCAGTTGAAGGATTGATCGCAGATTTTTATAGATCACACTGGTGATGGTAAACTTAGTCCATGTCTGTTTTGTGATTACTTTCGTGAGTCACCTACGTGTATGTCCCTGCTCACCTGTCCCTGCATGTGGCTTATTCGTTCTGTTGCAGCACAGACACTGGAGTTTTAAAGGAACAGACAGTGTGGTCACAGTTATGCAGAAATTCACAATCCACTTTAACTGCAACTTGGAACCAGTTCTTAACTGGAACTAGTTCTTGATTTACATAAGTGATTATCTTGTTCTGTATCTTCAACTCTATCCAGTCATATCGTATCCAATATGATACTGTATTGAATCTTAACATACCTTATGATATCATATCCTATAGTAAAGCATTAAATTGCATTATTGTATCATATCCAGTTGTAGAGTGTAGTATTAGTCCATTCTGTATCTTATCTTATTTGATCATATCTTGTTGAATGCAATAGGATTGTTTTGTTTGTTTTATTTTAATGTCATATCACACTGTGTAACCCTGCAATTCCTGCTGCTAAAGTACACCAGGCAGATAGACTCACTGTCATTTTAAACAGCTTTATTGCCTGATTGCATTTGACCTTTTTTTTCACTGCAGAACACGAGTGCATTGGCTCATCCTCATATGCACCCAGTTGGTGAGAGCGGCGGTGTCCCTCATCTGCCTACTGGCCAGAGTGTTAGTATGTCAAGTATGTCCATAGGCCACAGTGGAGGAGGACTTCTTGGTCAAACACTTCTTCAGCCCGTTTCCATGGTTCCACAGGTATCATCAAGTGTGCCACAACAATATTATCAGGTGAAAAGAGTGATGTTACTATTATATACACCATTTAACATTATGCTAATTAAAGCAAAGCTGTTATTCCACTCTTCTGTCATATTTTTGGGTTCCTTTTCTCCATATAACAATTTTTCCTATGCCAAATCATCCTCATAATCCTCTATAATTGATCATCTGACTGTATGATACAGGGTTTCTCCCAGAACAGTTGCTAGCAGAGATGGAAAATGCCATTGTCTACAGGCCCCTTTTGTTAAAGTTACCGTGTTTTGTTAGGGCAGAACACTTCTGCTATTAAACCCTGTGAGAAACCTTGTTATATCAAACTAAATGTGTTGATGATTGTTTTGCTTAAGCTTATTCTTACCTAATTTTTCTATTGCTTTTTTTCCATCCTCTTCCCAATCATTACCAATCATCCTGCTGTCACTACCACTGAGCAGTCACAAACATTCCCTTCTGATGCATATCAAACACCCACTCCTCACGGCTCATTGGCCCCTTCACAGTCATACATACCTCCTGTTTCCCCACAAACACCTTTTAATGTCCTCACTACATCTATGTCAGTTGGTGATCCAGCTGCACTAGTGGGGGCTGTTGTGCCCCTTGTACAGCAGACCCAGCCCCCTGCCACGCCCATGCAGCTCACTGACATCACTCCCCAGGCAGCACCCCAGCAAACACAGCCTGTCATGATCCCTCAGCAGACTATTGTCCCACAACAACAGATAGGGATGGATCCCCATACCTCTACCCTTCAGCAACAGCCACAACAGCAAATGGACGCTCAGGCTGCACTGCTCGATCATCAACAAGTTAATACAACTCAGCCAGCGACAGAACAACATCCTCACAGCGTTTCCACTACGGCTGTCCAGAACCATCGGCATGAGCCTCAGCAGCAGACCTTTATACAGCAGCCAACTTCTCAGCAGCCAGTATTACCTTTACATAAAGGTATGGAGCAGCAAACTTTGTCATTACCACAAACAGGGGAGCAACCTCAGACTTACAAGCAACAAACAACAGGGGATCATTGTGACCAGACTATAATACAACCTCAACAACTTCAACAACAGGCGCTGCAACAGCAAACTCTGTTACAACAACAACAACAAGCTCTAGTGCCAGAGCACCATCAGACGTATGTCCAGCATCAGCTTGATCAGCAGCAACAAAAAGCATTGCTTCAGCAGCAGCCGGCTCCGCTACAACAGCATCAACTAGAACAACAGGAAATACTTGTACAACCACAAATGTTGGATCAGCAAAAGCAGCAAGTTCTTACTCAGCAGCAGGAGCAGCAACAACCACCAAAAGGTCAGATACAACAAACACAACCACAACAACCACTCATACAGCTTCAGCTAGAGCAACAGCAACAACATCTTCATTTACAGCAACAGCAGCAAAGCCAGATATATCAACTAAGTGGAATTCAAAATGAACCAGAGAGGCAGCTAGGTGGACAACAACAGCAACAAGCTGTACTGCAGCAGCAACACCAGCTGACACATCAGCAGCAGGGACAACAACTGCAGCAGCAAGCTTTACTTCGACAAATTGAACAACAACAGCAACAAGCACTGATACAACAGCACTTGCAACAGCAGGCTATTTTACAGCAGCAGCAGTTGCAACAGAAAGCTCAGCTACAACAGCAGCAGCAAGAGCAACAGCTAAAACAGCAGCTGGAACAGCAGCAAGCTCTTTTGCAGCAAAAATTAGAACAACAGCATCAACAGCAAGTCCTGTTGAAACAACAAGCAGAGAGAGTGCAGCAGCAGGCTCTGATACAACAACAGATTCAAGACCATCAGCAGCAGCAAGCTGCCATCAACCCACTTCAGGAGATTCCAAAAACGAGCACTGAGAAGCAGAGACAGGAACAACAAACTCTGCAAGGCACATGTATCCCACAACTGAATGCTACTCAGTTTTCACCTCCTACCACGCTCACACAACAGCAAGTGATTGAGCAACCACAGAAAACAACTCCCATCCAGCAGCAACACCCCTTTGTAGTAGAACCACTTATACCAGTGGGACCTCCAGCTACTGAGGTGTTCCAGCACCAGACTCAAATCATTTCACACACTCAGGTCCCCATCACCACTCATTCAGGGCAGATCCCTGTTCAGACGTGTCCTATTGTTCAACCTCAAGTCTTCTCTGGGCAAGCACACAGTGAGTCTCATTCTCAGGACCAGGGTAAGGTTCCAGTTCAATTTATTGCTCAAACCACAGCTCAGGCCCAAGGAACTCCTTTGCAGACAGTAATCCAAGGACAGACGCCAGTAATTCAGACCCAGCAGCATGTTTCTGTACAGGCTAGTTATCAAGTACCTGTGACTCCCATGCACAGCCAAGTTGCTGCTCAATCATCGACCATGGCTCAGCCTTCGCCTCTGACATTTGGACAGCTCCAGGTACCCCAAGTTCAAGGCCCACAGGTGGACATTCAGATAATAGGCCAACTAAGCCAAGCTGCTGTCCAGCCCACAGCTGTGATAACCACCACTCCTAGTCAGACCCAACATGAGACTTATGTTCAGCAAAATACCCCGATGCCAGGGCAGATACAGCTCCAGCAACATGATCCAGGTCAGCCACCAATCCAGCTGCATGCTCAGGTTGCCACTGGAATATTATGTCCTCAGTTTGTTCCTCAACTCACCCAGCAAGCTGTACCATCTGTACAAGATCTAGCTCCTATCACACAACTGCAACAGCAACAAGAGCCAGTGATGCAATATCAAAAGATGATTCTGTCACCTGGTCCTTCTGGAAGCGTTGGACCCACAACAGATCAACTCAGCTCCAGAGGTACCCCAGTAAATCTTACCAGCTCTCCTCATCTTGTGCCGCAGACTGGACAAGCCTTAATTGCAGGTCAAACAGCACCACTTCCAGTTGTTCAGGCCCTGCAGCAGCCACCAATAAGCACGGCTGACTCACCAGTCATTCAGCCTGTTCCCCAACCCACTCTGCCTCAGTGTGCTGGGAAATACCAACAACCACTACAGAAGCTCTCTGAGACACAGCAACCTCTTGCTTCACCTCCTCTTCCGGCTCAGATACTGACACAGCCAATCCAAGCTCCAATCAAACCACCGTTTCCTCTGAATCAGGCCGTAATGCTTCACGAGGAGAGCCACCTGCCTCCACAGTGTTCACCTGCGTTACATCTGCTGAACCATGCTGCTGCACAGATTGCTCCCGCTAATGTATGCGGACCACAGTCTCAGACTCTGCCCCTCTATAGTCATCTTGCAGCAGGCCCCCCTCTGTCACCACAGCACCAAACCAAGCAGATGCTTCCAGCTCACACGCACACACAAACAAGCAGTCAGGCCCAAACACACTCCCAAACACAAACACACGTTCAAACACAGGCTCATTCTCACACTCAGACACACACTGACACACCTGTAAGTGAACAGCGTCTTCCACCCAAGGCTGTCTTTGCTGCACAACAAATGCCCCTCAGCCCTTCTCACACCTCATGCCCCCAAACAACACTACCATCCCTACCATCCCATTATCCTTCTGCTTCCCCTGCGCCAGAACTGCCTACATCTCCTCCAGTGACCATGGCAACCTTACAAGCGCAGGCAGACTTTATACCCACCTCCCCTTCGCCTGCCCAAACTCAAGAAACGCTTGATTCTAATGCCCCCAAACTTCCCCAAGGCTTGCTGCAAGACTGTGACCTTTCCCTGCAGGGCAATGCTCAGGTACAAGAAGAGTTAAAGATTGCACATTTAATTTCTAACATATTGACTTAAACTAATTTCTTTCAATATGAAATCAACTTTGACCAAGCTCTTTGATTGAAACTAACATTTTTAAATATTAAATATAAATATATGCATTTTATTTGTTATTTTATCAGAGGTAGCATGATAACGTACTGATGTCTAACTTTGGTTGTATGTTGTATCGCTAATTTATATTTTTCTGTGTTTGCCCACATGCCTCTTGCTCTTCCTGTCTTGGTCCTTGTCATTCTGCAGGATGCTCCAGGCCTGTTAAGTGCAGAGCATCCTTCTTCTTCAGGGTATGTCTTACAACATTATCGTATAGTATTTGTAAGACAACTGTGAATGTTTTAAAAGTTCAAGTTTCTCAAGCCTTGTATAAAAACATTTTTCCTTTCTCTTGATTTCATTAAGGAAAATATTTGTTTGAGGGTGAAAGACAGAAAATATCTATGCAAGAACGTTGTTATGCCAGTTCATACTGTTACTTCGAGTAGTTCAGGCTGGACAGTAGGACCCAGGCAAAGGGGGTTGCTGGCAGGTGTAATTTGATGTGAACTGTTTGACTTATGGGCATAGCAGAAAAGAAACATTTTGAGAAAAAAACTGACAAGAAATAGGTAGGCAGGTTGGCTATTAGGCACAATGTTCAAGTGTAGTTTTCAGATGGTTAGTATTTACTATCACATCAAAGCTAGGCAGACTAATTAAGCATAGTGACATGTACAGAAGGGTATCATTTGTATTTTAGCATTACTGCTTATCAGTACTGGTAAATATTAATACTAATATATATAGTTGTGATTCCAAAATAAGTTTTTATAGTGTATCATCCTTATAGCAGCTTTTATGACCAAAACACTGAAAACTTGCTGTGATTGGGTCTGTCTTTTATATAACCCCCTACTTGGCCTCAGCTCTTGTTACTGAGCATTTTAAGGCAGTAGCACAAGCAGCTTTAGCATTACCCACTTTACTCAAGCAGCCAAACATGCCGCCCTGCTTCAGATTGATTGTGCCTTTATATTTTCAGACTGATTACGCAAGACTGTTATGGTTAAGTTAATCCACTGTACAACACAGCTTTGCAGGGGTGTGAAGCGAGGTGTAGCATGAGCCCCACATGTTCATGCTACACCTCTAAAATACACACACATGCATGCACGAACACACTCAGAGCTATGCTTCCCCACTGTCTTTGTGTGCTCCTGTCTCACCTTTGTTACTACCCTCAGATTTATAGGAGAGAGGAAACAACTCAACCTCCCAATATACTCCCATCTGTGATTCTCACAGCGAAGGAAAATGTCACAGGGCCTTGAATATTACTGTACACCTCAAAAAAGCACTGTTAATAAGCCATTTAATTAGTTTGATGATGTCACCTGCTTGACAAAACCACCTTTTAACCAACACTTAAAATTATAGTACAATATAGTATTATATAGTTATTATTTTATAGTTCTAACATTTTAAACATAATCTGTGTCTGTTTTTAAAATATTCTTAATGTGCCTTCCAAATATATTGCTCCTAACACAATAATATCATACATACAAAAAATAGCCTATTGCTATGGTTATTTGATTTTAAAGTGGGGCCCAGGCCACTGTTGCTGTCCTATCCCCCTCGGCCAAAATGAGCCTATATCCGGCTTATTGTGCTCACCTCTATGCATTCTGGGGCGCCTGCTGCATAACATAACAAATGCAAGTACGAAACCACAAGGACAATGTTTAACACAAAGCACAATTTTGGCCAGCTTTTCAAAAACTTGATTACAGAAGTGTATGTGTTGGCATCCATTACTGACTTAGAATAAAACACAATGAATTGCTTACCAAGCACAACAGAATGTGCTTATTTTCAGGCTGGCATAGACATTTACTGTTCCTTGACCGTGTTGGAGTTAGATTGCCCCCCTTATGTCCACGTACAAGGTGTTTTTATGCTGTAACACAATCAGAGGATATGCCTTGCAAATATGAGGGGGACAATATTTATAAGGGGGATCACTGCTATTTAGAAGGTTTTTTGGGCTGTTGGCTGATAAAAAAAGAGACTTAAGAACATCTTAGATTTCACTTATTGTCCAAAGATTTGTAGAGTAATGCTAGGCTTTATAATCAAAATCTTAAATCACTACATCGCTTCTGACCGATGTGGCTCATCTGGTCACTTTCTGCTGAGCACAGGTCTTACTTTTTCTGCAGTTTGTCAAATTTCTCTTTAACATTAAACATTTTTCAAAGGAAAATTATGGTGAATGTGGCTCAGTTACCATTAATTGAATGAAGCTAAGCAATTGAATAAGTCCTATGTTCTGTTTGTAACATCTTTACTACTAAACCACCTACAGGTCTGTCCCAGCTAATGGTGAAGAAACCCTTCAGATCTTGGCAAACGGAAAGATAGAGAAGTTAAAGACTCAAAGAAGAGCTTCTGGTCAGAGGCCTGAGAAAGTTGCGCATCAGTTTCAACTGAGCATGCTTCAGGTAAAAAAAATAAAGAAAAATTTTAAAATCAGATTTTTTTTTTTTTTTTTTCAAAACAGGAGTATGATTTTTTTTTTGTTCTGCCCTCTATAGGTGTCCGGCAGTGGTGACAATATGGTGGAATGCCAGTTGGAGACCCACAGCAACAAGATGGTGACCTTTAAATTTGACATTGAGGGAGACGCACCGGAGGACATTGCAGATTACATGGTAGATTTTCTATCACCCTGACCTGTACTCTTAAAATATACCATTTATTTTGCCTTAATTAAATATGTTTGTTTGCTTGTTTGTCTAGGTGGAGGAGGATTTTGTCCTTGATGTAGAGAAAGAGAAATTTGTGGAGGAGCTTAGAGCCACAGTTAAGAAAGCTCATGAACTCCTCCAAACACATTCTCAGGTATGTTGATTTCTGTTTGCTTATTTTTTCTGGTTTCAGAAGCAGTTAATCAATTATACGACTCATTTGCTCTAATCCAAATTGACTTTCTTTTATTTTTTTAGACTGGATCAACTGACCAGCTACATGTGAGCACTCCCACTAGTTCAACAAGTGAGTAACTGAATTATTTGAAAAAAGCGAAACTACAGCGTGATGAAATTTTATATAATATGTTACTTACACTTTAACAATGTTTTCTTCTCTTAGTGGACTCAGTGCCCCATTCCTCCCCTGTTGGACGCTGGCGCTTCTTTATAAACCAGACCATCCGACATAGAGACTCTTTATCTGGCCAGGGAACAGCCACAACACCACCCACTTCAGAGATGAGGGTTCCTCAGTCTCCTAAAATAGAGAAAGGTTAGTCCCTCTAACATCATTGTTAATGCTACAGCTTATTAACATGCCTGAGTTGCAGAATAACAAGGACTAACTGGGTGCTCCTCTCTGCAGCTTTAGAAAGTGAAGGATCCCAGAGCCAGGAGTCCTTGACTGGAATAGCCTCTCCCCCATTCTCCACCCTCTCTGCCAACTCCCTTTTAGTCTCTACTGTATCAGCCCCTGCCTCTATAGCCCCCTCTGTCCCTGCTTCCCCTGCTCCTAACAAAACTGCTCCTGAAAGTATCTCTGCACCAACCTCTACCCTTGAAGCATCTGTCCCTGTTTCAGGCAGCATTGAACTGCCAGTCCTAACCTCATCTTCTGCAGACCAAGTTCCTATTGTTCCTTCATCAATGGCAATACCTGCTGCTGCTGTTAACCTCCCTACCTTGTCCACTACTGCTACTATTATATCTCCAACAACCAATGCCATTTTGCCAGATACTTTCACCTCTCCAGGAACCAGTAATTGCTCTATCGTTAGTCAAAGTTTGGCAAATACAGTGATAACTGCTTCAAGGCCGTGTGTGCCCACAGTGGTCCCTTCTTCAATCTCTATTATCTCCCATCTGCCTGCTGCTATAGTGACCTCTTCTAGGGTGCCACAGCTTTGCTTAGAGCAACAGCAAACTCTCACCCAGGTGACCAAACCAGTGCCACAACCACTGCAACAACCTCAGCAACCACAGCTACAGTCTGCAGTGCAGCAGCAGGTACCAGCAGCTCAACAGCAAGTGCAATATGAACAGGTACAGCAGATACAAGTGGCAACACCACTGCACCAACGGCAAGTGTCTCAAGAGCAACTTAATATACAACAGGGAACACTGTATCCATCATTTCAGCAGTTGCAGCATCAGCAACCACTTCAGCAGCAGTTGGCTGATCTGCAGGGGCTGCCTCTGTCTAGTCACACAGAGTTCCTACCACAGACTGTTCCTCTGCAGCAGTTTCTGCCACCGATGCCCCTACAGCAGACCCAACAACCAATTCCTCAACAGCAAACTGCACAGTATCAGCAACAGCTGCTGCACCAGCATCAATTACAGCAGGCACAGCAGCAGGTTTTAGCACCACAAGCTGCTGTATTGCCCCAACAGCAAGCTCAAATTGATCCCCAGCAGCAGCAACAGTTAAACCTACAGACGACTGTACAATTACAGCAGCAGCAAATTGTGCTACAGCAGCAGCAACAGCAGCTTCTTATGGGTGCCACTGGAGCAGTAAATTCTGATCAAAGCCAAACGCTACCAATGTCAATAAGTCAACAATTTGTCCAACAGCAGGCACAGCTCAATGTTAGTTCTGTGTCACAACACAGCCAACAGCAAGCTCAAGTCCCTGCTGAGCTTACACCACAACACGTACAATCTCAGAGACAGCAGCAAAACTTTGAGCAGCAACCAGAGGTGGCCAAAGCGGCTGATACGCCACAGAAACAACAGCAGTTTGCTCTGCAGAAACAATCCTCTCTGCAGATGTCAGAGTCGGAGGTTTCCACAGGAGAGACAAGTGTCACTGAGGACACATGCAGCTACTCTGCAGCTCCTCACCCTTCCTCTGACTCTTCCTTGCCACCTCTCCATCTTGGTGCAGCTGACGCCTCTTTACCCTCTCTCTCCCACACGATGACGCCCTCCCCTGCTCAACCCTCATCTGTGGCTGAGTCAGACAGTGAGGGCCCTCCCAAAATTGATTTTGTAGATAACCGTATAAAGACACTGGACGAAAAGCTGAGGAACTTGTTGTATCAGGAGTACAGTGGTGGGGGAGCGCAGGCAGGGGGAGCCACCTCAGGGCCTACATCAGCTGCCTCCACATCAGCAGGTGGAGATGAGTCATCTGAGCCACAGTCTATCCCCCCTCCTGCCACCTCCTCAGATACCTCTCCCCACTCCTCATCCTCCACTACCTCCTCCACCACCTCACGTTCCTCCTCCACCTCCCCAGACCCTGACAGGGGAGGTAGAGGAGATCTGTCGACCTTGGAAGTGCCCAATTTTCTGGAGCCAGGTCCAGTAGAGCAGCAGCCTGGTCCTTCTATCCCTTCGACCTCTGCCTCCTCCACCCCTCCTACCTCCCTGCTGCCTCCAAACCAGGAAGAGTTGACAGGGCCCCAGCGCCCGCCCGTACCGGGAGAGCCAACCATACTTGTGAGTTATTGCAGCTGATTCTTACTGTGCAATTTACTGAAATTATATTAAATTAATTTTCTCAGACTATGATCGGCAGACCTAGGCTCACGTGCACAGTTGCTATGATAATAGCTTGAAAATGAAATTTAAATGGAATACTACTTTGTCCTGTAGAAAATTAAACTACTGCCAGACGTGTCTTGTTTTGCCACAGTAGAGGGTGATATGCATCCACTTCATCTAGCCACTAGTTGTTAAACTGTAGTCAACAAGTTGATCAGCTTACAGGTTGTTAATATAAATAATACACAGATTTGCACATTTACAATCTCAATGCATTATCTAGTTAGATTTGCACTATCCCTTTGGGCCATTGTTATGGCCAAATTAAGACATTAATGCTACACGTATGCGCTACCATTTATACTGGCACATTAACATTTTGCCTACTCTCTGGCTGAATGCTGTTTATTTTACAGGTCAAAGCCAAGAGTGGAGCCTGTCAACCATGAGCATTATTCCTAGTTTGGTCTGGTCTGACTAAATAGAAATACAAAAGAATACAATCATCTGCTGCCTTATCTGTCTGTGTTAATTCAACCTAAAATGCATTTTGTTGTAAATAAAAAAAGACTATTGAACTAAAATATTTACATGCACTTTTAAGACTTATGTTTAACTCAGACATGTACTGAAATGCTATTCTCCTAAGTGCATAGATGTCAGCTAAATATGGCTTTTTTTTATTTCATGTACACACCTCAGTTGGACCAGACAGGACAATATGTTTGGTGTATTTTCATTTTCTGTCCTTTGAACTGGATGTCAGTCAGTGTAAAGTGTGTCTGAAGTTGCTTGGCTGTCCACTTTCAGCTCTCACTCAAGAGAAGGGAATTGTGTTAATCTCATCATGCAACCAGTTCTCTGATTGTCAACATGTTTACAAGTAGAACAGGTAGATTGTCCTCAGTAACTTGCTGAAAAGAGGGCATTCGCCTGCAAATTCACACCAGCTCAGGTTTATGTGTCTCTTAATTTTGAACATCTGAGCACAATGCAGCCACTGTTTATTGTCTAATCTGTTCCAGGCTGTACCTCCACACTCTGACACCAGTACCACCGGAGAAGCATCGTGGCCTCACTGTCAGCACCCGATCCACGTCCGGCACGGACAGCAGAAGCACAATGCAGGAGGTGGATATTTTGGCCTAAACCTGACATGTCCTAGTATCAGAAATCCTGTTAGCAAGAAATCCTGGACTCGCAAATTCAAAAACTGGGCATGCAAACTGCGCCACTCCGCCAGCTTGTTCAAGAAGCCCAGAGTCCAAGAAGGTAGCGTCCTTTTAGGGAGTGGGCAAGCACGCGAGAGAGAGCGAAAGAGAGAGAGAATGGGATGTTAGGGCATGGACCTAATATCTAGCTCTAGTTTTAACATAGTGAAATAACCTTCTTAACCATTAAGGTTAATAACTGTTAATGTTAAAATGTAAATCTTAACAGTTTATAATCCTGTAATTATAGTCATGTGACTCCATGTAATGTCATTGTTCAGTGACATCACTACATACATTGTTGTTTTTGTTTTTTCTTATCCATTTCTTTTGACTTTATTTGATTTTCTTGGCAGTCTTTCTTTTTGCATGGGGTACACATGCAGTGGGCGAGAGCAGTGAAGAGTAGAGGAGGGTGGAAGATTGGCACAGTGTAGGAAGAGGTTGGCATCAGAAATCTGATGCCCATCCCAATGCAGATGAGCCGTGGAGTAAAACCCAACTGTGCCTGTGTCCAGGACATACTCCTTCATATATCGACCCCTCCTTCCCCTTTTTTTCTCACAAGTTCGCAAGCACTGCCAGCAGCAACCATCTCACCTCCTCACCCCCACCTGCTGGCTGCATATAGACAAAGCTGCATCCAAGTCAACTCAAAACACAGATAGGTGCAAAGTTGCTAAGCTGATAATGTTTTAGCTCGTATGGTTAAGCATTGCTTTATGAGACTCTGTGCTTTTTGTTTTTGTTTTTTTTTCTGCAGAAGACACATTTATCAAGATTACTTTGTCTTATGCATTTTGTTTGCAAAATATCAAGATTAAGATCAAAGTTGGACTGTCCTTTTTAATTTGAGCATTATTTAGGATTTAGAGTTATTTTCAGGTTTCTTAATGGGGTAGGCTTGCCATTTTTCATGTTTGGTTTTTGTGAATTTTGTGCTGCAGTAGCTAAATTCTTTTTTGAAAAGGTACACATGCATGTGCATGTATGTTTTGTTCTTTGTGAGTGACTTATAATTAATCATAATCTGTAAGTAGAACGTATACCAGGCTGCCTGTGTATATGTTGGTTCTAAGTA
The DNA here is from genome assembly GCA_037902135.1 of Cetoscarus ocellatus. Taxonomy (NCBI): domain Eukaryota; kingdom Metazoa; phylum Chordata; class Actinopteri; order Labriformes; family Labridae; genus Cetoscarus; species Cetoscarus ocellatus. The sequence continues at coordinate 512,317 of JBAMNC010000466.1, forward strand.
CACTATTTGTCCATGCACATACTTAGCTAGTTAATATTCCCAAATATCAATCACAAGGAACAATGTCACTATGAGCCCAGATCTCAGATGTGTTATTGAGCTTTGTTGTCTGGTATATGAGGGGGAATATAGTGAATCAGTGAGAATGAGAGAATGGATGTGTGGGTGGGTGGGGGTACACAGTTGTTACCATTTACCTGCCACCTAACAATTGTTTTTTTTAATTTTTGAATCTACTGTAAATGTGTTTTCAAAGCTTCTGTGTGGAGTTTTAGCTTATGGAACATACTAAAAATGATATTGAGAAAAAAAAATTATGCAACAAAAACGCAGTCCTCTTTATTGTCATTTTTAATGTCCTTAAAATGGTGTCAGGAGGGTGTCAACCAAATGGAGACATGCTGTTGTAGCAACCTTCCTAGACTTATTTCATGGGAAACATTTACGCTGAGTGAAAAGCTTAACGGGTAATTTTCTCTTAAACATGCTCAAGAGAAGATCTGCTTTGTCCACAAGAGCAGACAAAATTAACATAAGGCATAAAGTTCCTCACAGGAGCTTTAATGATACCAAATTAAGTTTTACCGCCCCCGCCCACACAGCCATTATATTTGTTTTGTTTTCTTTTGGGGGGGTGGGGTTGCAGAAACTGACATTTATTCTTCAGATGATCATTTAGAAAAATGACTGCCATCTAACTCAGTATGTTTAAATATACACATAGACCCACACGCCTGTCATGTAAGTCACAGTGTTGATGATGTGTGATGTTGGTGGATGTTTTTTTAACACTGTTTTTGTGTTCGTGCCCCCTGTCAATCTATGTGCATCTCTGTGACTGTCTTGTTTCTCTGTCTATTGCATTTGTGTGTGTGTGTGCACTATGTCACCTATGTGTTCTTACACCCATGTCTGTGTGTTTTTGTCTCCGTGCTTCGTCTCCCCTTTTTGTTTTGTATCCCTGTCTCTTTATTAGAGGGACGATCCAGCAGTCAGGCGCTTAGAGAGGAGAGTGATGCACAGCCTTCAAATCTATCTCAGATGAGGAGAGGGCGATTTCAGGTAAGAACTAAAAAACAAAACCATCTTTTCCACTATTTTTTAGCACCATCATCAGCGTATCTTCCCTGTCTCCTCTGCCATTAGGTGACACCTGTGCCCCAGTCCTCCCCCTCAAAGGAAGCTCTACCAGGCCACGGCTGCACCCAAAGGAAAGTGGGACGCTTCTCTGTAACCCAGGCTGAGATAAAGAAAGAGGACAGGCACACTGACAGCTCCCCTGTGTCTCCAGATGTAGAGAGGGAGAAGAGGAGATCTCGAATGAAGGAGGGAGAGAGGGACGAAAGTAAGAGGACCCCAGCAATGGCTCATCTTCCACGAGGTCATGGGCACGGCCACTCACCTATTGGCAGCAGTGATGATGATGATGAATGCGAGCTAGAGGATGAAGACCTGAGAAAGGAACTACACAAGCTAAGAGAAAAGTATGTCAGCAATGGGAAAGGCATATATCCTTGTTAGGATTAACATGTCTATGACATGACAGTTGTCCTCCATTTGTCCTGTATTGTTTAGTTTAGTTTAGTTTGCTGTAGTTTAATTAGTTTACAGGAGCCATGCTGCAGAGAAAAAAATCATAGGATGCATTAATAGGTTAGAAAGACGAAGGTAATTGATCCATAATTTGTATGAAATTCAGCAGGCTAGCTCGTAATTTTATGGGGACATTTTACATGTTTTTTAAAAATCATGTTATGATTTAATTTTTAGAACTTATTCTATGTTTTCATAATATTACCTTTCCTCAAACTGTAGGGTTAAAGTGTGTTATTTCTCCTGATAGAAAAATTCATATACCTTCAATTTTGCTAAGATTATGATAAAAAAATAATAAAATTTCGAGCATGAGCGTAAACAACCATGCAATTTGTGGATTTTTGGATGTAGACATATGTATGTGAGGATCAATGGTAGACCTTTAGGGTCAGATCTACTAAAGGTTTGCGTGTGTTAAAAAAACTCCGGAAACTTGATAGCACACGCAAAGCTGGTCTTCTAACCGATTGCAGTGAGGATTGTGTCTGTCAAATAAGCAAAATAGCACACACAATCCATTTGTTTGCCTTCATGAATATGCAGAATACATGCAGATTATCAGACTGTGCAAAATACTGGGAGGAGGAGATGCAAATGTAATCATTTAGCACCCACAATGTGATTTGTCAAACCGGAAACTGATTGCACTCTGTGTTTTTGCATCTATACTTAAGCACGTTTGAAAGGCAGGTGCAAAACAGGCACAGCGTTACGCACAGATGGCTGCAGTTATTGTGGCGAGACACAGGGGTCAAATTAACCAAATATTTTCTGTCATTTACTGGATTTTTTTATGAATGACGTTAAGATGTGAAGGCTGTCTGTCATTGATGGATTGGAAAAAAAGGGGACGAAGGCAGAGGTCAACCTATGTAAAATAGGTCCCCTTCATAGCCAGAATCACTCCATTTGTCACTCAGAGCTGACTGCATCACACTGTCCATGCACTGACAGCGGGCTTAGGAGCTGTCAGTGTGTCGAGAATGTGACGTAGTCAGTGTGGAAAAAGGACGTTAAAGATGATGCTCAGTCAGTGTGTGCATAACTGTTAGACTGCTCTTCACATGAGAGGTTACTGGTGATGAAGCTGTGTAACTATGTGAATGCTGTCTTTTAGATTATGTTTAATTGGAATCAGAAAAGGAAAATTAAAAATGACGGATAGAAATATGCCATGAGGGAAAAGTAATGACCTTGTTCATCAAAATGACAGACAGCAAAAAAGGATTCCGCACCCTCTGGTCAGAAATAAAATTAGTAAAGACATATCGTCTATCCAGCAATGACAGTTTTGAGCTGTGTGCTTTTCACAGATGGCCTCCCAAATCGCATTTCTTCTGGCAATGCTGAGATGTGGCTGCTGGAGTTCACCAGTGTGTTTATTTGCCTCAAACTCCATGGCTTCAAACTTCATTTTTTGTTTACAGCCACTCTGCTCTCCCAAACTCTCCATGGTGACAGCGGATAGCACACGCAAAATCCTCATTTAAAGACGGCGGTCCACACCACTTTTGCACCTGTTATCAGTTGCGCATGCAATCATAGTAGATCACCCGCAACACGCCCACTAATAGCATGTGCAATTTTTTAGTTTGCACACACAATTTAGCTCTTGTTATTTGGGATCTTAGTAGATCTGGCCCTTAGAGTACAAACTAAGTAAAACTGGTGCAAGGATTGATCCCTACAGAACTCCAGTCAGCAAAAGACAAATTGAACTTTTCCACTACGTAGTATCACCTCTACTCAGCCCAACTTTACGCAGTTGTTTGGCTTTTCCAGAGGAGATTGTATGTAGCGCCTGGCACAGTTTCCCATATCACATCCAGTGGGGTTCCAAACAAGCTTAGCTGAGAACAAACGTGACATGATGATACTGCTGACCACTGAATGGTCAGAGTATCACCAGGAGTCGGTATTTCAGACATGGAAATTAAACACCTCTTGTTGTCATCCCTGGGATGCTGTATGACTCTCTAAACTTTCCCCTAGAGTAGATAATATGTTGTTTTGATGCTTGCAACCACCTTTGGAACAAAATTCATCTTCTCCCAATGAAAAAAAAAGCCACATAGGGGGGCAGCAGCTCTATCACCTCTGTTTCTCCCTTTGTTGTTGTGAGGATGCCGCTGCAGTTTTGCACAGCTATGCCATGACAACCTTGTCTACCTTCAAGAGGTACTGACAAAGTCTGTTCTGTAATGGAAAACGAGGGGGTTGGGACAAATGGAAAAGCACAAATGCATGTGTATTTTTAATTCTTTAATACTGTTTTCTTAAGCTTAGGCATGAGTCCATCCATGTCCATTCTTTGTAAGAAAAATTGAAATAGCAAGACATGATTTATTATATCTAAGGCTTTCTTTAGGTTGACAAAAACAGCAGCAACAGTTGCCCTACTATCAGGACTAGATTTAATTACTTTGAAATAACCAATTTTAATCAACCACTTCTTTCTCTGTATTCTCTGTTTTTACTATTTAGGCACATGAAGGAGGTGGTTTTCCTCCAGGCTCAGCAAAACCGGGAACTTCAAGAACTGTACAGACAGCTACGTTCTCTCAAAGACCAACGGCAGAGTCTGCCTGCCTCCCTCTCTCGTACACCCCCTCTTCCTGCAGCGCCCCCTCTCCTCTCTCCTCGTAGGCCCCGGCCAGCCAAAACCAAGCTCCGACTTCGGCCTCATTCTCACATGGACAACAATGGAATTTCACATCCTGGTAAAGCTTTTAATCAAACATTTTTTGCACTTCTTGAAAGTGTTCTTACCCTCAGTTTCCTATATGTGTTACTACTTTGGTGACTCTCTTCTAGGGATACAACAGTCAAGTAGTTTCTCAGGCGGTGAACAGAGTAGGCTGCCACTTTACTGCAACCCAGAGCACCATGCTACACTGCCAGCTAAAAGAAGTACAGATGGTCATATATATGTCAAGATTTCACAGAATTCAGCAGTTAAACAAAGGCATAATTTGTTCTTTTTTTCACAGATAACAGCCCTTTAAGAAAAAGCACATTCACAGATGAACTGCACAAACTCGTTGATAATTGGACAAAGGAGACGGTGGGCCCCTCCCCACCGAAACCCTCCCTCAATCAGATCAAGCAGATTCAGCAAGTGCAGGAGTTAGGAGGCTGGAGCCAGTCAAGTGAGGTAGGGTGATACACCACAGGGCCCCTTTCTGATGTTAATTTTGGCTACTTCAGAGAAGTTTGGGATGGGCAGACTTTCTCTTTCACACATGTCCCTTTTTTACATTTCCCTGTTGTAGGAATTTTTTCTTTTTGTTCTTTTTTAAGCTACTTAAATTGACTACTGTCTTTGTGCCTGTAAACAAAAGCAGTTGATTATCAGACTCATCCTGGTTAAACTGTTATATCACATACCAAACATTTAACAAAAAAATAAGCAGGCAACTTACTGGTAGAACAACAACTCTACAGCTCTGTGCGCTAACCATTTTATTGCTGCCATCTCGATGTCTTTTTTCCACAATTTTGCGATTTGGTTTCAGACTCAAAGGCAAGTTTGGGAGAGATTGGTTTGTATGCATGCAAGCACATTATCGAGGTCAGTGGTTCTCAACCAACCTAGCCTCAGGACCCACCAGCACCTCCTTAATGAGAAATAATGACCCAAATTTCTAAAAATTGTCTAACCACCCAAGTCTATTTTTGTTGAAATATTGACTTTTGAAAGTTAAAAATTGAATTAAACATCTGATTTTTCAAAGACACAGGAGAAAGTATCATGTTTAGAAGAGCATCATCACAGAGGTCCTTGGAGGACAAGCGTGCATATATTTTATTCTACCCCATGTTCCAATGTTAATGCTCAAAGTTTGGTTATTTTCATAGACTATGCCACATTTTATTCTTACAGGCACACACTCACAACCCACTGGAAACAGCTCCTCAACACATTTTGGGTTATGACCCACTATTTGAAAGCAGCTGTTGGTCATTTTAGTTGCTCTGGCCTACTGCAATTTCAGCAGGACTGACAAAAATGTTTTCTAAGTCTTGTTTTGACCAAACTTGAACAGTTAATTATTTAGGGTTTTCTAATGTCATGTAAACATAAGGAGCAATAGTCACATTTAAACATATCCAATATGGTGGAGAAATCAACAGAGCCAGGCTTAAATATCTACTGTAAATCTTGTTTGTCATATTGAATGAATCAAAGAAATGGAAGATGACAAACTGGTTTGCAGAACAGACACTGATACAGCTTCAATATTTTGACCAAAGATCCCACTGGTCTTGCATGCTGTCACAACCCCATACACTTAGATTTTTTTTAATATTTCAATGAAGTTGGATGTATTTGCACTTAAGTAGAAAGCTACCAAAACAAGGGACAACACAAGGAAGACTAGAAGCCAACAAAGGCTTATAAAAATGCCTCCCCTCTGCCTGTAGCAAGGGTCCTGGCAGCATTGTGGGTTACATATTATGCTTATTTTGTTGACATTTCACCCGAAGTACAAATCAGTATCTAGGGGGTGTATGGACTGAGCAGTATACATTCGCACATGCAGCTCACCTTTATTGAGGACAGTTTTTAGCTTTAAGCTGATTAAAGAAAGTGGCACATGACATGGAATGTTTATTACCACTAGTTTTGCCACTGAACACCCACATTTCCCCCAAGGGTATTAATAAAGGATCCATACATACATACACACACACACACACACACATATATATATCCGTGCAAATGAGTCGAATTCCAGCTGCTAAGTGACAAAATGCACACTGAGAGGACACATTGGAAAGTTAACAGTAAAGGGCTATGATTTAGATGAAAAGTACCAAGCGTTAAGATATTTTTTAATGGTTACTGGTGTCAGTAGGTCTAAAGATATTGAGCTGATTATATATATATATATATATATATATATATATATATATATATATATATATATTTACCAAATGCATCGAAAGCCATAACTTTGTGTTTATAAAGCCACAGGAAGTTGTGATTTTACATCAGCATGTTCTGTACATATTGCATCACAGAATCTACATTCTTCCAGTCAATTATTGAAATAATCTGAGCCCAAAAAAATGAAGCCTTTATATATCAGCCAGTCAGTCATGATTAAAATACTAATGTCTAAGATGAAAAGGTATTCTTAGGATAGCAGATTTTGTTTTCTAATGTCTTTACTTCATTTTTGTACTGCTAGTAATTGAAGAAGGTTCAGTTCATAGATAATAATTACAAATAAATTGAAATCAGTCAATTTACTACTGTCTGAAAAATACTCACAATTTTTCTACATGTTTTTCATTAATGGAAAGCACAGTCTTTATCAAAGTGACAGGCCACAATACTGCTGTGTTTCCCCCGCCCTTCATTTGGGGTGGTGGCTTATCATTCCAAGAGAAATGCAAAAAATGCACTTTTTAAATAAAATAGCATAGTTTTGTGCACTCATTATATTTTGGCAGAACATAAACATATTTAGCTTAATTCACTGTGGTTCAGCCGTTGAGTTGTAATGTCTATTTTGGCTGGCATCTCCCAGCCATTACCCCCAACAGACAAACTGAGGGTGGACAATGTACTAAATAATATTGACATAGGGTTTGTGTGGTTGTCAAACTAGAAATAGACAGGAAACTACAAAAGTTTAACAAGTTTTGAAATTAAGTCAGCTATGATTAAAGACATTATGGGTAAGCCTTGATTGATCTTACTTGTCTATTGAATTGTTCAACGTGGCCAGAAAGAACATGCCTAGACATGTTTCTTCAAGTGGATCCAGCTATGGGCTGAACAAACCCCTGGCTCAGGGAGTGTTGGGGGAGGTGGCATTTCCCCTGATGACATCAATGGGGGATTTTTTTCAAACAGACTCTTTTAGCATAGATTCTCTGCAAGGTGGTGCAAACAGAGGTAGAGGAGAGATTCTTCTCATGTAAGAGGGTTTTCAGTCAGGCTGTGGGCACATTTGTGTTTACAATTCAGTAGAAAGTGTATTTTTCACAATATGTGACCTTTAGTATTTGCTCAGGTTGAATTAGTTTATTTTATTATAAATGATTTCTTATAAAAAAACAAATGACTTGTATCTCTGCAGACATGCATGCTTGTATGAGAGCATTATTTTTAATGGTAAAACTTACCTTGTTCTCATTTTTATATTTCACACAGGTGACCTCACAGAATTGGTTTCCTGTGGCACCACTGAATCCACAGGTACCTCCTACTGCTTCCAGCCTGCCTGTGGTAGCCCCTTCTCAGTACACAGGTGGGGGGAGCCTGTCCAACCTGCACACTACAGGACCCCTGCCACAGGGGCACGTGGCCCAAGTGCCACAGATGCAGCAAAGTTTACACCTCCAGACCCTCCCCCTCCAGCAGGTTACCTATCAGCAGTCATCACCCCTTCGCCAGCAGATACCACAGGCTCCAATTCAGAGTCCCCTGCACTCCCAGTCACAACCACAAACTCAGCCTGTCGCCCAACTGCCCCAGTTGCCACCTCAGACCCAGCCACTGCTGCCTTCCCAAATTCCCTCGTCTCCAGTGTCCACAGCTGCGTCACTGCTGCCGAGCAGTGGCATGACTGTAACTACTGATACCACTGCTGCTACTGCTGCTGCTGCTGGAGGGACATTCAGCTCGTGTTCCTCGTCCTCTTCCACCTCCTCCTCCTCCTCCTCCTGCTCTACTGCTGCTCTACCTTCCAGTGCCAAAATTCACCCAGCAACCCCCACCTCTACTCTTCCTCTGGGACAGAAATGAAACCAAGGCGAAGTATGAGGTCAAAATGAAGGTGCAAGAGATGGAAATACAGAGTGCTTCAGAACGTAAAGCAGATCCATGTCTGTGTCTGTTGTGTGTGTATGAATGACAGAGTTGTGACTGCAATGATGGCTTCCAGTGTTTCTGGGTGAGATGGGGAGTGAATGTGAGAGATGATAGTTTAAAGTACGTACAGACAAGAGAGTAATATGGATACAGCAGATGGAGTTTATGAATCATGGCATGTTTGGATGAAGAGATGTATAAATTCTTAAATGTATGAGTGTGTGCATCTATGAGTGTGGATGAGTGTTTATCTGAGTACATATCCCTTTATGTCCTTTTACACAAATTAATGTTCTTATTTTTGTTTTATAAAAGGAAAAACTCTGAGACCTGAGTTAGGCAGAGATGTAGAGGACAAAATATTTGACATTATGTTGGTGTTTTTTGTGAGTGCTGAAAGAAAAAGGACTATCAATTATTAAAAGTGCAATTAGTAGTGATCATCAAAATTGATCGGCATGTATTGTATGGATTTGTCTGTAAGGCATAAGATATTTTTATAGAAGCACATGGACAAAAATCAGATCTTTTCATGATCCATACAGGATCTTTTAAAACTGCAGGCCGACAGCACAAGGCCTTCTGATGGGCAATTAATCCAATGAGCATGTCACTATAGAGCATGGTTACGTTTCTGAGCTAATGCCAACACCACAATGCGACCAAACACACTGTTGAGAAGCATGTGCTTCATTTGTATTATTTTATGTTTAACGTTGAAACATGAAAGATTTGGTATAAACATCAGATGAATTCATTACATAATAGTGAAATAACATTTCCCATCTGTGTTAAGTGGGTGCACTCCGCCCATTACTGCATGACCTTATGACTAAATCGACTTGCCTGTTTATTCATGGATCTGACAATTGTAGCCTACTAAGATGATTCATCAGTCATGAGAAAAAAAGCTTTAGGTGTATAAGGATTTCATTCTCGACATTTGATTTCATTTTGAGCATATCGAAGTAAACCATGATGTCATGCTGCAGAGGAGGGTGAAAAGGAAAAACTGCCAATTATGACTTTAATCTGGGGAGACCGCACAGGTTATTCTCGTGTTGCCTTTAAAAAAAACTGCATTTTTGTGAGCGTGAGTTTATATTTTTTTCTGTGTGATAAAACTGTGATAGTCCACTTGTATATTGCATTTTAAATTGCACCTCTCTTTCTTTCATTCAAAACAGCCTCTCAGATGTCAATGTACCCAACTGAAATGATGATTGAGTTTGCATGTGTTTGGCTCGCTTTCTAAAGAAAACTGTCAGGTAGGAGGATTGACCATCTACATGCTAAAATTAAAACTATTACTTTAGTTTTTGGAAGTTTTAATTGTTTTTGAACACTGGTCTTCACTGAATAAATCTGTTAGAAACTGAACTGTCTGAAAAGCTTAATTGAGGCAAAATATTCTATTCATTTTATCTGAGTTCATTTGGATTGAATACAGAGGGTAATAGATCCACAGCTGATACTTGTCATTGCAGTCTGTTGGAGTTATCACCACGCCTATTTGACTTTATTTTGAATATAAAGTAGTATGAAGTCAAGCAGCATTTCTTTGGGGTTGATAAAGAAGATTGTGTGCCACTGAAAACAGGAGATTGTACCAGAGGTTAAAGACTGCTGGTGTGGGTCAAAGACATTAAGGAGGAAAAACACTGTGTGCTTACAGGTACAGCTGTTCAGAAACGGCATTTGCATAATCTAGGATAAAACAAAGATTTCTCTATTTGTTGCTTTTCAACAAAATCCACATTGTCGCTGAGTTGTAGTTATTAATTAGTGAAAGGTGAGATTCTGTGCTGTCATGTCTGATACTAACATGTTGCTCACACACAGCGTAATGATTCATGATGTGAAGCTGGCTTTGTCCTTGAAGTGTTACCAAATTGTTACCTAAAAGATAAAGATTATTTTTGTATTTTGAAATGGGGTTGTAAAAAATTGTAAAATTGTGTTCTCATCACATTAAATCAGAGGTTGTTTGAAAGTAGAAGACACTGGTTTTCATTCCTGTTTACATGGGACTCCCCTTCTGGAATGCACCTGTTTGGGTCCTGACAGGCTAAAGAAACATAAAACCGTGCATACAAATGTCATTTAAGACATTTTGCATTAATTCTGAGCCATGGTGGCTTTGTAAATTTGAAATACTATTACACGCACCTTGCTGCAGAGTTGCATGTTTGATCTAATTTAAATAAAAAGTTTCTGCAACAAAAACGTGGGGAATCCCAGAATAGCATTTATGACAACCAATGATAAAAGGACATTTTTGGCAGAGAAATCTTGAAAATAAACTATGTTGCTGGTGATTTAGCCTCTGTAAATTGTAACTAATTCAACTGTTGATTTTATTTATGTTTTGTAACTAATCAAAATAAATGATGTCAAACATCAAGAGACAAAAGTGTTAGGATTTTTTATACACAGTGTTCTTTGGTAGCATAGATGAGTAAACTGGACGGTCCTGCAGTTTAAAGGTTTGAAATGGAAAATCAGTCTTAATATTTGTACACTTTAAATGCATGCATTAGAGCAAGTGTATTATCTATTGTGAACACTTTCCATAAATACAGTTACTTTCTTGTAACTGGTGAACATTTCAACCAAACCTTTTTGTAAATGCAAATGTAAAAAAATGACTTGATTTATTGATTTTAAGAGAAAATACTATCAAAGTTGAAAGGGAATTTTTGAATTTGACTAAGAGCCCAGTTTTTTCATTTTGAGCAGATGTAGAGCAATGTAATGAAAAACAGAAGAGTCATGTTCTTTTTTATTGTTTGCAATATCTGTATTGAGTCTTTTAGTCAAAACAAAACCACAATTGAAATTAGTCGTCTTTATTATTTAATTTCTCTAATTTCTTCCTTGACCCTTTTTACTTTATACTTTGAAGACAGCTAAGCCCATCTCATTGCTGTTTGATGCAATGGCTGAGAACAAAAGAGAGAAAAGGCAATGGATGAGCAAGAAGCTGGACCAGAGAGGATGGATGCCATTCTGTCCGTTTAAAGTTACTGCACTGTTAGCTCTAATGTCTATAAGTACTAAGGTGTAAATTTACATACTTTCTGATTTAAAAAAAATGAATTTTATGAGGAGAATTAAATTCTAAAATGGAATCAAAGGTGAGACAGACTGCTTGGATGCAGCCACTGTATAACAACAAAAAGTGATGACATGGACTCAAGTGTCCTGGTTGTGATTGTTACCAAAGAGGTTGTGTTTTTGGCCCCGCTTGTTTGTCTGTCTGTTTGTTAGCAAGATTACGCAAAAACTACTGGACAGATTTTGCTGAAATTTTCAGGAGATGTTGGTAATAGTCCAACTTAAAAATGATTAGATTTTGGGGGTGATCCAGATAACCGCCATTAGCAGATGATTGTTTTTGCTCAGTAATTGGCAAACTAATAATGATATCAACATGATTCTGAATGCTAGGTGTGGGTTTTCAGGGTCAATGAATCTTATTCTGATGGGAACTTTATCGTGGAGCTATTACTTAAAGATGTAACAACAATATGTGAGCTAGGTTTGCGCTCGCCGAGTGCCTTCTAGGTTTTTTAAGTACCCTGTTCCTGTATTCATGCAATTGTAAATGCAATTTCTTAATTTCAAAAACCAAGATGCTGCAGTTTCTTGGCTTCAAGAAACTTGGTTTAACCTGGTCTCTGAATGTCTGTGTCTTATTTCAGTTTCTAATAGCTTTCTGTAACACTTCAGATTTAAAAAAAACAAAACCTGGTGTTTAAAAATAAGCTGCTGTGATCAGAAATATGAATGTTTTTAGATAGATAGATAGATCATTTACTGAGGTAATTCAAGCCTCTGCCTCATTTACATTTAAAGCAAAGGTAAGAAATCAATCAGTAAGGCAAGATGGCAGTTAGCAAAGTGCTGTTAAAGAATAGCTCGATATTTTGAAGTGGAATTTGTATGAGGACCATTCCAATTTGTAAATACATACATTAGCCACAGCAATTCTGATCACCTCCACCCATAAGAAATGAAATGGCATGAAAGTAAGGGCAAAGACAAACAGTATAGATAATGGATGGATGGATATGTGCAAGAGCTTAAGTAAATTTACATGAACAGAAATATGTATGACTAAAATTGTGGGTAAATACAAACCCCAATTCCCCTGAAGTTGGGAAGTTGTGTGAAACATAAACAACACAGAATGCAATTATTTGCAGATCCTTTTTATAGTCTTTTTGGACATTTTCTGCCATTATTTAATAGCGGAGGAGGCGAGGCAAATGGTCCTCAGGCAGGTATTGAACTCTGGACACCTGAAACTTTAATGGGACATGCTTGGTTGCCTATCACTCCACCAAACCAGCATCCTACAGATGGAGCCGCTTTAATTTTCCCCAATGTCCCGGGCAGAGTCTTGGCTGGTCCGTGACAGGAAAGTGCTCGGACCTGCCCACCCTAATGGTTGTAATTAGATTCCACGCAATAACATGAAAAGCATGTAACCTTTACCACTTTCTATAGGATATATAAAAGAACCCTTTGCTTAGCATGAAAAATGCCACTATGAAGAAATTTAGAACAAAACAAACCAAAAAAATGACCCCTGTTTAGACTCCCTGTGGCTGGAAGTTGACTGGTAACTGGATGGAACTTGGCTTTCATTTCACTGGGAGGAGAATATGAAAAACAGCTGAATCTACACGTTTTTTCTTTTTTCTTTTCTTTCTTTCTTTCTTTTTTTTTTTTTTTTTACCTATAGTCAATTTAATGCACTACAAAGACAAGATATTTAATGGTTAAACTGATGAACTGTCTTTTTTTTTTTTTCAAATATTCACTCGTTTTTAACTTGATTCCTGCAACACATTCCAAAAAAAGCAGGGACAGGGTCAACAAAAGGCTGGGAAAGTTGAGTGATTTTCCAGAAACAGCTGTTCAAAATACTGAATGGATGAACAGGTTAATTGGAAACAGGTAAGTGTTGTGAGTGGGTAAAAAGGAGAATGTCTGAAAGGCTCAGTTGTTTGCTGAAGGATACAAGGATGGGGTGAAGTTCATCACTTTGTGAGCAACTACTTAAGCAAACAGTCCATCAGTTCAATAAGATTTCCCAGCATACAACTGCAAGGAATTTAGAAATGTAATCATCTATAGTCCATAAACATACTGTGAATCATTGTTTCAATATTTTGGCCCTCGTCTGTGGAACAAATACCCGCAGACCTGAGAGCAGCACCTACTGTTCATATTTTTAAAAGCAAAGTCAAAGTCCTTTTTAGTCTGGCTTTAAGCAGATTTTTGTTTTATTCTCTTAATCTGCATTACATGTTTTTTTTAGTCTATTTTAGTTTCAGAGTGACTATATTGTGTTTTATTACCTCTTTTTTAATTTTCTTTTATTCTTTAGTTTAAAGACTGTCTTATTGTAATTAACTTTTAGTGCTTTATTACCTTTATGGTATCTTATCATAGTCTTATAGTTTAGACTTAGCTCCTGTGTTTCCTCATTTTTAATTCAAGACAATGTTTCCTCGTCGTCTGTGGCTGTTTTAAGAGTCCTCACTGGTGTCCTTGTGTGTGTGTGTGTGTGTCAGTGTGTGTTGTGGATGAGTGGGGTTTTGTGTTTTATTTTGTATCCCTTGACACCTATCTGCTTGTGTTTTTGAATGTACAACACTTTGTGCTTCGTTTTTTTTTTGTGTGAAAAGTGCCTTATAAATAAAGTTTGATTGATTGATTGATTGATTGATTGATAACATAATCAAAAGATTCTGAGAAACTCTGCACATAAGCTGCACAGCTGAAAACCAACATTGAATTGAATTCTATAAAGAATATTAAATCGTGGGCACAGGAAAACTTCGGAAGACTATTGTCAGTGAACAGTTCACCACTACATCTGCATCTTTCTATCTGTTAAGGCTTTATTAATGCTGAGAGGTACATACAGGTTTTGGAGCAAAATATGCATCTTTTTAAGGGACATCTCCAATTATTTCAGCAAGACATTGCCATACCACATTCTACTTGTGTCAAAACAGCTTGTCTTCGTAATAAAAGAGTGCAGGTACTTGCCTGGCCTGTGTGCAGTCCAGACCTGTCTCCCATTGAAAATGTGTGGTGCATTATGAAGTGCAAAATATGACAACAGAGACCCCGGACTGCTGAGCAACTTAAGTCGTACATCAAGCAAGAATGGGAAAGAATGTCACCTACAAAGCTTCAACAATTATCATCCCCAGTTCCAAAATGCCTATTGAGTGTTGTTCAAAGGAAAGGTGATGTAACGCAGCCAAGGCCGCCCATAAGCGGGCATTAAAGGGAAAGCTTTCTGGGGCCCAGGGTCAGTCTGTAGTCTAAATTAAGACCATGGTGTCTTGTTATTATTATTATTTTCAACCTAAAATGCACACAATTTCTTCTCAAAGAAGAGGAAAATATTTATTCGTTGATGCCTATTAACGTGTAACCCCCATCCTCCCAATATGGTACATTACCTGTTTTTGTGATATTAATGTTATTAGTGCTCACCATTGAATTTAACAATTATCACTGTAATGTTTGGCATGTAAGCCATGCTTAGACTTGCAAGGTTTTGTTTGGCTCCAAAGCTGCCCAGAGGGTGAATGTTCCCAGCCCTTACACATCATGTACATATTGTTGTTATTATTTCTTTAATTTCTTTTCTTTCTTTCTTTCTTTTATGCCTTTATTTGTGTCAGTTGAGGAGAGAAAGAGTGGAATGACATGGGATAAAAGAGCAACAGGTCATATTCAAAACCAGCCAGCAACCTTAGAAGGACTAAAGCCTATACATTGCGTGTATAAATCAGCCATGAGGCCACCAGCCTTTCCAACATATTATGATTATCAAATGAAATCTGAGAAGGGACACTTTACAAGTCCTTTAAGCGCTTCATTAATGTATTGTAGACAGAAATATGTACTTGTACTAAAAAAAGGTGGTAAAATAAATTGAACAAGAATCTGTGTGCATGGATTAAGGTAGTGGTGTTCAAACTATTTTTGTCAGAGGCACACCTAAAATCAAGTAAAAATCTTGAGGCAAAACATATTTATATATGCAAAAAACCCTTTTTATTGCATGTTACCGTATCTCATCAGTTTGTTCCTCAAATTTATTTCTATATACAAAGGCCTAATGAAATATGACAAAAAACTGTATTACAAACGAAATATTGAAATAGCTGTTAACAAAGTTATCCAATGTTTATAAACAGGGTAAATATAACACTTATATGATTAAATGTTTTAAAATCCCCAAGGCACAGCAAGACTTGCACACCAGTGTGACCCGCAACACCATTTGAGAACCACTTCACTGAGGTAAAAGTTTTTTGAAAAGTATATATATATATATATGTATATATATATGTAGGTGTGTGTGTGTGTGCATATTGCAACAGCGTTTCATTTAAAACGTAATGACAACGATCATATAAATACATTCTCAAAATATTCGAAATGAAAAAACTGGTTGATAATAACGAAAAAAAATAGTAATATGGTGATAGTCAAGTTTGTCTTTGCATATATGTACGTGTATGCCTGTGTGTGTGCGTATAGTATATATATATATATACATATATATATATGTGTGTGTATATATATATATATATATATATATATATATATATGTGTGTGTGTGTGTATGTGTGTGTGCATATTGCAACAGCATTTCATTTAAAACGTAATGACAACGATCATATAAATACATTCTCAAAATATTCGAAATGAAAAAAATGGTTGATAATAACGAAAAAAAAATAGTAATATGGTGATAGTCAAGTTTGTCTTTGCATATATAGGTACGTGTATGCCTGTGTGTGTGCGTGTTCTGCAACCTCCTGTGGACAGAGCAGAGTGCAGCGTTTGTTTCTTGAACACAGCCCTGTGTTTGACTGTCTCCAACTTTATTGTTCCGTCGACAGTAACAAAGCGACGAACAACGGTCTGACGCTACAACCTTTGAAATGGCGTTGATGTAGTTTATTACGCCGTTATTTGTAGTTATTGTGCTCGTTTACTTCTCTGTGGGTGGTCAAATATCTGATCCAGTGTAAAATGCGCCACCAGATTTGTCTGTTCTTTTAAAACGGAGAATTTAAACAGAAATGTTGTGAAGCAAATTGTCTTCAATTTACGTTGCATAATAAGGCCGTGGCTAGCAGCGAGCTCGCGCAGGGATTACAGCGGCTTTCGGATGCTTGGCCTACCGCAGCTGTATGTCGGTGAGTCCCCCGCGTCATTTATCAATTTTACCTTCAAACGACGCTTATTAATACAGCTAAAATTAGTCAGCGGTAACAGGTCATTGTTGAATGTGTTTTAAGTTTAATAAAGAGCAGTGTTTATTGAGAAAGCTAAACTTAACATGTCTTGAAACGCTTAGGTAAGCTAAGCTAATGTTAGCTCAGGTGCTAAACGGCTTAATGTTTTGCTAGCAATACAACATTCGCGGGTGCTACATGTTTACAAACTGAGAGCTCATGTTTTTACCCTACCCTTGCTGGTGCGTCAGGAAAAAATACAGTGAAATAAAACCTACTATAATGTTTGGCAAACATACAACGACAAGCTGGTGCTTTGTAAAATGCTATACACTTTGCAAATGAAAATCTGAAGCGATTAACTAAAATCTATTATTGAAAGTAATTTAGAGCAATACGAAGTATGAACACGCAGAGAAAACGGCAGAAAGAGAGAAAACCGTTTCTAAGATATTCGTGTAGTTTGAATCAGTACTGTGTGTCTGTAGTGCAGCTGCTACTCGGCGTGTCTTTGTGTGAGTAATTTACATCTTTTCTTCTCCTCTTGTTTTTTACAGGCTTTAAAGTGAATCCCAGCGGACATGTGTACCAGGAATCCTGCAGTGGAGTCATAGACCTACATCTCACTGAAATAGTTTCACGTTTACTATAGTTGCCTCAGACCATTTAGTAGTCTTTATTGTGTCTTGGGTCTAAATAGTTTTAGTAAATTACCACAAGTACAGCTGTTACAACTTCTTCAGAAATCCCTGTCAGCATGGCATCAGTGCCAGTGTACTGCCTGTGCCGCCTGCCATATGATGTGACACGCTTCATGATTGAGTGTGACATATGTCAAGACTGGTTTCATGGAAGGTAAGTCTGTTTCACTTATAATACATGCCCTATTCATGCATTTATCTGTGTTTCATATATTTTTTTTTATCTGTCCTGTCTGTTTTTTCCTCGCCTTTGATGTAAATTCGATAAGTGTGCAAAATGTTGTATTCAGGTGTCTTATGTGATTTAAACATTTGAAAAGTTTATGCTCCAGGGTCTTAGTGTTTGAAAGAAGCGATTTGAAAGTGCATGAAATTATAAGCTTCTGTTTGAGCAACAGTTGTATACGTACTCAAGAAGGTTGTTCCAGACATCAAATTCACTCACAAGTGCTGTATTTTGAAAAATGAAACTTATTATTTTCTCATATTTTGTCTTGCTCCTTCAGACTGAAATTACAAACACATTTCCAGTGTTACTCTGTATTTGGTTTTTGTTAATTTTCAATATGGTTGTCCTTAATTTTTTTTTACAGTACAGCCATTAAAGTTAATCTGAGTCATAATTTTGACTACCTACATTGCAAGCAGTATGTGTTTTTGCCTGTGACAGTAAAACCCAGCTTAGTGACAACCTGCTGACAGAAAATTGGCCCTGTTGTTGTGGAGCTTATAGTCTATGATTACATTCAGTCCTCCCAAACATACAGCAGATATGCATACATTCCACAAAATAATGCTGACTTATAAGGCTTCGGTATTGGCAGAAATGTTTTTATCTGACAAAACAATTGACTTTAGGAGCAATTGTCTGCAAATATTGGTACCATACTGATAATACCCTTCATACCTATGTCTTTTTTTCAGTTGATAAGTGAAGTGATTACCTGAAAATATGTGTGTGTGTGTATATATATATATATATATATATATATATATATATATATATATATATATATAGTGCTCAGCATAAATGAGAACACCTCTTCAGATTTGTCAGAAAACCTTTAATTTTCTTTCAAAATCAACAATTTCTAAGGTATATTGTATCACGAAATACTCCCCCAAATGTGGGCCATTGATTGCAAACAAGATTTTTTAAGTTGCACACAAAAAGTATTTTTCTCAATTTAAGATCAGGATGTAAAAATGAGTACACCCCAGTCAAAGGGGTGGGAGCAAAGCTAAATTTTAGTTATCGTATTACCCTTATTTTCATCTTATGTTAAAAAAAAAAAAAAAGGTATGTTAAACTCAGCTTTGTCAAAACTTTGGAAATGGTTCTTCTGTTCATTTAGATATTGATTAAGACATTAGTTTTAATAGAGGGTGTACACATTTATACTGGGCACAATATATATCCCATATTAACTTCAATGTACTGTAAAAGCTTTAAAATACATCTTGACTTTGTCTGAAAAAGACTTGGTTTTCATCATGGTGAAGCTGTTCAGACCTTGTGTATTTGAATCTGGTGGACTGTCTGTTGTCCATGTTATAATATAAGATTTGTTTTCTGTGCAGCTGTGTCGGAGTAGAAGAAGACAAAGCAGCTGAAATTGACCTTTATCACTGCCCAAACTGTCAGGTCACACATGGGCCATCTGTCAGTAAGTGGCCGTATCTGAAGTATCCCTACGATTGATAATTGAACATTCTGATTATTTTAGTCGATATTAAGTCTTTTGTTATGACTCTTCTTTTTATCCCCCAGTGCGCAAACGCCGTGGAGGCAACAAGCAGGCAGACAGTGGGGCTGCTGGAATCAGAGATCCAAGTCGACCAGTTAAGACGGGTAGCGTACAGTTTGTCAGGGAGCTACGCAGCCGTACCTTCCCAAAGTAAGTACCCCAGTGTCCAGGAGAGGGGTCTGGCTGTAGTCCTCCACCATGATGACTCCTTCAGTGTCAGGATTCCTCCTGTCAGCCTGGGAGTGATGTCTGTTATACATTCCCTAAGTTACCAAACTTAGGGCACAAGCGTTATGTGTCTCGTCTTGTGAATTGTTTATACATTTAGACTGGATTTTGCTGTATTGATATTGTTTAACCATACTTTTTTTTATAATAAATCTTGGTTGGTTGTTTTTGCCAGCTGTGGTTGACATCATGACTTCAGAGACATGTAATGTGAATCCATTTTAATAAAAAGAAAATCATACATATGGTGCTCTATGAGTAGTGTGATATTAAAAAGGTTTCGTACACCATACATGGAACAATGTTTAACAGGAAGAGTGAGAAGAATATGCATGTATGGATACATAGGCTATTCATGTGTGATGGCAAGCTTCAGTATGAAATATTAATCAGTGGCTTGTAGCTGAATGGGTTGGACTGTGGACCCAAATCCAAGTGTGTTATTAGAATCAAGACAAGTCCCTCACGTTTTCAATTACCATGATTTGCTGCTCAGTTACCCTATTGTTATAATCCAGTTAAACAATATAGGTGATGAAACTAGAAAATTGCATTTGGTATTTGGCTAGTATTTAACTGAAGCACTTTAGCCCCCATAAATTTAGACTTGACAAAGGCTTCTAATGTCTACCAAAGATACTTTGAAAAACTATTACCTTTAAACAAAGAGTCTTAGACTTCTTTTTAAGTGCCTTCCCAATTGAAAACAAAAACCTGTGAAATCAGAAGGTAACTTCCTACTTTTATTTTGTAATTCCTTCAATCACATCCTGGCCTGCCAGTGGCGGTAGTCTCACAGTAAAGCTTGTGGTGAAAGTGCCTATGAGTCTGCAGACAAGGACAACCACATCATTCAGAGGGAAAATTTGGTATTCAGAAAATTAAATCATGCTATCCATAGAATAGTGTATTTCCTGCAGTGCACTAACACGTTGATTTGTGACTATTGGTTACACAGTGGTGTTTAATGTTTACATTGTTCTTTCATTTATTTACATATTTGTATTTTAAGAATTTTTATTTCTTAGACTTATGGAGGCTTTTGCCTGACTATTAGACAAGTTTTGAGAGTTTTTATTTTCTAAAAGCCAACCCATGTTTGTTCCTTATGTGTTTCTTCAACAGTGCAGATGAAGTCTTACTAAAGCCGTCAGGTGCCCAGCTGACGGTTGAGTTTCTTGAAGAGCACTCATTCAGCGTTCCTGTCATGGTGCTGAGGCGAGATGGCCTTGGCATGACCCTTCCTCCAGCATCATTTGGTGTCAATGATGTAGAGCACTATATTGGTAAAGTTTTGACACATTGTAGTGCACAAAGATCTCCCCTTACTTGGACATAGTGAGTCATTAATACTCTGCACAAATTTGTTGATTTGTTTTGATTCCAGGCTCAGACAAAGAGATTGATGTAATTGATGTGTCTCGCCAATGTGATATGAAGATGCGGTTGGGAGACTTCGTTGAATACTACAACAGCCCCAACAGAGACAGAGTACTTAATGTCATCAGCCTGGAGTTTTCCGAGACCAGGTACCGCAGAGTCTGACTCAAAATTCTGATGTGGTGTGTTGTTTCTTAGGTTGGATGTTGCTCATCAGAATGATTTAGTCAGAATTAAGAACCACTTAATTAGTTTGGAGTTGTCATAAAGTTCTGATCTAACGTTTCTACAGGCTCTCAAACTTGGTGGAAACCCCAAAGATTGTGAGGAAACTATCATGGGTGGAAAACCTCTGGCCTGAAGAGTCTGTCTTTGAACGCCCCAATGTGCAGAAGTACTGCTTAATGGGGGTGAAAGACAGTTACACAGACTTCCACATTGACTTTGGAGGGACTTCAGTTTGGTACCATGTCCTGAGAGTAAGAGAATCTGTTTAATCATGATGAGGAAGTTTCTGTAAACTTACAACAAAAGTAGTTTCATTACTTAGTTGCTGTTTTTCAGTGTTTGAGTTTATACTACTTTCTCTTCAGGGTGAGAAGATCTTTTACCTAATTTCTCCAACCAAAGCCAACTTGGCACTTTTTGAGCGTTGGAGTTCCTCATCTAACCAGAATGAGATGTTCTTTGGAGACCAGGTTGATATGTGTTACAAATGCTCTGTAAAACAGGGAAACACCCTGTTCATACCAACAGGTGAGCTGTCATGTTTTCGCTTGTTGGTTTTTCATAAATTAAAAGAAAGTTGTTTTATCTGTATCTTGATTGTCAAAAAAAATCTGTATCAAACAGTTACAACTTAGTTCTGTTTGTGTCTTCCAGGATGGATTCATGCTGTGCTGACTCCAGTTGACTGTTTGGCCTTTGGAGGAAACTTCTTGCACAGTCTCAATATAGACATGCAGCTGAGGTGACTTTATTAAGATTTCTTATTTACTAACTAATGTAATGTTACTGTTATTACTTGTTACTCATTAATCCTTTAAAACAGACAATGTTTTTGCATCTTTCACGGACACTATTTTTAAAATGATAGTTGTTATGGTTGCTGAAGAGCAGCTCACTCTCCTGTAATCTTCTTTGCTTTACTGAACTTTTTACCTCATTGCTGTTAATACACATAATCCTAAGAGCCCAGGATAAAAACACCTCACCTGCTTGTAACTCTGTGAAAAAGCTTTACTATGATTAGTAACTGATATGATCAAGCAATGATCAATGAAGAAAAATACACATATTATCACAGTAAGTCATTACAAGCAACTAGTTTCTGCCCAACAGTGAACATGACCGAATCTCTTTTGATGTCAAAGTTGATAAAAAAATGAAAGAGAAAGTGTGCACAGTTTGAACCTGAATTACCTGCTTGTTGTTTTCATGCATTTAAATACCAATTCAGCTCTCAACTTTCTATTTTTCTCGACAAAGGTTGTGGGTATTATTTATTTGGTGTTTTAGTCTGTACGTTTATGTTCCCACCCTTTTTCCTTGTGAAGCCCCCTGGCTATACCCAAGAAGAGCAGACAGCTTCTGCTCATGCTTTTTGCTCACATCTGTGTAGATTTATTTAAAAAAAAAAAAAAAAAAACATTTTTGCTACCATCTGTTTCTGAATATTCCTGTGTTATGTTATCTTTTGTAGGGCATATGAAATAGAGAAGAGACTAAGCACAGCAGACTTGTTTAAGTTTCCCAACTTTGAGACTGTGTGCTGGTATGTTGGAAAGCACCTTCTTGACACTTTTAGAGGTGAGAAATTTTAATGAATGTCAAAGCATTTATGAGTTGTCTTTATATAAACCACTGGAGAGTGGACTGACGTGTTAACTTGTTTTATTTTTGCTCTTCTTCCTTGTAGGTCTCAGAGAAAACCGTAGACATCCTGCCACTTACCTGGTTCATGGAGCTAAGGCATTGAACAATGCCTTCCGCAGCTGGACCCGCAAAGAGGTAGAAAAAATTTGGCACACTAGGTCAATCAAATAGAGCAGAGGCACAGCCGTGAAATTATTATGTGAGAGACAAACTTCTATGTTTATCAGTAAATAAGGGTAATATTTGAGAAGGACTGATGCAAAAAGATTGTTTGTTTATTTTCCAAAGACAACATAGAGCAACACAGCTCTAAAGAACCATTACTGATTTGTCAGTGAAACAAAAGAAAAGATTTAATCAGAAAGCCTTCATAGTATGTATGTACATAGAAGTCTACTGTAGAAATAATTGATCTGTTTTTATTTCTCCACACTAAGGCGTTGGCAGAGCATGAAGTGGAAATTCCAGAAACCATCAACACTCAGACACTAGTGAAGGACCTTGCCAAGGAGATTCGACTGGTTGAAGTAAAAACAACAACATTTGCTTGCTATGATCAATTTCCTTTTTTTATTTTATATGGGTGTGTAGATATTTGGCTTCCTGTAGTTTCACTGACCTAAAATCAATTTCTTCTTTTACAGGACATCTTTCAGCAAAACATTGGCCGAACTGTACCTCAGTTTCCTGGTTCTCCTCTCTCCAAAGCCCCCCTGACCACCTCTCAGAATTCAGGGCGGCCCCCTGGAAAAAAGAAGGGACCCAAGCCAAAGGAGGTATTAGGGGGTCTTGGGCCTCTTGGACCTAAGAGAAAGAGTCAGAAAGGCCTGCTGAAAGCAGAAGCAGGAGAATTGGACCTCATTGAAATCCACACCAAACATACGCTCAAGAAGTTTCAGCCTGGCAAATCCAAAAATGAGGGCAAGGTACCATAATGCTGAAGTTTACGACATGAGGCAATGATATTCTTCCCTTTTCTTTTTTTAAAGGATTTATCTCTTTTCTTTCGTTTCTCATTCATCCCTCCAGTTGGAGTTGCCGTTGGAGGAATTTGAAGGGAAGCTTAATAAAAGTAAACTGAAACTTGTCCTGACCAATGGAAAAATCAAAGGGTAAGCTCTGCCATTCGCTGTATCTATTTTATTTTTGTGATCTATTATTCTACTGAAGGTTTGTAATCTTCCCTGCTCATCAACTGTTTTTAGTAAGAAGGATGGCAGCAGTAATGGTGCAGGAAGTGCTGCAAACTACAGACATCTTGCTATGGAGGGATCCAGTCTATCTGACTTGGAGTCTGAGGATGAGCTGCAGATTGATGAGACCCCTCCTCCACGACGTAAGCCGGCAGGAGCAAACAAAAAGAAGAAACTAAGTGGTAAGAATAAAATGAAGAAACTCTTTTTTAAAATAAAGTATATTTTGTTATTAAATGGTAGATGACCTTGAGCTTGTGCAGCACTTTTACTTTTAACAAATTGAAATGCTTTTCCACTGCAGGTCACATCTATCCTTTCACACCCAGTCATTCTCACAATCAGTCCCTGATGGTTTTGGGTTTCTATGTAAATTATCAGTCAGTACTAGCCAACGCATCCAATACCTTTTGTACCCATTAACACAACACGTGGGGGTGGGGGTGGGGGTGGGGGGTGGGGGGTGGGGGGGTGAGGATCCCCCAACTGGAATGCACCATAAGTGTCTTTCCCAAGGACACATCAACGTGTGATGGATGGAGCTGCGCTTGAATCCTTGACCTTCCTATTGATGGTTGAGCGAAACCACTAAGCCACCAATACCCCATGAACTTGACAGCTAAAAAAATCTCTGTCATGCGTTCACCTACTCTGAGAAATTTATGCCATATCAATAGACCTGTATGAATGTATCAACCGAAGATTGTCTCTCCTTTACATTTTTCCCCTTGTTACTTAAACTTGTCCTCTTATTTAACACCAGGTCTTCCCAGAAAGCTGCCAAGAGCCAAACCCTGCTCTGATCCCAATCGTATCAGGGAGCCTGGAGAGGTAGACTTTGACATTGAGGTAAGAAAATACTATATTTAACAATCAGTATTTTTTTTGAGATTATTAAAATTGCTGAATATTTAAAAACGCATGCAAGTTTGACTAAAATTATATTTAAAAAATCTTGAGGTCAGACTAACAAACCCAGATAATGCAGTAAGATCAATTTTCTCAGGCATCTTTAGTTATTGTCACTTATGTCACAGCTGGAGTCATGGCATTTACTGGCTCTAAATTATAACAAAACTGGAAGCAAACATGAATCACCACCACAGGCTAGAGGGCAGCACAGGAGCCTATGAAATGTTGTCTTGTGTTGTTTGATTTAAGAGTTAAATGGAGTAAAATTATGGCTCAACTGAAAGTCAGCCAGATAGATATCCATGTCAACATTTTCAAAGAAACACTTTCAGTACCAGTGAATAAGTGACCCCCCACATATTCAGACATCTGGATTGTCTCTGGCCTTTTCTTAAAACTAGCCTAAATGCTTGCCAGCACTGACAAACGGATAAGGAGGATTGTGTTTTTCCCAGCTATGCCCCATCCATGAAGACACATTGTACTTCTTACAAACACAAAACGGGTGACTCTGCAGTTCCACCAGACTCCACTGCTCTGCAGTCTCAACATCAGGCTTTTTTTCCCTAAAAAATAAGGCACAAAGTGTTTATAATACATGCATAATTGCAGAAATGTTCATGTTTAGTTGTTTGGCATATTACTTTCAGTAGTTATCTTCTTTAAAACTTGTTGTCAACTGGAAAAGGATCAATTGTAATGGCTGAAGGGGGGCATATTGACACCTAGTATATGAGAAATTTCTCACAGTGTATGTGTACAGGGGCAAGAACAGCTGTCCAGTAAACTTTGCTCAACTTAACTTTGCATGTTAATAAACTGAGTTACAATTGAAAGAACAAGTTTTTGAGTTAGTTGCTGCATATTCTGAAATGAACATGCTTTCCAACGGTATTAGATATATTTTGCAGAGAAGCATTGTTGCAACAAGGAAATAATCTGCCAAACACAAATTTCCTTACTTTTTGTGCTTAGTTTATATTCAGGAAGAAAAGCTTTGATGTAATGGTGAGTGAGGGAGAGGGAGTGCTCTATGCCCAGAGATAGAAAAGAAACTAAAACTTAATTATCTGTAGTACTGTAACTTGGTTTACAGTGGATATTTGTTGGTAAAAGTTTTTTATCTGTTAAACTGTTAGCATCTGTTAAAACACTTATTATTAATATCACTGAATATCCTGCCACATCAGATTGGCCTAATATGCAAGTTTTATATATCATGGGAGCTGGTGCAAAATGATGTCTACTTAAATCTGCACAGGTGTCTACATCAGATTGATGAATTGGGGCCACTATGGTGTGAAAAATGTTGATCTTGCTAAAATTGCCTACCTGTCTGAATAAAAAAAGTTGCAGCTTCTTTGAACCATTTCCCTTATTTAAAAACAAACAAACAAACAAAAAAAAACAAAGAACAACAATCAGCATTACTTTATGTGGAAGTTACATAATGTTCTGAAAACATAGACACTTATACAGTTGTACTCAAAAACAACCTAATAAACCCTTGGTGTTGAACATTTGGAAAACATCCATATACAGCATACTTTTTACCCCAGAAGTTATTTTTTCACATAACACAAAATACCATAATCATTCCTTCACTTTTTTATTTGTAACAAAAATGTGTTTATGCATGGCTTCAGGAGGATTACACGACAGATGAAGAAGCACTCGCTGCCCATGGAGTGAAGGGGGGTGCTGGGGGCATTCTGGACTTGTTGAAGGCCAGCAAGCAAGTTGCAGGCTTGGACTCCTCTGCACTCAGGTTAGATTAATTTGATCAATACTTAAATCTTCTTCTATTAATTTAATTTAACACTGGAATTTGAAGCATTCTGTGGTGATACTTTAAAACGTGTTTAAGTTTGGAATTTTGATTTGGGTTTAATGGTGTTTAAAACTTTGAATTTTAAACTTGAATTTTTACTCTTGATGAATGGATGCCAGTGACTAGAGAATTAGTCTGGACTGCTCTTGGAATTAATGCTGAGGTCAGACTACACGATTTTTTCTATCGTAACCATGGTTGGTATGTCAGACTAGGTGACCACCGAGCCATAAATTCACATGGTGACTCGCCCGACCAGCATAAAAGACTACATGACTGAAACCGACTGCATGAAACAACTGATGTGACAATGTTGGAAGGAGGAGGGGAAACACCGAAGACTGCAAACAAACACACTGTATTAAAAGTACAGTACTTCTGTTTGGATTTACAGACGTTATGCTGATGATGTGTTAGTTTGCTGAGCTCCCTGTGCTCTTATTGGCCAGTGTCTCTGATGTGGAGGAGCAGATCGTAGGAGGCAGGACAAAAATCAAACATTCTAGACCAGGGTCAGCAAAAAGCAGCCTCTGGGCCAAACCTGGCCTTTGGTCTGCCGGTCACACAGATGTATCATTTACCACTCATATGTGGCATGAACCTCGTCAATGACATTCCCCACCAAGTTCTCCTGGTAAACTTCTGAGGAGAGCATATTTCACCAGGTATTGTTGAGTGACTCCGGGCTACCATAGACTAACCAGCTTCTCTGATTTGATCGTCCAAAACAAAAAAACATGATTTCCCGTAAGAAAAGCTTGACGTTCTATGCTCATCTTTTAAAGAAGAAATTGAGTCCATTTCTTATAAAACTGCGAATATTACTGCATCCACGGAGACCTCTTCAGAAGCCGTCTTTGTTTTCAAACATACAGTCACTTCCCGCTGTCGTCACTTCTTCAGTTTCTGCCTCTCGTATCTGATTTGGCCATCTGACTTTTGGCCGTGAAGTCGTATGAGATTGGAGCTTGGCGAGATGGATCTGTGTGATTTCAGACAATGAATCAGGCAGGTCCATCTGCACTGCAAGGTTAATGAGGGGCCTAAATCTAAGTTTGCAAGAGACAGGACTTTGCTTAAACAAAACACTAACTCTGAAGTCTCCTCTTACCTCGGGCTTAAACAGCTCATCACTGCTCTGGCTCAGTCAGCTTCATGAAATCCCCCCTCTTCTCAGGCCCACAACCCAGAATCTGATGCCTATAAAAGCTCACCTCGAGTGAGCCCTTATTAAAGGAATTATGGGTAAATTTTATTTTATATGAATGTAGAGGCTACTGCTCTTTCCTGCCAACCCCTACCAATGAGAGATGCTGCAAAAGAGAAATAAAAGTGCACAGAGCCATAATGCATGAAGTAAGCTATGGCACACAGAATAGGTGTCAAAAGAGACAAAACCATTGTTTTATCATCTGTTCTGATGTTTCTTAGTTTATCTGAGAGCAGATCAAACAGAAGCAGACTGTTCATTGATTGATGCTGTCTTGTAGAAACTTACGGTAGTGGACAAATGCGTACAGATGAGATGGACTGCAGTGAATCATTTGTGATCTGTAGTTTATGAAAATCTCAGGAACATGTTCATATGAACCTTCACTGAGAATCGTTTTTTTTTTTTTTTTTTCGATGGAGAGCTATTAATAGCCGATTTCAGTATGAATTTTCCTCAATATTCCAATAAATTAATAAAAACACATGACTTACTGTGTCCTGAAGACTGTAATTTCCACCTGATAGATCCCAATAAAGATGTTGGTGCAGTGTTAATAAACTAAGTTTATCAGATATCATAATAAAAACAGCTTAAAGACGTAAGATTCACGTTTTCTTTGTCCCTCATTCTGTGTGTAATGGAGACACCAAGTGTAGATCGCCCCTGCACTCTTTCAATCACTCCTCCCTCTCACTCTCTTTTCACCATACATTATTAAATACTTGTAGAGGCAAAATCAACTAAAACTCTTTATTTTAGGAAAACAGGGGTAGCACTCTTTTAATAATCATCTCTATGTATTAACCTCTGCTTATGTTCTGGCTCGACATTAGTGACTTTGGAAAATTTGGCCCAAGCCAAACTTAATTGCCGACCTCTGTGCTAGACTTTCTGTCGCAGAGTCATGAAGCATCCCAGACTGGTCTGTTGTTGTTGGTCATTATGACACACTATATGACATGGAACAACTGATTTCCATTGCCGACGGTTCCTGAAACCCTACTACTGACGGGTCAGGCCATACTTGTATATAAATCTGACCCCAGCATATAAGTCTGACTATCGAGCAGCAAGAATTCATGTTTCTTGTGAACGTGCATGATTCTCAGTTTTGTTGTCCCTCTGTTTTGCAGCTCATTTGCCAACCACTATGTTTTAAAATGTGCTTAATAATAAATTTAACTTCACTTGACTTGGTCTCCATGTTTGTAATAATTTTGAACTGAAACTTAACTTAGGTGGTTATTTTTCAAGTAGTAAGTTAATGCCAAAGTTTTGTTTTTCCTGCAGTGAGGAAGCCCCAGCCTCTCCTAGTACTCGTGATGCAATTCAGGGTATGCTGTCCATGGCCAACCCCCCCTCCTCATCTTCATCTTCCTCATCTTCATCTCCCTTATCTATATCTGGAGGCCTGACAGAGGGGTTGGGAAAAGTCAAGGAGAAGGGTGGCAGGGCAGTCTGGGTCACTGGAGGGGTCAAAAAGACAGGAAGTACTGAGAAGACACCCATCATACAGCGACCTGGGAAACGGCCAATTAAGCGGCCCGCACGTCACCTAAGTGATGAGGATAGTCCAGATGAGCAAGAGACTCTGGGAACCTGTTTTAAGGATTCTGACTATGGTGAGAAATACATTCCATTCCTTGTAACAGCTGTTCAGAGCTTTGAAAATATTAATGTTAATTGCTTTAAATGCTCTATTATAATGCCTTTTTTTTTTTTTAAGTTTACCCGTCCCTAGAGTCCGATGAAGAGGACCACATTAACAAAGCTAAAATGAAGCGAAAGAAAAACTGGGATGACACACCATGGAGCCCAAAAGGTACCTGGATAAAACTCAGCAGCTACAAGAATCAGTTTGGATTTGATTTATGGTTAATCGCTTTACATTGTCTTGTCATATAAAGCCAGGGTGATGCCCACCCTTCCCAAACAGGATCGCCCGGCTAGAGAAGGGGCCAGAGTGGCATCAGTCGAAACTGGTCTTGCTGCAGCTGCTGCCAAGCTGGCACAACAAGTAAGTTTGGAAACAGGCATTGGAAGTGTGTGCTTGATGACTGTTGTTGAGCGGAAGAATGTTTAGATGAAACATAGTCACTCCTGTCTTGTTTCTTTGATTATGATCCAGGAGCAACAAAAGCCTGCAAAAAGAAAGTACACAAAAAAGCAGCGTCCTCCTGCTCCTCCCGCTCCCCCTGCTCCTGTTCAGACTGAGCCAGCCCCACCCTCTCCACCGCCTGCTGCGGAGACTGCAGCAGACTTCAGCCCAGACAGGAGGATGGATTATTTCTCAGCCAGTCTGTTGGACCATGAGTACACAGCAGGGCCGGGGCCTTTTGGTCCTGGAGGCCCCAGGGGCAGTGGAGCCATGGCCCCTGGTGTATTCCTCACTTCACGCCGCCCTTCATTGTCCCCACAGAACAGCAGCTCTCATTCCAGTGTGTCCCCTGCAGGCTTAGCCAGCCAAGGCATGACAGGAGTTGGTAAGCATAAACTTAAAACATTAACAGCGTGTTTTTCTGTAACTGTGCAGGTTTTCTAATGTATTTTCTCTGTTTTAATTTGACACAGGAAAACGTCCAAAGAAAGGACTTGCAACAGCAAAACAGAGACTTGGAAAAATTTTAAAAATTCACCGCAATGGGAAGCTTCTCTTGTGAGAGATGTTGGAAAGGAGGCTGAAAACTTTTAAATTGGAAGAAAAAAAGACTTTTCAAAATATAATGTAAAGGAAACAGAGACAGTCATCTATATTTTGTACTATGGATAAATATGTTTATTTTATTCACCTATTTGTCAACCTCTCTTTAACATGTCCCACACAAGTAACCCGGCAAGGTAAGATTATGGACTGTTTTTGGAATGTCACCAAACAGTCTTCTTTGACTTTAACTGACACACTGTAACATCCTACATACATTATACGTGTAGGGAAGAAATGTAATTATCATCTTCAACATTAAAGCAGCAATGGATATGTTGCTCCTTTATTTCGAAATGTGGACAGTGTTTTGTCTTGATGTATAAAGAGACATAGCTTTTGTTTGTTAGTAACCCTATTTATGCAAAAAAGACTGTCCATAACATTTTTAAAGGGAAAATAAAATAATTTTTCTAGTCCGATAAAAAAGTTTTTTATAGCCCCCACACTTTCATGTAGTAATAGTTTTGTATTCGGTCTTTTACCTCATAGAACACATTATTTTGTGGTATGGTAATAAGGCAACAATCTTTACACACAAACTTTTGTGTACATTAAATGTACACACGGGCATATTTCATGATATGCCATGTTTTTGTTTTTTTGTTTTTTTTTGGCAAAATTCTCTCTAGTTTCTCTCTGACACATTTTCATAAGCTGTATATACACAGGAAAAAGAAAACTTATCTGATGCCAAGAGTACCATCAAACAGTTATATTTATTCTGAACGTATTTATTTAACAAGGCAGTACTTTGTCATCTTCTAGCCTGTTTATCCTAGAATTTTCCACCTCATCTTTATTTTGTTTCAACTTCTTACTGTCTGTGCAAAGGTCAGAATTTTTGCAATCTAAGTTCTCCATGTAAATATGTGTAATATTTGTAATTTATATAGTTACGTTGAAAGAGCAGAAAGCATTGAGATAAAGTGACTAGTTTACTGCAAGTTTCCATAATATGTGCCCCAAGTGTTGACAGTAATCTTGGGACTTATGTAGAGATATGCTTTCTTACCACAGAATGTATTAGTGATAATTTGTCAGAAGTGTAGACTAACCCATGTGACAACATTGTGAAGGTGCAGGATAATAATTGATATGTAAATATATGTTGTAATTTAAGTTCTTTTATAGTTTTAAATCTTTTAAATCTTTCTTAAATAACTTGTACATGATACATCAATGTATTTGGAAAATATCTGAAATAGTTCATTTTTTATATTTGTACGCAGTAATTGTTATGCATACTTTGTCATGTCTTGTCCATGTAATAGTGGCAGTGTTCTGAAAAATGCCCTTGTTTTATTTTATCCATTTGTTTTTTTATTAATTAATGTTGATATTCACTCTTGTGTTGATGTGTACTGTGTGTTTTGAACATGATATGTTTCAATACAACTTGCAATGGATAAAATATACCTTTGGTAAAAATTTCTTTGTTGTTGATTTTGTAATGATTGCTGTGTCACCACAAGAGATAAGTATATGCTTACTTTTAATGCAGATTATTTGACAGCACTTATTTTTGTTGGAATATATCATTTTTATTATAAGAGTCCTTTTTAAATATAAAGATTGTATTGGTAAAACCACACTAGATAAATGCACTATTTAATGTTATTATTGTTCATTGAAGCTATTAATTTTAAACGTATAACCGTCTGAGTTTTCCACTAGCTCTTGTTTTTATACAGATAAATTATTTTTATGTTTAAAGTCAAACTTGGTGGGATGTTTTAGAATCTTAACATTTTCTCATTTTCTGAAAAGAGTGTTCAACACCAACATAGGCAAAATTCGGTTCCATGTAATTTCTTTAATTTGAGAGATCATTTCAATATGCATAATTGAAAACAATTTCTAGTTTTCTTAGAATGTTGTAGAGTGCTTCCGTATGTCTCTCTGATCACAAGTTGAAGCTGGAAATACCAGTTAACAGGTGCTCTGTATCCTCCACATGAATACGCAGTAGCGTTGTTTTCCTTCAACACTTGTATGGGGAGTGCCCTGAGTAAACGCCACAGCAGGTAATCTCGCGAGATCCAAAGTACCCTACCACTCGCTAGTGCAAGATGGAGAAGCAAATGTAACACGCATTCGAGGTAAGCTAGAAGCCTTATCCCGTGGTTTTGACAGGGGTTGAAGTGAACTTGCAGATACGTTTATGTACTTTAACAATTCCCGACAATGATTTGGAATCTCCACCGGGGTCCAGGGCCTCAAAACTTACGTCTTTTGGGGGTAAAGTGCGGATCTTATGATTTGTAAACCGCCATTTTTAATGTAGCCATGATCCCACTGATAGAGCATTGTGCGGAGCTATCGCTGCTAGCTAGTTAGCTCGCGCGAAACCCGCAAACGTACATGCTACATACACACACATATACTCATGTTTAGTGTGTGGGTATGTGTCCCTTAGTAGGGTTTAAGTCAAACAAGTGTTTAACAGAGTGTTAAATTACTGACGCAGCCCGGTCATGTTAGTAACGGACGACACCAATAGCAGGCGAGGGTTAAAATGTGATAGTTTTGACTTTTGGTAATCTGCTAACGTTAGCCTTCATAGCTGAATTCAAGCTCAACCAACGGTAGCATAACTGCTAGTGAAGCTTGCTAACGTCATGTAACTAGCTTTTAACTTTGTTGATGTGAAAGCCAACTCGTAGCAAGTATTCCACTCAATGGTAGAAAACGAAAATACTAGTATTTACCAAAAGAAAGTTCTTGATTGAATTTCTCAAACGATAGTTTTCGTAGTTTTCTGATGCCATAGTCAGTTGTGACACTTCAGTGGCAGGAATTAACGGTTACTCTACATCGTTTCAGTTTCTAAGGAGTTTATTATCCTGTAACGTGTGGAGTGAAATCATACGACAGTAGAGACATTGTTTCATATATCGAACTTCAAACTTTAACTGCTCATTTGTAGTTTATGCCCAACATTTAACCAGCAAGTAGTGCCAGGGATGCCTCTCTGTGCACACATAAATCTGTTTTATATCAGGCATGATAACTCAAAATAACATACAGAGACCTGCCCTGTCCCCTCTGGGCTTGGTCACAGTCTCAGTCTGTTACCATGGCGAGGACATTACATCATGAGGAGAGGTCTTGTACAGAAGAATAAGGCGTTAATACAGTTAATGAAAAAAGGACTGGCTAACTTAATTCCTGCCAGTCATCACATATAGTTGAGATGATCTGCATCAGCAGTCAGAACAAACCATTATCTTAAGGCGTCACAAGCTGGAGACTCTACTTGGCAAAGATCACATTCTGTATTAATTTAAATCTTTATTTAGGTCAAGGTTACTCATTGATTTGATAGCTTCTACATATGGTGGGCATTTTAAAGAATTTAGTATTTCATCATGTTTTGCTATGCTGGAGATGATATATCATGGTCTCATTAGCAGGGCACTATATCACCAATTTTTCCTTACTAAATAGTCTGTTTTGAGAAAGAAAAGAATATAGTAGTATCATTAAACCAAAATATATGCATATAAATGCTATTTATACACAGTATTTTCAGATAAATCCAGATTCAGACCACCAACAATATCTAATCACTTCTTACTTGTGACATGACAAACATTCCCTGAAAGTTTCAACAAAATCCATTCAGGATTGAGTTATTCTTCTCACAAACTAACAAACACCAGCAAAACCAAAAGCTCCTTGGTCATACTTTCTGGAAAAAGTATTGATAAAGTATCAGCCCACAAAACACTGTGATGAGGTATCAATGTCCCCTTACACTCCCTGCATATGACATGCAGTGCCACCCTGTTCTGTTAATAGTACAGTAAATGATCACCTAATTATGATTATCATGTTTTCATAAGTGTCGGAAGCATGAATTGTATTTGATTTTTTTAAATGGTTGATTATCCTACCAGTGTTAGTATTTGCTGGGAAAGATACCTTACTATGTACCCAAAATTTTGAGATTATCTTTGGTTGTCTTTGATCATTTGCATATTTTTAATGTCAGTATCAATCATCACACTCTAATGATAATGGAAGAAGGATAGCTTGCATGCGGTGTCAACTGCAGTGTGCATGTGAGGCTACATGCAACTGAGAAGCATCAGATGTGGCAGACAAAGTTCAGCTCTTTTTTTGAACATCTTTTGGTGGAAGAAATGAGTTTCCTGTCATGTATGGGTAACAAGCACATGACCTTAATATTAAGCATAACGAATTCCCATGCTATTAAAAATTTTATCAAAAGGTCAAATTTCTTTTCTGAAATGAAATT
This sequence comes from Cetoscarus ocellatus, assembly GCA_037902135.1. Taxonomy (NCBI): domain Eukaryota; kingdom Metazoa; phylum Chordata; class Actinopteri; order Labriformes; family Labridae; genus Cetoscarus; species Cetoscarus ocellatus. The sequence continues at coordinate 547,067 of JBAMNC010000466.1, forward strand.
TTAATAGACTAAACAAGAGAATGCTTTACAAAAAAAATTATCTAAATACCTTGTATTAAATGTGAAACTTAAGAGGTCAGACAGAGAAGTGGCACGGAAGAGGAAACTATTCAGACCACAATATGGAGGCAGTTATTTTTGAGGCAGTTATTTTTGTGGCATTTGTGGCACAAAGTTTCATTCATATATAGAGCCCTTTAGGGTCTTATTTGTGTCAATAAAGGCACAGTGTTCTGCAGCATTTTTACAAGGTTAGAGATTAAATTTTAAACTCACATCTATTGTGGCTGGTGTATTCTAAAATTAACCAGCCACTCATTTCTTTTTCCAGTCAATATCTCTGCCCTGTATTTATATTTCAAACATCTGAGTTATATTAAAATGTTACTGCTAAAAACGCCCCAAATCCTGATTAAACTGTTACAAAATAAAGCACTTTAACAACATGAAAAATGTGTTTAATTGACAAGAACATGTCAGATTTAGATTGTGTTCATCATCAAATGAACTGAGCTTTGTCAAAACTAATGCTAGCAGGGATTTTTGATAATGGTATGAAGAAATGGTATTTCCAGCCACTACTTTGATTAATCACAGCACACTGTTTTTAAGGAGATCTATCTCAAGAGAAGTGAGACTTTGATTAAACATGTCACTCCAACACATGAGGCAGAGCCCTGTGGTCACAAAGTATGTACAAAACAAGCAAAGGAAACCATGCACTCTGGCCTCAATTTGCCCAGTTTCAGCCAGGATAGGCTCCAACCCCCAGCAACCCTAAAAGGGATAAGCAGTATAGGTAATGGATGGATCTATCGACTGTCTTACTTGTTTTAAGACAAATCTTAAAGCTTAAAAATTGATCATTGTAATTAAATTAATTCAGTATTTAATTACAAAGGGCAGGACTAGATAAGCTGTTTACTTCATTCTGTCCATTCTCAAACTGTTTTTTTTTTGTGAACATACATGTGTATTGTCACCTGTACTTTTATTTGATGGACATGTACAGTTGTTTGGTGTACATATGTATTATTTTCACTTGGTGTTTTTTTTTTTTTTTTTTTTAAGTTTAAGACAAATAAAATAAAGAAAGTCAAACACCCCTGCTACATGACCAAAACACTTAAGCTGACAACTTCAATAGTATTGCCCCTCACCTAAAATGCTGATCTGAACAATCACCTTTTTTCCCAGTGTAGTTTAATCAAACTGTCTCATAACTATCCTTTCTTGTTGTGTTATCCGGAATTAAATGTGTTGAGTTTTATAGTATTTAAACCTTGTTTTCATTAAAGTAACTGACCTGATGTGATTGTGTTTGTTTTTCCAGAGATTTGAAAGAACTACAAAGTCAACCAAGGATGACAACAGTGGAACTTCTTCAAAGCGGTTTCTGGTAAGTTCTGTTTAGCTGCTGAAATTTCTTACATTGCTCTAAATATAAAATGAAAGATTATTTAACTATATATTGGACATTCCACCTTTAAAGTACTCACACTTTTTTTCATGTTCTTAGAATGAATTCAGGTAGGGATAGATAATGTGCTGTCATTGACATTTGTTGACTATAGTCAGTTGAGGTTGAAAATGTTAGTTTTGCTCCTTTATACCAGAAAACAAGAGAAACGTGAAATATAAATATCCCATAAATATGTATCCATAGAATTTTTTTTTTTTTTTTTTTTTGGTTAACAGCCAGAAACAAGGTCTGTGGTGAACACATGCATACCAATTTGTATGTTTTTTTCCCCGACATAATATACATCTGGAATGGTCCCAGTTGTAGATTTTAATACATAATTGCATCTCAAAGGGGTAGTTGCTAAAAAAATGATATTACAAACTATGACTGTCACTTTCCCAAAAATAAATAAAAAAACCCAAACTGGATCAGTTTTTGAGCATACACACTAATAACCAAAGATGGGCTGCATATCCTTACATATGGGCGTGCTGAGAAAGACACAGTCTCAAGAGCCTGAGCAATATGCCGCCACTGCTTTTAGGTGGAAGGGCAACAAATGTGCCTGCAGATTTTTTGTGGATGAGGAGTAAGCCAGCTGCTTCATACAACATCGACCCACAGTCCGGCTTTGTTTTTTATTTTGCCATCAGTGGTGTAGAGCTTAAAGTACCTCAACATGGTGCTTCTCAGATGTTATTGTCTGCTCCGATTGGCTTTGCCTGTCCTCCATATTCTCGAGGTGTACTTCCTGTTGTTGAGGTCAAAAAGGATTGGGTGGAGTTGCACTGGAAGTGCCCTCTGTTGGATCGAGTGGTTCACTGCTCCAGGTGCCCTGATATGCTGCTGAACTGTATAATTTTAAGTTAGAATATATACCTCCTGTTGGAGTGCATTTTTTTACCTCCTTGTTCAATTGGATATTCGAATATCAAGTATAAGGTGACAGCCCTACTAAGGACGACAAAAAAGGCTGGGGACCCTAGCCATAGATGTTGCCAATTCTCTTAAAAAACAGTATCATGTACACATTGGTCTAACAGCCATGTTTTAGTTCTATAATGGCCTGACACTGGCTTTGTACTTTTGTAGATAATGCTTATGCTTCAAAAATTGTGAAAGTTGTTATTATTTGTAAAGATTTTCAGGATGAGCGAGACATGCAAGTTTCATTGACCCCTTGAAAAAGCCCACCTGCTTTTTGTTGAGGGAACCAGCACGATGCCAACTTCCTTGTTCACCCTCCAAAATACATCATACCTGCACTGCTCTTCTTTGAGTGCTGTGACACAGATCACACAAACGTCTTTAATTTTACATCATCTCTTCAGAGGACGTAACTGAGTGTAGTTTCCACACAACAGACCTTAAAACCACAAAATTTCTATCCAAAAACATTGAAATTGAGTGTTTGATGTGTCAGAGACTTTTATTCAGACTTCTCAAGCTGTCTTCTCAACAATCACTTTTGCTTTTGAATATCACTTTGGGCTTGTCACTGCTAGTTAGAGAAGTCAAATGTGGCTAACCCAGGAAATGCAAAGTCCTATATTTAGTACTGTTCATGCACTGTAGTGTGAAATATCATAACCGTTAGTTGAGTCAGTTGCATATTAAGTACACTTGATGTATTTCTGTCAGTTGTGCACATAATGGATTTTGATGAAAACAGTTTTGAGGATTTCTGTCTGTATGATTATGGTAATGGTTATATTTCAAGGATGTTTTCAGTTGAAGATTTGTGTTTATCTTAAAAGACAAACTGTTGTGAATGTAAGGGGAATTTATCCCACAAAGGGACCAGTTGCCCTTTATGCTCATGCTCTGCATCGATAAACAGTGGCTACTGATTGCCTGCCGTAACGTTATTCACTTTTTGCACACTACCCAGAGTCATGATGACTGTGCCAACAGCTAGTGTCTAAGTGCAATGGAAACAGGCGCGGATACTGTGAAAAATAAAGCAGCGAGCGGATGAACAGTTCCATGCATCGAGTCGGCGGCCAGTAATTATTTCCCCGGACGAAAACAGAAAACAAACTCGCAGTGTCACGTTTGAGTCGTCCGACAATGATTCAGCGAGTTATTGTGCGTTTCTGCTCCACCAACGGCAGCTAGCGTGCTAACTAGCTAGCGCGTGCTACGACTGTCTAGCCGTTGAACCGGGATGAGGGGTTTCACGAAGTCCCGTTACCTGGCTTCAGGTATTTGACACCCACCCACTCTCACGCATCTGGGCGTCGACTGATGTTTATGGTTTCGTTTTTACCGAAAGCAGTGCTGGTGCTTGAGTGGGGAGTGCTGGCTTCTCCTGCGGCCTGCGCAGCCCCGACCTAAATTAGTGAAAGAGTCAGGTCAGGACAGCATGGTGAATCCGAGCTTTGTGGATTGACATCTCTGGCACGAATGTGTAAATACTCTCATTTTGGTTTAACTTAAGGAAAGATGGGTATCGGTGATGACTCGAGCTACTTGATTGTGACTTGGCTTACTTTAGGGGTGGCTGGTGATATTCATTTTGCTTTGAAGTATTTCAAGAGACCATCTGCTAACATTACCGGTAGCTCTCTGTTAGCTGGTCATGAGGCTAACGTCAACTCCGGAGCAAACGTTAGCAAAAGATTTCGTCTTTCAAACTTGTCTTACGTTTTAGCACACCATAAAGCAGACGGCTTTCATGTGTGAGTACTCGTTTATTTTTAGTGGGTGTAGAGTGACGTTTTTTAAGGCAATTAACGCTATGTTGTTAGAAAGGTCGGCATTAGCTTGCTAGCGAGGTAACTATAACTTTACCTGTCATCGTCAAGTTACTTGATTTAATGACGGATATGCAAACAGGGAGGTAGCGATGTGCTTTGTGGTCATATCACTTGAATCACTTTCATGGGAAATGCTGGATAAATGAATTTGGCTATCGAAAAGGGCCCAGTCTGATTTAATTAACTTTGTGTCGTATGTTGCTAGTTGGCTATAAGCTAATGTTGTGCTTTGGTCTACATTGTGATGAACAGCCCTTTTATTGTTATATTGAACAAACTTAGTTTCATTGTACCCTTTGCACCAAAGTCTGCGATCGACTTAACATGGGATGCTATAGATTATTAAAGGATATGTCCCTATCAGATGATGAATCAGAGTGAAGTGCTTCTTTATATTGTCAAGACCCTTATGATCAACATTTTATTTTCATTTACTTTTTACAATTTCAATTACTGTGTTGGTTTTTCCAAAAACATACTAGTGGTTGTACCTCATTGCTTTCTGTGTTTAATTTACTGTTTTCAAATGAAAGGACTGATGTCCAAGCTTATTTATTGTTGTTCTTTGTAAACAATAACTTGGTAGTTTAAAAATTTTGGATAAAGCTGAGGTGATGTATATTTATAATATATTCTCCCCAATTCCAGGCACTGTTTCTTATATGATTTCTACCATCACATTGCAGGTGAAATGACTGGAAAATGCTGATGAATAGGTTTCGCCAAGTTATTTTGTGTGAGTATCTATGAAGCTTGATATTTATCGAGCATTATTGTGTTATCTGTGTTTTAAAAAATAGTATAAAGATTTTTAATTCAAACTGCTAATGTTCTGTGTCATATCACATTAGAATGGTTTATGATTTTTACTGATGGGCATGAAAACATTAATACAGGAGCAACAAAAAGAGATTATCGACAATGAAGGTCGACAGAAGCAAGTTAAAGAAAACACCCACGGAAGCTGTGAGTATGATAAATGTACATGGTCATTGAAAAAGCAGAGATACCCAACCTACTTGCAACAAGGGTTTGATTGCACATTTGGGACACAGGCCAAGCAGAGCAAGTACAGATTGTTTAGGCAAACCTGGATCTCTTACCACTTTGCTTTTTTTTCTGAACATACAGCCTGCAGACTGCAGGATACTTATTGAGAAGCTCAAGGCTTGCAGTGATGAGCAACTGCTGGTTGAGCTCCAGCACATCAAGACCTGGAATATTGGCAAGGTAAGCCGTCATCCATTTTCTCATTTACTTGGTTTATTTGATATCATTAATCTCTGGATGTAACATACTCTTGAGTGGCAATCAGTTTGAATGACATCAAAGAATTCAAAATAGTTACCTTTGCAGACAGGAGACAGAAACTGTCAAAAATGTATCTTTATATTCCCAGTATGATGCTAACTTCATAGCAGCAGTTGTCTGGCTGTGTAATTTCAAGTACAACAGGACTTGTTGAAGCTTTTGTCCATACAGAACAGCAAGAAATACCAGGAGTGCCGTTTGTTTGACATTGCTGGCCCTGAAAACCTATTTGGGCCTGCTTTTTCCCCCACAGATCATCCACATGAATTAATGTGGGAATCTAAAAAGAACTGGATCAATAGATAGAATCGATCATGGCATTGGTATCAATAAACCCTTACTAATACCCATCCTGAGATACATTGTAGCTCAGATCTAATTTTTATCAGTCAATTTCCATTTTAATGACCCAGGGCCACAAATAAATTATACATATTTTTCTTTAGTCCAAAATGAGGTCAGACAAACAACACTCGGATCAAACAGGCTTTTTGTGGATGCCCTTTTCCCACCAAATACTTTAATTGCAAAGTTAAAACCATCCCCTATTTAATTAGCATTCTGAATGTGCACATTTATTTCATCTGATCCACTTAGAAGGTCACAGGAATTCGGCACATAGGATAAAAAAAAGTTTGAATGTGACTAACAGTCACCTTGATGGTCATATTTCTGTTAGCCCGTACACTGTCACCACTTGATAATTAAGATCGTGAAACTCAAGCTAAACAAAGATGACAATTAAAGTGCAAATATCATCCTTTGTGAGTCATAGCATTTCCCATTAGTTGCACAGATGTAATATCTGTCATTACAATACTTGCCTCTTGTGCACTATCAGCCATGCCAAAAAATGTTTTTGGCCAAAGAAAGAGGTCACTACTGTTTATGAGAGCAAATGTGACAGGTTTCAGTAGAACTTCACCTTGACTTCATTGATTGTTGAAAATGAAAATGTCATTTTTTGCATCTTGAACAGTGTGAGCTTTACCACTGGGTGGATCTGCTGGACCGCTTTGATGGCATTCTGTACGATGCAGGCCAGACAGTGGAGAGCATGTCATGGCTTCTGGTTTGTGACCGGCCAGACCATGGACAACTCAAAGCCCTGCTGCTGGCAGTGCTCAACTTCACAGCCCTGCTCATTGAGTACAGCTTCTCTAGGCACCTCTACAGCTCCATAGAGGTACGTTTGGGCCCTAAAGCACCCACAGTCATTTTTCTGTCTTTTTATCTGACTGTACAAATATCTCAAAGATAAATTTGTTGCAGCTCACTGACTTCTCTTTTATATATCACCCCTTTTCGCAGCACTTAACCACCTTGTTAGCATCATGTGACATGCAGGTGGTCCTGTCTGTGCTGAACCTGCTCTATGTGTTCAGCAAACGTTCCAACTACATCACAAGACTGGGATCTGACAAAAGGACGCCCCTGCTGGCCCGTCTGCAACACCTAGCTGAGGTTTAGTGAATGCAATTGTTTTCTATTGCCATGATTGCAGCTGTCCCTCAAGTGAAAGAGCTTTATTGTGAAGTTGTTTTGTTCTCCTCTTTAGAGCTGGGGAGGAAAGGAGAATGGCTTTGGTCTGGCTGAGTGTTGCAGGGATCTGCCCATGGGGGTAAGAATTTCACTGAATGATGTTTTGTGAGTCTCCACCCGCCCATCTGTGGGGCTGTTATTTTTTGTTGTCTCTAGTAGAAGTTTATTTTTGACAGGAAATTCCCCCAAAAAACCCATACCCAAATTAACATGCAACAACATATTGAGAAAAAGGAACAATTACACCTTTTATATCTGTAACCAGTGTGTCAGAAAGTGATACTAATTTGGCAGTGTTTATTGTAAAGTTTCTGAAATTGAATAAAAACTCAACATTATTCTATTTTTTTTATTTTACCATGCTACCTCTGTTGGCCCATGAACAGAAGTACCCTCCCAGTGCCACCACGCTGCACTTTGAGTTTTATGCCGAACCAGGCCCTGAGGTCAAAGTTGAGAGGAAGGTACAGTCAAAAATGTTCATGGTTCATGCTGTTGCTTTGTTATGAAAATGAATTAAAATTGTTTGTGGCTCTCCCTAATGGATTCCTTGTATTCCCCTATTCAGCAGACCAGTAGTAACACACTACACTATATTCACATTGAGCAGCTTGACAAGGTACAGTTGTTTTAGTACCATTTTTTAAGGAAATATTCAACCATGATACCTTGGGGTTTTGAGCTAAAACATGGTGTTCTGTGTCACAGATTTCAGAGAGCCCATCTGAGATCATGGAGTCTCTGACAGTGATGTACAACATCCCTAAAGACAAGCAAACCTTGCTGTTTACACATATTCGACTGGCCCATGGCTTCTCAAATCACAAGAAGAGGTTGCAGGCTGTGCAGGCCAGACTGCATGCAATTTCTATACTGGGTACGTACTAGCTTTCTGCTTTAAAACACTATTCCAGTTTTTTTTTCCAATTGCTTGAAAATAACACATCTTTAAACTTCAATTAGAATTTACTTTTCAACAGTCGTGGAAAAAAGATAATCAGAATTAACCCATTTATTATTTTGTGCTGCATTATGCATGGTAAATGTGTCAGTGTTTATTTTTCTGCAACAAGAGTACATAACCACTACCTGACTCAAAGATTGAAGTTTGTGTTATATGTATGTGTGTATATTTGTATATATTTTTTCACTTTTAGAAATAGTTTTGAATGGTTAAGTATTTAGGTTTAATAAAGGCATTTAGTGTGATTGTTGCTAATTTTAACAGCCATTTATGCTTGATAATCCTGATCTGAATATCAGTCAAAGTGATGGTGATTGTAGTTTTGCCATTATTGAACAGCCCTAGCTTTTTCCTTGTTTTAATCCCTGGCTTTTTGTGTTTTCAGTGTATTCAAACGCACTCCAAGAGTCAGCCAACAGTATTTTGTATAATGGCTTGATAGAGGAGCTGGTGGATGTATTACAGATTACAGACAAACAGCTTGTGGTAAGAAGTTAGTTAAATCAGTGGTGTTGTTTCGATATTACACGTCTGTCCTGTGCTATTACTTCATCTATAAATGGTTTCAAATGAATCTGTTTTTCAGGATATCAAGGCAGCCTCCTTGCGCACTTTAACTTCGATTGTCCATCTGGAGAGGACGCCTAAGCTTTCAAACATCATTGACTGCACCGGCACTGCCTCCTACCATGGCTTCTTGCCTGTGTTGGTGCGGAATTGCATACAAGCAATGATTGGTGAGGATGGGCCCAGAACCCTTGTCTAACTTTTGAGTCTGTAAGGTACCATTAAAATTAAATATTGTAACTTAACTGTTTAGATCCTCTGATGGAGCCCTACCCGCACCAGTTTGCCACTGCACTCTTCTCATTCCTCTACCACTTGGCTAGCTATGATGCTGGAGGGGAAGCCCTTGTCTCCTGTGGCATGATGGAGGCCCTTCTAAAGGTACATTAACTTTCTGCCTGACTCTTTATTCTCCGCTAAGATTATGGTTTCTTTTTAAAAGGTCTTGAATTTTTTCCCCCTCCCTTTTATAGGTGATCAAATTTTTGGGTGATGAGCAGGACCAGATCACCTTTGTGACACGTGCAGTGCGGGTTGTGGATCTCATCACCAACCTTGACATGGCTGCCTTTCAGTCCCACAGCGGCCTTTCCATTTTCATCTGCAGGCTAGAGGTTGTCCATGTGTTCTTTTCTTTGTTGTCAATGCAGTAGTCATAAGCCAAATACATTTTTGACAGTTCTCTGGACTCACTCATTCTTCTTTATGGTCATAAATTTCTTTGTGAATGTAGCATGAGGTGGACCTGTCGAGGAAAGAGTGCCCTTTTGTCATCAAGCCAAAGATTCAGAGGCCCAGTGCAGCTGTAGAGTCAGAAGATATGGACACAGACATGGAGAGTAAGTCACCATTAGTCGCACTAATGAACGGTTTTGGTCAGAGCAGCCAATGCTTTAAACTGTATTATGTTTGCTAGTATTGCAAGGCCCTAATTAATACCCCAGCTGTCTAGATAATTTACAATATTATCTTAAAGTGTCAGAAGTTGCCATGGAAAGCAGTCCTGGACCGTCCACATCTTCTGGTTCCAGACCAGAGGCAGACCATAGAGCCCAGAGCAGCACTGCCAGCACGCCTCGTGCAGGTATGTACAGCAAAAGTGCAAAGAATATAAAAAAATCAGATGGGTTTTCTTTATCATTTATGTGGCACTTTGTCTCCTCAGGTATGCAGTGTATCCCTCAGCGTGCAGCTCTGTTGAAGTCGATGCTAAATTTCTTAAAGAAAGCCATCCAGGACCCTGCCTTTTCTGATGGTATTCGCCATGGTGAGACACTAACATCCTCCACCCTGTTCTATAGATTGATTAATGGTTACGTTTTTGACTCCTGTAAATACATATTAGTGGATGTTTTATTTTTCTTCAACATCTAACTTTCAGTTTTATCATCTTTATGTGTTAATGTGCACCCTTTGTTCCTTTCATAGTAATGGATGGGTCCTTGCCTACCTCACTCAAGCACATCATCAGTAATGCAGAATATTATGGCCCTTCACTGTTCCTCCTAGGTGAGCTTGAAGTAATTTTAAAGTCTTTGTAGTGCTTTTGGACGCAGCTTTGTCCATCTTCTTGTTCTTAAACTTTCTAAAGCTTATTGTAATCCTTTTATTAATTCGTCCCCTGCCTATGTCTCTGTCTTTTGGATTTGTAGCGACGGAGGTTGTGACGGTGTTCGTGTTCCAGGAGCCTTCCCTGCTCTCCTCCTTGCAGGATAATGGGCTCACTGACGTCATGCTGCACGCCCTTCTAATCAAAGACGTGAGTTTCTTGCTCAGCTTTTGTTTTTGCAGCTCTGTCTTTTACTTGTGCCTGAGACTGGGTTCAATTACACTGCAGGCAAAAGTGACCTGAAAACTTATACACATCACATTTTAGTAAGTTATGTGAATGAATCAACAAAAACTGCTCTGAGTGACTGCATTTTTTGGGTCAGTCTGTTGCCAAACACACTGGGTTTCAAGTGCATGAACTAGGTTAGACAGCCTATCTTTTACTCAGCAGTTGTTCTGGTTCACTTGAAATCCAACAATTAATATCTGGACTTTTTTCTCTTTTTTTTTTGATATTGAAACATTTGGACAAAAAGTCAACTCTTTGCACTGATGATTTACAGTGTGTTCTTGTTGTAATTTTTAGATTCATGTGATTTAATACTTTTTAGGCTTTTTATTCCAGATTTCACTTAAATTCTGACCGACTTGTCACTGATTTTCAGGTTCCTGCTACACGTGAAGTGTTGGGTTCCCTCCCCAACGTGTTCAGTGCCCTATGCTTGAATGCAAGAGGCCTGCACTCCTTCGTTCAGTGCCAGCCCTTTGAGCGCCTCTTCAAAGTGCTTTTATCTCCTGACTACCTGCCTGCAATGAGACGGCGACGCAGCTCTGACCCATTGGGTGAGTCTGACTTTATCTGCTGTGTAATCAAGATCTTTGCTTGTTTAACCTAAGTGAGTGAATGACATGTTTTGTGTTTGACTGCAGGTGACACTGCCTCCAACTTGGGCAGCGCTGTGGATGAGCTAATGAGGCACCAACCCACACTGAAGACAGATGCTACTACTGCCATTATCAAGGTAGTCTACTCAGATTTTTAACTGCTTGCTCTTTCAATTGTTTCTGTGAGATTCAGTCCAATTAATACCTTTTTATCCATACCACAGTTACTGGAGGAGATCTGCAATCTAGGTCGAGCCCCTGAGTACATCTGCCAGAAACCATCTATTCAGAAAGCAGACGGCACTGTTGCTGTGCCACCAGCACGCTCCAGCCATGCTGCTGAAGAAGCATCCAGTGAGGATGAGGAGGAAGAGGAGGCCCTCCACACATTCAGTCAACAGCAGGGGGAACCAGAGAGCAACAGACAGTCAGTGCCACTTGAACTGTATGACGCTGAGTTCATAACACAATAGAATAGGACAATATGTCATCACAGACTTTAATATTTTTTGAGTCAGTCATCAAAATATTATATGATTTAACTTTTGGTTGTCATTTTGATGATGTTTTGATGTTTTTCTTGCAGAGTGGTGGGCACTGAAGAGCGGATCCCCATTCCTCTGATGGATTACATTCTGAATGTGGTGAGTGAGGATCCCTTGACAGTTTCTTGGTGTGTTTAGTGAACTACTTGCTGCTTCAAACAGGCTTCCCAGATCCATCAGAGGTCCAAAAACGTCTGAAGTTTGACCTTTGAAATTTAAGACAATAAAAAGCCTTAGGATCTTCAGCTGTAAGATATTTTGAATTTTAGATGGCATGAGTATGAATACCATCATTATCAAATCTATTCTGGACTATTCTTAGCTCTGCCTTGTGAAACACAACAAAAACTCAACAACATAGCACAAACAGTAAACATCAAGAGGTTTTTGGTTTGTATGCATGTTTACTGTCTACTATGTAGATACCCTCAACTATGTAGATGGTGTGACAACCCTCTCCTCTTGTCACACCATCGTAACTTGATATCCTCTTGTTAGATTAATATTTTACACCCTGACTTGTCACATTTTTAGTAAAATAATGGCCTTACTTTATCAAACCAGCATTTTGGCACATAATTGAAAAAAAAAAAACGGAACTAAAACTTTATCCTGTGTTTCTCAGTTATTGACTCACAAAGATGTAAGTTTTTAATTCAATTTAAAAAGTGTATAGTAATCCTCTGAAAAGAATGAACTGGTTTCTAAGCTCAAGTATTAATTTTCTATTGGCTAATTTTCCAGATGAAGTTTGTCGAATCCATTCTGAGCAACAACACAACAGATGACCACTGTCAGGAGTTTGTGAACCAGAAGGGCCTGCTGCCACTGGTTTCTATTCTGGGACTCCCCAACTTGCCCATCGATTTCCCCACCTCTGCTGCCTGCCAGGCCGTGGCTGGTGTCTGCAAGTCAATACTGGTGAGCATAAAAGATTTACACTTTTGTTTTTTCAATTTGTTTTTTGGATTCTATTTTTTTATGTAGAGTTCACCTAAACTTGATTTTAAGATCAAACTACTATTTATTTAGCCAAAAGGCTCATTTTGACCAACTGACAAATGTGATATTAACATGTATATCAGTTTTTTGAATTTATAATTTTTGCATCCCCCTTTAGACTCTCTCACATGAGCCCAAGGTACTCCAGGAGGGTCTGTGCCAACTGGACAGTATCCTGACATCCCTGGAGCCACTTCATCGACCAATTGAGGTGCCTGGTGGCTCTGTGCTTCTTAGGGAACTGGCTAATGCAGGACACGTAACAGATGCCACGTTGTCAGCTCGAGCCACACCTCTGCTACATGCTCTTACAGCAGCACATGCCTACATCCTCATGTTTGTGCACACTTGCAGAGTTGGACAGGTATGGATGTTTTCTTTCTGGTCAAATAGTAGCAGTGCCCTCCTATTCTATTTTAATAATCAGTGTATCTCAGTTTGCCATGAGTGATCTCAACAAATATTTGTGGCTGTTTACTTTGTAAAGACTTATTCAGGAAATTATGTTGTTTAAAATTTTTACTGTGGTAGTCAAAACCACTAAAAGCTTTATGAAAAAGCTTTCTGTGTGGATTCTGGTGTTCACAAGAAACATCCACTAATGGAAGGGCATGCTCCTGCAGATTTTTAAATGGTTTAGAGTTGACCATCTTTTGGTGTTTATACAGTAATGAGAGTTGTGTTGTAAATTAAAGTGGTAGTTTTTAAGACTTCTAGAGAGATGAAAATTGAGTTTTGATTAGTAAATAAATCTTGTTTGTTTACAGGTGATCTGTTTAAGTTTTGACAGTTAGGACATTTGCTTATGAATGTTGATCCATACATCTAAACTAATGACAGCCATAGAGCAGAATACTTGTAAATTGAACAAATTCACTGTTGAATGTGGCAGCAGTTATGGTCAAAATTTACAAAATTTGTTTTGATGTTTAATAATCAAAAATTGTTGAATTACTCTGATGTTTTTCCTTATTGTATTCAACACAGAGTGAAATCAGAGCTATCTCGGTAAACCAGTGGGGCTCCCAGCTTGGTTTGAGTGTTCTCAACAAGCTCAGTCAGCTGTACTGCTCCCTGGTGTGGGAGAGCACTGTGCTACTGTCCCTTTGTACTCCAAACAGGTAAAATCTCATATTCCATATGCTCAGTATTTTAAGTATGAGGACAACTTGCACCCTCCTTACCCCTCCTACCTGTGCAAAAAAAGTCTTCCCCCAGGTTGTGAGTTTGGCCAGGCAGACATGCAGAAACTGGTGCCCAAAGAGGAGAAGCCTTCAAGCAGCACTGCAGCAACAGCAGCCTCTGGCTCAAGAAAAACAGGTAGGTACTGTAAAATCAGGTGTTCAAGACTTACTTTTGATCCCCTTTTTTTTTCAACCAGAAAGTTGGCTGCTGCAGCTCCCCATCTGAGGTAGAATAAGGCTCCGTTCACACGACATCATTTTCAGACGAAAACGGAGAATTTTCATTGTGTTTTCGACTCCTGTTTACACGAAAATGGTGCCTGGAGTGCCTAGATCCGCAAACTTCTACATCCCAGGAACAACAGCTTCAGCCATCTACTGAGCAACATGTGTGCTGCCTACTGTGCTTGGCTTGTTATCCAGACAAAAATATCCAGACAGATTTCTCATCCAGACAAGAAACTCCTGCGTCTTCGTGCATCCACTCGCCATTGTTGTTTGTGAAATGTTTGTCTTCTTCGGATAGCGTGTGCATGTTTTTACACCGCTGTGTCATTACAAACCTACATCTCCATCTAGTGGCCTGGCATGCATGCTACAGCGTTTTGAGTAGTTCTCTGGTCTCCATGTGAATGCGGAGGCTTTTGTAAATGCAAAGGAGAAACCTTTCCCTTTCTGGTGATAACGTTTTCATGTAAACGGGGCCTAATTCTTTGCAAAAGAGAAAATTCCTGTTTCACCTGGACTTCTCCCTCTCACACTCTTTGCAGTGCTCGAACTGTAGTTGCCTTAAAGAGGCAGGAGCTCTGACAGAGCATCTCAGACAGACTGAGAATACAGCTGGATCAGGGTTACTCAATACTTAAAACTAAAGGGTGTTTTGAACAGTGATTGTGAACATACTTTAACATAGTGCTGCTTGATTATGTAAAAAAAGTAATTATTTTGAAGATGAGAACAAGATTGGGGTTGCAACTAACAATGATTTTAGTTACCCATTCATCAGACCATTATTTTTTTGATTAATCAATGGATCGGAGAAAAATGTTTTTTTTGTTTATTTTTTGTATTTTGTCAAAACTTGAAAACAAGGCCTTGTTGAGAGTCCCTAAGCTGTTAAGATGATAGATTATATTCTAAACTCAATTAAAAACTCTAAAGGTTTGCAGGAACTGTTACAATTGAGTTTCAAGAGCCAACACTGGATAAGGACAAATAAATAGACAGGGTTTTACAAATTTTTGTAACAGCTTTTTGATTTAGGCTTCCTCACCCACAGACACATAAACTCTTAAACATTATTGTGATGACAGTGCTAATCATGAATGAAGACCTAATTACTGTGGGATACGCTTATTTAATCACTACCCCTTACATCAAAGAAAATCAAAAGATAAAATATAAACTTTTTTTCTTTACACCTTTATATGGTTAAGCCTTACCCCCAATTTCCACATAGAGCAAAAGCACCGCGAACCGCCGGCGAATTGTATTGTGGAGCTCTTCGCTCCCTCTCTAGTCTAACAGAGCATTTCCACAGATGGCGCTCCAGTTCCGGCAGTGGCGCGTGCCTGGAGTGCCAGTGTGCTCCGCTTCACTAGAGATACGTTGCAGGTCTATTTTCAGCACGACTGCTGCCAAACCTTGTAAATTTCCAGTCGTTCAGAAAGCACCAGAAAAAAAAGTCAACGTGTGGAGTATCAAGTACTTTCAAAATGAAAGACAACGCACAGAATAAATTTCCTCAATAGGTTGTCATTACGTCACAACCGGAGGCACGAACATCACTCTTGACTTTTTTTTCTTCTGCTTGTATTTTGATGAACATCTAAGACTCACAGTGGGAGAAATACTGTAGTTTTGCAGAGTTGGAAAATGCACCTCTAAAGACTTTATGCCGTAAAATCTTGACCATCTAACCCATGAAAACAAAACTTTGTTTCTGTTTGAGTTTAAGCACAGAAAAGCAACAGTTGTAACATCCAATGAATTTTGCATCTTGATTTATATTGATAAACAAATTTTAGTCATTCATCAGTCTGTGTTTAAGCTTGTCCGGGAGAAGCATTGTTACTAAGACCCACTCATGACAGCAGTAGGCCTCTGGGTTTGCAGACATGGGCTCACAGTTTGTGCATTTGTGCATCAATATCTGGCCCAGAAACTCATTCAGAGTAAAAGCATCGTGTGAAAACTCAGTCTCATCATTAAATAGAATAGACTGGACTTAACCTTTGAAACACACTGCAGAAGGTTTACCATCTTATGTTAATATCCTGAATGACAGGGAGCGTACCTGGACCAAATGACCTTTGGCACCCACCCACCTTGACTCTGACTCGAATTGAAATGTTTTATCCACTGTCTATCAAAAATATGAGCGTGCTTATTCAGCATGCTCAGGCTCACCTCTGCAGAGTAGACTGTGAGGGGAGGGATTCTAACAAAAGAATGAGCACAGTATGCATCACTGTGATAGTCAAATGACGTTTGTTCTGTTTTTGTGATCGTGGGAGACTGTAATTGTAATTGAAGCTCAAATAATTAAAAGTCCCTCCATAACCTCCAACTGATTCAAAACTCAGCTGCTCATATCGTCACCAGAACCCCCTCTTACCATCATGTCACTCCCATCCTACAGCAACTCCACTGGCTCCCTGTAAAACATAGAATTGAATTCAAACCCCTTCTGTACACCTTCAAGGCTATTCACAACCTCACACCTCCATATCTGTCTGACCTCCTTCACATTACTGTTCTAACCCGCTCCCTCATCTTCCTCCTCCATCCACCTCACTGTACCCTCCTCCCACCTCAGCACCATGGGGGAGAAGAGCTTTGAGCCACTCTGCTCCCGAGCTCTGAAACTCTCTGCAATCAGACATCTGTAACTCTGACTCTGTCCTTACCTTCGAATCTAGACTCAAAACCCACCTGTTTGAATGCCTGTCCACTGCAACTGTCCTCTCCTCATCTACTTCCTTCCTCTTTTAACTTCATTAAACGTTTTCTTTATTTTTTTTAAACAATTTTATCCATTAGTGTTTTATTGATTGTTGATTGCACAGTGTCCTTGAGTGCCAAAAAAGGTGCTAATAAATAAAATTTATTGTTATTATTGCTGGTCATTTCCTACAGGATGGCTGCTCAAGAAGTGTGCCGAAACACAGTAACAGTGCTAGCTTTGGTTGTCATACCTCTTGAAGTCCCAATGAAGTATTTAAATAAAATACTTGTATATGGGGAAGTAAATACCTTATAAATAACCAGATAAGGGGGGCTCTGACTGACCTGTGTCTGCCCTTCACAACAATTTCTGCAGACTGAAAGCTCAGTAATCCTAATAAGACCAGGAGAAGTGCAAGCTCAATATGGCATAAGTCAGTTGTACGATACAAGCAACACAGATACACAGAAACTGCATGTTGAGGACTTTGCTGAACATCAGTCATCACGTTGGGAAAAAAAGCACAATAATACCCTTGCACAAATTGTATTTCTTTTTCCTTTTTCCAGCAGACTCTGAGGCAGTGTCTGTGGATTCATCTGCTGGTGGACTTCTGGAAGGCATGGGACTGGATGGGGACACCTTGGCTCCCATGGAGACGGATGAGCCCACAGCAACAGACCCTAAAGCCAAGTCCAAACTCACTCCAGCTATGGCCACACGCATAAAACAGATAAAACCGCTTCTCTCTGGTATTTTCTTTCTATATAAATATAGCATGAACAAATTAATCTGAATTTACTTTGTCTCACTTACCCATATCTTTCTTTTTAGCCTCATCCAGATTAGGCAGGGCCCTGGCTGAGCTCTTTGGCTTGCTTGTGAAGCTGTGTGTTGGCTCCCCAGTGCGCCAGCGCCGCTCACACCATGCTACAAGCACGGGTACTACCCCAACACCTGCAGCTCGGGCCACTGCCTCTGCCCTCACAAAGCTCCTAACCAAGGGTCTTAGTTGGCAGCCTCCACCTTACACACCAACCCCTCGGTTTAGGTAAGATAAGACTAGTACCACCATGTGCTGTTGTTCATGTGTGCAATTCATAACAGAGATGATATGGAACCCCCCCCCCCCCCCCCCCCCGACAGGCTGACTTTCTTCATCTGCTCGGTGGGCTTCACATCTCCTATGCTGTTTGATGAGAGAAAGTACCCATACCACCTCATGCTGCAAAAGTTCTTCTGTTCTGGGGGTCATGATGCCTTATTTGAGTAAGTTCCACCACATGCAGCTTTACTCATAACTTTAGAATACATATATCAAACACCCGCTTTATTGCTCCAATATTTTTGTGCAGGACATTTAACTGGGCCCTGTCAATGGGTGGGAAGGTGCCTGTGTCAGAGGGTCTGGAGCATACTGATCTACCTGATGGGACAGGGGAGTTCCTGGACGCCTGGTTGATGCTAGTTGAGAAGATGGTTAACCCAAGCACTGTGCTGGACTCACCCCACTCTCTGCCAGCCAAAATGCCTGGGGTCACCCCAACCATGCCGCAGTTCAGCGCTCTACGGTTCCTAATTGTCACCCAAAAGGTCTGTATCAGTTAACTAAAGAATAAAAAAAATGCCAGAGAGTGCCTTGAAACATTACTTTCTGGTTTAGATTTTATCTGGGAAAGTCATAAAGTACAAGGGGTATCCAAGTAGTGTTGGACCGTGAACCATTTCAACACTGTTATTTGTACTTTTCCTGCTACAAGATGGATTATTGTGATGACCTGCAATGATTTTAGGCTATACCACACCAATAGCTCAAAGCCTCAAACTACCACCCACATGGACAGGTAAACAAAAGTATTGCAAAAGAGGAACTGCTCTGCTCACACAGATACTGAGTTAGAGGCCAGTCTTCAGCATGTTTCTCTTTTTCACCTAAAGAGCAAAGTGAGGAAGACAACACGAACTTACCAAATGGCGCTATTCCTACACAGTGAAAGTCTGACAGATCTCACCATCCGTCGGCCCATCCTTATTATATACTTATTTTAGTTACATGGATATTACACTTCAGAGAGTGACTGTATGAAATGGAGGCTTAACCCTTTAGGCGCCAAAGTCGCAAAATTGCGACAAGCAACATTGCTGGATGAAACAGGCCATAGCTGCATATATAGTGCTGAATAGTGTTACCACTTTTCACCAGGAGATCGTGGACATGTGTTAGTTTAATCTGAGGAGCATTTGTGGGCGTGTTTCTATTCAAAGTTTTGGCGTAAATTTAGTTTGAAACACACACACACACACCAGATCGGGGAGACGCGCGAGTGGCTGTAAAGCCGAGCAGAGGGAGAGACCCGCACAGAGAGAGAGAGGGCGAGATAGAGAGTGAGTTAGAGTACTAACAATGCTGAGAGTACTTCGTCAAGTACTGACTGACTCTGATTCTGAGGATATTTACCCTCTGAGATGACGTTAAGTCGTCCAGTGAGAACGAAATTGGCGGCACGTATGCGCGCAGCGGCACCAGGTCCGTGCACCATGACAGTCCCCAAGCAGCACATACCGAGGCCGATGCTTTGCCTCTCCGTGGCCGGGGTGAAGTAATCGGCGAGTGCCGAGGAGGGGACGTGGTCTGGGAAGCAGGGGAGCTCAAAACACCCGCGAAAAATGACAGTGGTAATGGGAATGAAAAAAAAACGCGGAGCTGGCAGACGAGGGAGAAGCCGGGAGATGAAATGCACTGTCAAAATAGTGGTGGGGCGTTCATGCTCGGCCCGTAAATTACAATGATGATGCCCTGGGTTTACTTAGGGATGAGGAAGAGTACCAGAAGTGGATCAGACATTTTGATGAGCCTGTTGGGTATTGTGGAGACAGGGATCTGACAAATTTTGAGCCCAATGATTTCTTATCTCTTTTTTTGGATGGTGAATTCTGGAGCCTAATCACAAAGGACACAAACAGATATGCCCATCAGTTCTTAGAGAGGGAAAACCCCAAACCAAACTCCAGATTTCATGACTGGTATGATGTTACAGTCCCTGAGATGAAAGCTTTCATATCACTTCATTTGCGTACATTTTCCAATATGGCCACCACCTGGTAATGTCATAATATGCAGTTAGATGAGTATATTTACTTCCATTTCAAATTTTGGTTCATACTGAAGTTTTTCCTCAATGACATTCTGCCTTTCTCCCTTACCACTTTCAAACTACAACCTTTTGAAATTTTGTTATCAAAATTGAATATTTTCCAATATGGCCACCATCTGATGACGTCATAATATGCAAATTAGATGAGTGAATTTACTTCCATCCCCAATTTTTGGTCATACTGAAGATTTTTCTCAGTGACAGTCTGCCTTTATCTCTAACCACTTTAAAACTACAGCCTTTTCAAATATTGATAGCAAAATTTAATATTTTCTTGAAAAAACTCTGGCACCTTAAATGGTTAAAACTGGTGTTTTTCTTGCAATGGTCTTTTTAGGATAATTCTAAAAATACTCAATATATGTGTTTTTGGTGAATCCCATCATTAAGGCCTTCATGATGAAGGCCTTAATGACTGAAACATGTTGGCATGAAACAAAAAGGCTTTGAGACAAATCTGATCATATTCACTGCAACCTATAGAAGATGGCATGTTTTGGCTTTTTTGTGTAGATGTTTAGTGGAATAGGTGGTGTTCTTATTGTAACTAGAACTTCTTTCTCTAGGCTGCATTCAACTGCATCCGCAGCCTGTGGAACAGGAAACCACTGAAGGTGTATGGAGGCAGGATGGCTGAATCCATGCTGGCCATCCTCTGCCACATCCTGAGAGGGGAACCTGTTATACAAGAGCGTCTGGCCAAGGAGAGAGAGGGCACAGTACGCCCAGATGAAGATACACCTTCAGCTGGACCTTTGGGACCCAGTGTTGCCCCTGGTGCTTCTACAACATCTGGAGAGGCAGCAGCAGTGACTGGAACAGCATCTGGAGCACCAGCAGGAGGATCAGCGGAGGATTCATCAAACTCCACTCCCCGCCGTGAGCCCCAGGTTAACCAGGCTCAGCTGACACAGGTATAAGTGAAAGCTTTCTGTCAGTTAGTAGTGGTTGGATCCAGCAGCCTCTTCAGTACCTTTACTTTAGTCACAACTGTAGTGAGCTTTCACAGCATAGTTCTCTGTATGATGCACATCTAGGCAGTCATCGAAGCAAACAAACAAAAAAACAAACAGTTGTTTGTGATTGTTCATTCTTTATATTTTGTATGTACTGAATCCTGGGCCACCATTTGTTTTACAACAGGGAAGATTCAGAGTGACAGGGAGGCATGCACAAGCCCGCCAGCAGCAGCTCCAGCAGGTATAAGAGCCATCAGGGAGAAGGGCAAAGATTATAGACAAATAGAGTAAATGAAAGTGTAAGGGACTGTAATAGGATGGAGAAGTTGGATTGATTTAACAGAAAAAGAAAAAGAAAATCTGAGCAGATTTTTTTGGTGATGGTACCTTTTTTAGGTCGATAATCAGGTTTTTGCTGAGATTGAAAGGGGCTCAATTGTGTCTTTAAAAGAGGAATTGGAGAGGCTATATGCATAGATTTTTCAAAAATAGAACATAAAAAAAAAGATGAACAAAAGACTGTCTCATTTTCCTGTTTGTCCTTCACCATTAATGCTATCTTAAAATGATCTACCTTGCAATTACACTTTTCTTCTTTACCCCTTTGTTTATGCTCATCTCAGTTTACTTTTGCTTTATTAATTTTGTCTATTAATTTTAGCTGATGGATATGGGGTTCTCAAGAGAGCATGCCATGGAGGCCCTATTGAACACCAGCACGATGGAGCAAGCCACTGAGTATCTACTCACACATCCTCCACCTCTTCTCGGTGGAGCAGTAAGGGTAAGGATTTAATTACGTAAACACATGGTTTTTATGTGTAGCCATCTGTAGTCGGTTTAATGTTTCTGACACTGTTGCTCCTCTCTGATTTAGGACTTAACAATGTCTGAAGAAGATCAGATGATGAGGGCCATCGCTATGTCTCTTGGACAAGAGGTCAGCATGGAGCAGCGCTCCGACTCTCCTGAGGTGTGTCATTTTTACTGCTTTATTTGGAAAAAGCAAAGACACTACCTGTTATGAAATGAAACACTATGAAGTAATAATTTCCATTTCAGGAATTGTTGACATTATTTGCTCATCTGTTTCAGGAGGCAGCACGCCGGCGTGAGGAAGAGGACAGACGAGCCAGGGAGCGGGCAGAGGAAGAGGAGGCCCGCTGTTTGGAGCGCTTCATGGAGGCTGAACCACTGGATCCCAAGGAACTACATGAATTCACAGACTCTATGCTGCCTGGCTGTTTTCATCTTCTGGACGAGCTTCCTGACACAGTGTACCGACTATGTGACTTGCTGATGACAGCTATTAAGAGGAGCGGCCCAGAATACAGAGATCTGCTTCTTGGGCAGGTTGTCCACCAGGTCAGCGATGATGCTTTTGTTACTTCACTTACTGATCCTATCAGTCTATGTCTAAAAAGCTAAGGAGACTTGTTTTTGTGATTTATCATCAGCACATTAAACAGAAATCAGAATCTCAGTATTACTTTTTAAGTCTGATTGTTGTGTGTGTTGTGTGTAGGTGTGGGACGCAGCAGATGTGCTGATCAGGGCGGCTGAACCCCTGACCACCAGTGACACAAAGACTGTGTCTGAGTGGACCCGACAGATGGCCACTCTACCCCAGGCCTCCAAGCTGGCAACACGTATTCTGTTGCTCACGTTGCTCTTTGAGGTACCAGAAACACACCGAACTAAAGTTTTATTCTGAGAATTTTACTTGTGGAATTTTGTTAAGAGAGATTCTTGCCATGATCAATTTTTAAAACCATTCTCTGCTGTCTTCTAAAGGAATTGAAGTTGTTTGGTGCCAGAGTGGTGCAAAACAGTGGGATTCTTGAATTGCTCATTAAGCTGCTTGAGGTTGTTCAGCCCTGTCTGCAGGCCGCCAAAGAACAGAAAGACATCCAGACACCAAAGTAAGTGTGTTTGCGCAATACATAATAATTCGTCATTTTTGACATCCTTATCACTCGAAACACATTCTCTTTGAATTTTTTAAATGTTCTTTTTGTCTTGAAATTCTTTTGTTTTTATAAACAATAATTACCTTTTTTTTTCTATAGATGGATCACTCCAGTACTGTTGATCATTGATTTCTATGAGAAGATGGCTGTCTCCTCGAAGCGCAGAGAACAAATGAACAAGGTAAAAGTCAATGCTTTAAAACAATCATATTAACATGTCACTATGGCAAAGTCATACACTATCATATCAGTTTTCATGCATAGGTAAAAAATAAGTTAAAAGATGGTGGCCATATGGACATTTAATTTTTTACTTATTGCCTTTCTATTTCTTTTCTTTTTTCCCCCTTTTTTTGAGCTATATCACAAGTGATAGTAACTGAAACCCCATAAGACATGGTTAATCACCAAGTTTATTGACAATTAACCATGACAATTGATTGCACATTACCAGATAATGTGTCAATGTTGGCATCCTTAATATTTGATAAATGTGTTCTTGCACTCTCTAGTACCTGCAGCCCAATGGGAATAACTGGCGATGGTTTGATGATCGCTCAGGCCGTTGGTGCAGTTACAGCGCATCAAACAACAGTACAATCGACTCAGCATGGAGGGCTGGGGAAAGCAGTGTCCGCTTCACAGCCGGACGTCGGAGATACACTGTACAGTTTAACACCATGGTGCAGGTAACCACAGGGTCTGTTTACTCTTTCATCTGATGGCTTGTTTTTTTACCATGTTGCTTTAATTTGGCCCAAATCCAACTGTCATGTAGGTAAATGAAGAGACTGGAAACAGGCGGCCAGTGATGTTGACTGTCCAGAGAGTTCCTCGCCTGCCAAAGCCTGCCAAGACCGGTAGTATTACTGACTCTGAGAGAGAAGAGGGCGACAGGAGCAAAGTGGAGGAAACTCAAACTGACTTGGACTCTGTATCTGCAGTGGAGATGAGCACTCCAAAGGATGATTCCAGCCAGCCGAAGGAGTCCACATCGGGCCCTTCCTCTTCTCTTGATTCTGACGGCTCCGACATCGTCATAGAAGGCCTGACAGAAGATATGACCACTGTTCTCATTCGAGCATGTGTCAGCATGATCAGTGTTCCTGTGGACCCAGATACCCTCCATGCCACATTGCGTCTCTGTTTGCGCCTTACACGCAATCACCACTATGCAATGATGTTTGCTGAGCTGAAGAGCACACGAATGATTCTGGGGCTGACACAGAGCTCTGGGTTCAATGGCTTCACCCCGCTGGTAACTCTGCTGTTCAGACACATCATAGAGGATCCTGCTACACTGCGGCATACTATGGAGAAGGTCAGCATGTTCTCAGGGTTTCTAGATCTTAGCAAGAAGAAGAGGGGGCCCTTCTCAAACAACTCCCTCTTTACTCACAATCTGATACAGAGTGAATTAAATCAGAGGTCACAACCTCTGATAAGTTAAGCTCCCTCTGTTAATGTTGAGGGTTCAAATGTAGCACCAAGTTTTGGGACAAACTCGCCTCACTCCTAACCTTGCAAATCAGCTAGCCTTGTCAGATTAAATGTCTGCCAGGCAGCTCCATCTTGCTAAGCTTCAAGCTGAAAAGATTGTTCCTGGTTAAGAAATGGCTGGTCTTTAGAACATCTTTTTAAAAACAAAAAATAAGGGTCTGCAAATGTGGCTAAGTTGTGCCAAAAGTGAAAAGTGACTGCAAGCCTCTGATTGGCTGATAATGAATGTGACAGAGAAGCATTCATTCAATCACCCTCCAGAGTTTCTTAAGGGTTCTGCCCTTCCCATTCACTTTCCATGGTATGCTGCCCAGATGGACTTGAAATATTTCCCATGAATACAGTCCCATCTGGTTTGTCAGGTTACCTTACTCCAATAGGAAATTTATCAAAATATAAAAACACTTTGCACCTTTTTTTTTTTTTTATCTTTTTTTTTTTTTGTGCACTACCACATAACCCTCTCTTCCTGATGTAAGACTTGAGAATTTCATTCTAATTTTAACATGTACTTCTACATTTTGACATCAGTATTACACAAACTCGCTTCTTTCAAAAGCATATGAAGTCGCTTTAAGTTCTCTTTGGGCAGTGACTCAAAACCAGAGTTTATAGACCTCCACTGACAAACAACGAAAAGTTATACCTGCTCAACAAGCCTGTATCAGTGAAGACTAGCTCATGAAGAGTTTCTCACTCCCATCTGCACTTAGGTTTTAGACGGCCCTCACTGTGGCCAAACTACTACTAATAAGAGAGTGGAAGTGGGTAGATTGAAGGTGAAGGGAGCAGGAAGAGAAAGAACTTTGTAACAATATCTTGTCATTTTTTTGTGGGATGATAAGGTTTAAATTTCATTTTATTAGCTTTTCCTAATTATAACTATAAGTGTAATTATAACTTCAATTGCGCTTCACAGGTGTGTATTAAAATAATAGCGATATTCATTATGATAGCACCTCTGTTAACAGTGTGCTTTAACAGAGAAGGTCACGAAAAAGTCTAACAAAAGATGAGAAGAAAAAAATGAAATAAAGGGGTAAACAAAAGTGCAGTTGAGGAAAGAACCATTTGTGAACAGGTAGACCATGAAAGGCAGTTAGTATACTAAATGAATAGAACAGTAACTTATAATAATACGACTATTATTCACTCATGATTATAATTCTGGTATAAATACTGGCAACGTTTTGCATTGTCCTAAAACGTATGGATGAAATAGGATTGATTCTGCGTTTTCTAAAGAAAAGGTTTAAAAAGCGTTGATCAACTGAATTATAACTAATGTATGAAACAGACATATTAATAGCTTTATTTTAAGGGCTGTAAAATTAAAGACAGGCAGTGTTTGACATATCCATCTTACATTTCGTTCTGAAGGTTTTAAGGAACTCTGCTTTAAAAAAAACAAAAAAACCACCTATGCCCAGCTGACATACTGACACGAAAAATGCACTCAGAGAAAGGCTGACAGGGAGATAGAGATCTCTAAATAACAAAAATGCCCTTTTTTTTTTCATTTTTTTCACGTTTTAGAACTGGGTGCATCATCACCTTTGAGAGTCAAAATGGTTTGTTGTGAGGAAAGTTTAGAGGATTGATGAAACAAGGAAAAATCACTTAACAACTTTGTGAGTCACGTCATTAACTAAAGAACTGGCCCAGAAATCCATTAAGAATAAAAGTATCATGTGAGAACGCAGTTAGTGTCTCCATTCAATAAAATGGATGGACTTTTTCTTTGAAACACATCGCAGAAGTCTTACTGCCTTGTGTCAAAGGCCTGGACATTCTTATACTAAATGGCTCCTGACTCTCAAGTGTGGTCAGTATGATTTAGTTGGTGGCAAAGCTTATCAACCTTATCTTGTATAGAATTAGTCCTCATCATATTTTTAAAATCAAGAATTTTAAACAGTTTGAAGTTTGTGGCCTTAACTTTGGTTAAATGTTAAAGTAAATTTGCAAAGGGCTCTGACTGAAAATTAATGAATTGATCAAATAATCTTATAGACCCATTGAAGAGAAGGTCAAGTACTTCATTTTTGGTCTGTGAACGTTTTTCACAAGTCAATAGTTGTGAACTATGAACAAAACCAGACACACCAGATAGACAGTTAAATATTCAGAATTTATGTAATTGTCCATCTGGGAAGCAGCCCATTGAAGGTGATTGGGTGATCACATCCGTTACAGGCCGTTTGGATGATACAGTAAGCGGGTGCTACTGCTATGGAATCAAGTACAAAATCTGAGGCAATTCATACAGCAAACTGTATGAAATTCTTTTAGTGTTGCCCAGTTCTGTATAACTGCAACTAAAGCAGGCAGTATCTATGCTAACCTGTGGACAAGCAGTCATTGTTTACAGGCTTGAAGACGCCTGTCACTGTCGACACACTTGTTGCTCCAGCCTTTTTTACCTTAAAGTGTTCTGATTGGGCAGTGCCTCTGCAGACCAAGCTCCAGTTTTCCAGCTTGAAGATTTTTAAGACCGATCTGACTGATTACAGACATTGAATCAGGCAGAGCCAGCTGCTCTGCGAGGTTAATATGAACATGGATAAATCCAAAGAGATCCAAAATAACCTGCAGAATCTGTCTGCAAAGCATCAACTACAACCTAGAGCTGGACATTTGATTCTATCATTTGAAAATACTGCATAGATGAAGGTGTTGTAAAGTTAATGAATAACTTTGGTTAATAATTTTGAGCTCAATATTATTTAAAAAGCACAATATCAGTCACATCTGTCCGAATTCACAGTTTAGTTTTGTTTAAATTAAAATTACTCTATTCAGTAAAATGGCCCTTTTATAAGGTGCGGTAACAAGCCCCTAATCAGCATTTCAGTTTTTGTGGATACATTTTGCATAAGGTGTGGAAAATCTTTTGAAAAGCACACTCTGGCTCAGGTTGTGAGCAATATTCAAAGGACTGTGGTACTGCACATAGTTTGAATTTGCAAATTTACATGTTTGGGCTTTTTTTTTTATCCGTATCATGTAAATTTAGCTGTTAAACAAGTTAACTTTAAGGACAGCTGAAGGAGACAGCAGCTTTCTATGTGACTTCTAAGTGTTTAGTTTGACAGAGTGGACTGCAACCAGTGAATAATGGTGGTCGTTCACGAGTGAGTTGCACAAAAAAAGAGTGGCAGATTAAGTAGCAGTTCTTGCTCTCCATTGCTACAGTCTTTCCTGTATTACAGTGGAACAAACGGTCATGATGGACACGTCCTGTTCCAGTTTTAAGAGTTATGAACATCTTTTTCTTTTAAAACCTAAGGAAATATTAAATGCGATGTAAGTGCCTTACCAAAAAGTATTTGATGTAGAATAAGTCAAATTTTTCTGATGAAACAAAAGAGTTAAATATCCCTTTTTGGAAAAATTCTGTATATATATCTTTAAATGATTGTATGTATGATTATGCGATAATTAAGCAGCCTGGGTAAAAATTTACTAAAGTATACTATGGCATTTGAAGAATAAAACTGTTTAGTTAATAAATGAATTCTCCAACACTTTGTCCCTACAGGTGGTGCGGTCAGCAGTGACGAGTGGAGCCGGGAGCACCACCTCCGGAGTTGTTTCGGGCAGCCTTGGCTCCAGAGAAATCAATTACATCCTCCGTGTCCTGGGTCCTGCAGCTTGCCGTAACCCTGAATGCTTTGCTGAAACAGCAAGCAATTGTGTCCGCATAGCACTGCCTGCACCCCGTGGAGCTGGCACAGGTAAGTGAGCTTGTATTTCTCTGTAGATTTAGGTAAACACTGATTTTAATATTAACCACTACAAAGTACTTGATCAGCTTAGTAAGCTATCAAGTGGTGTTTAAGTCTTGTTTTTGTCAAGTTAGCCAATACAAATTTTTCTTATCTTCAGCCTCTGATGATGAGTTTGAGAACCTTCGCATCAAGGGACCCAATGCTGTGCAGCTAGTGAAGACCACTCCTGTGAAACTGTCCCCTCTGCCGCCTATCCCTGACACCATCAAAGAGGTCATTTATGACATGCTCAACGCTCTGGCTGCGTACCACGCTCCTGAAGAACGTAAGACATCTTCATATGTTCCTGTCTGCTAACTTCATTAAGACTGTGAAGATTTTTTTCAAGGAAATGGCACATAAGCATTCGATCCAAGCTTTCTCTGTGTTTGTGTTACAGCGGAGCGTCCAGAAGAACGTGCAGCAGCTGTTCCAGGAGGTCAGGACCTGTGCCAGATACTACAGGATGTTGGCGATGATGTTTACCAGCAGTACAGACTCACCCGACAGGGCAGTGACTTTGACTCTCAGTCTGCTTTCCATATCAATGTGAGTGATTATTATTACAATGTTTTTAATATCAGGAGATGATGTGTTGTGTTTGCAGTTGGAAATTAAGCTGTATTCCTTCCCATCAGACTCAAGTGTTTGCAGCTGATGGAGGTGTGGCAGAGTCGTCCCAGTCAGGCACACCACAAGGAGAAGGTGGGCTAGAAAGCCAGCTGTGGCTGTTCTTTAGATCAATTGTCACTATGTGTAAACTGTTCCTGACTTCTTTGTCTGAACTCCCTTAGCCTCAACACCAGAGGAGATGCGGGAGGAGAAAAAAGAGCAGGAGGGAGAGAAGAGTACCAGCTCAGAGGAGAGTAAAGCCTCCAAGGTAAAGGCAAGCAAGCCTTTAATGCCCACCTCCACCATCCTGAGACTGCTGGCTGAACTGGTGCGCTCTTACGTTGGCATTGCTACACTGATTGCCTCCTACTGTTACACTGCGGGACAGTCAGAACTTATTAAGGAGGTTGGTACTGCAACAGAAATGTCTTTATTTTCCATCTCTGTATCATCTATTTTTTCTGCTTACTGTTTTCTCTTAACCTTCTGTATCCCACCAGGATTGTAGTGTTCTTGCCTTTGTACTTGATCACCTACTGCCCCACACTCAAAACTCTGAAGACAAGGACACCCCGGCTCTGGCGCGTCTTTTCCTAGCCAGCCTGGCAGCTGCCGGCACTGGCACTGATGCTCAGGTGGCCCTGGTCAATGAGGTGAAGGCTGCCTTAAGTAGAGCCCTTGCAATGGCAGAGGGTGCAGAGAAACATGCAAGGTAAGAACATTTTAAGACAAATGACTCCTGTTAACACAGGAACATTTAATTTAGTAATTGTTTTTGTGAAGCTTTCAAACTACACATTGTTTTCATCTACCTTCTTCATACTTTTATTTCACAGGCTCCAGGCCGTGATGTGCATCATCAGCACCATCATGGAGTCATGTCCCTCCACATCAAGTTTCTATAGCACAGCAGCAGCCAAGACTCAACACAACGGCATGAACAATATCATCAGGCTCTTTCTCAAGAAAGGTCTGGTCAATGACTTGGCTCGTGTCCCCCACAGTCTGGATTTGTCCAGGTAAAATACACAATATTGATTCATAATTTAAACAACTGGAATTATTAAGAAAAACAAAAGGAAATGCCAGTCCAGAACACTAAAGTTTTTCTTAGGGAGTTGCGTATCCATAATATATATTACACATGTTGGAAAGAGTGTATTGTAAAGCAGTTGTTCCCAAAGTGGGGGCCAGGACCCGCAGGGAGTGTCGTCAGATAAAAGTGGTGCTCTTCTGTTAGTGTTATCTGCTCAACTCGGCTTGACTTGCTCAGTTTGGTTTCTACTTGCTTTGTTTTTCCTATTACAGTGTAAGCTTTGGTTTTCATGGGAAGCCATTATCATAATCACAATTGAAACAAAATGAATTGCCCAGCACTATAATATTGGTACTGGACAAAATAAGTCTTGAATTATTGGCATAACGGATATCCAAAAAAAAAAAAAAAAAAAATTAAATATCGTGCATGCTTAATGCTCGACTTTCGGCCCCCCAAAAATCCCACACACCACTGTACCTGCTGATGTGCCAGTAAGTTTCTGTTCTAATGAAAGCCAGCTCCCTGCCTCCTCAAAATGGGAGAAAACCTTGATTGTTAAGTATCACCAGACTACCAGAGTGAACCTTACTCAGCAGCATAATGCATTCAGAATACTACATGGGCTCCAGCATCATCAGTATATCAGGCATACAATCCAGAATCTCAGTGCAGAGTGCTGATATCCTGGTAGTAAAGTCCGTGCACATGTGCAGAGGCTGTTGTTTTTATCACATGAAGCTGAGTGTGAATTTGGCCTGTGACTGCTTTCCAGCAAATCATCCCCCACTTTTCTCTGTTTCATTCGTTATCCCCTGTTCCATCACATTAATGTGGGCATGAAAAGCCCTTGAATAAATCTAGGAAAAAATGGCCTCAGGTACCTACAAAAATGGCTAGGATTTGTCCAAAAGAGTTTTCAGCCTTTATATCCACAGGATATGAGGTAGTCAAATGTTAAATCTTTGCTGTCTTTTGCAATTATGCTTCAGAAATGTAAGAAATTAAGTTTTCTTTGTTGTTCCTTTTTTAGTTCTCTTAAGAATTACTGCTATACGTTGATCAGTGGAAAATTGCCAAAATTCACTTGCAACAAGCATGTTTTCATGTCCAAACATAACTGTATAATTAGGTGTCAAAGGCTAACTCGTTCTCAGTACTGTGTATATATCTTTGTAGTAATTTTTTTATGAGAATTCCATGCTAAAATGTGTTTTATCTGATTTTTGTTAAGTCCCAACATGGCAAACACAGTGAACGCTGCCCTTAAGCCTCTTGAGACCCTGTCTCGCATTGTAAACCAGCCCAGCAGTCTGTTTGGGGGAAAAGGTGGCTCCAGCAAGAATAAGACTGAACATGACACTGTGGGAGCTTCCAGAGACAGTAACAGCAACACACAGGATCAAGGTAACACATTAGTCAAACAACTTGCGTCAACACTTTTGATATACCCATTTCAAAGATTTCTGAAGCCAAGGTGCTGCGTCTTTTATTTTCAGGAGAGTCTGGGGAGGCAGAGCCAGTGGAGGGAAACCACAGGGTGCAGGGCACAGACAGTGACCTGATGGATGGAGAAACGGAGGGAGACACTGTGGTCATCGCTGGTCAGCCAGAGGTTCTCAGCACTCAAGCTATGCAGGTCATTTACAATCAATAATCAATGTACTTGTCATTACAATACATTACCTCATGTGCAACATCCAGAACATTTGTATTTGTAAGGTATAACATTGAGTTTTAGTTGTGAAATCTATTTTGCCACAATTTCTCTCTGACTTGCATTCAATTTCCTGTTTTGTAGGTGGAGAATGAGCTTGTGGATCTGATTGATGAGCTGCTGGAAAGAGATGCTGGCACAGTCAACAGCACAATCATAGGTGAGCACTCCAGTGATTTAGAGCATTAAAATTAAGGTTGTCGTTTTACCAAACTTAATCATTTGATTCTGTGTAGTATCAGAAAGGTCTAATTTAACTTCCAAACAGTTCATTTGGTAGCATTATGACCCCTTAAATTGTCAAAATGTAGCAACCTTTGATAGATTTGTGTACATGTACTTTTCTGAAATTGTTTATTATGATTATCAAGGATAATTATGCTATGATTACGGATAAGGATAACACCTTTTGACATTAGGGATGGGTTTAGGTAATTGAGTGCTTCTTGTTAGAATGGTTGTTCTTTTTTAATTGAGTAATGTTTTAACACTTGCAAACACTGCACACGATTTGGTTCCTGTAGTTCAGTTCATTTAGTGGTACATCTGTAATCAAACTTTCTTAGCTTGCCTTTCTAAATAAACTTGACAAGAAGTAATAAGAAGTGAGAAAATTATAAATGATACTTCTCACTACACAGATTTGGATTTATTTGCACCATGGGCTAGACTACAGCAAAATCCACTGATTATAGCACCTATGATAAATCAAGGGACATCAAAAGCCAAAGTAAAATCAGTCTCACATGAAAAACAAATCCAGAAAATTAGCCTGCTTTAACCAGACTTGTGACTACGGATCTACTGAAGTGATGTTTTATCGACAGAGAAGGCTTCATGGAGCTTGCAGAATTTTTCAAGCTGGAGTACAAGCCACCATAAAGACTATTAACAGCCACAAGAGAGGAAAACCTGTCTGAGTTGTAGGAGTATGTTATCATATGCTATTTTGTCCCAGAGTAGTGAACATGTTGAAAAATTTTGGTTTTTATCTGGTTACTGGAATGGTTTTCTTGTTGGCCTGAATAATAAACTGCGTTTTCATCATTGTTATGTGACTATGCAAATTGGCCTCATGTGGAAACCTGGGCCAGCAGACTCGTGCAATATGCTCGGTTGCTTACCACTCTGCCAAACCAGCACCCCTGCTCTGCTGTTTAGAACTTTAGGGTCACAGGTTTTAACAATGTTTCGCTGCACTCTTGTCCTTTTTTTAACTCGTCACTGGGAAAGTAGAGAGAAGAGGAACTTTTTAAAACACAGGTGAACTGACTGCAAATTTGGCTTTGCAAAGGCAAACAGATGGAAGATGGAGATTCTTTCAGAGAATTTACAACCCAGGTGGTTTGTTAAACTTTTAAAACGTTGTTGTAGCAGTTATCTATTTAGGATGATGCTTTTCATTAAAGTGCTTGGGGCTCAACATGATCTTTAAACCACTCTGTCTTTTTCTCTCCCCTGACCTTCAGCGTCACATAATGATAGCATCAACACCAACACTTTGTCATCACATATTTCTGTTAAATATGAAATTAAACCATGAACTAACTGCTGCACTAACGAGAAACTGCATATTGAAAAAGAAAGAGAACACCCTCAGGCTGCGTTGTGTGTTCAGCACAAGGCACTGTGTGTGTATGTTAATTGACCGCGCATCTTGTAATTTCTCTGAAAATCAATAAATGAGCTGACCATTCATCTCCCTTAATGTGATGCTCTGGTTAAGTCTGTGCGTGGGAAGTGCTGCTTGTGAAATTCTTTGGAAATATTTATTCATACAGACGCCTGTTTTATGTGTCGGAAAGACCTGAGCAGATGCGATGGTCGGTGCATAGGTAGGGGTGGGCAGGATGACCATAATGTCCTATTACAAAAAACACTGGAAACTGTTCAAAGTAGACCATTAAAATCACTTTTTCATGGCTTTATGTGTATGACTGCTCATTCAAAACTATAAATGAAATAAGATAAAACAGTGAAATGACAGAGGCCGTTATTTGTCATTAAGTAAAGGATGTGATGCAGGTAATCGCTGTTGTAGTTCACTCATTTGAATAATTTCCTGCACAACTGCAAATTTGTGTACAAGGTTTATGAGTCTGCAGGCACAGATAAACCAGATATAAAACAGAGCAGTGTTTGGGCCCAATTTGAAAGAACATTTGAAAACTTTAGAGCTGATGTTTTAACTCCACATAAAAGTTTATTAATTGCAAGAATAATGGTCATTGTGTCATTGAACAGTGTTACTTCACATTGCATCTTTTCTTCATATAGTACGGAATTTCTGGGGTACTTTAATTTTAATGTTTAAAATATAGAAGTGCTACACTGTTGAGGAGTAACAGGGAAGATTGAATGAAATTTTCCAATTCAGCCAACCAGCAGAGCTCTGAATGTTATCCTCATGTTTACATGGCTTCTGAAAAACTAATAGCCCTTGATTACACTACCATCGCTAGTTATTTCATTCAGAAGTGGAATTTTTAAAACTGGTTAGCCACCACAAAAAAAACTGCGAGACATAGACAGGATCTGATTTTGACCATAATGATATGTTAACATAATTATTGGGTACTTGTTCTAATGTTAATGAGTTAATTAATAATGAAATGTCAGTAAATGTAAACATACATATATTAATTGTGTGGTCTTTTAATCAGTGGGGCGCAGTGGTGAGGATGAGTCACAAGAAGATGTGCTGATGGATGAAGCCCCCTCCAATATTAGCCAGGCATCAACTCTGCAGGCCAACCGGGAAGGTAAAATCATTTTAATACCACAATCTGGAGTTTTTCATGACAAATGCCCTCCAGATCTCCATCTAAGAAGAATTGATTTTCTCTCTTGTCAGACTCAATGAACATCTTAGAACCAGAAGATGAGGAACATACACAGGAGGAAGATTCAAGTGGTAGCAATGACGATGAAGACAGCCAGGATGAAGAGGAGGAGGAAGAAGAAGAGGAGGAAGAGGATCAGGTATGGGTAATTGTAATGAAGTTCTGTAAAAGATTCAAGACTTTAGCTTTTTACTTTTACTCATGGCTTGTGGTTTTTCTTCAAGGATGATGAAGAAGGAGATGAGGATGATGATGATGAAGGCTCAGAGATGGAGTTGGATGAGGACTTTCCCGACATCAATGCAGCACCACACATCCGGTTCGAAAGGTTTGACAGGGATGATGACCTCATCATCGAGTTTGACAACATGTTCTCCAACAATGGTAAGAATGATTACACTTCTCAATAATTCCCTTTTTATTTGTCATTATTTTAAAATAATAAAAGATAACCCTTTGAGGGCTGCACATGAAATTAATTTTTTTTATTCATTATTGGCGATGAAATTGTTAGAAAAACATCGCCAAGCCCTGAATTTGTTTCAGTGGGTAAGGCAGATTAGTGAATGCAAAAAACACTTCTTTCTGATTCATCTTGTTTTACGCACTTTCACTTTTTTTCCAATACAGTCAAATGAAGCTGTTGCAAAGTTAGTAGTGAAAGTATTAGTCAAGTAGTTAAAACAGATCATCCCTTCAAGTTTTCAAAGACAGAGAAACTATTCACTTTTATAGATGGCATGGCGACTACTTGTTTATAGTTGCCATGATAAGACAGCAGTGCCGCTTCTGTGTGTTCTGTCACCCAGACTTCCTCCTGTAACTCAATTATCTGTCACCCATAAATTTGTGTCTACAAGTTAAATGGAGTTCTGCTGTCTCCTTTATCCACCTCCAGTTTTACTCCTCTTTTAGAATTGAGGACTCTGCTCTACAAAAATAGCACTATATGAGGTGTTTTTTTCTACACAACAAACTTAAAACTTCTATTTCATGGATTTATTTCATGTTTCTTGGCAAAAAGGACTCGCATAGTTGAATTCCTGCTTCATGAATGCATCCCAGAATGCTTTGCAAGTTCAGAGCCTGAACCAGGAAGTCCTTCTTTAAGCTGAGCTGGCTGTCTGTTTATAATACACACCTCATGGAGTGGATTTTTTATATTGAATAGAGCTCTGAATTAAAAGAACAGGCAGCAGTGAAGACGAGTGGGGATAACTGGGTCACTAAGGCTTGACTTATTGGTGATTACTTTGTTTATTTAACAGCCTTCAGCAAAAAAACAAAAACAAAACCTTTACGTTAAAAATAAATCTTCTAAACCTTTGTAGCCACACATTCATTAGGGTTGTGTCAGAGCTTCTTCCCTAATGTTGGCCGACTGTTTTCTGTTGTTTTTTCCATCAGCTGACATCCCTCCCTCCCCAGGCAACATCCCCAGCTCCCACCCACTGATGGTGCGTCATGCTGACCATGGTTCCCTCACCTTAGGTGTGGCTGGCACCAGCAGCCGCCTTGCACAGGGCATGGGTCGCAGTCAGCGAACACTGCGTCAGCTCACTGCCAACAGTGGACACACAATCCATGTTCACTATCCAGGAAACCGACAGCCCAATCCTCCTCTCATCCTGCAAAGGTAACAGCAGGTTTAGTTTTATGTGGCTGTAAGGTCTTTGTTTTTATTTTGCAACATCTGCTACAACATTTCATTTTAATTGATTGCTCTTGTCCTCTTTTTAGATTGTTGGGCCCCAGTGCAGCTGCAGATATTTTACAGTTGTCGAGCTCTTTGCCATTGCAGTCTCGTGGTCGTGCTCGCCTTTTGGTTGGAAATGAGGACGTGCACATCATTGCTCGTTCTGATGATGAGTTGTTAGATGATTTTTTCCATGAGCAGAGCAGCACTGGGGGTCAAGCAGGTGAGGGTCAATATGAATGGATTTTTATGAAGCAGTATTTCACTTCAGTACAAGTATGAACCAATTGTGGTCTTTGGTTCTTTCCAGGAACCCTCTCTAGTATTCCCACTGCCCTAACCAGATGGACAGATGAGTGTAAGGTGCTGGATGGTGAGAGTATGCACGACTGTGTAGCAGGTAAATTGGACTCATGTTTAAGCTATTTTTAGAGAGAGATTTTCTTTTTCCATACATCTATGTTTTTTATTTCATTTGATGAAGTCTGAAGTCCTTTTTTGCTAGTCGTCAGTTGTAAAATGTTTAATAAATCCAGTTAAACTGACAGAGTATTTAGATAAAGTACTTGTCAAGCATTCTGAAAGTCATGGTAAGTCTTGGGTTTGGATTTTATAAAAACAGCCTCTGAAAATAGTCATGTGAAGTGTTGTTGAAAGCAGAGCATTTGCCTCAGTTTGTCAGACATGATGTCTTTGTGAGGCAACTGTTACCAGGGCCTGAATATTTGTGTGGGATTGTGGGAATTTTAATGAATTCCTGGCAGGCAATGTCATAATGCAGGAAAATCCCACAATATTTTATGGTACCCCCACATGCCACACACAAAAAGTGTACATTCTTGAGTAAGAGGGCAGACTGAGCAGACAAAAGCAACTGAAGACCTGAAGTTTGAACGTTTCCACCCCAGCTTCTCCTCTGTGTTCACCTATACTGAAAATTGAAGTGCAGCAGCGGCCATGTGTTAATGCTGTTTCCTCCACACAGACTTGAACTGGGCAGCTCACAGATTCCCCCTATAATTGAAGTTTCCCCCCATTTGAAAATTATAGGTGGAAATTCACCCCTAAATACAAATAAATCCGGCCTTGTGTTATGACCTAGGGTAGATAAAGGAGCAGGAGTCAATCATCATCAGTGTGGTTGTGCTAAGGTTTGACATCACTTGAACGTCACCTACAACTTGTTACATCTTTCAAAGTAAAGTCTCCATTAACGAGAAATTTTTACATCTGACTGCTTTTAGTGGTAAAGGTGCCCATCCTGCAGCATCTGGAGAGTCTGAGGGATGAGGAGCTAGAGGAGCGTAGGGAGAAGAGGAGGAGGCAGCTGGCTGAGGAGGAGGAGTCTAAACAGAATGAGAGGAGAGCCTCAGGTGCAGAACAGGCCAGAGAACAGAGCCTGCAGGTTTGTGAATAATGTGTTTGTTGGGATAGTATGACTGTTAAAATAAGAAGTGCTATAATCTTTGCCTTTTGATTCATTTTAAATAAATCATGCTTTCTTTTTTATCCATAGGGTTCTGGAATCGGGACTGTTAATGGTGCAGAAAACACTGCAGGTACTGGTGTTTTCTTAGCTTTAGTCACATTTCTGTTAATATCAGCCTGATTATTTTTTTGGAGGGGAATGACCTCTGAGTGACAGACACCAGGAGGAATTCAACAAGCAGAGCTTGCTGTGGGATGAGGTAGTAGTTTGTATAGTTTTAGGATCACACCAGATCTGGGAGATAACTATACAGTCTACTGTCTTTCTTATGGCAATGCTATACCAGCTCAACACCTTTGTCTGCAGAGGAGATTGTGCTTTACTTGCATATGACCCAAGAACTTCAAATTTGGAATTATCTTTTTTCATAGTCATTGATGCATGAATATCTGAATTACCCCCTGTGGTGCAGTGTTGCCGTCTGTTTTTTTTTTTTTTTTAGCTGGCTGTGCTGTGGTGAGGTAGTAAGTTGTGTTGTTGTTGGGGATCAGGATTGTTTACCCCATTGAGGAGATAACTATACAACTTACTGCCTTCCTCAGCAGAGACCATTGGCATCAGTGTAACCGACTCAACAACTAACCATCTTGTAACTTTCAGCTCTTTTTGTGTGCTTGCTTTGAACAGGCTTTTAAACCCTCTGTTTGAATGTAGACTGTTTTCTATATCGCAAAAGATTGAGTAGCCAAGTAACTATTTTTTAGCTTTGAACAGTAGAGGAAAAAAAACAGTCTTCTCTATTGCCAATGGTTTTATTTTGAAGATAAATCTTTATTTACACTTTATCAAATGAAAGATGTAATTCTTTGGTGACTTATAATGAACTATTTTTTATATGTCCTCATAAAGACTTTAAATCTGAATTTGTATCTTAACACGAGTTTTCCTCTCTGGATGTTGCAGAGGGTGAGCAGGCTCAGGGTGGTACAGTTTCATGTTTGGACCCACCCAGGGTCTCAGAGGGCTTCCTAACTGCTCCCCCGTCTGGAGAGGTCACCCCCACTACACCTGCTCCTCATGAACAGGCTCTGGTCTCCCTGGAGACTGCTATCAATCAGCAGGTCCACCAGCCAATTGCTGACCTGCTACTGGCCGAGTCTCGTGCCAGCTCACTGGCTGCTCTGACCAGGGCAAGCCTTCCACCCATGACAGCAAGCGACAGGCCAAACAGTGAAGCAGAGGCATCTCAGATGGAAATGTCCCCGGCACCCACAATCGGTGAGAGAGGCGGAGGAGGTGGTGGAGGAGGAGGAGCGTTGGATGAAGGCAGGGAAGGTAGACTAACTTTGAAAACTCTCTTAATACAGATTGGCCAACAGTAAGGACACACATCCGTACATGATGTTGATCCTGCTCACACCACATATCTGTCAAACTAATAAATACTTGTGCTATCAGTTACAGGTTTTTGCTGAAGGAAATTTTGCTGCCTTGTACTGCCTTGCAATACATCCTTTGGCCTCATTGTTTGTTTTTTTCTCTTAGCCTCCCTCAGTCCAGACATTGTGGAGACTTCAGAGCCTGCAGTGCTGGGTGTATCACAACTGGAAGGGTCACCAATGGACACCAGCAGCCCTGCATCTGCCACCCAGGAAGAATCTGCTCCAAACCCAGCTCAGACAGCCCAACTGTCTCAGGAGCTGTCAGGCAGCGGGGAGAGTGGCATCACTGACAGGCAAACAGATGCAGAGACTGGGTCAGTAGTATTCCTGACATACCTCCACATTATACTTTACAATCGATCACTTTGTATGTCCAATCAGACATCTTTGAATTTTATAGACAGTGTCACATGCTGTACCATGCCCGTCATCTTTCCTTTCACTGTCAATAAGTTTCTGAATAATTTTACTGCTAAAACATATGGGATATGATTTCTACTAACCTCTTGTATTATTGTCATTAGTGACCAGTTTTAATGTTTGTTTACCAATTTCTAGATATGTTTTAAGGGCTTTTGTTGATGTTTACAGCTCCACCTCTGTCTCATCCCCTGGAGAAACAATGCCCAGAAGTGATAGTGCTGATAGCCAGTCTCAAGCCATCCAGGAAGAGCCACTCCCATCCACCAGTAATGAGGAGGAGGACCCACTTGCAGGTAAATAAAAAGTTTATTGCACCTAATTGTGTTTTATATGTCTTTTTTTGGATTAAAGCAAC
The DNA here is from genome assembly GCA_037902135.1 of Cetoscarus ocellatus. NCBI lineage: Eukaryota > Metazoa > Chordata > Actinopteri > Labriformes > Labridae > Cetoscarus > Cetoscarus ocellatus. Next base: position 586,696 of record JBAMNC010000466.1, read on the forward strand.
TTCATAAGACTTTGGGTGAATTTGCCTTTCAGGTATCAGTCTGCCAGAGGGTGTGGATCCTTCTTTCCTGGCAGCTCTTCCGGAGGACATCCGTCGAGAGGTGTTGCAGAATCAGCTTGGCATCCGACCGCCCTCTCGTCCTCCTGCTGCCACCACCCTCCCTTCATCCACTGCACCTGTTCTGGGAGGACCAGGTGTCACAGAGGTCAGCCCAGAGTTCCTTGCTGCCTTGCCACCTGCCATCCAAGAAGAGGTGAGAGATCATTTTAATGAACAACAAAACAAAACGGAAAAAGCACTCCAACCAAGAGACCTGACGAAGTATTCAGTTCTTATTAACTGTTTCATCATTTTTCAGGTTCTTGCCCAGCAGCGGGCAGAGCAGCAGCGAAGGGAGCTTGCCCAACAGCCCCCACAGGGAGACACCCCTCTTGATCCAGTTACCTTCATCCAGACGCTGCCCTCAGAGCTCAGGCGTAGTGTCCTGGAGGACATGGAGGACAGCGTGCTTGCTGTCATGCCTCCGGACATTGCTGCAGAGGCAGCTGCTTTGCGTAGGGAGCAAGAAGCACGGCAGAGGCAGCTGATGCACGAGAGGTTGTTTGGTCACAGCTCCTCTTCAGCTCTATCTGCCATCCTTCGCTCGCCAGCCTTTACCAGTCGGCTGGGGAGCAATCGTGGTGTCCAGTACACCCGCGTGGCTGTGCAGAGAGGAAGCACCTTTCAGATGTCGGGAGGTACAAACCACAGGTGAGATATGTCTGGGAAGTCAGATTTTTAATGACGTTTTCTCTTTTTTGACAAAAACTTGAATATGTTTAATAGTAGGTTATCAGAAATTATCATTTTAAATGGTATTGTATACACTATTTATCCTTTTTTTGACTGAACATATCTTTTTGCTGTTTTGTTTCCTCAGACCATCTAGTTCTAGTGTGGACTCTTTGTTGCGTTTGCGTGGTCGCTTGCTGCTGGACCATGAGGCCTTGTCCTGCCTGCTGGTTCTGTTGTTTGTAGATGAACCGAAGCTTAACACCAGCCGTCTGCACCGTGTGCTCAGGAACCTCTGCTATCACTCACAGACTCGTGGGTGGGTCATCCGAAGCCTCTTATCCATCCTCCAGCGCAGCAGTGAGAGTGAGGTGTGTGTGGAGACCTCACGATTAGAAGACTCCAGAGGCAAACGGAGCATCCAGGGAGGTTGTGGAGGAAAAAGCTCAGCTACTTCCTCCCTCTCTTCTTCATCCTCTTCTTCTTCCTCATCCTCATCTTCCTCCTTAGAGCTACTGAACAGGGTAGAGTCTCGCAGCTCCAGCCAGCTCTCCTGGCTCTCTGTATCTATGGATGCAGCCTTGGGCTGCCGGACAAACATTTTCCAGATTCAGCGAGTATCAGGAAGAAAGCATGCAGACCGGCACTCAGCTGGAAGTTCTACAGGATCTGGAACACTTGGAGGAGTGTCAGGAGCTGCTGCAGGCGTCACATGTGCTGGAGGTGTGGGTTCCACTGTCCATATCCACCCTCAGGCTGCTCCAGTGGTCTGTCGACATGTGTTGGACACACTCATCCAGCTAGCAAAGGTGGTCATCTTATTACCTTCATCCTTAACTTTATAAAGTTTGCTTCTGAGATGTAAAAAAAACATTGTGTTTATAATAATTTATACCTTTTCTTGCAGGTTTTCCCCAGCCACTTCACTCAGCAACGTTGCAAAGATCTATCAGCATCATCATCTGATCTTGACTCGCGTCTTTCTTCAGTCACCACTGGGGCAGGGGGTGGAGGTGGTGGTTCCAGGTCAGGGTCACAATCAGGCAACCCAAGCTCTAACGCTTCCAACTCCCAGAACTCCTTGGGCTCTTCTGCCGCTGCTCTCCAGTCTTTAGGAATCTCCACAGATTTCTGGGACCTTCTGGTCAAACTGGACAACATGAATGTCAGCCGCAAGGGCAAAGCCTCTATGAAGACGGTGCCTCTCGGGGGCAGTGCAGAGGCCGAGGGGGCTCAGTTCAGCCTGGAGACTTCCCCTCTGGGCCAGCTGATGAACATGCTGTCCCACCCTGTTATCAGAAGGAGCTCCTTGCTAACTGAAAAGCTACTGCGTTTGCTTTCCCTCATATCCATAGCCCTACCAGACAACAAGGCCACTGAGGTGCCTGCTGGACACCCCACCCCACAGGCTGCCAACCCCAGTGTGGCAACAAGCTCAGGGGCCACAGCTCAAATCACAACACAGGGCATTTCGTCAGCAGGCTCTACCCAGCCCACTGTGGTAGGATCAGGGGTCTCAGTGGTGACTACATCCCAGGGTACATCCTCAGGGACAAGTCTAACGGCTACTCAGACATCCTCGACAACAATCTGTATACCCACGTCCACTGGAACAACCTCTACAGGTAATGTTTGACGTTTCTAAAATAACACAACCTCAGTGAGGGCTTTTTGTTTTATTGTCCTATCTATTTATTTATTTATTTTTATTTTTGTTTGTTTTTTTTTTCCAAAGTTGAGGGGTTTTTTTTGAAGGGGTTACAGTTTACTTGAGTTCAAAACAAATAAATGATGTTTATTGTTTGTGGTATGTTTGCCAAAATAGGGAAACAGAGAACCACTGGAAGCATTTCAGAGGGTGATAACAAGATGGCCTCCTCTGGACTCACAGAAAAGCAGCTCCAGCTCTCTGTGGAGGTATGAAGAATGATGTGATCATGTAATGTTTGCAGGTTTATGTTCTGTTTAGGGGAGAGAGCAACCAGATAAAGGATTTGGAAAGAAAAAATGATTGCGACTTTTGTTAAAGACAAAAGAAGAGTGGCATTCCTTAGAAGAATCATATGCCCTTTTTATATTCATGATGGAAATGGCATACACATCCAAAAAACTAAATATCAGGTCTTGCACACAAAAGATTGTTGCAAAAAGAGAGGAGAGGGGTCTGCACACACAAGAAGCTAATCTAAAGTCAATTTAATGAGTATTATTCACCACAAATGTATTGTTTCAGGTGGTCCTTCATCAGACATGAACAAATAAAAAACACTTCCATTTATAGAACCCAGGGTATCACCTGGCATATCTTCATACTCATGCTTCTTCAAGAGAAGTAAACAATACAAAAGTGAATATTGTATATTTTATAGTCATTTAATTGACTTTGGAGCAGCTTTTGGTATTCAGACCTTGTTTCTCTCTTTTTGCAACTGTTTTTGACCATTTGTTCATCCGAGCTGTGAGAAATTTGTAAGAACCCTCTGAAAACTTTGTTCTTCCTGACAAGGTGTTGACGTCTCACTCGTGTTCAGAGGAGGGTCTGGAAGATGCAGCAAATATTCTACTCCAGTTATCTAGAGGAGATGGTTCCACCAGAGACACTGTGCTCAGACTGCTGCTCAGTGGGGCCAGACATCTGGGATACACTCTGTGTAAACAGATTGGTAAGCTCAGCAGCTTAGTAGATACTCTCATTAAAGCAAACACAGCTTCCTCTTCACACTTTTTCAAACTTTTTCTGTTTCTACACAGGCACGTTATTAGCTGAACTCAGAGAATACAACTTGGAGCAGCAGAGACGAGCACAGGCTGATTCACATTCTCCAGACGCTCCTCCCGAGGATTCCTCCATCTCAGCCAGACTAAAGGGCAAGATGACCAGCAGGTTAGTCAGTAACGTTTTTGAACTGCCACGTGACTTTTCAACATTTATTAGACATATGGCAGGACCAATTGGAATGTGACTTCACAGTATGCAAGAACCTCGTTTTTTTTTTTTACATAACGGTGAATCTCTTAACTTCAATGCTGTTTACCTGGCATGCACTTGTTGATATGGGTACAGGTTTGATGGAGCAGAGAGTGTGGTCATTGTTGCTGCGCAGAAGCGCACACTCGGGGGACGAGAACTTCAGCTTCCCTGCATGAGCTCGCTAACCTCCAAAACATCAACGCAGAAGTTCTTCCTGCGAGTGCTGCAAGTAATAATCCAGCTCCGTGAGGACACGCGTCGCGCCAACAAGAAAGCCAAACAGACAGGACGACTAGGTGAGAAAAAGTCACTTACATGTTTGTCTTATATGCAGGCTTCTGTACTTCTCTCACATTATAAACTCTTCCTCTCTATCTGCAAATAACCAGGATCCACTAGTTTGGGTTCAGCCAGCAGTATCCAGGCTGCAGTGCGCCAGTTAGAGGCTGAGGCCGATGCCATCATCCAGATGGTGAGAGAGGGTCAGCGGGCACGCCGACTCCAACAGGCCCCCCCATCGACCACCCCCTCTGCTACTGCTGCCGTCGCTGCTGCTGCTGGATCATCAGTGGCCGCCCCCCATGCCCCCACTGGTGCTGCTCCCCCTGCTGGCACGGCTGCTGCTGCCACGGTTAGCATGGGCTGCAAGACTGCAGGCATTCTCACACAATGCATACACCTTGATCAGGAGACCATCTAAAAACAGAAACCATTCACACTTAAAAATAACATCACAACTAGGGATGGGAATCAAGAACTGACATCATTTACCTTCATGCTCAGAGTGCTTCCATCATCAGTGCCTTTCATTTTGTCCTTCGTGCCTTGCAAAACAATGTTTAACCCATGAGAGCACAAATAACAACAAAGGGGTTGAAGAAGTGATCATGGCTGACAGGAGACAGACCCAGTCTAAAGTGTGGCTCATTAACCATGGGACGAAGACACCAGTGACATCCGAAAGCATTTGAAGTTGAAGCATAACATTAAATTCCAGGAGTGTCAAATCTTTCAAGTTCATACAGAAAACCTTGTAAGCCCTCTTCCTTCCACAAAGATCCCGAGAATCAAGAAAGGAAACAAAGAATTTAGTTAATAACCAAGAATCTATAGAGGCATTGGTATATCAATTATCTCATTAATTCCCATTCCTTCATAATGATTCAGAAAGAGTTCTATTGTTCATCAAGGCAAAGGCTAATAATGACGGTTTCCTTATATGTTTATTACATGGACTAGCTTTGTGCATTTTAGAAATCTAATACAAATGTTAAGAAGTTGTATTTTATATCAGTCTTATTGAGGTTTTTTTGTGTAGTGTTTTATTTTAAATAATGCTTTGCAGTGTAAACATTACTTTAGAGTTCTCTGCCTCTGGTAGCTCATACATACTAAGAGCTGCACAGTAGTTGGACATAAATTTCTCCAAAAAAAAAAGCTATTCATCCATTGCAGTCTTTATCTGTGTTTGCATTCACGTCTTTACACTGATGTGACTGTTCTGCCTGCTCCAAACTGTTTGATGTGTTTCACTGATGTGTGTTTGCTGGCTGACATGGCTTCATGCTTCTGGCCTTTCTTCCCTCCCTCAATTCCAGTTCCTCTCATGGTGGATTGGAGAATGTCATTATGCATGGCAGTATCAGTAACAATGGATGCCCTGTGTTTAAAAAAAAAAAAAATCCTGCCACACCTATTGTTTGTCTTGTTCATGATCTCTTTCTGCCTCTTTGTCTGTCCTGTTTTGTTACTAGTCTGAAGTACAGTCAATGTCAGAAGCACAAGCAGCCAACAGAGATGACTCTCCGATGGATGTGGACCAACCGTCTCCTTTAGAGCAGGACCCGACGCCTTTGGGTATGTCTCACTTGTTAACTACAGAAATTTCAAAAGTTTTTCTGCAGTTTGTTTCAGTTGTTTGTGGCAATATGGGGATGAGGGAATATAAGAGCGCCAAAAGAAAAATGTCAGGGTAAAGTTTCGGTGTAAAACTTTTCTGTTTAGGATTAGTTTAGAGGGGATGTGTTATGATGGGGGGTTTAGGGATGGCTTATAAATAATTGGTAAGGTTATTGTTTTCAAGAAACAAATGGCATCAAAAGCCAAAATAAATGATGGATCAGTTGGTTATGGTCTGATTTTTATGTTGTCTTTGGTCTCTGGTTAGTTTAATCAGTGTGAGTTGATCTATTTAATACAGGATGCCTGTACTTTAAGTGGAACAGTTTCATATTGACAGTGGGTTACTTGCAATTCTTTGTTTTGAAGCACAACGTTTAGTTCATAATGAAAATAAGGTGTCTGTTTAAATTAAGGATCAAACTGAATCTTTATTGTGATAAACAGATGTTTGCGTGCTGTATTAATTTAAATAAGTTAAATGTAAATGAACATGACTCTATTCTGATCCACTGGCTCAGTGCGTTTAACAAAAAGTAATTTGTCTATTACCAGGTATAGTTGGTTACAGCATGTGATGTTTTCCTTTGTAGATGAGGATGGAAATGGCCAATCAGAGAGTGAGGAGAGACTTCCAGACCTCCCACTGCTCAGTGAGCAGCTCTTGCTGGATGAGCTGTGGGACATGCTCGGGGAGTGCCTCAAAGAGCTGGAGGAGTCCCATGACCAGCATGCCGTACTGGGTACAAGATTCATTTCTTTTTGCTGTCAGTGATCTCGATTCTGTTTGTGTTCATGAAGAAGCAGGTGTGATGATTTCCCTTTGTTTCCTCAGTTCTCCAGCCTGCTGTAGAGGCTTTCTTCCTGGTCCATGCCACAGAGAGAGAGAGCAAACCTCCTGTTAGGGACACCCGAGAGAGCCAACTATCTCACATCAAAGATGAGCCTCCACCTCTGTCACCAGCACCTCTTACACCAGCCACCCCTTCATCCCTCGACCCCTTCTTCTCCAGGGAGCCATCCTCCATGCACATCTCTTCAAACCTGCCGCCAGACACCCAGAAGTTCCTTCGCTTTGCTGGTGAGCCTGAAGTTCTAATAAAGGAAATGAAAAAATCCTTTTCTGTTTGTGGAACAGTGTCTAAAGATGAGTCCTGTCTTGTAGAAACTCACCGCACAGTGCTTAATCAGATCCTGCGCCAGTCCACTACTCATTTGGCTGATGGGCCTTTTGCAGTGCTAGTTGACTATATCCGCATCTTGGACTTTGATGTAAAGAGGAAGTAAGGAGGATTATTTAAAAAAAAAAAATCTAATGATCAGTCATTAGGATTTTAAGTCACTGACTTGCTGGTCTTTCTGGCAATCTCTGCAGGTACTTCCGACAGGAGTTGGAGCGACTGGATGAAGGCCTAAGAAAGGAGGACATGGCCGTGCACGTGAGGAGAGATCATGTGTTTGAGGATTCCTACAGGGAGCTGCATCGCAAGAGCCCAGAGGACATGAAGAACAGGCTGTAAGGCTCTGCTGCCCTCCTAGCCACATTCTTAACAGCTCCATTGAAAACCACTCAACTTGACTGCTCCCTTCTGTTTCAGGTACATTGTGTTTGAGGGAGAGGAGGGTCAGGATGCAGGTGGACTGCTCAGGGAGTGGTACATGATCATCTCTCGAGAGATGTTTAACCCCATGTATGCCCTGTTTCGCACTTCACCTGGTGACCGTGTCACCTACACCATCAACCCCTCATCCCACTGCAACCCCAACCACCTTAGCTACTTCAAATTTGTGGGCCGTGTGGTGGCCAAGGCTGTTTATGATAACCGGTTACTGGAGTGCTACTTCACCCGCAGTTTTTACAAGCACATCCTGGGCAAGAGTGTCAGGTATGTGAGCTACCGGCAGTTTATTTCGAGATGTGTTCAGACTTCATTCTGTGGTTTAATCTGAAACAATCTGCTGTTATGTTTATAAAGCCTACCGTTTAATTTTTAAACAAATCAATGTGGTTTTGTGGTGGTTAACAGGTACACAGACATGGAGAGCGAGGACTACCCGTTCTTCCAGGGTTTGGTGTATTTGTTGGAGAATGACGTGTCCACACTGGGCTATGAGCTGACATTCAGCACAGAGGTTTGTACATGTTCTCATAATGTTTCAATTAGTTTCAAGTGGGAAAATAAGTCCCATGATGTTTCCACCTCTTGACAGTTGGGACTGGGACCAAATCTCAAGTGTTTGAGGACTAAATAGTTAGTTTACACGCTAAACAAGAGCATCAAATTGTCATTTGGAGGCCTTAAATCTTAAATACTCCATATAGATCCTATTACAGACTAAGTTTCGTTTTAGGTGATAAGGGGGAATTGTTGCTGAAAGTCTCTGCATTGTGTGAATGTAGGTCCAGGAGTTTGGGGTGTGTGAAGTGAGAGACCTCAAGCCAAATGGAGCAAACATCCTGGTGACAGAGGAAAACAAAAAAGAGTATGTGCACCTGGTTTGCCAGATGAAGATGACAGGTAAGATACTGATTACGTAACAAAATATTTTATTTCCCATTATACTTATGTAATGATACCCAAAGTTCATTAAAACCAGCAGTCATGCAGACTGTTAAGGCCAAAGTATCTTTGTAATGGATTGATTCAGATGTATAGGCTGTGTCAATTTCTTTATTTTTCGTTTTTCATAGATACTCGACAAAGCACTAGGTGGCAGTAGTCTTAAAAATTGCATGGCTCTGTAAGCAGCAGTTAGCTCGTAGGTGTTAGCCCTCTGGAGATTGCTGATTTATTAAAGGCAGCACTATCCAGCTGCTGCTCAAATCCATTATTCAGTAAAGCTTGTAATTTCAGCTGCTTAATTGGAAATGATATCCACCCAATTAAACTGTGAAATAATGTTAGTCATTCACACAATAAAGTATATCCTCACAGCCTCCTGAAACATCCTTCAGTGAATTCTTCAACTTGTTTTGTAGGTGCCATCCGTAAGCAGCTGGCGGCCTTCCTTGAGGGATTCTACGAGATCATACCCAAGAGGCTGATCTCCATCTTCACTGAGCAGGAGCTGGAGCTGCTCATTTCTGGCCTTCCCACTATCGACATAGATGATCTCAAGGCCAACACTGAATATCACAAATACCAGTCCAGTTCCATTCAGGTACAGATGAGTGAACTTTTAACACTGCACACAGTATGTGGTAAAGTGTGGATAGATAGAGCTTTACATGGTAACGTTAGCCTGGATAGTGTTCATGGTTTCCTTGTGTCTATGTAGATTGAGGAGGAGGGGCAGTTTTCTCAAGGGTATCAAACAGACTTAGAAAATGTGACAGAGGGCCACAAATAGGCAATTGAATGTAAACATGAAACACATCACATAGAATCTTACGTTCAGCTCACATATAATAGATCGGCTTAGAGCAGGTTATTTGCCAGTCAAACACTTCTGTTAAAAATGTAAACTCTTACATTTCTAGCAGTTGTCACGGTTTTGTTGATGTGGAGTTAAATTTGCTAATACTTTGCCGATAGTCTTTATGTTCTGTTGAACGGGCTAGTAAAAAAAAATACAGCATTGATGTATGAATATGACTTGGAGGCAACTGCATCACCATTGTAAAGATTTATTTTTCACCACAAGAAGTCACAAATGCACCCATAAATGAAGAAAACCTTTTATTATATGGAAATCTTCATGAAAAATGACTGTTCAACTCTGATCAGACACACTAACCATTTGTCTTTTTTAGTAATTTTGCAACTGTGTTCACGTAAGATCTCTAACCTAACTTAAGTACCAGATCCAAAACAGACCTGCAAGCTCTGAAAAAAGTTTAAACTATCATTATACTCACTATCACTGTCATTTAAGTGTACAGTAACACGGCACGGTAACTGATTTTGTTTCAAAATTTCACTAAGACAGATCTTTGAAAATGAAAATCAATTGAATGATAATTATAAAATAAACATCTTACCTTACTCATATTTTGAACTCTATTTTATCCAGTCACTGTCAAAGCTGAGAGGTATGTCTGTATATTAAGATGAATTGTTTAGTGTATCATGAACAGGAACATGACAACAGCATTTTTTTTTTACTTTTTGCATCCCTCAAACTTACGACTGTCTGGGGACTCCGAGCCAAAAGTGCACATGCACAAACAAATCTGCTATAAAACCAATTATTTTTTTTCTGCTTTGACGACTCTCACTACTCCAGCTTTGCTAAAAACTACCAAATATTCAATAACACAGGATTTTCACCCTATAAAGGCCAGTATGTGTTATTGAAAATGAAAAGAGATATACTTTTGATGAATAGTGTGTGCGCCACTTCTTTTATAAAAATGTCTTGAGCTGTAACACAGTCATAATGATCACCAAATTTCAAGTAGAAAATTGACAGAGGGGTCTCTGAGGTTAGGAAACAGCCTCTGAATGCTTTATTTCCATCTTCAGATCCAGTGGTTCTGGAGAGCCTTGCGGTCTTTTGACCAGGCAGACAGGGCAAAGTTCCTCCAGTTTGTTACTGGGACATCCAAGGTTCCCCTCCAAGGCTTTGCTGCTCTGGAAGGCATGAACGGCATCCAGAAGTTTCAGATCCATCGTGATGATCGCTCCACTGACCGCCTGCCATCTGCTCATACCTGGTAATTACACAGGTTTACACAGCATATGTGATATTCTCAAGAAGGAGCAAAACCATAACTTTGTGTTTGCCTCTCTTTTCTTCCCCTCAGCTTTAACCAGCTGGATCTCCCAGCCTATGAGAGCTACGAGAAGCTGAGACATATGCTGCTGCTGGCCATTCAGGAATGCTCTGAGGGATTCGGACTGGCTTAAACTATGAGACTCTTAACACACACGGACATGCATACACTTGATTTAGATTTGCCTACTCCTGACACACTCACACACTGATAACCTCTGAACGCACGCACACACTATCATAAACATTACTGGATAACTTGTTGAATTGCCTAGACTTCCTGGTTTCTATTCCATATGAAACAGTTCAAACCAGCAAGTGAAATGGACTGATTGACATTGCATACAACACAGAGAGCCTCATATTGACACAGTTGTGTCTCCCTTCCCAATTTAATGGCAAATGCAAGAGTGCATTCAGAGGATAAAACATGGACTAATATAAGAGATGTTTTCTTCATTTAGTTTGATTTCTCTGTACAAAAGGTTTGGGAGTTTATTGTTTAATCTTTTTTGTTCTCTGGCTGTGTAAAAAGAAAAAAGAGAATGTTGTTTGAACAGGATGGTTATAAAACCTTTGGGGAAAAAAATGTTGGTGGTTTCTTGTTGCAAATTTGTGACCTCACAAGCCTTGATGATGGGGAACCTTTTTATTTGGGGAGGGGCGCGGGTGTAGATGAACAACTTGAGAAGTTTTGGAGTTATTCACAAAAATGCACTTTTCAAAGTTTTGTGGCATTTTTAAGGAAGGATGGTACAAGAAATGAAGAGAAAACCTGAAGGAGATTAAAAAACATTAACCATAAAATCTAGAGTATTTTTGGCTATTAAATCGCTGACCCAGCCTTGAGCCTTTGAATCAGAGTGGAATAACTACATGAATAAATGCATAAAATTGAGTCCATTGTCTCTTTTAACCGTGTTATAGCGTGCAGTCTATTGCTCTCATCAAAATTGGATACCAAGTATTTGTATTTACTCGCAAACATTTTACTGAAGTATCAGACTTATTTTATCTCCTGCCCCCTCAATGATTGTGTGACAAGTTAAACCAATCCCACAGTTTACATGCTCTGATCCTAGTGATGAATCAAACTGTCACTCATGACAGAATCCTTAATGCACAGACAAATGTGTCATGACTGATGCCGTCCTGGAGCTCATTTTTAATGCAGCTGTCAAAGCCTTTAGGTCAGAACAGTTGGTTCTCAGCAGTCATTGCAGCAGTGCTGTCGTTAAGCTGACTGTCTCCTTAATAGTTGTCTGTACTCTCATGTCACAGCTCACCTTGTCTTCTCTAAGCTGCCTTTTTATCGCTAATATAACGTTTCAGATAGTTTCACAGACCTCTCCAGAGAAACACAAGAAAGATAAACATGTTTTTCTTTGATGGGAGGTGCTATCAGGTACGGGTATGTCCAAGCTCATTCCAATAAACATTGAATAGATCGAGCCTTCAAAAATAACTTATAAATGTATTATTCCTGTTCCTTAAAGGCCTATTGGCTGCATTTACGCTACATGCCTCAATGCTCAGATCTGATTTTGTTGAAATCCTCCTTTTTTTCTGAATTCATCAAATATAATAATTAGGGCTGGGCAATTAGTTGAAAAATAAATGAAACCGACATTTAGACCCTTTAATCTAAGTAATTTTACTTGTGTATTATTTTGATTATTTTCCCTGTGTAAGTCACGTGACTGCGTCCCCTCCATACAGTCTGGGTTCACTTTCGCTAAGAGTGAAGGACGCGCTGCCAACATGGAGGAGACAAGTGCCAATCTATCAGAGGACCTTGTAGCCAAGAAAAATACCGTCTCCGTTGTTTGGGCACATTTTGGATTCTGTGCAGAGGACATCGAGCAGAAAGAAGTTAAGTGTAAATACTGCAGGAAGACCGTTTCGATGAGCGTTGGTAACGTCACCAATTTGTTCCAGCATAGCTTAAAATAATCGTTCATTAATCGTAATCGAGGTAAGAGCTTCAATTAATCGGGACACTGAGATTAGGTAATACTGCCCAGCCCTAATAATAATTAAAGCTAAAAAAATTTGCTAATAATGTCCTTGACTATTAAGACTGAGTTCACATGGCCCAACCCGTATCTGTTTTGCATCCATTAATGAAAGTATGGATTTGTTAATATCTGATATGCTGCCCATGGGATCTTGGAAAAAAGAAATGAAGTCAGAGTCAAAGAAATCACGATCAACTTGTGCTACGAATCTACTCAAAACCTTTCTTCATACCGTGTGACTGGACTGAGTTTTTGTCGCAAAAGTTTTCAGACCAGGGCTGGCCTTTATATGTGTACCCCGTGAGTTCATACAGGAGTCTTTGCAGTACACATTATGAAGAGGTATGTCAAAAGAAACCAGAGCCAACTATCAGATTAGAGTATTAAAGCTTATTGTGTGGTTGCAGCATACGATTTCCTTTTATTTTGACCAGAACAAATCAACCTTGTGATCATTTTTTGAATGACAAGGATACTGAATTGTAGGGACGTTGGCAAATTTGTGTCTTGTCTCTTGATGACACTGGTTTAAAAGAAATCTGAATGATTACTGTAGCAGGGACGATTTCCCTACAATCAGAGGTAGTTAGTTTAAGTTACAGTACCTCCCAAAGTGTGGGGAAGTAAATCAGTGAAATCAAACAATGTTTTTATTAATCTTTGCATTAGCAGGTTGATGTGTTTAGAATTTGCAGGGAATTGCTTGGGGTGTCCAACTTCGCTTAAGTTATGGTACCTTTTGAGTGAAACATGACAGCAAAACACAAATAAATGATTAAAAAATGAGAAAAAAGAGGATGCATAGCAACAAATAAAACAATGATAAAAAACCAGAAGGAACAACATAAGAACAAAAAAAAGGCAACGAATGGTAACGTCAGCAAATCAACTAAAAACATTTCAAGAGCAGTGCGTGTCAGAAATAGCTGAAAACTGATGGATTAAAAAAAACTGAAAAAGAATACACAACTTGAACAGGTAAAATGCAATGATAAATACAATAAAAAGGCAACTGAAGAAAAAGCAACAAATAAAGTGAATACCAAATACATAAGAATATATTAAAAAAAATAATAAATGGGATAAAAAATATTCCATTTATGTAGATAAAATGTTTTTGTATGCAGTATGTTTCTTAAATCGTTGTGTTGTCCTATTGTTTTTTTTCCTGTTGGTGTTTTGCTCTTTAGGGCCTCCGCAGGAACCTGAAGTCTCCTGGTCACTGGATAGTCCCTGAAGTGTTGGTAACTTGTTCTGTTTAAGTTGATTTATTTGTGTAAAATGGACTCCACATGCTCCCACATGAAGAATTTCGAGAAAGCGACAGGTAACACCTTTAGTCCTTTTTGTGATTTAATTGCTTTTAGTATGCTCTTCAAACGTAGTGTTAGCATGCTAAAGCTCGTTCTGTAGGTGGTGTAGTCGACGAGCTCCGTACTAATCACGTCCACCTGTGGAGTCATTAGGCTTAAATGAAGGTCTGGTGTGGGTTTGTCCAGGCCAGGTTATAGAGTTAGAGAAATAATACTTTTGTAAAGAATGTGTGACCCATCGGAGTAAAAGTTAGGAAAAAGGGGGAGAGAGTGAAGTTTGTATTCCGTCCCTTCGTCATTATTCTCGACCAAATTGTATTTCAACATTGTTTTCGATATTTCGACTTGTCACGCCATTTTGACTTTTTTTTTTTACGCAATTTTCAGTCAACGCTATCCCTGACAATTTTGTCTACATCCTATTAAGACTTGATTTTAAACTTTCGACTTCTCTCTCAGCATTGTAATTTTTCTTTTTCTTTGAGAACAAAATCCTTTCCCCTCAGTTTTTGACATTTTTCGTCATGTCCTACCCATAAACTCTACTGTAAAATGTTCTAAAATACCCTGTGTACAAACAGGTATTACACTCATGCTGTTAAGCAAAAAAAAAAAATGTACCATTTAAATCCAGTCAAACCGCAGATTTTGATCTTACTTCTATGAAAGCATAATACATGCATTTTATTTTTTCTGTGCTTCAGTCTGGGCTTTTGCCTGGGAATTGATAATTTATTTTCACCATGTGAGTGTGAATGTTTGACACTGCACAGAAAATAATCATGCATGTAAATCAATGTTGCTTCCAATCATTAAAATATCCAACAATGTAATAATTGAACACAAAAAAATACCTTTGCATGCAGTGTACTGTTTTTTCCCCATCTAAAAGCATGGTGGTATCATGATGAAAACCTGGCATTCAAAGGGTTGTAATCTTCTAAAAGTCATGAGTATTTGATGTGTATAATTAGCACTGATGTTGGTTTAAAAATCAAGCATTAAAAAGTTGGAAATTATATCAATATATTACTTTTTTATAGCTACCTTGAGGAAAAGCACATTTTTTGTGCTTGGCAGTATGAGTTGAATTATGTGAAGCTGCAAAGAAAATAATGCAGAAAAAATGTTGTTGCTAATCATTTACATATACCAGTATGAAATAATTCTACTTTCCATGTAATAAATTGAAAATATTTTTTCTGTTTTTTTTTTCATCTGAAAACTTGTTGGCGTCATGACAACAACCTGGCGCTCAGAGGGTTAAAAATTAATTTGTATTTTAGATCAACAATTACTTTAGATCAAGGTGAAAAGGTTGTCTAAAAGAAAGCAGACTATGATATCAATTTATAATTATTTTGATAGCTTCGTTTGACAAAGCACATTTTTGGTGCTTTGCAGAGTGTGACTAATATTTGACCCAGCCCTTAGGGTTAAGAAAATGTAATTCTATGTGTTTTGTTTCAGTGTTTTAGTGTGAGCAAAGGTCAGCTGCAAAAAGCTCACGGTGTCAACCAATTTAACTGCCTCCTGATCTTCATAAAAAGTTTGTTCTCAAAGAAGATATGGTTATATTCTTTAATAATCTAATCCTTCAAAGAAAACCTTGACACTTGATAATGCTGGAAAAACATTGTGTAGAGATGTTTAGGTTTCGATGATTTTTTTTATGTTGTTTAAGTTGTCTGGTTGTCCGTCAGTCTACAGGTCAGACGGTCTTCAGGGGATTTCAGACATAAAGGTTACAGAGTTCTGTGGTCGTCCTTAGCTCGTGAATGCACTAAATTATAAATTCTTAAAGCGATAGTCCGACATTTTTGTTTTTGTTTTCGTGTCTTTCTTCACATCGAGTCCAAGACAAGCAGAAAGACACCATTCTTTCAACTCTGCATGCAGTAACAAGTAAGAGACGGACAAAGGTCACTAAACCACTACGGAAGTAGGTCAACAAAGCAAAGCCTCTGTTAAGGAGTAGAAGAAGATAATACGGTGATAATAGAAGATAAGGTAACATAACACGGTAAAAAATGAGTCACAACAAACGCACAGTACCGTTAAGAGTTGCTAAAGAGTTTATCTGATGATTGTAGGCAGAGGCAGGCTAATACATCCCATTGACTTCCAGCTATTTGAGCTAAGCTGGTTAGCGGTGGGTGACCTTTGTCCATCTCTTCCTTGTTAAGCTGCGTTCACACCGAATGCGACTTTGCGACTGAAATCGCGTTGCATGTCCATAAGTACCTCATTTTGGTCACTGTCGCTCAGTGACGTCATGCTGGGTCAAGTTTCACCGCAATCATATCATATATCATATCATAGGATGTATTAGCTGACATTAATCCAACTGTATCCTTTTCACTGACTTAACAACCACAAAACACTCCAGCTGATGGCCCTGCAGCATCTTCTGTGAGTTCTCTGCGGTCCCGTCTAGGTGCATTGTCACTCTGTGAACTGGAATGAAAACTGTCTGTCACGGGTACCATCACCCACCCACACAACGCTGATTGGCTGTTGCCACACAGCCACACGCGATATCGCCTGGAGAGTTCACACTTTTCAACTTTGGCGACTACGCGACGTGGTTGCGGGAGGGTTAACCCCGCCTCATTGCAGCTGTACATTGACTTTACATGGAGAGTGGTTGCCGTGGTCGCTCCAGTTGCGTTCGGTGTGAACGCACCTTTACTGCACACACAGTCAAAAGAATGGTGTCTATCTGCTTGTCATGGACTTGGGAGTGAGGAAAGACACGAAAACAAAAAAATGTTGGCCTATCTATTTAAAGCAGGGGTGTCAAACTGATCCAGTAAAGGGCCACTGTGGCTGCAGGTTTTCATTCCAACCAAGCAAGAACACACCTGATCCAACAAATCAACTGTGTAAAGACAATCCATATGATTGAATAATCTGCATCAGCTGTGTTTTTGCTTGGTTGGAATGAAAACCTGCAAACCTGTGATTTAAAGGATCAAGTATCAAACTCTGCACATCTGTCCGTTGTGACTCAAAGATGCCACAGACAGGCTCATGACAATAATATAATGATTGCACAGAAATCACAGAAATGCATCGAGGGAGTTCCTGAACTTTGCACAAATGTCCACCTTAACACAGGGGTAAAATGATAAGTCAAATGCCAGAGGTCACAAGTCAAAGGTCAAAGTCATGGAGCATTTTTGTCACCTTGGGTTGTGAACATGATGTTTGAAAAATGTCTCAAGGGACTTTAATCAAACCGTGCAAAAAGATCCATTTTGATACTGAAATCACAGAAATGCCTTTTGGGGAGTCTCTTTAAACTTTTCACAAATGTCCATCATGACAAAGGGATACACTGATTACGTTTTGGAGGTCAAAAGGTTATGGTCAGAGCGCTTCCATGTACTTCTTTGCTTTGAACATCATCTATATCTATATCTAAAGAACATCCACAGTAATTTGCCCTCAAATATGCAGGAGTCTACTCATACATGAACTATTTGTATATTTTGAAGGTCAAAGGTCATGGTAATGTAGATTTGTAGTCATCTTTGCTTGCCAATAAATAAAGTAAGAAAACTTGGAGAGATTTTAATTGGACATGGAAAAAACTTCTGTCGGTGATGTTAGAAAGTATCGATGCAACAATATATTGCGGTATTGTGCGCTGCAATACTGTATCAATATGTTTAGTGCAATATCATGACCTGTTATTACTCAGTTTATAGAAATTTTGTCCATTTGTTTTATTATAGTGTGGTCTCTGGCTGCTAGTAAGCAGCAGAAATTCAGTCTTTTAATTTTCACTGTAACATGTATTACTCATATTTCTGTCACTGGGACACACAGTGAAAATTATAATTGTTACAGGGATCATGCGTCATTTATATACTATTCATTTTAAATTAAGACCCACATGAGAAAAAGTCTAGAATTTCCTTAAGAATCAGAATAGATAACATATCCATCTACTGTATCTACCTTAAATGCAACTGCTTCAGTGAAATTTGGTTATTATATATATATATATATAAAAAAAACAGATTTTCTATTTTTTTTTTGGGGGGGGGGGGGGGGGGGGGGCGTTGCAACACATATTGCACAAGAAAAAATAGTGCAATGTTCATTCTTTAAATATTGTCAGCCCTAATTTCAGTCAGACTTTGCACAAATTTCTCCTCTGACCTGATTATGAATTAAATAAATTTGGGAGGTATGAAGTAAAGGCCAAGTGACCCACCACTATACTCTTACGCTGGAGATATACTTGCAGTTTGTTCCTGCATTTGTTTGTTTGTATACTTGCCTGTATGTGACACGTTACTGGAAGAAACCACTAGAGGGCGCATAAGACCTCATGCTGTGTACAACTACCTGTCGTGTCAGAGGTAAACTGCAAACGTGGTTGTTTTTCAGGAACTAAAAGTCACAAAATAACACCAATAATCAGTATCATAAAATATTTGTTGTGGTCAAACCTCACCATCAGCAGTTTGCATTCTGTTTCTGCAATATTTTCCTCTAAAGCACCAGAAAAAAGGAGAGCTTCAACGCTTCAGTTTTGTTACTTCTGCCAAGGAGGTTACATTTTTGCCGGTGTATGTTTGTTTGTTTGTTAAAAAGATTACGCAAAAACAACTTGATTTTGCCTAAATTTTCAGGAGATATTGGTAATGGCCCAACTTAAAAATGATTCAATTTTGATGGTGATCCGGATAACTGCCATTAGTGAATGATCGTTTTTGCCCAGTAACTGTCTAACTAATAATGATATCAACATGATTCTGAGTGCTAGGTGTGGGTTTTCAGGATCAAGGAATCATATTATGATGGTAACTTTATAATGGAACTATTGTTTATAGATGTAACAGCAATATGTGGGCTACCTTGGCAGAGGTTTGCGCTCTCTGAGTGCTTTCTAGTTAATCATTGTATCTAAGAATACTTCATCAGTTTAAAAGTGAGACAATACAGCCAAGGAAACCAAGCTAACAAAGAACCTAACTATGAAACAATTTTAACTCACCAGTGTACACGTTTACCAGTTAAATTACTATACCAAACTTAGTTCCTTGTTTCTCGACTTCTAAAGGAGAATCTATCGGTCATCAGCCAGATGACCCGTCATGTTTTCGTCCATACAGTCTCACACATTATTTAGCTGTTGATGATTATGGTCTTGATTTATCAGTTTGTCTTAAAAACTCATTGCTGCTGCTGTGATCAGTCTGTCATCTCTCCTCTGCCTCTGCACTGACCCTACCGGCAGCTCATCTCTGCGTCATGTTAATACTGGACAACATGCACAAATGACGCACTGAATCCACGCAGGGGATGCGTGGCAGCCATCATACGTCCTTGCCCCCATAGTTAACAGCAAGTTTATCTCCAGCTTTACTTTGGTAATGCATGGAGGCATAAAAACAGCCATGATGTGGTTCTAGTTACTGCTCTGTGCAGATTACAACAACAACAACCTAGAAGCTGTAAGAAATGTAAGTGTGTAAATTGAATTAGTCATGGGAACTAATATCCCTTCATAAATTGAGTTAATCCTAATCACACCATGTGCACTGTGACCAAAGTATGAAGTTCAAGATACTAATGTGTTTTG
Source organism: Cetoscarus ocellatus (assembly GCA_037902135.1). Classification (NCBI taxonomy): domain Eukaryota; kingdom Metazoa; phylum Chordata; class Actinopteri; order Labriformes; family Labridae; genus Cetoscarus; species Cetoscarus ocellatus. The sequence continues at coordinate 605,983 of JBAMNC010000466.1, forward strand.
CCCCTCTTTTTTTTTCTCTATTCGGCCGTTTGCTCCTCCTCTAATACCCTTTCATGTGTGCTGTTTCCACCGGCTGTTCCCTTATTCTCCCCCTTTTGCTCTCAGTTGCCCCCCTGTATCTCTATCCATCTTCTCTAACCTGCTCCTGCGTGCTGAATTTGTTCCACTTGAAGACCCGCTACATCAGTGGAAATCGAATCCCCATCACCACCTCCACAACCACAACTGCTGCTAGTATTCCTGTGCTGCTTCTCTGACCCTCCCCAACCCCACAGAAAATCTACACACAGGTTGCAGAATAGGGAGCGTCCATGTCTGATTTGGTGTGTGCTGAAGCATGACAAATGAAATTACACCGCTGTCATGCAGGGACTTCAGACCCCACAGTAAGCCTGGGGTTTACAGTACATTTGCTGGCCAGGTTTTTGCACCCCACCCCTTTCCTGCATGAATCACAATGCAAATTTTCTCTCGGCCATGCTTGATTTAAATATTCTGTAAGCATCTGTTGCTGTGTGGAGACTTGATTTGCAATTAAGAAGGGGAAATAATTAATGCAGGAGCCTTGGTTGTTAACGATTTTACAAAACATTTCCCCACAAATTCATTAACTTTTATGCTACGTGGGGGATTTTAGTCCTTCAGCTGAAGAAACTACGCTGTGGCTTTTGCTGAGCATGTGTCCTGTAAGTGTCAGCTAGAGACGGAGCATCAGCAGTAATGCCAGATGAGCTGTTTTAGTAAATGCACTGTGCCGGGTCCTCCACTGGGTGGGGATCATTAGACTTCACAGAATGAGCAGGATGTTCCCTGTTACACGTTTTTCGTGTCTGTGCATTTTGAATGCAGCAAAGTTACACTGTGATCTTTTCCATTTCATGCTCCCAAAACAATTTCACTCTGTTGCTTGAAGTCACATTATGTGTGAGTAAAGAACCTCTAATGTCTTCAGCCTGCAAAAGAATGACACTGTGTCAAAACCCAAATTTGTCAGACGGAGGTGCTTCATGTTCTTTTCCCATTACAATATGAGCAAAAAAATGTCCCTCTAGTGCTTAAAAAGCTGCAGAAATCCTGGACTGGATTGAAATAGTGGTAAACAGCAATTCTGAGGGAGTGGAGCGAAGGAGAGAATGAAGATGGGTGGAGTTCATTAATAATGACTACTTTGTGTGTGAGCCAGAAAGCTCTCAGCCTAATACATTTTACTGCTGCTGTCTTCAGCGTCTTAAAAATAAATCACAATATTACAGCCCTCACAGAGCAAAATGATCAAGGACGTCTTTAGTGCAGAGCAGAGACGGGCAAGGGGACAAAATCAGTTCATTAGATTAAATGGTTTAATTCTAATCAGCCAAAGAGGTATATATATTCCAGGGGACCCTCATGAACATGTTTAACCCTTTATTTACAGAATTCTTCCTCCACTTCATAACACTTGTTTCTTAATCCTCCAAATCACTCACCAGGAAAAAGTTAAATTATTTGTGATCCTATTGCTTAATATGCTGCAGTATTGCCACGTGTACCTGTGTTTACATTGATAAAGCCTCCCCATAAACACACTCACGTCATCAAGAGAGAGCCAGATCAGGGGCCGTGATAATAACACATTGTTACTTTATCCCAGTATTTCTTAATTGTTTATTTTACATTTATATTTATCAAAGATTAATATATATCATAATAATGATACAAATCTGAATTATAAATAGAAATGAAAGTGTAAATAAAGAGAGACTAAATGGCTGGATAAATAAATAAAAAGGAACTGACAACAAAATGTGTAAAATGCTCTAGTCCCATGTAAAGAATATAAGCTGCTAAAGTAATATACATAGCAGCTGAGAAACACATATTACAAGCCAGTATCTCTGTTGTCACAATTCTCTGAAATACTGGAAAAAAAGATGCTACTCAAAGCTACATGATTTCATTAATCAACAAACTGTGCTCCATGACTAACAACATGGTTTTAGGTGCAACAGAACCACTCCAGAGTCTGTCTCAGGTTTTATACAATAGATAAGTACTGTTGTTGAGTACAGAGAAAATGCTGTGGGGGTTTTGCTGGACTTGACAACAGCATTTGACACAATCGACCATGAAATAGTCATTTCAAGTTTCCAAAAGTATGGAACATAAGGAGTAGCACTCACTTGGCTCATTAGTTACTTACACAACAGATATCAGTATGTTAAGATCAGTCTGGTCAAATCAAAACTACAGATGGTAAGTGTGAGGCTCCACAAAGATAAGTGTTAGGCCCACTGTTGTTTAGTTTGTGTATCAATAATATCCGTGAAGTCTCCTGTGATCCAAGGACAATATTATTGCAGATGATACAACTTTACTTTTCTGTGTGGACAGTTTGGTAAAACTTTAAATACAGTGAGAAACAAACTCAAGAATCTGAAGAGTTGGGTTAATTCAAATAAACTAACACTCAGCCTTAGCAAAACTAAATCTGTAATTTGTTAATTTGATCCATGTGTTCTGAGGATAACATTGTGATGTTGCAGTCTTGTTACTGTTAGCTGTATTATTTTCCATTTTAAATGCATCAGGCTTAAATAATTTGAGTTCATTTTTTAGAAGAAGGTTATGACTAGGTAAGTGCAGTACTTTATCCTACACCCTTTTTTTTTAGCAACAAACAAGTGTCAGTATAACAAATCTGCATAGATCTTGTTCTGTGATAGCTTTTTGCTTTGTCTTCTCATGTATTTTTTTTTTTTTTAAATGTATGATGTTCAAAATTAGTGACCTTGTACTTTACTGTAGCTTCTTTTGAGCTACACCGTCTTTAGAACATTGAACGTTTCTTTTCCACAAGAACAGCCTTTTTGGGTATTCTTAGGTATGTGTGGAAGTGATTTCAATTAATATTTTCCCCAAACCTAATGGGTTAAGCTGATGTATTTTTATTCTATAGTACCACAAATCACTCAGCTTTGCAAATTGAAAAAACAGTCATGCAAAAGTCATGCATCAGACACTGTTATATAGCTTTATTTCATGATTACCTAAATTTTTCCAATATCACTGTTCCGTTGATGCATTATTTTTGACTCCATGCATTTGACTAACTCTGCAATCCATAATTTATTACAAAATGTGCTGCAGTGTTATCAAAGCAAAAAGAGATATTTACCAATAATGCTACAAAAAAGACCCCACCTCAGTCCGTCATCTTGACCCAGCTCTGTATTATTGACTAATATACACCTCAGTGAGACCAAAAACTGACAGTTAGATTAATATTGACTCAGTGTATTATTAGAATACAAATTATGATCAAGATCAGTGGATTCCAACCTCTTATACTTGAGGTACACTAAAGATTATCCTGAAATCTCAAGGCACACTGGACTCGCACCCATGAAAAAGCTTCTTAAGATGTGCCAGTCTGCTCCTGTTTGTTTCTATTGACTGATGCCTAATAATATTTGACCAACAACAGTACTCTTGAAATATTTATTCCATGAGGAATGGATGTTCATTTTTGGTCAAATTTCATGAATCCTACAACATGTCTTTAAACCCAACAGGTCACAAAATTAACATTAGGTGAATGATTAAGTGGATTAACACAAAGCAGTAATACCTGCCATGGCTCTATTAACTGCAAAATCCTTTAAGTTTTTCTTTTATATTTGCAACTGAATACAGAAATTATTGTTTACAAATAAATGATAGAGGAAAACAAACACTCATACAGCCATGAGTAATAAGGCACACCTTGGCACACCATTTGAGAACCACAGGTCTAGACTGATGTAACAAATACAAAATATTAAAGTGGATTCTTGCAAATCAAAGTCATATTTGGTTGCAAATTTTATTTCTAACATAACTTTTTGTTCCCTAAAGTTTTGCATCAACACTTTGAACACTACTGTGCGCCAAAAATATATAGTTATGGAGCAGCTTGATGTATCAAGGTGGACAGGAGCAGCCCTCCGTTTTGACAGCGGCTTGACATGTTAGGAAGGGTGTTATGTGCTCCTGTGAATCTGTCGGATTTGTCATCACCTCCTGATTAGGCTGCTATCTCAGCTCTGCCTGTGAGGACGGAAACCGGGGGAGGACAGTGACAAAAATGACTTGTCCTCTTCCTCTCTACACAGGAGCTGATTACAGAGAAAGTGATTTTTTTTTTTTTTTAATATTTGCATTGTTATTCAAGTGCAGATATATTTATGCTCCTTTGTGAATGTCCCACAGGGAGGGAAGGAGAGTCCGCTGTGGGTGCAGTTTGACTCAGGTGGGTGCACGTCTGGTGGTCTTTTTGTTATAGATGCATGCAACCAAACGGAGGACCCAAACCAGGAGTGACAGTCTGTCTTCTGTAAAGGTCAGAGTCTTCATTACGCCTGAGCCGCTACGCATCTGTGGTTAGTATCTATTTGCAACAAAGCATCTCAAGCCCCCTCTGCTCCAAAACTTCTCCCTCACCTCCTCTGAGTGGCACAGCAGTGGTCACCTCGTGGCATTTTAGAGGAGACTAGCTGCTGCATGAAATGTATTCCTTTTATATTACAGATCATCAGCTACTGAGGGTTATCATTCGGATAAGCAATATTGAAAAGAGTGCTGTAATAAACCAAGAGGCAATAACAGCTGCAGTATCTGATAGCACCATCTCAAATAAGCAGCTCTTTTATCTGTAGATATCTTGTGGAAATGTTCACAGTGCTACAATAAGGTCTTCTTTTTTATGGCTTACACATTACACTGCATTAAATATGTGAATCTCAGATGATGTAACTCCCACAACGTGTGCTGTAATAGAAAATAGAGGACAGTAAAGGGTCATTTTAATTTTTAGATTTAAAATTATGGATGAAAAAGGCAGCAAACAAGTAAAGGTCACACTCTTCCCTCTGCTCGAACTATATGATATGCTGTTTGCACATGAACAAATCCCATGCAAAACCCTTATTTGAATATCAGAGATGAAATTTGAATAAACATAAATCACAATTTCCCCTCTGACTGACTGCTCTCCTTTTTCATCCTCCAATAAAACATCAACAATCATCTTTGTTGGTTCCCTAACCTTTGGTGTACCATGTACATTAGTCTGAGGCCGACTCACACCGCCCTACATGCAGTTAATATGCTTAATGAGATGTTTTCTGATCAGTGGAGTGCTGGTCATATCTGGCGGACAAGCATGGCAGGAAACTAAATCAGAGTCATTTCCCTTCACTTACAGAGTGATTAACGCCAGGTCAGAGATGGCTGGCTGACCTTCTGGCCACCTAATGACTTTAACAGGATCAATAGATCTCCAAAAGCCCACCACATATCGAAGCCCAGGGCTGTGCTGCCTCTGTGTGTGAGTTGTAGTGGGAGGTGAATCTACCTCAGACTCTTTGCTTCTCACTCCTTCTCAGTCACTGTCTCTGTTGACTGTCATGTCTGTATTTTCCTGTTAAATTTGTGTCATCTACATTTTTTTAATCCTAAACTGTGAGCGATTGTTATCACTTTACCATATCCCATTGCCTTTGTGGCTGAAAGCAACTCCTGAACTCTCACCTAACTATTTCTGACCCTTCAGGGCAGAGGCCTTCAGCGGGTGTACAAATCAACATTTCTAATATGGTTATTTTATTAATTCATTCAATCAATTATTCATTTTTCTATACCGTTTATCGCTTTCAGGGTTAAGGGTGTTGGAGCCTATCCCAGCTATCATTGGGCGAGAGGCGGGGTACACCCTAAACTGGTCACCAGCTAATCACAGGGCCACATAGAGAGACAGACAACCATTTACTCTCACACTCATACCTAAGGACAACTTGGAGTCACCGATCAACCTAATGAGCATGTTTTTGGTCTTTGGGAGGAAGCCCGAGTGCCTGGAGAGAACCCACACATGCACTGGAAGAACATGCAGACTTCACACAGAAAGACAACCTTCTTGCTGTGAGGCACGTGCACTACCTGCTGTGCCACCATGCCGCGCCGGTTATTTTATTGAGATGTATTTATATGTTTGATATGTACTTATTTATCTATTTATGGATTTTGCTTCAGGGGCGGTGTTAATAGGTGCTGCTTTTCTATGAGAAAATCAACGATTTTGATTATACTGATGATACTGAGATCACAAGTTGCACCTCTGTCCAGACAATTAAAATGATTGAAACATTTTCCAGCTGTGTATCACATACTGCAAATTATTATTCATGTCTGAAAATGTTTTTTTTCTTTCTAAATATCATAAAGCAGTTTCTACAAAAGAAAAGCTTGAATGGCACTGTGCCCAAATAAATCAGAATTAATATAAGAAATAGACACATTAGTCACCCATCATTTTACAGGCTGTTTGGCATATCTGTACAGAGGGGGTTTGAAACATTCTTGTTAACTTAGACAATGTGTACCCAAATAAAATATAAGCACAGAGACCACATGCATATAAAGGCAGAGAGGGAGGTAGAGAAAGAGATCGCTGATTCATGAATATTTCCTGTAATATATTTTTTATTTAACAGTGCGAACAAACATCTAAATAATTTAAACTGTGTTTTTTTTTTGTTTTTTTTTATGGATAAAGACCCAGGGCAAGCACTCAGCAACTCAACATTAAATGACATCAGTAACTAAATAACTGCCTGAAAACAAATCCATAGGTAAAGCGTCATATAACAACAAGGCTAGTCTCATTCTTGAGAGAATAAAACAGACAAAAAACAGGTTGGGTTATTGCCTTGAAATGCAGTGTCTCATGGTCAGTAGGACAAATTGACAGGTCGCTGTAGTGAGTTTGCTTCAGTACACAGTTTGAAGCTCATTTTCTGTCTCTAATGCTGCAGGGCACACACAGTTTTCAGGAACAGAGGGTGCACTTCACACATGAAAAAACAAGCACCAATGTTAATTTCAAAGGTGACTTGTAGCTTTGCAAGAATACTGCCATTGTAGACTTAAGCACTGCTCCATTACATACTGACAAAAGTAATGTGAAGGCTCATTTCAGTCAGACACCTTGCATGTCAGAATGGGCAGCTTATTTTTCTGTCATGGTTGATCAAACCACTTTGTCCCACACATTCAGAGCAGTTTTGACAATTACAACATCATCCATAATCCCTACTACTTTCTGATTCAGGATAAATGAGGCAGTAGTTTGTGTCAATGGTTTGGCCTTATGTAAAAATTCAATGTGTAGTCAGACAGAATCTTGCTCATTTTTTATTCATCCAAATATCAAAATTGGAAAGAAGTTTAAATAGTTTGATGTTCAGAACCAACATCCCTGATCTGCCAGTAATCGATTAACTTAAGAAATTAACTTCAGCCTTGGTTTCTCTCTAATACTGCTTTCAGAAACACATATGAATATTTGGTACCAGTTGTGAATATTTGTATTACACAAGCAAGGACAGTTATTCATTACTGTACTGATATTTTGTCCCATGCCCACTTTTAACAGATGTTTAACCCTTACCTCACATTAAAGTGGCAATAACCTTTTAGCAAGTTGTTATTTCTTGTTGACAAATGCAGAATAGCTTTATTCAGATACTCCCTGCTTTCAACCCATGAGATGGGGGTATACAAGCAAAATCACATCAACTGATGTACTGTCTTGCTATCTTGGACAGTTTGTTTAAGGATAGACACTTTTGCCTTGACAATTAGTTTGACTGCAAAATAAGAAAAAGACAAACACTTGTTACCAGGGAATGATTTTTTTGGGGGGCCTTATCGCAAACCAAAACAAGCCTTTAATCAATGTCAAGTGTCAGATGCACTTTTTTTTTTCCTTTATTGCACTGTACAAACAAAATAGAATTGAATTATGAAAAAACCCAAAGAAAAAACAAATCTGATTTGAATTCTTCAGTAATTTAAACAATGAAATAAGTAACTATGAAGTATCTTCAAAAGGATGAAGTTAGCTTTGATTTGGGCTCAAAACTCTAAAGTCAATTGCAGGAGGTCTTATCGTGTAGGACTGAAATCCACACAAATGTTCAAGTCATCTTCTGGTATGATTAACACCACATGTTTCACATCATTGTTGTAGTTTTAGTGATATTTTTAGAAATTATATACATAAATGATGCCTGTTGTCTAGTAAGTTATGTCTCTATAACTTATCAGTGCCAGCCTGCCTGAAACATTGTTCTGGTGTTATTCTCTCTTTTGTGTTTTCCAGCCCTCAATATTTTGGCGTCATAGTGTTTTTAAAGTGTTGTTTGTTTGTTTGTTTGTTTGTTTATCTGGTCTGTTCTCTCTCTGACAGGTCAAACAGAGTCAGTTCTTCCCCCTCTGTAGTTACACACAGCAAAAACTCAGATCTTGGCAAGTGTGTTTCTTTAATTTCAAACCAAAAAAATCTAAAACACTTATTTTAATTTATATTCACTCAATGTCCTGATAAATGTCTTACTACAAGGAATAACAGGCAAAAAATAAGGTATTGAATTGCTAGTAGAGATAAGTAAATATCTGCCAATGACACAAGTAAAGTTTTACTGAGTGAGAGTAAAAATTCAGCTTTAATAACTCCTCTGATAGAACATTACATTTCAAGACACCCTTCAAGGTAAATGTGGCTCGTCTCATTGGCAGATAATTTTTACTTATTACAAGCAGCTCAGGCCTTATATTTAGTTCTGATATCTACAAATAAGATGTTAATCTAGACATGTCAGGGAATTGTGCCTTAGAATAAGTCTAGAGAGATTTTTTGGACTAGAAATTGGACAAATACTCTCAACTAGATCTGAGTTTTTGCAGTGCATCTGTTGGTTGAAAGCCAATTGATTTATTTTTGTTCATTTCTGGGTCTACGCAGTGTTAGTGGTCATGCCTCTTGAAATAAAACACGGTCGAAAACATTTTAGAAAAGTGATATCCTGAGAGCACAGAGCTGTCCTTGGGGAACCACTGGTGAATCTTAACTGTGGCTCTCTGCTTTGCTGTTTGTTAAGATGTTTCTATACATAAAAGAGCTAAAATATACATTATGTTATACCAAACCATTTTTTATGACAAGTAACTGTGTTCCTTATAAAAAAACAGGACCTTCCTTCCCTGGTGCCTTTTCTATTGAATTGTTTAGGCCATGAAGCACTTGTTTTTGCCAAAAATTGTTGGACAGGACTTTTAAACTGGTCATTTTTAGTTCTCTTTTTCTTGGCCATCTGTGTTCACTCTTCCTCCTTATGCATTGTCCATCTGCCCAGAGTCCCCTTTTCTTTTTTATTAGAAAACACAGAGTACAGATAGAGCCTATTTTCCCTCATGTACGTTTCAAAGATGAACTTTTTCATTATTTTCTTTTATCATTTCAAAGACAGCCAACTGTTACTCCTCTCTTCTCACTTGAACCCGAATCTTCTGCACAGCATGACTTTCTAGAGATCCACTGGACCCTAAACAACATTAAGGTAACAATTGCCTAATCTTGATGCAGTTGTGATACCTGTCTGTGCTTATTCTTGACCACTGAACTTCATTCAAAACTGTGCCTCCTCATCCCTTTCTGTTTTAATCTGGTTGTCTTTCCATCCAAATACCTCTCTCTGTCCCTCTCTCTCTCTCTCTCTGAACCGACACACCCTCACTGAGGCCGTTTACTTTATTACCTCCATCTATTTGCTTTTTAAGCTGATGGAATTGCATCTCTCTTACGTCTTTATTTTGCTGACTTCATCTGTTTTTCCTGCTACTCCAGACTTTAAGTTGTTCATTCATAGCCTCAGCTCCCCCTGTCTCTCTCTCTCTGGCTCTCACTCCCTTACCCGTCTTCCTCCCCATATATCACTCATATCTCTCCCTCCACTCTGCCAGCTGACTCACCTACACTGGAGTCGGGAGGAAGGAAAATTAGAGGAGAGCTTTTGCAAGGGCAAGTAAGAAGTCTCTCACAGATGAATGGATCTGAGTGAAAGGCCCAGCCAGGAGGCTTTGAGCTGAGGTAAATGTCTCCTCATGTAAAAGTTTATACTGCAGAGGTCAGGAAAGGGGCTTCACCTTCGTAGGTCAGGTTTTCTTTGACAACTCTGAGAAGGTAAACATTCACACAAGGGAGAGACCATCTTTTCCCCTTTATTGATCGTCTGGAGTGAGACTTCATGAAGGTTGAAATTGAATGTTACTCCATCTGTTCAGTCAGGCCAGAGCCTCGATATGTTACTGTGTGCTTTTTGCTTCAATAGATTTCTAGTTGTTGTAACGGAGAAAATCTAAAAGAACTTTATATTTTGTCACTTTAGAGGTAAGTAACAGTTCTAAATATGCAATTTAAACCAACACTACGTCGTTTTTCCACCCTAATATAATATTTCTAGAATCATTGTGATGGTACATCACCTTACAACAGGTTGAATGACACCTCTGTCATAGTCTGAGGGGGTCTGTATCACCTTCACTGGCATTATGTAACTTCGATGTGCATGGTAGGAACACTTCCACACTAAAAAACTACAAACTAAAAAACATAATCAGACTGTACCTTATCAGTCCACATGAGTTATTTGTCTCTTGGGACGTCCTGTCGGCTCGCTTCTCCTCCCTCTGTATGTCAACAAATGCACGTTGGTGTGAGGCGCTCTGTTTTTGCAACCGCACAGTTACACTCAACGACCATAGAGGCCCCTAGAGAGCTAAAAAGCTGAAATCTTACTTAGTGCTGATTTAAGTAAGATCTAAAAGTAAAAAATAATATATTGATCATGAAGTCACATTTGAATGAAAAAAGCCGCTAATACAGTTCAAAGTGTATTATAATTAAAGTAAGAACCTCTGTTCTGGGATGCTGTGGGTGTGTCTGTTGAGTGCTTGCCAAACCACAGCCACTTTCAAGAGATAACTTTTAATAGCTTCACTTTCAGACAGTGCATTATTAGGTTGTAACAATAAATGTAAATCCAACATTAACCATTCACGACCAGAAGATTGAGCCTTCATGAGATATTAATCATGCCAAGGAAAATCTTCTTCCAAAGAAATCTTCATTTGTTTAACTTCACACACCTCTTCATAATATTTTTTTTTTTGCAAGACATCTTACAAAAACAGGAGGTTTCTTTATTTAGCATATAAATAGTCCAAACTGTATTCTGTGAGCACAGCACTTGAAGTTTTTTAGAAAAAAACAGTAACAAGGAAATATTTCCATTCACAAGGTAGAAACCTCGAGCAGAACCAGGCACAAGTTAAACAGCCATCTCACAAATGATGTTCGTGCTGTCAGGAAGAGAGATGCAGAAAAGAGGAGATGAACAGGGCAAACAAACAGAACAACACCATCAATGAATAGGTACATTTATGGATACAATGTCAGTAATAGTTTTTGCTAATAATGCACATACTGTTTCCATTTATTACTCTTGTATCAAAATTAACAACAATAATGAGAAGTGAAGAGGACTGATACTGGAATTAAAGCAGATGAAACTGGACACTTCTCCTTTGCTCAACAGAAGCATTACCGCATGAGCTGAACACTATTAATAATATTTTTCTCCTGAAAGTAAATGATTCATGAACATAATAACAATGGACTGATTATTTGAAAAACAAAATAGATAACTTTTTGATATCAATGGTAATTATAGCACTTTAAGTTAAGCAGCACCTTGATGTACTTTTCCCACTATTAAAGGGGTCAACAACCTGTAGATCCTGATCCAGTGATGGTTTATGCAAAATTTGCATTTGGTCAAATACTTACAGATTATTCTTCATCTTTTTAGTTTCAGTGTAGGCAACTTGGACCTCTGAAAATGTGGTGATCCTAAAAAAAATGTTCAAGTCTTATGTTGGTGTTTCATTTAGCAAGTTTTACGTTTTTTTTGTTTTGTTTTGTTTACAAAGCAAGTTGGAAATGCCAGATTTCATGTATGTATTCAGGTGGGTTCGTCTTGTACACAATTGATACACTTGTTTCAAGTCGGAAACTGATGTGAATGACCAGCATCCTTTGTGTAGAGAGGCAGTAGCTATGGGCCTCATTCAGTTTTGTAAGAGCAGGGAGTAGAGACCGCATAGATTTTTTTTTTTGTGTGTGTGGAAGGTTCTGCCCTTCTTGCCCTCTACAAATACTGCCAGTATAATGTTGCCCAGATGGACGTGATATTTATCCCATGCACATGTGAAAAAGGCCGTGTGGTGTGTCGGATAAGGACTACAAAAGGTTTTTAAATTAAAATGTAACATTCAAGATGAAAAAAAAGTTGTAATGCATACATATAAATGTAAACCCGACATAGTAATGGGATAAATCCTATGTTTACATGTTGGTTCGTTTTTTTTAATCACTTTGATTGATTGAGAAGGCCTGGCTAAAGTGAAGTCATATACTGTATTTATATTTTTTTCTGTAAATTTGGGCAGGTAGATCTTGCTCTTTCTGTAAACATAACAGATGCCCATTACCCAAGAAAGGCTGATAACCACTGACTTATTTTAATGATAATAGATATGCAGCTGATTTTGATGGCTATTGGAGTTGGGGTCAGGTGAGTCCACAGCAATGGGCCATCCAGTTTAGTTGTGAAGAGGTCAAGGGAGCTTAGGGGACACAGATAAACTGATGAAGAATTTCTGACAGTTAAACACATAATGTCTATCAAATTAATTGTGTTTAGAGATCAATTTCTGATAACTTTCACAGTCTTTAAAGTACTTGGTCCTGTTATATATTGCTTCATATCTACGTCAGTGCCCAGTCCCTAGTGACCCCCCCCCCCCCCCCCCCCCCAAAAAAAAAAAAGAAAATAAAAAAAATGTACGTCTGATGCTTGTGACTTTTAACTCAAAGTCATGGCTCTGAACTCTCTGCCTCTCTGCAGCCTCGCAGTGTCTCTTGAGGATAACAGCATTGGTTCTCGTCTATCCAAACTGGCCTCATCAATCATTATTCCCATGCTGTCTGCTCTAGTGGCAGTTTTTGTCCGCATGCCTGGTGTTGTTGTGGGCACCAGTGCCAGATGGGCAAGCTTTCACCCTCAAGGTGCAGAAGTACAAAGAAAACTGAGGCAGCGCTGTAGGGATGGAAGCTTTAGACTGGGCATGATGCTGTCCCAATTAACCAAAATAGTTTAGACTTTATTTTTAGGCTCAGGTGCACATGAAGTATCTGTTTCCTAACCCAAACCTCTGTTGCCTTATTTCAGAAACAAATCAAATCGCTTTTGTATGACGCCTAGGGGTACAACACCCTGCTGGATTTCAATGGGCTCACAAGTTAAATACAGCAGATAAGCGGTGCAGTACATTATTAATTATTAAGTTGTGATAGAAGCGTATGCAGCTGACAGCAAGTGTTTGTGTTTTTAAGGTATTATATTAGAGGTTAGAGAGGTCAGAGTGTTCTTTATTAATCAAGAGGTGACAGTTGGAAAAAAGGGGAAATCAAACCAGCTCCAGCTGGTCAACAGGACTGAGAAAAGCAGAAGTTGCTGTTCGTTTTCTCCAAGAGCCAAAGTCACCAGATCATCTGCAACTGCTCACGACCACGAGCAGAGGAGCAGACCCACTCCAAACACACATGTCTCCAGCGAGGTGTTAAAAATGTCTGTAAAGACTGGAGACAGCTGATCAGCACATGCTTCAAGGTTTAGGGGAAGAAAATCTGGTCTGGCTGATCTATGCTAATATCTGTACGAGCAGCCACTTCCTGTCGTCATCTCGCTCGTAGCTCCCACCTCTTCCTGCTCTAGAAGACTTTGATTGGCCGTGCCACTTTGGGCTGCTCACAATCGTTGTAGAATCGGAGCTTGGCAAGATGGATCTGCCTCTTTACAGACATTGACTCAGACAGGTCCTGCTGCTGTGCAGGATTGCGAGTTACAATTGAAAATGTGAAAACTGCAATATCGGGCAGTGTTAACCAATATTTAAACATAATCCTCTATCTGAATTATGATAACACCCAAAACCTATTGCATTCTTTCATGACCAACACTCTATGAAAAATTCATCAAAATCTGTTCAGAACGATTTGAGGAAGCATCTTACAATGTTCTCAAATCCTTCAAAAAAAAAAACAACCTGGATATGCATTCATATTTGGGTCTCCAAATTAGAACTCGTCTTGCTCACAGACAAACAAACAAGCAAACCAACAAATGGAAAAACACCAACATGAGCATGATCTCCTCGTTGGAGGTAGGAGAGCACACCACAGATGTTTCATCCAGACCACAAGAGGAGGATGTCAAAAGGATATAAGTCTCCTTTTATATCGCAATGTTCCCAGCAATCTGAACTGGACATCACAAAATTAATATTTGTAAATGTTTCATTATTTCCCTGCAGAGAGGTGTGAGTTATTCCACAGACTGAAGGCAGGATTTGGAAAAGCCCTCCAAGTATATGATTTTAACCTGGAGCGTGGAACTTAGAAGAGTACTGTTTAGAGGATCTAGGTTTTTTTTGAAGGTGGAATAGGGACTTAGGAGGTTTAAGAAATAAACCCACACCAGTCCATGCGATGCTTTAAAAGCAATTAAAAGAAGATTCAGTTTTGTATGACTGGATTGCAGCTGTGCCTGAGGGAAATAAGCATTCTCACCAACACATAAATCCACAGTAATCGTGATGCAAACAGATCAAAGCAAGTCAAATACGGTACTGTGATTTCTGTCTACACGTGCGGTAGATCACAATCAGCCAGCCTGACTGTGTTATTCAGTCCTTAATTACCCTGAAATCAGTGAATTGGTGCTTCTCAAAGAACCCCCCCACCCAGTCTAAGATAAGAGAGAGCAGTAATTCCTGACACATTTTTATTCATCAGTGTTACGTAACTTTCATCCCAGTCATGCCTCTGATTAGACCATAATGAACTGCAGCCCAGTCAGTGTCTTAGTGGCACAATGAATTGAAAGAGCTTATGAAAGTCAAGCCCAGTGGAGCACAGAGAATATTAAAATATCTAAAATTGTCCTTTTTTTCCACCTTTGTAGTCTGTTTACTCCTGGACTGGTGCAGGAAGAGAGAGGAGGAAACACTTGAGGGCTGTAGGCTGTGTGCGCTATGCAAATGTAGTCTATAGTATGCATCATTATGTCTAGTGCTGCATGGCTGAGTACAAGCAGTCAGACCTACTAATCCAGACTGTGTACAAGAGAGGAAGGATGGGACAGAGGGAATAGATAGAGGACAGGAAAGAGGATGAGGGGGTACAAAAAGGAATGGTCAGAATCCACAGAGGAGTGAGGTGAGAGAGCGCAAGTGGGAGAGAGCGAGAGAGAGAGGAGGGAGGGAAGAGAGGATGAGAGACGGAGGCAGGCAGGGAAGAAGGGTGATGTCACCTCTAACAGGCAACCAATGAGAGTCAGGGAGGGAGAGAGAGAGCGAGCGGCCGGAGGAGGGTGTGTTTTTCTATCACTGCAGCATCAGCAGAGAGGAGAGGTGCACAATCAATTTCATAGAGAAGAAGAGGAAAAGGCACAAGTAGATAAGGAGGACAGAGGAGGAAAAGAAAAAATAAAACGAGGTGGTGCCAGAGGGAGGGAGCATCTCTGCGAAGGTAAGAAGATCTTTATGGTCAAAATGAACAGTCTGTCGGTGGACAGAGGGAGAGTGAACAGAGCCTGTGAGCAGATTAATTAGGCTGTTAGGTGGAGGTGGCTTGTTGTGGAATCACACCTTACCGTCGTCTTCCTTTGGCATTTAAAGACGACAGCCTGGATGACTAAATCAGTTTCACAGCTCCTTCTTTAACACCTTCTCTGGCAATTGTTCCTGTTTGAGCAGGTCCGTTCATATTCAGAAAAAGTAAAAATAACATTTATTTTAACAGACTTCAATCTGGAAAATGGCTTTCGGACAAATGTTAAAACTGTTTTATTTGAGCATTTCTGGAGGTTGTGATTGACTGTGCCATCTGTGGCAGTTTGAACTATTGGAAGACCTTGAGGAGTATTTAAAGGCAGATCCCATGGAGAACCTGTTGGTGTAGATAATCGTAAGAGAAAGGTGTCTTAGCTTTATAGCCTGTTAAATTTTCTCTCTGATCAACCATTGCATGCAACAGGGTCTACGTTGACTTAAATATTGAATGTGCAGCAGTGCTGTGTACCACACACTGATCACGATATTGCTAAGATTACAAGATTTTCTTTTTGAAATCTTTGATTTAGTTGTTTTAAGTGATGTGCTAAAGAGTGTGATACATGCCTCTGATAGGTGTCATTTTTTTTCTTTCTGAAAGGTTTTCATAAGTTATTGAACGGTGCATTACTCTATTGCACTACTTTTGACTTATCACACAAGTGTACCAGTGCTATTTCTCCACAATCTCTAAAAAATGTGGATTATTTGAATTCACCTGTTGTTAAGAAATGCTTTCTTGCTATCTATGAGTGCATTTCTCTGCCAGCTAAGGCTAATTACCCCGACAAATTCTCTGCTTAATTTTAATGTTCATTTTCTCTGCAGATTCCCCTCCCCCATTTAATAGCTGTGTGGCTTAATCTTAAGTGCTGCCCATGATTGCATGGGTATGTGCTGCTGTGATTTTCATTGATGTGGAGGAGGAAGCTCAGCTGTATGAACAGTACAGCGGAGCAGACTACAACAATTTTCTAGTCTACCAATCTTATCCCCTGCAGCTGCAGTGAGCTACTTTGGTGAGGGCAATGACAAAGCTGTGTAACCTGAAACTACAGACTTTGGCGGGAAGAGAGTGCTGGTATCTAAAAAAAACAAAAATTGGGAATGGCAGAAAAAGAGATGCAGGTGTCAATGGGAGACAGAGTGAGAGAGATATTTATTCAGACAGAGATATCGGGGGTGAAAATAAGGGTGGGGCTGTGCTCGCCGCAGACAGTGGAGGTGTACCCACGAAGAGGAAACTCTCACCTGGCTGTATGCCACACAGCCGCCTGCTGTCATCCATTGTGGCCTGTTTCACATCTGTTCCACCCAATGGCGGAAAATGACAATATTCCCCTGGTTCTGTTAATGATGTATTACTGAATTATTACCAGGGGCAGCCGCTGAAGGCGGTGAGCTTGTTTTGTCTGCAGGTTGTTTAACTTCTGTGCAGTAAGTGGGTGTATCCTGATGGATGGGCTAACACAAAATTAACAACAATGTGCACGAAGAATCGGGTAATTGCTTCATCTTTATTTATTTTTTTAAACTCATCTTTGTTGTTTGGTAGACCATAATTTGAATCCCTGTATCTTATAAATAGAAACCGAAGTGTGGAACTTTTATAAACCTAAATAAGATCTCTTGTTCACTCAGCAGCAGGCATGTTATTCTGATTGACACCACTAGCTGTCACTGTTTTTAGTTAGAAAGTTTCCAGCTAGAAAATTGGACAGGTAAAAGTTATTCTGTGTGTGGGCTTGGCCTAAAAATCTTTTAGTGGCAAGATTATATATTTGACATATTATGGTGCTTAAATCCAACCAAAATCAAATATTTAAAGGATCAAAGATGACTTAGTTGGTTCACCTATTTTGTCCTTTTCAAACACTGGTCTCAGATGTCCCCATATTGAGTTTCTTGCCCTTAAAATCCACCAGGATTTTGGATTTTGACCCCTCTGTTTCAGCCCTGCCCAGTGCAGACATTGTTTGTGTAAATCCTCTTGAAATATTACTGACCACACCCCTCACAGGAGCAAATGTGACCTTAGCTTTACAGGGCTGTGCTCTACTGATGGTTTACTGTGGCTGCACAGATCTGTTGAGTTATATTCCTTTCGCTGGTGCTGTGGTGGGCTGAACCAACACAAGGCTCTGGGAGTGTCTCCCAACTCAGGAAAGTCTCAAATCCCATATTGACATCATTAGGGGAGATTTTTAAATGGACGATTTTCACACATATTTCCAGAAAGAAGGAGAAAAGAACAGAGAGAGAGGATGGCTTGTTTCATGGTTGAAGGTTTTGTAGACAGCTCATGTATGACATGTGAAAAAAATGCACTGCCAGCTTAGAAATGAAAAAGCAAATAAAAAATGTTATTTATTAAAAAACATTTTGCATTTTAAGTGCTTCCAAAATGATGCATTACTTGTTAATCCTTCAAATAATTGCTAGAGAGAAAGATGCACTCTGGATATAGTTGTTCATTTGTCAGAGTGGTCAGAATAGTAATACTGAGATCAGAAGTTAAACAACTTTGTGATGTAGTGATGTTCAAATCAGGGCCAAAGCCAATACTAATATTTAGAATAATGATTCTTGTTAATACTGATAACAGTGTTTTAATTACCTCTTTTTGCATAACCCTCCCAGAAGGCCAAATTTTTTCTCCTGTTAGGTCATGAAACAAATCACAGTTTGTCTAACAGGTCATTTTTACCACCTTTCAAGAAGTCTCTCAGTAAGCAGTTAGGTGTGCCAGATACCAGTATTAAATCACTAAAGCGCAACAGATAATCAGATGCAACTGGTACCGTTCACCCCACATTCATTTGCTGCTGGGTGATGTTTTTTTTTTTTAAAGTACCAGTATTGTCGGATTTGATGATGAACTGTTGCAAATATGCATCCATTATGAAAATCACAAACAACCTAATTGAAGTGTGTGTAATGTCAAATAGGGTACAAAGTGTAGTGTATTTTTTTTAAGTATACAGCATTTGACTTTACTTTTGTATTCTTTTTAAAAAATTAATGTGTGATTACTATGCATAAAATAAACTCCCAGCTTTACTGTTTGGTAGAAGTCATTCATTTTATGAGTATTTGGCCTTTTAAAACAAAAAACAAAAAAAATATTCATTGTTATCAGTGCTCTGAGGGGACAAATATTATATCAATAAACAGATCTTGATGTGGGGTTTAAAGGGTTGGTATTTGTTTTTGTTTTTGGACCTTTATTTTAGATAGGACAGTGTGTAGCAGTGTTCATCAACTAGCAGCACAGGGGCCACATCAGGCCCTCCACAACTTCCTGTCCAGCCCCCAGAATGTTATCTAAGTCAGGAAACATGAGGGGAGAGAACTGGTTGTGGTTATAAGGGTATCTTTTTGTCATCAAATCCTCAAAGATATTGATGCAACCAACAGAACACCAGAACAACAGGGATTGAAAGGTTTTTTTTCTCAGGGATGACTTAATATTTGGTTTGGTTTACAAAAACCACGAACATTAAGTCAACATTTAACCTGGGGAACAAGTAAACTAGAGTCTAAACTAGAACTGGAAACCACGAGAGTCCCTGAAAGAACATGGATAGACAAGATATGGAAGCTGCGTCGAGGGTCCTGGCAATTTTATGGCTGATAGGGACTTGTCTCACCTTTAAAAGCTAAGATATACATACAGTTTGGAAAAAGAATAGATATTGAACTAATATAATGTAAATTTGGTGAAAATATTTATAAATGAGAAGAAAAAAAATCAAATATGCCCCCTTTTACATATATCAAGAAAAAAAATTGCCCTTGTACAAATGTAGCTGATGACGCCTGGTGTAATGAGTCAAAACTGGAGAGAGAGACAGGGGTGGGGGGAGGATGTGGCAAAGGAGCCATATAAGGGTGACCAGGGGGGCATGTGGACAAAACAACTTGGTTTCCAGCATCCCCATCGTTTGTGTTCTAGAGAGGTGTTGACCCTGGTCTCTCTCTCCCTCCTCCCTTCAGAAGCCTGTCCCAGATGAACCCAGTCTATCAGTCTATGGACCGAAGGGGGAGGGCCAGCATTGTGCCTGACAATGACTTGTTTCCATCTGTGCAACATCCATAAACATACTGCAGCACATGCACTCAAACAATAGATCAAGATACAGCTGCGGCTGAGGAGGCCGTGTTGGAGTGAATGGGTGTGAGCCTCCTCTCTCTGGCAGCAATGCTCTAGAGACTCACTGCTGGTCACATTATCATACTATTCAGTGCAGCGGGTTTTGCATGGCAGTGACTGCCAAGTCTCCAGACGGTGTTCCTGTTTGCTGGTGTTGCAGGGATTTTGCTTTCTGTAGCCAGACTTGGCTGCTATGATTACCTTTGCTTCATTTTGGTGCAGCATGTAATCTCCGCTCTGACGCTGGCTGCTTAATTGAGCTGTTCCATCAAATAGATGGATGGAAACAGGGATTTATGTGAGGAGAGAAGGATGGAGACTTGGGTAATGGAACAGGAGAGAAAAAAGGCAGAGGAGGTGAGTGTAAGCAATATAAAACAGACAAAGATGGGGAAGGTGGACTTCCTTTTGAAATGCATAAGCACTTTGCATCCTTTCATTTCTATTGGAGCTCGTGGTAAAGAGCGAGAGTGAGGGGATCAGCCAGGATATAGAAAAGAGCAAGGTCATGAGGGAGGATGGGCTCCAGCTAATGAAAGAGCCACAGAAATGAAAAGCAGCATGGTTCAAATTTAAAAGAAGGAGCTCGTCATGTTTTGTTCAGAGATAATGAAAATGATGATAAAAGAATATTATGAAAAAAAAGGGCTGCAATGTATGCCCACAGATTTGTGCTGGCCTTTTTCCAAATGCCCTCAGTGCTGCGGATGAAGTGGAGAGCTGGTGTTGTGTAGGAGGAGAAGAATGATCTACACTCAATCTGCCAGTTAGGAGGAGAAAATTCCAAGGTGGAGCAGCGCTGCACTGGCCCTTCGCTTCTCAGCAACCTGTTACAGCCTCAGGGCACCTTCGCCTGTCATCCCTCTCGCCAAACACACACTCACACTCACAGACAAACACACACATCTGTGCAAGCAACACACTCAAATGGCAAATACACACTGCAGAAATCCTGTTGCAGTGCACCAAATTAAGGATTCTGTAATGTTGCCTCCCTGGCCTGATTACTTAAGCGTCTGCTGATCAAAGAGCATGCTCGCAACTTTGTGGGGATTCATCCGAAAAGGAGCAGCGACGGGGTAAAATAAGGGTTAAGCAGGAGAACTGTCTCTTAGACTGAAGTGTCAACAATAACTTTCATCTCTGGTTTTCTTTTCATTCTCCTTAGAGAAGGAAAACTGTAAAGTTACAAACTCACAAACGCAGATCTGAGGGCTTCTGAGTGAACTCCCGCGAGTTATCCTCAGGCTTGTGTGTGCTCGCAAGTGTGTGTCTTTTTGAGCACTGTTGCATGTGCACCGTCAGTATACCACATGCACCAGCACACACAAACACACACCAACGCAAACACATCCTCCCCTGTTGCAGCTTTGAGGCTGTTTGATTTAGACTACGCAGATGGGAGTCAGCCCACTGGGTGTCAAGTGGGGGATCGTGTAGACATGCTGTCAGGGTTTGGTGTAGAATACATTGTGATGATTTAGGGGAGCTTAGGGTCAGATGGATTGACAGGTCAGCCACGGGTAAATGATTATGTAGGAATGAGGAGGAGGGAAGGGGGTAAGGGAGGAGGGTAGGATGAAATTTTGAGGTGAAATGAGGCAGGCGCGGGGAGGAAAACTTAGAGATGGAAAGGATTCATTTAAAAGGCAGCAGGGTGGTGCAGAGATGGTGGGAAGATAAAAGCTGTTGAGAAAGACAAGACAAAGCTGGAAAGGATTGTCACGGCGATTTCCCTGCACCACCTTGTTCCAGTCATCTCTTTGGAGTCCCGCTCTCTTTCCTAGACAGCCCGAGCAAACCCTTCAACCTCCCTCCACTTCGTCTCTATTCTTCCACCTGTCACACATCATCTCCTTTGTCATATCAGTATTCATCCTGTGGTGTACAGACAAGCCAGCATCGGGATCTTAATCAAAATAATGACTGTGGCTTCTATTAGACTCCCCAGAAAAGAGGCTCTCAGACAAAGGCTCATAAATCTAAACCTATTATACAATTGAACTTGTGATGGAGACCAAGGCACAAACAGAGGCGTCATGTATGGGCATGAATTTAATCTGGCAGAGTGAATTACCTTATTACAGCTCTCAGAAGTGATGGTATGAGAGAGGAGGAATTGTAGCTTCCCCCTGGGAAACAAATATGATATTGGCATATAAAATTACAAAACTGGAACCCCGTGGCGGCTATTATTTGAAACCTGGAGAGAAATTAATTACTGCCAAACCAATAATAAAACTGGGGGTCCCAGTTATTGCTGAAATATATTAGAAAATAAGGGTAATATATTTATTAAAAAAACATAATTTTGTTATTAGAATTCAATCCTGTAAAACGTATTTCTGCGGTGTGTATCGTTTAGAATAAAGACCCAGACTGAAGCAAGACAGATTAAGTTGAATATGAATGAGGGGAGATTTAGAACTCCACATCTGACCTTCTCTGTCCCTCCTTTAAGCTGCTCTTATGCTTTTTTTCTGTCTGCTGGCAAAATGATGTCTTTGTCTTAGTGAAACAGAGAAATCCCCTCCATGTCATACCATCTGAACTACAGTCAGCTCTATGAAAGAGGCCTCTTATTCCACATCAGTGACTAAAAATGGACTAAACTGACCCTTTGTGTGCATCTATTTAGTGTTCCTGTTGATCGTCAAAGATGATGCTCTGTGGAATTGTGTTTTATCATGAACAGTGTCCAGTAATGAGATGTCACTGTGAATGATGTGATTGTACGTCACAGACTGCCACTGTTGGTTTATTGCCTCTCATTTGTGAAAGATAATGTCGAGTGTCTGCTGGCCACACTGCTGAAGTGTTTTGCGAATGTCATTGTGTAATTGCTTATAGAAAATAGTTTGTGTAAAATCTTTTAGCTGAATCAAAAAAGTATTTTTCATTATTGTATTTTTACAGTATTTTTTATCATGAAAGTGTATTTTGATTAAATGTATTTTTTTTTGTTGGGTTGATACTGTTTTTAATTTATAGTTTGATACAATGGCAACACTAAATGACCTCTCAAAGGCACCTAAACTAACACCTAAATGATCTGGAGTGACAGTGGCGGTGGGTGAGGGATGATATTGATGATATAGAAAAAGAGTAAATATTGAAATGCTGTTCAGCCTGTCAGAAAGCCTCAGGTTTGTGGAGGTTGTTACAAACAGTACTTTGGTTTATGTGGGTATTTAGGTAGTCCTAGTGTAAATTAAGTTAAAGGGGACATACCATGAAAAAACTCTCTTCAGTATTTTTGCACATATATTTTTTTTTCCTTGCTTGACATCTGTGTCTGAAACACATAGACTGTCACACCAAGGGGACAATTCTAAAGCACAAGTCTTTGAGTTCTCCAAAAAACAACAGATATGTAACACATGGGGCAAAGCAAGTTTCAAAATAGTATTTTGGATATCCTCAAGAATCCATTATTATGCATCCCTGAAACTTCACAATTTCATAACCAACAATTTTCATAATTTGTAGGTATCAGGACACCTACAAATTATGAAATATGCCAACCCAGTCCTTTGTTTGTGGTCCACCTGTGAAAAAGAAGACTACATAACTTACATAAAAATGTACTTAGCTCGTTCTTTTAGAGTAGTGGTAGGTCATGAATTATATTGTAAAAATAGAGGGATGCAAAACCATGAAAGGACATATCATACAGATATGAAGACACAGTAAAGAAATATTACTTTAATAATCAGAAACAATGTTTCAGTCAGAGTGCAAACAATCTTTGGGCTATGTTAGTCCATAGAGGATCAGCTGTAAAAGATCTATGTATTATTTTACTGCTCTGGCTTTGGTTTTAGTGCACAGGCTGAGGAATAATGGGGCATGGCAGTATTGGTTTACTAATTTATTGATTTTGTTGCTGAGAGGCCAGCTGCATTTTTAATGAAACTTGGAGGCATGATGTATCTCGGTTCTGTCGGCTACTTCAGCACTGTTGCTTTGCTTTAGGTTACATCATGCTGTTCTGCCCGGCTTTTGAGAGGGCTTTTCAGTGCTGTTAAAATGTACTCTTTTCATGTCAGTTTCCCCTCGACAGTGCTTCTCAGTGTCCTTGGCATGACTTTCATCTTATCCCAGTTTTTTCCTTTTAGTGCTTAAGCTCGGGGGAAAAAAGAATTACAAGTTTTCAGCCACCATTTACACATGTGACTGCATCTGTTTCAAAGAGATGGTTTGACAATCAAGCCTTAGTGTTTAGAATCAAAAGCAGGAAGATTCTATTTGAAAAAAGTTGATCAAGTTGTCTTGATGGGCTTTTATCCTTCATTTTGGCAGCAGGGTTTATCACTGTCAAGTAGTTGACAAGCTTCTGTTTGCTCCCCGAAAGCTTGAACTGGATTGCAACATTGAGGCTTACACAGGAGCATATCCAAGCATATAAAGCATCTGGGAGCAAACTCAAAAGTTTATGAAAAAAGATTATGTTGCCTTGAACTTTAAAATTCAGTTTGGTTTAGTTTTGTGCCAGTTGCAGATACATCAAGTTGAGAGGTTGCCCTGGGAAACGTTTTTGCAGACTGTATCTTTTTTTAGATGTTATTTTGGATCTGTAATCTTTCTTTCTAATCTATCATTCTAAAAAAAAAACTCTGCTCCCACTTTCTTGCTCTCTCAGTTCAATGCAAAATGCAGTCAAAAAACAGGAACGATTATTCTGTGGTTCCTGCAGTCCTTGAAAAAAGTAAACACTGCTCCATCCACTCCTAAAGAAAAGGGCAGTGAGAGATTTAAATGCTTATTAAAGGAGCTGCTGAATTTCCCCGATCAATACCAGGTGTTTCAGGATGAAAGTGGGCCATTTTGAGATGTTGCTACATACTCTAAAAACACACCTTAAAAAGACAAATCTCAGCAAAGCAATAAGTTCTGAACTGCTGAATTTTGCGTGTTTGAGGCAAAGACAGCAGCTCTTAGTGGTCAAAGAACCCAATAAACCTGTGGCCCCAAACCTCCTTTGCACCATAGCGCAGTTTCATGTGGGACAATTTTGACTGGGGACAAACATCATGTGCGTGATAAACACAGATCACCACAACGCAGGATCAGTAGTCGCCATTAGCTTGACACCTGCACAGATTTAAGAAAAATGCACTATTTTTCAGAATAAAATGCATGCCCCGTTAGTCAAACAAAATAAATTAAATTAAGCATTGATGTCTTTACAGCCAAGTCCAGAATGATACACAGCTTAGTGGTTGGAGACCCCTGCTTTAAATTGAGCATTCCAAAAGTTTTCAGGTGGTGACCTCCAAAGTAAGTATACCAGGGACTGAGGACCCCACTGTATATATCTATAAAATGCAGTAAACCCCCTACATAATTGATTTCATGCACAAAATTACAAACAAAAAAATCCATTTAATTTTTTGTATTGTTTTTTTGGCCTTTTGTCTCTATTGAGACACCGCGGCAAAAGCATGAGATGCAGACTGGAGCCACATTTTAGCAAAAGTCACTGTACGACTATGGCTCTATTTTGAAAAAAAATATTTTTGTAAATATTTCTACAGTAATGGGTTACATGTATCATCTGAGTCTTTTAAAATGTTCACTCTCTTTTGGAAAGCATTTCATGGCCTCCTTCTAAAGCCCTGTTTCCACCAAGTGGTCCGGTATGGATCGGCACGGTTTGGCTTAGGTCGGATCGGTAAAGCCTGATCCTGGTTGTGTTTCCACAGCCAGCCGTACCCTACTTGGTAGGCGGCGTGTAAGCCGGATGCCGATAGCATGACGTCATAGCAGCGTGACACAGTGTACCCGGCTATTAAATACAATGAAGAAGAAAACGCGACACAGTAAACAAAGAGCAACGATTCTCTTCACCGAGAATACTGAGGAAGGTCTGCACCTCCACAGTAGACCATGGGACGCTCGATCTTGATGCCATTTTCCACACAAAAAAGCCTTGAGAGTTATCTTCACGAAGACGAGTGGAGATTTAAACATGGCGGGGTTGTGTTGTTCTTTATTACCGCTGTCGCACGGGAAGTGACGTCTCCTTCGACCAATCAACGGGCTGCAGTGTTTCTAGCTCCAACTTCTGGGGTCGGATCGGTATGCTTGGCACCCCAACAGAAGGGTCCCAAAAAGTAGGACGGTATGGTTCGCTTATAAGGGGTCCTCCACAAAAAGCGAGCCGTACCGAGATGAACCGAACTGAACCCTCTGGTGGAAACGGGGCTTAAATGTCCTGGGACTAACAGGGGGGTCACAACCTCTACTTTTGGAATCACTGCTCTGAACAACTTTGATGCATGCAGACAACACATTGGGGGAAAATGATAACAGATTAAGGTTTCTTAGCTCGTGTGCAAACATGATGGACACATTTCCTTTTAAATGTTTTGGACGAATAGATAATGCTCTCAGTTAGAAAAGACCGTAAGTCTGCAGAAAGGGATCCAAGCAGGCATGTATCATTGAATGTGACTTCTTAACATCAACTGTGTAAAACTCCTCAGTCCCTCAGTTCTTTCTCAGAAACAGAGTGTGGTTTGGAATGCATTAAAAGGTTTATTTATTTAGAGGGTTTGCATTGAAATGCATTGATTTTGTTTCACTTGGCGCACACCCCACCTAAACCTCGTTTGAATAAACTATAACAGAAATTAATGGAGTGTGAAACACTTACAAAGACACAGCTTCCTAGAGTACTGCAGGTGATGAAAGTAAACAGTCTGCCTGTATTTGTCTCGTCTGCATATCTCACTGATGTTGTGACTGTGTTTTCTCTCTGGCGCATTATCTGCTGTGTCAGCCATGATATATTCATTAGGGTTGGATTACACCGAGTAGGAGGAGATCAGGTTTTGAGTGGGTTGTAATCCCCATACACTGGCCTAATTTAATCTCACCTACTGTGCCATCCTATTACACACTACACCCACCACATGCATGCAGGCTGCTGGCTTGAGGAGCGAATGAGGAGGGGCAAGCAAGGTTAAAACAGGGTAATGCCAGACGAGAGGCGAGGAGACAAAAAGGGAGTGTTGTGAGAAAGCGCCATAGAGAAGAAAATTGATTATGAGCAGCAGGAGAGAGATTCAGGGGGAAAATGTCAGGTATTAAAGAAATGTCAGACAAAAGTGGAGACAGAATTTAAAAAAGGGCTTTCTTTCAGTTTGTTTTCAAGAGTAACAGAAGTCCTGTTTTCATGACCCTGAAGTCATCACAAAGTCTCGCATCGGCAAGGCTGGAGACTAAACACTAAAAAAGCCAAAATGGGAGTTTTGACCCAACACTAGCACAAAGTTACATTTACCAGGACTATTACAGCATTTTGTTTTTATAAGACACTGAATATATTTTTAATAAGTGACTTCATAAATGGCTATATAATTTTGCAAATGTAATTTTACAGTTTGTTTTTTTTTACATAAACTGTTGCAAAACTGTTTTGATGGAAACATACATTTATCAGTGAATGTGTTTATTCATTCATAGAGGTTTAAGTAGATCCACAAATGCACAGATAGATCTGAACAGGGAAAATGGATAAAAAAATGTTTACATTGATCAACTAATGTGTAAATAGATCCACATAGGGATGATTAATACAAATAGAAAAATCTACATTGTTGGGAAAATACCATTGACTGTATAGATAACTGGAGAAACCCATGTGATGTCTGATTATCAAAGGAAGCTTTGAAACATTATTTTTGGCCAATCCATGGATGCAGCCATACTATACACTCCATCTTAACTGAACTTTAGATCAACCTATGGTAAGACAGAGAAGTTGTGTTGAGGCGTGACTTATGGCCATCGAACAATAGCAACACCACATAGGCTTTAAGACATGTTAATCATGTACCCTCCAATCCTACACTGAAAATCCTTAAATAAATTAGAAGTGCTACCAACCTCCACACCACCAAGGTATTACTGACGTTATTATTGACAATGTGGAAAACTGCCCCACCTCTCAATGTTAATAAATCCCTTAAAAAAATTCCTGGATCTGCATTCAGATTTGGATCACCACCAAAAAGTAATTACTTTCTACCTGTACAATGCCCAACATTCCCTGATAATTTCATCCACATGCATTAAATACTTTTTGAGTTATTAGCAAAAACCGCCCTATCTTGCAGTGTTGACAGATCTTTTAAACAAGTCCTTGGTCTGCATCCAGATTCAGATCACCACCAAAATCTGTTGACAAAGAGAACCTGTATAGGCTCATAAAATCCACAGGAATTAATAAACAATTTGATCAGTATCATAATCTTCATCTTGTTATGCATGACATTTTTTCAGCTTTACGCCAAAAATTATTCTTTGTAACACTCGTGCTGCTGCTTGCCTGTTTGCTGTTTCTTATTTGTCCTCTGTTCACATATTTTACTCATTTTGCAATTGTAATGCAATCAAAGAAACCAGATTAAGTTGTATAGATGCACCTAATAAACAAATCACTGATCACAAAGCTAATCAAACAACAAAATAAAATTAAAAACATAAAAGCACAGTCAGATCAATTAATAAAACACTAAAAAACATTATAAAAGAGAGTTAAAACAAAATCAATCAGAAAATTAAAAACGTGAAGAAGAGTCCACATAACTGTCATGCTGAGTTATATGACCAACTGAGTAATAAGACAATGTAAAAAATGAGATAGTGATTGGTTTGTTAGTGTGCATATGAACACACTAAATAAGTCCAAATTTTCTTCCCTAGCAAATATTTTTATTATTAATAGTTTGCAGTTTCCTCAGCCTGATCTATTTTGAGATAACTCCTTATCTCGGTATATTTATCTGGCCAAGAAGCAAATAATTTGCGTGGCAAGTGGACTTTGTATATAAAAGTTTTGGAGTTTTTCTGCTGTTTCCTTTAATCTTTATGACCTAAATCCCCTCCTCCTTATATGCTCTAGCCGGTTACACAATGTCTACCTAAGAAATGGTGCCTGTCTGTGAATTTGTTCCTGTTAGCCTTTTCTTTGTGCAGACTTTGAGCTCTTTAAACAGGTTGGTGGTGGGTTTGCTGTAGTTTTCTCCCCAAATTGATCAGGGGTAATTGGGCATGGCGCTACAAAGAGAGTCTCCCACAGCTCCCGAGCTGCAATAATGAGTCTCCATATTTAGCAGTAAAGTGTCTGTTTGCATCAGACAACATGCTCTGCTGCACAGCAGGAGTGAAAATTGATCATGATTATGTGGCCAAACTTGCAGGGCTTGGTGTCATAGAGACATTTTTGTAAATCATTGGATGAAATCTGTGCTGAGGAGCGGACAGACTGATGTTGCAGGAGATGATAAGGCGACATGGGGGGAGGCTTCTTGTTAATACGAGGAAAAGATAAAAGACCTAGTCCCCTGGAGAAAACACAGGAGCAACATGGGAAAATAGATTTATTCAGGAGTGCAGATGTCGCACCAGGAGAAGGAGGAAAATGAATGGAGAGAAGACCAGGAAAAAGAAATCACACCACAGAGAGAGACTGGCGAGAACAGACTGAGGGCCTGCTGATTGATAACAAGTTTAATGAGGTAATTATACACATGAGCAAAGACCTCATCCTCCAGGCCCTACACAGAAGGGTGTGGCAGGGACAGGAAGGAAGGAGGAAAGAGAATACTCAGAGAAAGAAAATATTTTTATCTTATTCCCCAGCATGTAAACTCTGCACCAAAGGGGTAAAACTTTACCAGAGGATGGTGTCCAATACTTGCAAAGCATTGTAGGATTCCCAGCACCCAGGATGGCCACTGTAGCACCTTCCTCTGTCCTCCTGTGAAAACACCTTATAGAGTGCTGTTTGTGTGGAAAAGAGTCCTTAGGTAAAAAAAATAAACTTAATAACCTGCATTATGAAACAGAAAGCCGCTGTTCTGCCTCGTGGAAGAATTTCATGCAATTAGAGGAACAAACAGTCAAAGCTTACATCCTGGTTTGTGCTGCAAGCTGCTCGAAAAGTGTTCTGGGACTGGCCTCAGTGCAAACCAGAGAGGCTGTTTTTAACAGCTTTTCTCCCTCATCAAGTGTAATCTAGACATGACACAAGAATGGTAATTTGCTGAATGCAAGAACTATAGAGTATTAGGGCAAGGCATGAGAAAACAGAGGAGGTAGACTTATTTCATTATACACTTTGAGATAAAATGCCAAGAAAAAAGTTTTTTTCAAAAACTCAGACACTGTACTCAGACACTGTATCCTAGTAGCTCCCACTTCCTTGTGTAGCAGTCTCTACCAAAACGTACAGCTTTTCCTCTGCAACGATAAAACATGTCATGTCATGGCAGGTCTGTCACAGCAGCTACAACAAAATGTAAACTGCAGCCTGTTAAAGGATTAAAGATACATATCGCAGGATTGAGGATTTAAAACATAGGATGAGTAATTTTTTGATCAATTTAGAGTCGTCATTTCATTTTAGTTTAAAAATGTACATATTGAAACCCTAATCAAATCAGTTTTAACATTTAAGTTTGATCCTGCTTAGCGCAGTGAGAGGATGAAGTGTGAGAATGTGGAGGTTAAGATGGGAGGACAAAGTGGGCAGGTGAGGAGAGAAGGATGGGAGGGCAGAGGAGAGAGATCATGTTGTGATTGAAATGTCAGTGGGTTCAGTGGCAGATGCACACCTGCCAAGAACACGCACACACTCACCCACACACACACACACCCACACACACGTGCAGCTGACCTGCATCAACTCAGGCTGTGTGCTTAGTGAGCCTTATTAGATAAGAACGACACAACCCCAAACATAAATAGAACTGCCTACAGACCAGACTGTCAGGATAAAATAAGGTGTGATGGCTTCATACTCAATATCTGTCATATATCATCAATCTTTATACCCACTCATAACTCTCATTTTTCTCTCCTCTCCCCCATCACTCCATCTCTTCATCCCTCCCTTCGTCTTTCCTCCCTCAGCAGTTCAGACAGTCTCTGTTTTATTTATGACTGTGTGTTGAACACTGTTTTGACCAGACGGTGTGGGAAGAAACAAACCAAACATTAAATGTTAGTGACAGCACCGTTACTAGCTGTGTGGCAGTCGTACTCACTTTTTTCCCCACTGTTTTCAGCCCCCTCGGCCTGTCTGTGGGGACCCGTCCGCCTCCACAAGTGTCAGAAAAAGCAAGTTTCTCCTTTCACTTTGAATCACTTAAAAAGTGTCTGAGGTGCTGTGAAACGCTGTCGTTCTAAAGCTGTTTGTTTGGCAAGAGCTGGCTGGCAGGAGTTGCTGACATGCTGTGTGGGTGTCCCATATAAAAACCAGCGTGAGCACTTTGTTTTAAGCTGTGCTATCATGAGATGGAGATGGTTGAGATATTTGCACCTATGCCATGGGATTATGTATACCAGAATAATGCCGCTGTTTATTTTTCTTTCCAAGAAGGTGTGTTTCTGTGTGCTTTGTGGCTTGTAATTTTAAGTGTGGGCGTATAAACAAGAGTATCCACTACTTGCCTTGGGCATCTTTGTAATGTGTCTGCAGTACTGAGGTGGAATGTCAGACCTTGTTGGTCTAACTCTCTATGAAAAGCTCATCACCCTGTTGTTTAGCCACAGGGAAAGGTCAATAAAGCTTCCACTACATCCCTGTGGTTCCTGTCTTCACTACTATCTGTTTTCTTCTACCACTCTCCTCCTTTTGCTTCATTTCAAGTGAAATTCTTTCTGTCATCTCGTGTAACAGAGGCAGGACAAGAGAAACTTGCCTTGGTGTTTATATGTCTCCGCAGTCAGGAAGAAGGGCAGGGATGGTTTGAAGCATATTTCTTTATTGGTGTAAGGTCACCAGTGTCTTGACTTTATACCAAAATTGTATTCAATTCACTCTTGAACCAGAAAGTTTAATGCAAAGATTCTTGATGTATTCCTCACTTCATTTTTGAGGTATTCATTTCACAAGCAAGTGATGCATGTGGTACCTTAAGACCTTTGACCTCCCACATCTAGTTTGTTCATCCATGACTTAGAGTGGACATTTGTGCATAGTTTGAAGATCCCTCAAAGGTGTTTTGAGACATCACTTTTACAAACAAGGGATAAACATAGGGCTCAAATATCCTCTTAGTTAACCTATGTATTCTAAAATATAAGCGGCCAAAAACCCCCCAATGTGTTTTTTAATCATCTTCCTCCAAAGAAAAGGATGAACATGAGGTCAAGTGACCGATGACCTGCAAAGTCTGCTCACTTTGTTTTTGAGACAGAGTAAACATTTGTGCAAACCTTGAAGAAAATCCCTGAAAGCATTCTTGAGATATTTAGTTGACAAGAAATAGGTGCAAGAACAAGGACACATAGGCTGTGCGATGACTCAAAGTAATGCCTAATCAAAGTGACGGTCTGATGAAAAATTAAGCAGACATAAACAAACTATTTGTAATGTGTGATGACCCCACGCTGTTTCTGTGGCTTGTTTTCTCCCAAAATTCTTTTATATTAAGCAGAGAATCTGGCACCATGTACATCAATGTAAAGCATGAGCGTCTGTCCTGAGTTTTTCTGAACAGAGAGACGACTGAGATGTGACACTGGCACATGATCAGGCTTATGCCATGTACCTCAAACTACCCCACTTTAAATAAAACAATTTATCCCTTTAAAATACATTTCTATTACTGACCAGGTTTTAGGTAGATTCTCTCAGTTCAGACCAAAAACTTTTGTTCTTACGATCCACTTTTAAGTTTAAACGATGATGATAAAAAAGAAAAAGAATTTACCTGATGGGGGTTTGTTTGTTCCGCCTCAAACTTCACAAAGTTATGTGCACATTGTGCTGATATTTACAGCACTTGTTATAGTACTGATGATAGACCTTTCAAGCTGTTATCTGCTAATAATATCATGCTCTTAATATCATGTATTCCTAGTTTTTGCTGAAGAATTTGGATGTGCAGCAGCACTCTTGAGGCCCAGTCAGATGGATGGACAGATGGATGGATGGATGGACGGACAACCCAAAACCATAATGCCCACAGCCCTGGTCGTTGCTGCTATATAGACATAACAAAATCTGAGAGATTGCAGTGAAGTTGGGCCACAGATGGGACCTCAGTTTGCAGGGTAACACGCCTGGAGGAGGCAGGAGGGGAGCATAGAAGCTCAGCTAAACCGTGTGAATATTGACAACAGATAAAACAGCATCCTCACTTGTTTTTGCTTATTCACTCTGACTGCCTCCTGGAATAGATAACGCAACTCAAGATATATTTGTCACTGCCTTTAGGCGCCTGATGGGAGATGACGCACACACACGCACACACACACACAAACACGCACACACACAGCTGCAAACGGGTGGGACAGGACAGGTTGTCTGTTTACTCTCTTTCATTTTGCACCTTGTTGAAAATTGCAGTGAGTTCTGGAAAATGCCATGTCCTTGATCTCTTTGCACTGTGACACACTGCTGCATGGACAGACTTGCGTGCAGAGTCAGAGAGGGGGGATTTACAGAGATGGGGGTCCTACAGCAAAGACTGGGCTGCGCGCATAAGATAACGCTTCAGCTCTTTGATGGAGCCTGGCCCTTCTCTGTTGGAGAGCACAAGCCGCTCCGCCTCACATAGATCTCCACCCTGGACTCCACTGGTAATGATTGGATTTTACGGAGCAGGAATGGTTTGCCGATGATAATGATAACAGATGCGATGGGAGTTAGTCTGCCACTTAGGGGTCGAGGGGATTGTATTGATGCTGTGCGAGACTGAAAATTTCCCCTTGGACTGGAAGGTCTTGGTCAGGCTTGATACAAGATGATGGCAGGGGTTGATAGAATGATACCTGTAATTGCATTGTGTATGATCCTGGTTTTGCGGGTGTAATGAGGAAAGATGGAAGCAAAGATGGAAGACAGCGTCCCATAAGCTACTCTCTATAAGGAGGGAAAAGGAATAAAACTATGAGGGGGGGCTGGGGTGAAGAAGTTCATGGGGAGATAAAGGAGAAGTTTCATACTGATATAAAGAGTGAGAGGCAATCAGGAGGGAGCAGAGAATAGAGAAGTGCAGTGAAAGTGATAGAGCACCATAAATAACAGACTCTCTGCAAAGATGACAGTCAGAAGGAGGAGGAACTCTTTTAAGTGTTGGTAGCATGTAGACATAACAGAGGGAAGTGGTGGGAGCCAGAGATGTGGGAAAAGAGCAAGAGATGGGGACTCCGGAGACGGGAGATGAAGGTAGAGACTATAAAGTTCAGCAGATGAGAGAGGGAGAGAGGGGGGTTGGGGGGATGGGGCGAGGAGGATGAACACGAAGAGGGGGGGAGGGTAATATTTTCAGCATGTAGCTGAGCTAGAGTCAGGAGGTTGTCATGGCGATAGCAGGGCGTGAAAAGGGATGGGAGGCAGGGGTATTGACACCTATGGGCTGAGATTCTCCACAGACATCTGTACACACATACAGAAACATCAACACAAAAAAATCTGACACACAGAATGAGTCATGCATGATGACACTGACCCGTCACAGTAAACACCTCACCAAACACAAGCACACACAGTGGGAGTGTACAACCCTGGCAGCTTTGGTTACCAGTGAAATATGGACACAATCTATAAAACATTTTGGTGCACTGTTTAAACAATTGTGTATTCTACAGTAAAAACAGAAAGCCAGTTATTTAGCGCAAAACACTTTAGAAAACATACTGTGAACATTTCTATAAAAAAACTAACAATTATAATAAAGATCTTTTCTTAGAAATAAGTAGTAAAAATAACAGTTCTTAGTAAACTAATGTACGATAAATATTCTTTGTAAACTGTTGAAGTATTGTAAGCCTGTTTACCCACTCACACAGTAATAATGGTAAAACTTTAGCGTAAATATTGTCAATTTACACCATAAAAATAGAGAGACATAGTTTTTTATTAAAATAAACTTTGGAAAGGGATAGCCCAAGAAAAATATCCACAATATTGACCAAATTAAACATTTTTTTAGTATTTTTTTTTACATTTTGTAACTGTAAATTAAAAGCTCTTCTCTATTTCTTTATTTAAGGGTTATTCACAGTATTCAGTGGGTTGACATTTTGCAGTCTTTTACGTTGCAATCGTTTGCCTTTTAAAATATTTCTTCTGGCTTTTTTTTACAGCGCACATGTGCACTGCTCATTAGCCTCTCCACCATGCAAACTCAGTTTCCCATGTCTGTTTTATGTTTTTTATTCCCTCTCAGACTGATTTGAATGGCAGGCAAATTCCCTCAAACTGACTTTTCTTGCCAGACAATTACCTAAACCAACCCCCCTGCTGTCTGCTGCAACGTGCCTGTGTGTGTTTTTGGCTGTGCAGGTTTGGAGTGTGTGTGAGCTTGATATATCTGAGCATTGCTGTATTTTCTCTTTTATTTTTCCCGTGTGTGCTGATGACGGAGAGATGCGGGAAGCAGAAACAAGCTGATGTAGAGACAAGCAGCAGCTCCTACAGGGGGTGGGTTTCTAAGTTACTTATATAATGATATTTTTGTATTTGGTTGTGGGTTCAGTTTTTTTTTTAAACTAAAGACAGACTAGATCTGAAGGAAGTTCAGAGATATCTTTTCACTTTTGGTATTTTTGCACATATATTTGGTTATCTTGTATACACCCATACTTTTCCCCTCACAGTCTTTATGTAACACAAATTCACTGGTATTTGCACACGTAAAGAGACACAAAACCAAACGTCAGCATTTCCTGAAAGGCTGTTGGCTTAGTCAAAAATCTTCTCCTGTTTTCTTTCCATGTTATATTTTGTGCAAACTACATCACAGATGTTTTATCTGGACTACAGTGGCTGTCTTAAAAGGTGGAAAGGGTACGTATATGATATTTCACCTTTAAGTCTGTGTTGTAGGTTAATAAAGGGCTCCCTAAAGTAAATATAATTTTGCTCAAAGCAGCCAAAACGTCCTTACTTTCAAGCAATGTGCTTTACTGTTTAACAAGGTCTTTCCGGCTCTAGTGAGAAAAAAAAACCATAGACCTCTGGAGATGGTGGGCTGAACAAACACCTGATATCAGGAGGTGGCTTATCAAATTCCCTAAACAAATACTTAATGCAAACATTTCCTGAAAAGAGCAAGCAACAGAAATTTTGTTGGTAAGGTTTGCATACAGACCCTTTTAATATTAAACATTAAAGTAAATTTTGTGTAATATTTGATTTTTAGGACAGACATATCATACCTTTTTTGCACTTTCAACACAGTCACCTGTGGGGGAAATGAAATGATAGTTATCCTATCCTGTGTTGGAGGATAGGATATCAATGTTAAAATAATGAAGCCAGTGCAGAAGTGCCAATGACTGCAGTCCCTAAAGTGTTCACTTGAGCCTGGCTGAAGACACAACCATGTTAAGAAGATGATTTTATGGGAGTTATAATCATGTTATCAGCCTTGTTAAAATGTCTTCGGTCTCAATAGGGGATGTAATTTTCTGTAACTGGTTTGTTTTGATTTTATTGATATTTCTAAGTTTAGGCATAGTTAGGGACATGGTTGATTACAAGCCCCCTCAATCAGTTAGCCATAAGTCTCGGCCTCTTCTTTTTTTGTTATAGAAACGTTGATCCGACCTTAGTTAGAGACTACGTGTTCAACATGTTGGCTGCTGAACATTGTTTCCAAAGCTCGTTAACCATTAACCTTGCAGTTCAGCTGGATCCACCTGATTCAGTGTCTGTAATCAGGCAGATCCATCTTATCAAGCGCCTATCTACAACGATTGTGAAAGGCCCAGAACATTATGGCCCAAACAACGTCCTTTGCAGTAGGAAGAGGTGGGAGCTATGAGCAAGATGACTGCAGAAACTGACTGCTCGTACAGAGATTAGCATAAGTTCTACCAGCTTCAGTAGCAGTTTTATCAGTTCTGGACTGTATTCCTTTATTGAATGAAAAACAAACAATTGCAATGGAAATATTTCTCAATAGAAAGTTTATTTTCCCTCTGCTTTGGACAGGTTTTGGTAATAGTTTGTTCTAAATGGCTTACATTTTGTATTTTTCAAAATACATGTTTTTTTTTCTGCCTATGATGAATGTGATTGACAGAACTATCAGCCAATTACCTGCTGGATATGCTTTTAAAAGGTTCTGTCCATTCCCAAAAACTTATTATGGGCTGTTGCCCTGATGGACTCGTGGAATATAATGAATGGTCCATCTGGTATGTCAGATCAGTTAACCATATAGCCATCATTACTCTGGCTTTGTGGGTGAAGTTCTGTGGATGGAGATACCAGTTGAGGGGGACATATTGTTATAATTACTAAGTGAGATGTCACAGTGAGCCCACATTATTAACTGACTGTCAAGATCGTCATGTCAGACAAGGTGGACCAAAATCAACTGGAACTGGGTTTCCTCTTTACGTCTTTTGTGACACCCAGGAAACCTAAATGTTAATATTTCCTTTTTAATCAGTATAAACTGGACCATCTTGACGAATATTGTCTTATCCTACATATTATTTACAATGAGATAAAACTTCTAAGGATTGTACATTTGTGTAATGTGCAACACAGCTAAATGTGTCAGTTACGCCCCCAAAAATATGCCAAAATCCCCCTACAAGAGGGGGCTGGCAGTATTATTTGGTATCAGCCCTGATACCATTTCAACACAGGATCCAGTTCTGTGAGACTGATGAAGTCAAAGACTGACCAGGAGGACAACATCCCAGGGTAGCATAGCTGGAAGAAAAAAGATTTACATATTGGACAACAAATAAATCAATAACATTGCTTATTCAAAATGTAAGCTCTTTTAAAATGTGGTTGTAGTTGCTCCCTACAAAATGAGAAGAACGATTAAGATTAATTGTTTAACGGTTTATTGGACTGAGATTATGTTTGTTATTAATCTAGACCAGAGAGAGAGTAGGGTTTAAAGACAGCAGCGGCATCCTTTTCTCTTCCCTCCTTCTCTTGTTCCTTTTCATTCACACACAGCCTATTATCTCCACACTCAGCCCCCACTCCACAGACATTTACTAGCTGTTTAGGGGGCGGTGTATTTCCTTCCTCTTCCCCAGAAGACCTTGGATTTGATTAGATGAGAAGCACTTAAGAGGATGTGCTGCTTCTGCAACTTTTAACAAAGTTAATGTGATTGTCAAGTAGCCGGTGTTTGACTTGGTTCATCATCTTTATGATATAAGTCACCTGGTCCAGTAAGCAGTTTCTCCTCCAACTTTACAGTTAACATGCAACATTTGGTTAGTTAAGCATGTGCTCAGGACCTGTGTGGTTTGCTTTAGTTGTCTCATTTGCAGCTATTTGTATTTCTCTCGTTGCATTGCCATTGTTTTAAAAGGTTGTTCTTTATGTTCCGTGCACAGGTAAAAGCATGTCTGATGTAAAATTATGGATTTTATGTGATTTCATGTGTCTCAATAAGCCTTGAGTCTGGACAGAAGAAAGGCGAGCCGCTTTCCCACAGTCATTTTGCCACTGGGGCTCCTCCATGCAAATGTGTTAGCAAAGCACTGTGTGTGACCTTGCCCTGCCAGCAGCTCATTTCCCTGAAGTGGTGGAAAAGACAGGATTACATCCATCCTAAGGAGACCTTGACAAATGTTTCTGACAATGTCCAAATCCGAGTCAGCAGCTGTCTGCAGGGACACTTAAGGCTAAAAACACCTTTTAAATAACATTATGAAAACAATGTGCCTATGATCAACTCTGAGAGTAAATAGGGACATGAAAAACTCCTCAAATCTGAAGTTATATTTCAAGAGGGGATACATACTGGAGTTTTGCTTATATTCAATAATGCCAACTTGTTTTAGCCAATACTGTTACTGATACTGATTGATACAGTATTTGATTCAACAATTAATTATAGATATATTCTCATTCAGATATAATCATTCAGTAATTAAAAAGGAAATTATGTGACTAACAGGAACATCATATGTCAAGATATGTTTTCTAAAAGTGACAAGAATCATACACCTTTAAGAGAGCTTCAGGCAACACTGTAACAACCTGAAGTCAGACAGTGAGCTGCTCTGCACATTGGGTAAATATTTGCCTTTTTGGCAATAAGACAAAAATGCTTCCGTGAAGACCTTAAACTTAAGGTCCTCAGAAATAACTCAAAATTTTAAGAAATGAGGATTATAAAAAAGCTTATGCTGTCATGGACCTGTTGGTTCTGCTTAGGATAACTTCTCATTAAAAAGCACCCTTGGTATCTCTATCCTACAAACTGTATATTCTTGGTCTACATATGTCATTTGTTAAAAGTGGAATCATTGCGATTCTACAATGATTCACTGAATGACCCTCCTCTCACCTAGTATTTTCACCAATAGATCTCCATCCCTGGCCCTTAAAGAGCGTCTGTGTACTTACTGTATATCAGAACAGCTATAAAGAAAGAAAGACGGGGAAAGAAGGAGCTCATTTCTGTGAAAAAGACACACACCAAAATGGAGCATTCTGTCAAAGACGGTCCGGTGCTGGCCTCGAGGGTCAAAACCCTTGTCTGGGGGTTGATGCAAATTATATTTTGACCAAAGCATGGTACAGATGTTGAATGGAGACCATGGGAGATGGTGTTTAATAATGTAAAAAGTGTATACCCCTTTAAAAGGAAACAATTTTTAAAGCTTCCTTTTATATTGTGAAACATAATTGGGCACTTGTAAATTTTGCCAATGTCTGGGACACAAAGTAAAAGCAAGAAATATTTCACATTTTCTGATAATAAATATCAGCTAATTAACCCTTTAAGCTCTTATCTTCTTCTTCTCTTAGTTTTTGGCAGATCACAAACAGCTTTAATGTGCATACCACCAATTATCTGTTTTTTTTTTTTTTACGATATAGTGCATCCCTCATTGTTTGGTAAATTCCTATAATTATCTCTCAGCTCTTATGGCAAAAGCATTTTTTTCTCTGGTGGCGTTTCCATTCACCAG
Source organism: Cetoscarus ocellatus (assembly GCA_037902135.1). Lineage (NCBI taxonomy): Eukaryota > Metazoa > Chordata > Actinopteri > Labriformes > Labridae > Cetoscarus > Cetoscarus ocellatus. Next base: position 645,653 of record JBAMNC010000466.1, read on the forward strand.
GTTTCATGCACATTCTTAATTTGTGTGTATAAAAAATCAAAACAGATTTTTATATGCACAGCAAAATAATAATGATTATAAAAAAAAAAAAAAAAAAATCAAATTATAGCAAAACAGGCTTTTATGCTTGCCGGAGGTAAAAAAGTTGTTTGATCAACAGAATCAATAGAAGTAAAATGTGACTTTGTTTTGCCATGGAGATATGGATTTAATGTATTTACAATGCGGGCGGCACGGTGGCGCAGCAGGTAGTGCACGTGCCTCACAGCAAGAAGGTCCCCGGTTCGATTCCCGGGTCCGGCAGGGCCTTTCTGTGTGACGTTTGCATGTTCTTCCCGTGCATGCGTGGGTTCTCTCCGGGCACTCCGGCTTCCTCCCACAGACCAAAAAACATGCTCATTAGGTTAATTGGTCACTCTAAATTGCCCTTAGGTATGAGTGTGAGCGTGAGTGGTTGTCTGTCTCTACATGTTGCCCTGCAATCGACTGGCGACCGGTTCAGGGTGTACCCTGCCTCTTGCCCAATGATAGCTGGGATAGGCTCCAGCCCCCGCAACCCCGAAAGGGATAGTCGGTATAGAAAATGAATGAATGAATGAATGTATTTACAATGCCCCCCGTGAAGTTATTGCTAACTCTGTCCATTGTCTCAGAAATGATATGATCAAACAAGCTTCCTGAGCTGTCACAAGAACTCTTCCAAGAGCACTGAGGTTTAGGAAAGTTGGAAATAACTCTTCATTTTTATCTAAAGTCAAATAAATAAGTCAGCATTTCTGCCCCCTCCTTTTGGAATATATAAAAAAACATGAACTGTTTTGCAGTTTTATGCTGTTCTTTTCTTTTGGTTCCTTTAAATAGCTGTATGATCTTCTTTTTATGTTGTTTTTCTTTTTTACATGTATGGAAAAAAAATCATCATCTCCATCTTCACCATCAAATCCTCTTTCTTCTTTTTTTTTTTTTTACACCCATAAAAATCAAATGGGCTGCATGGTGAGCATGCATGGATACTTTTGCTTCCCCTCACTAACCAAAAAACATGCTTGTTAGGTTGGTGACTCTTAATTACGTGTGAATGTAAGAGGGTTAGGCTCCAGCCTGTTGCAACCTTGAACAGAAAAGGCAGCAGAGATAATGGATGGATGAATGCCTTTTATGTCAGAATGCTAATGCCGTTGAGCTTTCTTCTGCAGTATTTTTTCCTCTTTTTTTATAAGTGGAGGTAATTACTGCTCGACTTGCTGACTCCTAATGTCTCCATAAAAGGCGTGGATGAAACGTACATGAATTTAAATTTTCCTCTGACAATATTTTAAGAATTTGGTTTGTTTTTGTCATACATTTGAAAAGAAGACCCACCTCTGAGTCATGAGGTTCTTCAGTATTAAACCTGTTGTGATGAAGGTTGTAGGTCACATAATCACACTCCGCCTCTCTCTTCAGGGTGTGGCGTGTTTGTTCTCCCAGGGTAGACAACCATTGTCCTTGCGTGTCACACACGAGCTGCAGGCAGCGTCCTCCAGCTCTGTATGGGCCACTTATCACCTGACCCAGGGGACCACTCCCTCCTCCTCCTCCTCCTCCTCTCCTTCTATCGGCTGAATGACTGAGTGCCGAGCTCCTCCTCAGACATCACTTACCTGCAGCAGCCAACACAAACCCACCATTACCAGTACACTTCACTTGATGCAACCCACACACTCACACGTCCTGCAAAGTGCACACATATGCTCTGGGTCACGCCCAAGACTTATCAGATAATCTTAATATTACAAGATACTCTTTAAGGCTCATGCATTTTTCCTGCTGATCAATAATGTATGTATGCATGGCTGACTTGAATTATAATGTGGCTAGTATGGAAAAGTCACCACCCAGTCATTTTAATTCTTTATTTCTTACTTATTTGCTGTTGTGTAGTTATTCAAGCATCTGCTCTGGTGGCTTATTTCCCTCTGGTGCTGTTTCATGCTATTTCTGCCAGTATAACTGGTTGGTGTTAAACTGTAGCATCTGCTTCCAGGGCTGCCACTGTCAGATACTCCACTGATGTCAGCCCCTTTTTTTACTGGGCTGCTTGGCTCCAGTTTGATCCCCAAGGGCTTTCCCTGAACACTCTCATAAAACCTTCCCTTCCACCAGTCTGATCTCTGTCTAATTTTTCTCTCTGAGGGATGAGTGGCTGCACAACACAGCGCCTTTACTGAAGGATCTCCTGTGAGCTCCTCCCAAACAGCATAAATATCTCTGCAAAGGTAAAGGGGAGGAGGGAAGTGAAAGCGGCAGTGAAGGTCAAAATACATGTCAGATTAAGAAGAAAAAAACATGAGTATGACTGCTGGCTGTAGAAGGGCAGGAGAAAAGGGGAGAGGCTGACTGTGAGAGATAAAGAAATAAGGAAGGGAGGAGGAGGCGTAAAAGGAAGGGGGGAAAATGGGAAGGTCACTCCTAATAGCTCTTCCACGTAATTTCATAATATCATGATTGCTTTTATTTACGCAAGCAAACCCCATTAACTTTGCACTGTCTGAATGCTCTACCATTCTGCCATAAAACAGGATCATGAGCTTCATGTGTTGCATGTTCCTGCTGCTCTCATCATGCATAATGATGTTCCTGTGAGGACACGAGACATACATGGGGGTTGTTTGCATGCACCACATCTTATATCTCCTGCCTGACATGGAGGGTGTGTCCACAATTACTGCGTGTTCTGCCGCAGGCAAAGAATCTGACTGATGCTGCTGCTATTGATGCAAATAAAAGAGAAGATGGTAGCAGTGTTTGATAGTTTATGCTCATGCATGTGAGTTTGCTCTTTTCCTCTTCTGACATAAAAAAACTTGTTTTTGTTTAGTGGACAGAAATTGTCAATATTCTTGTTGTATGTCTTTCTTCCCCAATAAGACAATTTTCCTTTTGTTTAAACTGCAGGTTGATATACTGAAGGCCCAGTGATTTCTTTGCAACCATTCCTTGCTGTAACCTGCCTCTTGAAGTTAACAGCAGGAAAAGATAAGCAGTATAGATCATGGTTGTATACTGATAACATTTAAAAAAAAATTGAGTTATGCCAAGGTTTATTATTTTCTAGATTAAGTGATCGTTCTGTCATAAAATGGTGTAGTGATTTGAGCATGGGACATGACATACTGCAGAGCACGACTACCTCTACACAAGGAGAGGGCAAGCCACACTGAAAAGGAGAGTGACAAAGCATGATGTACTTTCTTTACAAGACCATGTTTGTTTGTCTATCCAAACATTATGTTGCTTGATGCACTGATGCTAATGATTGTGGTAGTTACTCACCAGCATCTCTCTTACAGTCCATAATAGTTGTCCCTCTACTACACATAATAAAGGTAAAGATGTTGCAGCAAGAGCTTTACAGAATTCCTGTCTCATAGCTCCATGTCGTATCACCAACTTTATCCCTATTTTGCCAGGCTGTGGGGTTTTGTTTGTTTACATTTGTGATTGTTCTGCTTGCAGAATGCTCCGTGCTCTCTTGGTCAGTCTTTCTAACCTGACAGGACAAATCATAGAAGATGTGCAAAAAATTCTGCTAATGGCATTCATGTACTGTTACAAGCTTACAGGACTTGTTGAAGCAAGATTTCTTACAATAACAGGAAACAGATGTTATCACAGGACAAAATATTGTTTGCCTGAGAGGAGTGCTATTTTGCAAATGTTCCTCTCCACATAAGGTCAGCTTGACCTGTCCTGTGGAAAGGAATTTGGCAAGTTGGTTGTTAGAAACGATTATATAAGTATCTCAAATTACAGTTCCAGGACAGACTGGTTGACGCCAATGGAATGGGTGGGTTTAAGATGGATAAGCACCGATGTCACTATAGAAGTCACAAGAGAAACTATGATAGGGTCCTGTCTATTGTGATTTAGTTTTAAGCTGTACTCTCTCTCTAAATACATTCCTCAAGAGGCTGTGGATTGGTTCTGTCTTTGTGTCTCCCCTTTGCATGGTTTTGGAACTTGGAAAAACTCCAACAGACTCCCCGTTGTGAGCAAAATAACAAGCTGTTTCTTTTCTTAATATCATGGAGAAATGGATGGTTATGGTTGCCTATGTGCTGTAACCACTTTGATTTTTATTTTTGAAATAGAAGAAATTAGTTTTCAAATTGTGTTTACTAGTTGGTGAGGGAACAAGTTTGGATTATACCTATGCAGAAATCCATCCCAGGAAGGAAAACCCTGGCAGGAGTGAACTGAAGATTGTTGCTGTTAGACACTCCACTGTGTCAGTAAGTAACAATCAAGAGGTGCTCCACATAAACTTCTCCTAATCCTGTCACACCTTAGGAACATGATTGCTGAAGAACACTAAGGACCTTAAACTTTAAGTTTACATTAACATCTCAGCATTTCTGTGGCTATCACTGAATGATAGTATGTGTTGTTTTGAAGATCTTAAAAAAGGTGAAGCCACGCCGCAGCTCTACACAACATTCACTAACGTAGCCAAACTCTTTTGCCCTCTTGCCCTCTAGCTCTCTGCTCTGATCTCATGTATCTACCAGTTAGCTACTGATGAACCATGTTACTCGTTGTCAAGGGTTTGACAAAAACTATTAAAGCATTTTATCTTTGGGATAATCATTAACTTGTTCAAAATGCTTCTTCAGTTTTTTCTACATTGTCAGAGTTAAAGGCCAGCCAAGAGACTGCTGCTCAAATGGCCCCAAATGGAAAAGCTCACCTTGAGACTGATTTGTGCACACACGGAGGAGATTGACAAAAAGTGCATATATTGTTTTCAGAATTGCATCCAACATATGTAATGGCTGGTCATTCTAAGATGGGCTATGAGTAATGATTTAATTGGAGATAACGGACTAATCTTTGTGAAAATAGATATTTAATCCCCGTTTAAGCCATTTCTCAGGTACCTCTTGATATTATTTTTTCTGTATGGTCTTTAAGCTTGCTTTTACATGTTTCAGTTAAAAAAAGACACAGCAGAAGTGCCTTAGTCCCTCAAACCATCGCTCCTCATTAAGGTGAATATCTTAAAAAAATAGGGAAAAATGACCTACATCTTTAAAACCAGTGTTTTAGTATTGTGCCCCCCCCCACAACACACACACTGATGAAGTTTTTTTTTTTAATTTTCAGATGATTCAATTAGACAAAAATAGACTAAAAGATTGTATCGTAAAACTTATTTGCCTAATTAGTGCTGTACAAAGTCTACAGTCATGAATTGTCTTACCAAATATAAACTAGCTGCTGTGCTCCTAACTCTGCATATTTCCTGTTTGTTCACCAATGCCGTTCTCTATTTCCAGGACTAACTGACTGACAGGCAAGCCATAAGCAAATTAGCTTATCAATTGTGGACCTAAGTGAGCAGCAACTTACAAGCCAGAAGCAGAGGGACCTGGAGGCAGCTTTCCATCTGCAAAGACTGGATCCATTAGCTGACAGGAGAGATTAGCTGACCTGCTGACACATGGGCTGATCTTTTACCGATACACACTGCAACACACATAGACTATCATTCACACTAACACACTCATACAGGAATCTGATACACCATTAGATCAGGATAACAACCCTGATTCTGATAGGTGCAACGCTTTTACTGGTCAGCAATCCTATAACCAGATTTCTCCCTCTTAACATCTGTCATTTTCACATTTTCTCACCGATCTCTTTGTCTTTATTCTTTTTAACCCATTTCTCTTTGTTTGTCTTTCCATTAATTTTTCAGACTTCTAGTCGTCGACTTGTTGTCAACCCGCCTTTGATCTCCCACAGGTGTTGCCCTTCTTTTTCTGCTCCTGTTTTTTCCCTGCTCCCCGTCCTTCTTTCTGTCCATTCATCCACCTCTCCTCTCCTCTCCTCTCCAGCCTTCACTGATGTCTTAATGAGTCCACTCCCTTCCCTTTGAATAATTCACCACTTCTTTTATTCTACTATTCCCATTGAGTCTGAAGAGAAAACACTTCAATAAATAAATCACGCCAAAGGTATAACTACTCCTGCCGAGTTCGCAGTAGAAGGGATGACTTTATGTTTAATAGTGTACACAGGAAAGACAGAGAGTAGAAACTTTAATGGACTTTAATGGAATTATTTCCTGACAGGTTAATACATTAATGAGACTACTTTATTTATGACCGTGTAACTTCAGGTTTCAGCTGTCCTGACAAGATTCCTCCTGTAATCTATGCACACAAGGAATTAACCAGGGAGCGTGGGAAGCAATGGGTGATCTCAAACTCTTTTTAATTACTGCAATTTTTCAAAAGACCATGAAGCAATTAAAAGCAGCACAAAGTGCAGACCATCAATGATACATCTTTAAAATGAGAAAACTTAAAGTGTTTGAGCAGGAAAAATACATTTTGGAAATATGCCACTATTAACAGTTGTCTCACCTTTCATAGTATTTGAGGAGTTGGTAATTATTTGTTAAATTTAAAAACATACTGCATAAAATACCCAAATGCCACACCAACACTTACACAGAGAATGAAAACAGAGGAGAAGCAAATGCATGCCTTGTATCTAAACATCGTGGAGGTATTTTCAAAAGTGCTTTTTTGTTAACATCACTGCATAGATAGTACATTATCGATAACCATCTTAAATCGTTGGTCCCATCAAATATGAATCGCATTTTGCCCCACCACCAGAGCCCAAAATGACCTTGCACAAATGATCTTACCACAACACCATATGCTAAAAAAAGAGGCTGGTATCTGGCTCTATATTTACAAGTTGGTTAAACCAAGGCCATAACTCTCAGGCAAATGTTCTATAGCGCAGCTGCCCGCCACTATTACCTCCAATTTCCACATAATTTGTCAGTGCAGTGGTCCGTATGCACCATGCACTCTGTGGCAAATCGCTCCCAGTCTCCTCAATCAGTCTGTTTCCACAGCCTGTGCTGCGCTCTGACTGCGGTGAGTGCCACAATTGCACTTCTGCACCGGATTGCTAGAAATATGCAGCAAGTGTATTTTCAGTGGGATCCACTTCAGCTCCGTGTTAACCCCTGCCAAGCAGATTGACCCAACACAGTGCTCAAAGTATCTAAGTCATTTCAAAATACAGTGGAATAGTGGAAATAATGTTGATGTAAAATCAGCCAATCAATGTCAGGCAGAAAATATGTAACCTATTGTATACATGTTCCTCTTCCTCTTCCTGTTGTTCTTTGTAAAACTACCATTAACTTGTGAAGTTGTTGTTCTTTTGGGATCGTTTTGATCTTGAGTTTAAAGCTTCCAGGCCTGTGCTTCACTGTGCAATGCTTTAAGTACGCTCCCAGTAGGCGAGGATGTGCACCATCAGTCAGAGCTAAGCCACTGACAAGAAACGACGCAGTCAGACTATGTGGAAATCCAGAGTTAGGCTCCACTTAATAGCTGCTACCTCGCCTCCTGAGTTTTTTCTAACCAGCATGTGAACAAAGGACATTGAATGAGCCCTCAAGAATGAACACATGGTGTCAGCATATTGTAGGAACAGCTGGTTTTAGCAGTATTTTGATTTGAAAAACTTGAGATTATGATTTATTGAAGCCATAATGGGCTACTCTTGAATACAACAGTCAACTGAAGATTTTTGCTACAGTCGAGCAGCCCTAGAGTGGATGTACTGTATATGGGTGTCAGTGTGTGTGTATTTGATGTAAACAAACGCCAATCAGTACGCTCCACTAAATGAGAGGGTCGGTACGTGCATGCGCATACATAAGTGATACCGCAAACCTGTTAGTGTCCATGTGTGTGCATAACCGAATTTGTATGTACAAGGGGGGTTGCTGTGTAGAGACCTTGTTGTCATGGTAACCAGGAGAAAGGGAGAGAAGAAGAGTGAGAGAGAGAGAGGAGGAAAGAGAGAGGTTGAGAGAGAATGAGATGGAGTGGGCGGGTGCCCTCACAGGTCCTCTGACAACCTTTATTTTTCTCAGCTTTGTGTCACTCTAACATTAACCCCTAACCTTTGACAGAACACAGAATGGGTGGGGGATGAGGTGGGGTAAAAAAAAAAAAAAAACGAAATATATATATATATATATATATAAAACATGCAGTATTTTGCTGTTTTAACACATGTGGGAGTTGCAAAGTATCCAACAGGCGAGCTTATGCTAATAGTGGTATTGATAAATGTGCTGTCTGCGCTCGCTGATCCAGATAGCATGTAACTCTGCAGCTCTTCTTTTTCTGCTGGTAAATTTCTATTTTGAGTTGCCCATGGATCATCAGCCTCTGAAACCCATCTCACTGTCCTTTTAAACAAGAGGGATGTTAGCGTCCCATTGTGCTGTGGAGCCCCTTTCCCTTTAAAGTTGCAAATACTGAATTAATCAGCTGCGTTGCCTATTGTCCCGGCCAGAGTGCTACCGCAGCAGTTTATTGAATTGATGGAGGGGAGAAGTGGTGAGCGTGAAGAGAAGGGAGGGAGAGGACAAGAGACAAGGAATATGCTGTGAAAAGTGATCGAAGGGGAATTGAAGAAAGCTTTTAGTGTCATATACCACAGGGGCTGAGAGAGGGGAAGTAGACAACTGATAAAAAGGTGACGGGAAAATGGGTACCCGTCAGTCTTAGATGGTTCCTATTATATGGTATGGCTCCAGAGCAGAGACATTTTGTGGGAATATGAAAAAGGATAGTAGGAAAAGCAATTTTCATTGCTGTAAATGATTAAGCATGCGAAGTGAATCGACAAGCTGAGAATACACAGGTATTATTTCACATGATTTGCGGTATTTTTCTGCAGGACCGACAAAGTGGGTCTGTGACTTGTCTCACTGCAACAGGCTCATGCATTAAGTATGACCCTGCCAGAGAGAGGCAGAGGGGAGGCAGAGAGGGAGACAATCAGACAGACAGAGCAAAGACACCAGGTATAGGGAGATGGACAGCATCTCTGTCTAGGACCAAGCCGAATGTATGGTGAGGGCGTGAATGAATTATGAATTTGGGTGAATTTGGGGCAAATTGTGCCGACGGGAAGGAGATTTCTATGAATAATTCACTCCGCTGGGGCCTTGATCATCTACCCCCTGCTAGCTTTACCTTGTTTCTTGGACACCCCCCACCCCCACTCTTTCCGCTGACCCTTATAATCTCTCACTGCCCCTCTTCTGTAATGCCCATCTTTTCAATTGTTTTACTGAACACAGTCCCAATAATTATCTAAATTACTCCTTCTTTCTCCTGTCCCTCCGTCTGTCTACTTTCAGCCTGATGTTTGGGCAGACAGACATACCCTGGGGAAAGAATAAGGGGGTAAAGGGGGGCATGTATTCATTTATTTTTCTCCTACCCCTCCTGCTGTCCCGCATCCTCTCCCTGTACATATCTACACAGCTGGAAGTTGTTAATATTTAAAAGCAAGCCATGACAGGACACAAGACCCGCAAACATGTTTGAGCATGCACAAACACACACTACTATTTCAGCAGAAGAGCACTTCTCATCAAAGTGACAGAGGAGCTTTCTGAATTTATATTTGCATGACTCAATGTGATGAAAGAAAATACACCGTGCTGCATTTATCAACATCGCAGCTCCTCACATGGAAACATGAGGATAACAGGCAAACATGGAAAGTCTCTTGTGTATATGTGGGCGGCATGATGGGGATCAGAATATGTGTGAATCTCAAAACATGATTTGACACTAGAGGCTTGTCTATGTGCTGTTGCCCCCTCCTCCTTACAGAGGAGCCAGCCTATTCAGCACTTGAAAATCCTTGGCAACACCAAGCATGTCTACTTAATACTAATTACTACATTTTGCAGAAGGAGGGTTAAATTTTCTATCTAATGGATGACAAGGGGGTGTACAGCACAATGGTGCAGTAATTAAACTCTCTTAATGAAAGCAACACTTGAAGCATAATATTAGAGTCTGACTTATTTATGTTTTTGTAAGCAAAACGCCTCAAAGCTGGGATTCATGAATAATTGAAGTAGGCACAAAAATTGCCTTTGCCGATTTGGCATGTTCCATATAAAGCCAATTGGCGGCTAATTTTCTGCACTCAGGCTTTCTTGTTGAAAAAAAGGGACAACCACGCCTTCAAGTTTCAACATAGTGCTGCCTACTCTGCAATCTTCCTGTGATTAAATGGCTTTTGATGGTGACAGTTGACATCTCAGCGGTGATAATAGTTTTTAAAAGCACTCAGAAACACCAAAGGGTCATGTTAGCCCAGCTGCAAGCTCCCATCCCAGGAGTGACCTTTGACCCTGTCCACTGAAGCAGGTAACAGGACTGGGATTGGATCTTTGACAGTTGCTGAGCGGAAAGCTTAAAGAAGGTAAATCAGTGAAATCGGTGTCAGTGTCCCTCAGCTGTGAGATGATGGAGCATCACAAGGCTTCATGCCGAGTCCACAGCAAGGAAGTGTTTCTGTGCATGTGTGAGTTTGTGGGGCCACAACAGTGCGAGTTATCAGCTTATTAACTCTGCCAAGGAGATTATGTTTTTGGGAGGGTTTGTTTGTCTGTCCGTCTGTCTGTTAGTTAGTTAGCAACATTACTCAAAAAATTATGGACGGATATTGATGAAATTTTCAGGGAATGTCCGGATTGGGATAAGGAACAAATGATTAGATTTTGGAAGCGATACGGATCTCCGTCTGGAACCAGGAATTTTTTAAAGGATTCTTTAACATGGGGAGATAGGGCCAATTTCAACATTTCTGCATATAACTCCACAAATAATGGTCAGGGCACTTGGGAAAACAATACAGGCCAAGTTTCTAACATGTTCTACAGTATATCAAAGACTGATCCGGATAAAGGAATAATTCTGGATACTATGATCCAGAATATGAAAAAACAGGGGACCTTTGGAATTTTCATCATAGGAAGAGAACAAATGAAGCTATAAACACATAACAAACACCATTACATAGCCAAGAAACTGTGGAATCTGGAATATGCCAACGGATTTGCTGTATCTTCAAAAGCTGTGGAGCTAGATCCAGAAGAAAACCGCCATTACGGAAAATGCGATTTTCGTGAATAACTGCTGAACTAATGTTGATATCATTATGAATTCAGTTGCCAATGGTATGTTTTCATGGTCAAGGATCTAAAAATGTAGTCAAAATAAATGTGGGACTAATATTTATGGTGCAAATGACAAATAGGGGGAACTGTGGCGCTTGGCGGAGGTCTGCACTCTCCGAGTGCTTTCTAGTTTGGGTTACTGAGTTTCCTTCATTACATGATACCTTCTCTGTCTCTCTCCCTCACATACAGTCTCTCCTTTACACACCCCTCCCAACCCATTATATTGTTCCCCTTTACTGCTCCTACTCAACATGACCGGAATATTCTTTGGCGAGCTCTGCCACCTGACTGGAGCCCATTGGACCGTGCCCCTTCATCTGACTGATTTCTCCTGTCAGACCACTTGAGGTGTGTGTTTATGCTGGTCTGTCTGCCTTCCTCTCTGCCTGTTATAGGCAGCATGACAAGTGACTGAGACCCACATTGTTAATGAGTGTCCCACACTGTCGCTTTGAAGGCAGCAACGATAGACAAACGCCAACTTCAGATCACGTTAACACCAGTACTAATACCCCTACTTGCTCTGCTTCATCTGTTTGTCTCTAATGGCATCTCGAGGAGGCCTTTTTAAGACTGGATCACTGTAATTGGCCCCCTGTCTCCAGAGAACAACAACCAATAAAGAAGCTGATAGAAGGAAAGTGAATGAAGAGGAGACAGAGCTAGTGATGCACACTGATTGGAGGAGCTTGCACATGTGTGAGTGTTTGTATGCAAGTGGATTGAGAGGATTAACGTCACAGCTGTCAACCTTTGTCGGCACCCTCTCTAGGGCTGGGTAATAAATGGATTTTTTAAGATATGTCAATATATTTCAAACAAGATGTAGGATGAGAATAAATTAGCCAATTAGGTTATTGTCTGAATATATTAATGTTGATGTATGGTAATAAAGCATAGATGCCAGGCCTCATGCCAGGAAAAAGATTGTTTACGGTAAGAACCACCAACAATAAAATGCTTACTGACCACTGTAGAATCTATTAAAAGCTTTTCAGACTGGATGAGGAATTGGCATTTTCATTTATCTTATTTTGTTTAAGGAAATGTTATTTTATAGGAAAACATGACCTGTCTGATAAAACGGCAACTTTTAAAATCTATTTATTTATTACAGCGACTGGACAGTGCTCAGCTCAGTATTTAAGTTACACATAGTATTATCAAGTCCGAATTCTGTGACTTTTTCATCTTGGAATTACACAATATTCTTCTGTGGATTTTCTTTTCTTTTCTTTTTTTTTTAAAATCTGCTCTCAGCTGTTTCTGTAGAAACACTGCAGCATCCTGCTGATGTTTGAACAGCTGTTAAGTCCCAGTGTCAGGGCAAAAACAAACAAATCACAACAAAATCTTAGAAACGTAAATGTCACATATCTTCAAAATAAACTTTAGAAAGGCTGTTATGCAAAAATAGGTGTTCATGGCCTGTCTACACCTCCCTTCCTCTCCAACATGAAAAAAATGCCTCGTCTCCCTTTCTGCTTGCTCTACAAAATGTGTGCTAAATTCGCCTCTTTAAATGTATCCCATATCCCATGATGACGTCATTAGGAGACATGCTGCCCCTTCCTGATCAGAAACACTCACTGAGCTGGGAGTTTGTTTGGTCCGCGGCTCCAGTTAAAGGAACATGTCCAGCGAGTCTGTGGGGCTACAGTAAACAGAGGATAGCGCTCAAAAGCCAAACCCACATCCACATCCAAAGATGGGCGTGGTCAGACACAGCTCATAAGGATTTACTCTTTAACAGCCTGTTCTATTCAGGGCTGAAAATGCAGGATTTTTTAACATGCCAAAATCCAATAGGGTTGGATTCACCATAAATTTAAAAAAATATGTTCTTGCCACCTCTGTGACCAGTGTTAACATGTTTAAAAAGTAAAATATGTGACCTTGAAATACATGTCTATCTAATGTGTCAAACCCAAACAAAAGCAAAACTGAATTAATCTTTAATCAGGCCATATTTCCCATCTTGAGCGACATGCATGAAGGCTACTGCTGAGATTTTGGGGGAATAAATTCATATTAACAGTGTATATTTTTATTTTTTCACAAAAATATGTCCCTTAATTCTGAGATAAGTATGTTGTCGATTCAAACAAACATTTTTTAATCGAATGTAAAAGTTGTTGTTCTAAAGCATGCCCCTTTAGGACCCCCTCAAAAACAAGATTTTGCATCTCAAGGGGCTATCATCGAATACATGTTAATTTCAAAAGAGATCTGCCACTGTAGACTGTTGCCACTACATTCGTTTTGTGCAGTGAAGAGATTGTTAAAGACAGTAACTGCAAACTTGGTTCATAACTAACAAGAAATTACCCATAATTATGTGTTCAGGAATTTGTTTCCGTTTAAATATCATAAAACAAGTATTGTAGTTGTTTGAATTTGTCTTGAACAATTTCTTGAATCAAAATTCTGATATTATGACAACCATTTTTTTTAAAACCTTTTTAACAAATAATAAAAAAACACTTGCTTCATTATATATACACTCAGGTAAAAATAAAATAAGATGCATTTTTTACCCAAATGGCACAGCACTAAATCTTACTTCTTTTCACCTCCCTTCACTCCATCCCTCAAATCCCCCCCATCCCCATTCCCCACATACCTTCACCTCTCTTTCTCCTCTACTCTGCATGCAAACCACTTGTCTTTTTTTCTCTCTTCTCCCGCTCAATCCCTTCATCTTCTCCTTCCCCTCTGAGCTTGTGCTGTTCTTCGCACAAAGCCGGCAAGTTAACGTGATGGCTCATTTAATCCTAATGCTGTTAGTTTAAAGTGCCTTATTAAGAGCTCAGCTTTCGTTTGGTCTTTAATTAAATCTAATTGGGCTTTGTGTATCTCGTCAAACTCCATGTTTCTTTTTCTCTTTCCAAGATATTGTTTTGTACATTTTTTCACTTAGTAACAAGAAAAGGTCCACAGTAATTACCGACCTACTAGATAGAAGAAATGACTGATAATCACTGCTTTCAATCCTCCTCTCACCCCTCCACTCTTCCCTCCATCATCTTCATCTCCTCTCCTCCCTGACCTTCCTCCACTCTCCAAGGTCACCCATCACTTCACTGTGGCATTGCCAACCAACTGCAGTGCGCTAAGCCAAGACTCTTCAATCACAGCTGCCAAACAAGCATCCTCCCTGCCTTTTATCACCATTTTCCTTTTGTCTCGCGAGCACGTCTTAATCATGGTGTGCAGTAACAGCTCTTTGTGTGTGATACTGAGTAGTGTAAACAGTCAGCGGGCTGTCGCGGGGGAGGACAGCCTGCATGTTGTGGCAAGGACCCAATCCAAGGGTACAGATGGAGAACGGATAGACTCTTAGCAGGGGTGGCTCGCCTCACTTACAGAGACTGATAGCATCTTTATTGTGCACTTATCACAGAAAGTACAGTACGCAGTGTTCGATTTGTGCAGCATAACAAGTCAACTTAATTATTAACTGTATGTTTGTCTGTGTTGTGAATTATCTGGTTTGACACTTAATCAGTCTGTATGTGTGTGTGCGTTGTGAGCCCATCTGGGTGTGTGCAGCTCTGTTCTGCTTCTTGTTGTGGTATTCTGTCCATCTGTCCTGCTGACTGGCCTTTCCATATGGGCCACTGGTCATATAATTAACCAAATGGAGAGTGTTTTTTTACAGGAACATGTTCAGTGACAAGCAGTGTAGGCGTCTTTCTTTTTTTTTTTTACTGTAAATGTATTGTTAACCCTTGACTGGCCTGTACGCTTTGTGTATATAGGTCTGACCACATGGCGCAGGGTAATTTTTCTCCCATTCTGACACATGGCCTCACTCTGCCCCTCCCTTTAGCGTCTCCTCTTCACCTCCCCCCCTCTCTTTTATCTTTCAGAGAGAGGACCAGCAGGAGGGCGTGGTGGACCTGACTTGAAGAGGGAAAAAAAAGGAAGAGGGGGGAAAAAGGAGAAGAGGAACTACCAGGCCTAAATTTTCTGCACCTGTGTGTGTGAGCAGGTGGGACTTTGATGGGACAGTGAGCAATGCCTCACACACAGCGACAGCAGGTTGGCAGTGGGGGGCGGTGCTCCCCTCACCTCCTCCCATGCCTCCTCTTCCTCCTTTCCTTTGCTGCCCATCCCAGCCAAGCAGCCATACACATACCCCCCAACTGTGAGTACAGATTCACATCATGCATTTGATCACAATGGTTGCTGAATGCAGTTCAAAGGTTCTATTTGTCGTGTTAATTACGTTGTTTATTCATCAAAGCAGGCAAATAATCATCTTTGATCATAATTAATTAGTTTAAATCAGCAACTAACCTCGATATTCAGGATGGATTGTACTATTATTCTTGAAATAATACCCTGTCTGAGGTTTCTGTGTTAGCTCTCATTTGTTCCTCCTGTGTGTCTAATTACTTTGTAAATGATCCCCTCATACAGCATTGATTACTCCCTCTATTGATCTGGTTTCCTTGGTGCAAACAGAATCTGATTTGGGAGTAATTTGATCAACAATTGAGTTATACAACAAAAATCCAGCAACATTCTTCCCTCACTTGCCCTCATTTCTCCCTCCTCCTCCTTCACGATGCAATATGTGGGCATTAGAAATACAGCTGAGCTTGTAGCCCTGCAGGGAAATTGATCATCATCTCCTCGGCTGTTGCGGGGCCTGCCCACAGAGCGCCGGTGGAAAAGAAAAAGAGAGAGAAGGGAGAATATTGTTTTTCACAGCTCGCCTTTGTTCTCTCTTTATCTAAGACTATTTGAAATGAGTCACAATCCTTCACTACCCACACACATTTCAAGAGTGTGTGTACAAACAAGCAATTATACGTACATGGGCGCACATGCGCTCACGCACATATAACCTGTAAATGTTGATGAGATGCAGTAAATCTTCTATCAAATCCCCAAAGGGGTGAGGATGCACAGAGGTGAGAGGATGAGGAAGATGAAGGGGAAGGGGGTGGGAAGGATGGACGAAGGAGCAGGTCAGAGTTGTAAAAGGTCAAGGTGTCCCCTGCCTTTCAATTAGTGAGCCCCAGACAAGTCAATAAGATGGGTTGATGGAGATCGATAAAGAAGACACCTCCGAATGTGTCAAAGAAGGCACATCATTACAAGAAGCATTACAATGTTTATCGTCCATGTATCATGAAAATCAATCCATCTGTCTTTCTATCTGTCTATCTATCTATTGGTTTGTCTCCAGCCTATGTATGTATGTATGTATGTATGTATGTATGTATTAATGTATCTATCTATCTATCTATCTTTCTATCTATCTTTCTATCTATCTATCTATCTATCTATCTATCTATCTATCTATCTATCTATCTATCTATCTATCTATCTATCTATCTATCTATCTATCTATCTCTCTATCTATCTATCTATCTGTGGGTATGCTTGTCTTCTTGTTAGTCCATCCATCCATCATTTTTTTCAGAAAGGCCACAGCATTACTACATATATTACAATATTTTATATCTGTGTCTTGAAAATCAACTCATCTATCTATCTATCTATCTATCTATCTATCTATCTATCTATCTATCTATCTATCTATCATTTTTGAATTTCTTTTTAGACCTTTCTGCTCTTTTTGGTCACTCATTTTATTTCTCCTCCTCTGTATCTCTGTGACTCTCTGCATTCCGGTCCTGACTGTCTTGTTGTCCTTCTAATTTACTGTAACTAAAACCTTTTCTCTATCATTTCTTCTTTTCCCCTGCCCACAATGTTGGATTAAAAGACCACATAAGTGATCGTAAGTGCTTTCAACTTTATTGACTTCTTTCTGTCTTAATGCAGGTGCTGGCAGAGCTTGTTGTAAACACTTTCATTATGCTAAAGAGGAAATCTCTGCCTGTTGCACTTTGCTGCACTTAGATGAATGCAGCATTAGTGTATATCTGCTGTGTTGTGCTTTTGTGTCAGTATATATTTATCACAATGCATTTTATCTTGTGTGTGCTTTTAATTGAGGATGTGTTGTGTTGAAAACATGCCCCTGTTTCCATCTACTTTTTTACTCCAACAACATGAGTGTGTTTAGCCTTATTCACTCCCATTAGGTGAGGTCCCTGTAGGAGCAGAGAGGAGGATATTGAAGGAGGCAGTAGGACTGTCAGATCAAACACACAGAGAAATAAAGAGGAGTTAAAGCTCTAAGCACCAGCTCCTCTTCTCCTCAGCCAATAATGGATCAGCGCCTGCAGTCCCAACTTCAATTTGATCAGCTGAGGAAATGAGCTTATTCCTCTAACAGTGGGAATTCTTTCATTAAATTCCCCCGGTCAACCTATCAGTCTTTTTCTGCATCTGTGTGAATCTTCCCCATGTTTGTTTTTCTTCTTTATTTCTGCCACCATTTGCTGCAGTGCTACTTCTGTTGACAGAAATTTGGTCTCAAAATGTTAGTTAACTACCTTTTATCCATGGCGAAAAGAGACTATGGGTAGGTAAAATTATTTTCATGATAAAAAGCTTAAGAAAATGTGAGAATTCTTTTAAAACCAGAATTAACTAGAAAAGCACTCAGAGAGCGCAGCCCCCCGCCAAGCAGCTTCGGTCCACTTTGGCGAAAATGGTCCTATCTGGCAATGTTAAAGAATCCTTTAAAAAATTCCTGGATCCAGACGGTGATCCGGATCACCCCCAAAATTTACTCAGTTCTTCCATATCCCATTTCTGACAATTCCTGAAAATTTCATCCAAATCCGTTCAGAACTTTTCAAGTTATTTTGAACACAAACAAACAAACAGACAGATAAACGCCAGCAAAAACATAACCTCCTTGGCGGAGGTAATAAGACTAAAATAAAGAGACTAAAAATGCCGAGCATACAAAATTCATGATACTTAAGCTGCTTTCATAAACCCCATTCACACTGGCCAAAGATTCCTGAAATTATCCAGACATTATCCGGCGAGCCGTATGTGTGAACGCAGACAGCAGAGTTTTTCACTTGACCTTTACCCGGATATTCTCCTCCAGCCCCCCCCTGTATTTTATCTGAGTAAAGTCTGAGAAGGCTTATGTCTGAACGCTACAGCGAATTATCAGGGAAATCAGTGAGGCGAGTGAAGAGGGTTCAGGACATCATCCTGTGCAACCGGCCCTTGGGACTTGACAGGATGGATCAAAACAACTGCTGTAGAGGGAGAAGTTTATCTGACTGAGAGGGGATAAGACAAACTCAAATGTGTGTCTGGACACCAGAAGTGTTTTTTTCTACTGCACATCATCAAACTTCTGTAAAACATCTGCTCCAAAACGAGCACGAGAGAGACCAGCGGGTCTCTCGTGCAATCACAGAGCCTTCTTGAGCTGCTGTTGGATACAGAGATGAAACCCTGCAGCTCTCTTTCTCCCGTATAATAGTCGTATACATAGTGACGCAGCTTCATATTCACTTCTGTGTGCTTCAGTTTTCCTCTCAACTCTTTAATCAAGGCTGTAGATACTGTTTTTGACATGCTGCACTGAAGTTAGTATATATATTGTTCATCCGCTATCGCAAGATACAATATAAAGGCAAGAAACCTTTGCACCAAAATATAGGAAAACTTGATTTAGGCATTTGAGAAAGTCTTTTTGATAAAAGAGATCAATAAGGCTATTGATATCACAGGGTGTCTGTCTGGGTCTTAATAAGTATCAAAAATGGATAAAGTAAGCTTTTAGTCTTAAAATCTGAAAGTAAAAGTATGAAAAATTACATGATATTCAATTTTATGGCTTGTTTTTATCATCTATATTTATCTTTATTAATGAAAAATGGGTTTTTGTCACTTCTCTATCCTCTTTTGAAGACTACTTTGAATTTATAACATGCTGATAGCCAGTTAATATAGTGTTTAAATTGTCATATTGGGAATCCCTGAATTATTTCTGATTTTTAATCAAGTTACGACCCTTTGCATTGTGTCCACCTCAAAATCTAAATTATGTATCTGATAAGAAATAATCACAATCTAAGACCTTTCAGCTGTAGTATCCCACAATCAGTACAAGAAATTACAGAATTTCTGTGTTTTGAATTAAAGGTGATCGAAAGCTGATAGTTCTTAGCAGATATTTATCAAAAATGCATCCAAGCTGATTAGAATTGATGTTGTGGTCACTGATATGATCACCTGAACTTCATATGCCAAGTTGCACCTTCGGGTGCAAACACATCCACCCACTCGTCCACTTGTCTGCTGTTGCTGCTTCTGTTTCTCTGTCATCAAATAAACTGTGGTAAGATCCCCACCAGAAGCAGATTGGTGTTGAATTACGGTTCTTATCATAATGATATATACATTTTAGTGACATTATCGACGTTTTATGTCAGCCTTTTAATGTAGGATGGTTATATACCATGAAAGTGACATTTTGCCCCATTCCACGCTTTAATAGTTTAGTTAATTTAAAAAGAAAAATTTAGACAAAAAAAAATGAGTCAAATAAAATGACTTTTTTCAACTAAAACGAAACTTTTTTTGCTGATTAAATTAAACTAACGTGAAAATGACCAAAATGTGACCAAACGTGATACAAATTTCCATGTAAAACCTGAGACTGAGTGCAAACAACCCTTCTGAATTAACAGCTCTTCATTTCCTCCATTTTTGCTGCATTCCCATCCATCCCCGCTGTCTGCTCAGCTCCTCATCTCCACCAGCTTTCTCCCATGCTTGGCAGCCATCCTCCCATTTCTGCACCCATTTACCTACATAATATAAATTTATCCCTGGCTCAAACTCTGTCTCTTATCCCCAGAGTCAAAGACTCCACCCCACAAATATCCAGCTGTGACCTCTATTCCACCGCAAAGTGCCAGTGTCTACTTATTAAAGCAACAAGGAGAAGGAGATTTAAATTTCAGTCTATGAGTATCTAAAAACAAAACATAAAAAATAGACATGTTCTATAAAGCATGTGTGGGGCATCAAACATTTCGGTTCAATACGGTGCAGTCACACCAAATCTCAGCATGCTGGTTTTTATGAGTCTGTCATCGAGGCTTTTCTTTATGGCTGTTATGGACAGTGTTGACAGAGAAAACGAAACCTCTTCCGCTGGTAATTACTTTTTTCCCCTTCAAATTCCTGTTTCATTTCCCAGCAGACTATGTCTCCCCACCTCCCCTTCTCCCAGTCTCCCAGGGTGCACTGTGCCTTATATCTCCCTTTTTGCATGAACTCTCCCTCTTATATTATGCTATATCAATTCCCTCTCATCTCAACCCATTTTCATGTCTGCTCTCGTGCGTTCACTCTTATCCTCGTCCTACATTACATCTTTTCTCAGGGGAATCTTTTAAGTGAAATAGACCGAATATACTCATTGGTAGCTGTTAAAGTATGAAAATGAATGCTATCTCTGATTTTTCTGTGCCAAAGTGATCTGTGTGCTACAAAAAGTTAATAAATGTGTGTGTATGTCTCTAGCAGAGTTACCACAGAATGAAAACAGGTCATGTAAAGACTGCTGACTTGAGTGTGTGCATGTGATGTCCTTCTATTAAAACCTTTTTTTTCTAAGTGTGTTTGT
Source organism: Cetoscarus ocellatus (assembly GCA_037902135.1). NCBI lineage: Eukaryota > Metazoa > Chordata > Actinopteri > Labriformes > Labridae > Cetoscarus > Cetoscarus ocellatus. The sequence goes on from JBAMNC010000466.1 coordinate 666,262, forward strand.
TTTTTATTTATTTATTTATTCATAGATAGCAATTACTCTTTTTTGGTCCCTGCAGTGAAAACACCCCCAATGATAACAACACAGCCAGAGTCTGTCACGGTCTGCAGTGTTGAAGACCTCGTCATGAGCTGTGAAGCCAGCGGCAATCCTTCAGCCATGTTAGTCAGCAAACACACACACACACACACACACACACACACACACACCCACACACACACACGCACACAACCGCTAACACTTAAAGTATATAATGCTATATTAGTCATGGAGGAGTATAGCCACTGGTTATGTTACTGCAGACTCTGACCTTCCCTCTCCTTGTTCAGCTGACATCTTTATATCAATGTTACATGAGAGCACAGATTCACCCCGTCAGAGTTCTCATTTCAACAAGGGATAAATGTCATTAAGCCCTCAGGCAATCTTTCCAGAGTGTCTTAGCTGCTCTGAAGTGGAAAACTGTTCCAGTCACCAAGAAAAAGACGAATATCACAATTACATGCTACAAGCCCAGAACCCCCGCTGCAGCATTGCTTCTAAATTTTGCAGCAAACCATTGGAGTTCTCAATTTCCAAGATGTTTGTCAAAAGGACAGCTTGTGTTAACTGCTTTCCGAGCAGCTAGTCTGCCAGCTGTTTGACTTTTTTGTCCTCTTTGCCGAAGTTTCCGATGGACAAAGGATGGAGAGGAGTTTGACCCTGGCAGTGACCCGGAGCTCAAGGTGTCAGAGCGCCCCGGCACATACGCATTCTACACCCTCAGTAACACCATGGACAATTTGAAGCAGTACCAGGGAAAATACGTCTGCTTGGCATCCAATGAGCTGGGGACAGCCGTGTCCAATGAGGCCATCCTCACAGTTGATGGTAGGAAAACATCTTGAGACGATTATTCTCACAGTTATCCTCAAAACCTACTTCTTGTGTTAGTTTATTGTCTAGCGAACTTGTTTTGATTAATGTCTGAGCCAAATCTGTCACAATTTACAGATTTTTTTTCACCATAAAAGTCATTTCTTTCACTTAATGGATTGCAACAAAATAATTCCTTGTGAAAAAAAATACCATAACAATGAAAATCTGAAACAATATGAATATTTTTATGTGCAGATTTTGATATCAAACTCATAATCCTTAGCCTGTTCCCAAACAACATGACTCAAAAGTTACTTAAAATTTAGATACTGGCTTGCAAAAAGGCCATCTCTAGGAACTGGCTAAAAAGTGACCCCCACTAACCCAGCAAGTTGGTTGGATATGGAAGAGAGATATTTTCTATGGAAATACAGACTCATTATTTAAGGACTAAAGCAAAGAGTCATGATAACCACCGGGAAAAAAGGAATGACTCCCAAAAAACGATTGGTCAGGTGGCAACTATGTGAAATAGACTGTAAAAAGAAATATGTGACCGTGCCATCAGCCGGGTGTCCCCCTTGTTTAAAATTGTATGTGTGCAATTTAAATGAGAGACAGCTTATTCGTACGTTTGGTTAATCATATATGACGGGTTTCTGTGCAGATTTCTGAAGAATTTTGTTAACTTTGTTCCAAACATGTACCAAAACTGTGAGGGAAGTGGCACTGGTTGCTCAATTAGTGAGCGGAGGTAAATTAATCCAGTTCAATTACAAAAGAGCTTGACTGGAATGAATGGTCCAGAGCAGTAATGCCAAAACATTTCATAGGCAAAAAAGTATTAAAACATCAGGAGCACTGAGAAGGGGTACACAGATACCCTACTCAGACCAAATACAAGTACAAGTAATATCATTTGAGTTCTTACCGGTTCTGAGTACTTATCATAGTACTTATGGTGCAATCTATCACAGAGACACAGCTGACACCAAAAGCCCTCTAAGCCCCTCTGCCCATCCTCATCTTATAAGTACCCATCTTTGGAAACATTACACAACGGCACTTAAGTCATAACTTCAACATGTACTGAAAGTATCTCAGGTGGTTAGAAGTTTGTAAACTCTGCCCAAAGTAAGAATGAAGCAAGAAGTCCTTCCTGACAGGGACAGGGCAAGTTGCTTGAATGATTGGAATTTTGGAATATGTTCAGAGCATTGACCAAGGAAATAAATACATATGAAAATTCATTTTCTTATTCCACTATTATGCTAAAATGAATACATTTTTTTTAAAGAAACAACTAATAAGATAATAAAAGAGTCTGTCAATGGTGACTTGATGTTGCATCAATATTAACTGGATCAGGACCTGTGTGGTGAAAGTACTGCATCACAATTACAATCAGCCAGGAACAATTAAATGATAGAAATGGGGTCAACAGGGCTGGCAGGATGTACATGAAGATGAAAACTTATATATTTATTGCCCATGAGTAGAGGTTCTACTTTGAAACTAGAATGCCACTTTTTCATAGAAATGTGATGTTATTTGTGTGTATTTCCCATTTTGCTTTTTGATAAACTTAAAATTGTGTGGCTGTCATAGTCATGATGTAATTTGTGTTACACTGTATACTGTTGTGGCTAAAAAAACAAGCAGTTAAACATTAAAAACATGTTAACATATTGAAAAAATAAAAAATAACATAACATTTTTTTTTTATTTTGGTGGTATTGTGCCATTATGCCGTTGTGACGATTGTACATTAAGTTAACAGATTATTAAGACTGTTTTAAAGTAGAGCTAGTATGATTAAGAAAAGCTGTAAATATTTACATCCTTTCATCATCAGTAAGTATCAGCTGAATTTAGATAATTATATTTTAAAGATGATTAGTTTTCATTTGAGCTGCGTTACATCAGAATAAGTCTTTCATCGATGTCAGTGTCAGTGCTAACACTTGTGTCAATGCCTTCAAGATCCAGATCAGAAGTGAGCCGCGCTCTTGTTTGTTTTTATCAGCAATAACAGAGGGATTTACAAAGCTGTAAGCGTAGCAGGAACATAAACCTTTCCCTCGCCCTGCTTTATAGAGGGCTCATTTGTCAGCAGATGGAGGCTCACAGCAAGCACTCCTTGTACCGCCACCCAGAACATAATTACATGCAATAACATGATAATCAGTACACCAGCGTACGCACACATGTGCACACTCACACATACGGCCCCCAGGCAAAAGTAAAGCACACCTCTGAGGACCCATCCACCTGTGTGATGGGCTTTCTCATGGGCGACCTCCTTCCCTCACTGTTTCCCTGACAACAGTTTCCCCAGAAACGCTCTTGAGTTGATGTCATGTGGGGCGCTCTCCAGTGGCTCCTGTGGGGTTATCAACAACAGGAAGGGGGAGGAAAGTGAGGGGGGAGCAAACATATGATACACAGGTAACATAGTTCTACTTTTACCTGACAAAAGACAACCTGGCACTTAATTTGGGGCACTTTTCTTCTTAAATCATTGAGCTGTTGAAAAACCTTATCCAGTAAATGGTTGTGTGTGAAGCTCTCTTGCTCTGTAATACACAGAGCAAGAGAGCCTCACAGCCTCAGATAATCTCAAAACGGAAGAAGAATTGTTTGCTAAAGTTTGGAAGTGCTATTTCAGTCAATTATTTCTCCCATTTAATAATACCAGTTGGCATTGTATTTTATATCATTGGAAAGCCCGATTTGTCACCTTTACAGTGAGGTACACCTTGTAACTGATAAACTTCCTAAACCTACCAAAGCCCCTGTTGCATGTTGTGTTGTTCTCTATTTAGACTTGACTCAGTAATAAAGCTTGAACTGAAATGTATTTGTCCTTACTTGCCTTCCTCTAGCTCCCCCATCACAGCAGAAGGAAAAAAAGGTAACTGTGAAGGCTGAGGAGGGAAACAGTATTGTCCTGAAGTGTAACCCCCCACAGAGCTCCATGGAGCCAATCATCCACTGGATGGACTGGAGTGAGTACATTACCTTTCCATCTTCTTCCATTACAGCCTTCCTGTCTTCTCAGTAAAGCTGCCACTTGGACTGTCTATTGATCCCTTTGTTGTTCACTTTAATCCCATCATTGAGAAGTAGTCAATACATTATAACTCTCTTCTTCCTTCATTACCACATTATCCTTAACATGCATTTGTCTATAATATCATGCTTTCTCAGATGTCTTGAGTACTCTTTTTAGCAGAGTTTTGTCTTACACTTATTTTCAAAGTGTCTGTTTTATGTATTTTTTCTTCCTCTCTCATCCTATTGTGTCTCTGAGCTTCCCTCTGTCTCCTCTCACTACTTAATTCTGCCGCTAAGCCTCTCTTCTCTCCCTTTTGTTTCTAAATTTTTCCACTGCTCTGTCTGTCGTCCTTGTCTCTTTCCTCCTAAGGCTTATTTCCTCTCTCCCTCTCCCTTCAGGGTTACACCACATCCAGCTCAGCGACCGAGTGGTGGTGGGAAAGGATGGCAACTTGTACTTTGCCTATTTGACAATAGCAGACAGCAGGGAGGACTACACCTGCAATGTCCAGTACCTGGCTACACGCACCATTCTTGCAAAGGAGCCCATCACTCTGAAAGTCAACCCCTGTGAGTTTACAACCACGTTTTCAGTGATGCTCAGATTTCATGTTGGTTATAACACAGTTAAGTCACATACCAAGGCCAATCCATCATTCACCTTACCACTTGATAGAAAACCAAACAAGAAACTTCGGAGTTCTTCAAAATTTAATTACGGAGCATTCAAGCAAAAACAGAAAGTTAACTAGTCTCCATAAATATGGTGGTACTTCTTATAACATCTGCCCTTTTCTTTTTTTGAGATCATTTGGGACAGTTTGGCCTTTATTAACGTGGATAGATTTGGAAAGGGGTATAAAGAGTAGGAGAAGACAGGCAGCAAATGAGCCTCAGGTGGGAATCGAACACGAGTGTCCCACACAGACAAGAGCCCTCATACGTGTTACCCACTCCACCAAACCAGAGCCTCTTTACTTCTGACTGTTTGAAAAAAAGCTGAACAAAAATCATTTTTTCTTCCTTTCTGGTGTATTGATACTTTATCTGTGGAATAAAACAGCACACATGATTTTACATCAATAAGAGTCCTGCTGAATGAGAGCAGAAAATTTGCATAGATTTAGTGGTTGTTCAGAGGGTTTAGATGTTACTCAGGGTGCCTCAAGAACAGTAAACCACGAATCATTTTGACCTCTCTGGGTGATTTGTATGCACTATTTTATTGTCCATGACCAGGGCAGTTTTATTTGTATAGTATTTTTCAGCAACAATGCAATTCAGTGTGCCTCAGACAATACATCAGAACATAATGATAAAGGACTAAAGAAAAGAAACACAGCAGAATAAAATATTTATTAAAACAAATAATGAATGCCACAGATAAAAACAGAGAAGTTAAAACAAAGATAAAAAGACAGAAGAAATGGCAAGCTAAAACAGCTCAAATGTAGTGAAAAAATGTCAAACTATTTCACAGGATTTTAAAAGTTACAGTAAAATAAAAGCAGTTATGAAAAGGTGAGTCTTTGGCCTTAAGAGTTTCAGCAGATCCGCAGATCATAGCAGTTCTAGCCTTGGAAATTGTTCCCTTAAATAGCTGAGTCTTACTACCTTTCAAAGGGAACATTATGGTGCTGCACCATTTTGATTTTGATAGACAGTGAGGGTGTAACATTTACAGGCAGAATACTTTTCCAAAAAGTTTAACTGTTTTTCACTGAGGGTGCTGTGAGTTTGGCAATAAAATGCAGTTGTTGCTAAGAGCATTTTTGCCACTCGGAGTGCTGAGTGCTGACTACATTGGACTACATTGATTTTGAAACGAAAGTGGGAGCTGCCAGCGTAAAAATCTGGGGTTGTGGACTGACCTCAATCAGCAGTTGTCTAATGCTTTGAGGGGAAGTCCACTTGGAGATAACTTTAAGAGTATCCGCAAAAGTTTTATTGTATCAGCGTTTTGTCTGCACAGAACCGGCTGTTTGGGAGCCGGTAAACGCCCATTTTTGAAACTGAGTCCCAGAGTGAACGTAACTCAAAAAGTTGCCCATGCATTTCTGTGTCTACAGTGAATACACACATTATCAGAGATGATCTCATAGCCCCACCTCTCCCTTAAATCACATGAGCTAATGACAGAAACAATGGCGGAGTGCAATGTTGCGTTTGTGCTGCAGAGGCTACCGAGTTTGTTTAGGCTTTTTCAGCAGAATTTTCTGCTCCTATACAACCACCATGAGCAACAAGTGAATATGAAGAATAGCATACATCACATGTTCTTCAATCTACTGCAGAGGACAAACAGATGTGTTTGTTTTACATCGCTCATGTTTTATGGGCTTGCCCCATGTCTTCTCTGGTATTAGTGTGTCTGTGGCTTTATAGCGCCACTTACAGGCCTGGCATATACACTAAAGTATTTCCAGTCTTTTTGTGTGGACAGACACATTTCTTGAAACTATGCCTTATTTATGGATTTTTGTATAAAGGAAAAAGAAATATATAGTTTTCATATCCAAGTGGACAGGGCAGAAATCCAGCTACGTCTGCTGCTGTCACAGTCAGCAAACACTCCAGCTCCTACAGAGGCAAGTATGGCAACCACCCAAGTAAGACATCGACCTTAAATTGACCCAAGGACTTGTCTATATATGAACTAATGTGAGGTTGTCATTGATACGAATAACCTAACAAAACACCAAGTTTCTCTCAAGCTCAAACTTCAAACAGTATATTCACAACTCCTTCTTTAGTGGTTTTGAGACATACTGGTATTTTGTGGTTCTGAAACAAGCCTGTGAGAGCTCCTCTGCTAGCTTAATAAAATAAACATTAATAGAATTTTATCAGGGTGCTCGTAGCACTGAAAAATTACATCTTAAATATCAGCACATTCATTTATTCATAGAAACCCTTGACAGAATTTCAGTCTAACATTTACAGAGCACAATTTCTTGGTGTCAAAAACTTTGAATTAAAGGTCTCGGAGTCGGCTGCAGGTTGTACTTGCACAACGTAGAATAGAGTTTAACTCTGCCATGGTTCAAGGGAACTTTTTTTTTTCCCACGAGGGCAATTTGTTTTACAGCAAGTAGTTAACTAAACAAAAAAGTACTCAGTCTCAAACACATAAAGAGCTCTGAAATACACACAGGGATGAACAAACATGAAGGGGGAATAAGAAACATAAGGCTGTTTAGGAAGCAAATTTTACCAGAAACAAATTAATTCTTAATCTGTTTGTCCTACACATAGGCTGAGTACATCCACAACCAGACAGCAAAAGCTTGTATTCTACAGTATAAGGAGGGTGTGAGAGCAGGATGATAGAGAGGCCAGTTTTTTATTTGTAGCTCAGACGCTGTTTTAAGTGTTCCTCTAAACCAGTGCCTGCAGTTTCTCCTCTCATACATTAAATGTGCTCCAATCTTTTCTTGTTTTTCATGGCGAGGGAATCAAATCAGAAGACAAAACCAGAAGATAAAAGCAAATGTTAAAACAGAAAGCAAGACAAATGATCTTCATAGAAACAGGGTAAATGTTAAATCTCCTCTGTTCACAATAAAAATACCTACAAGAATTTGACTTTGCACGCACGCGTAAACAAATCAAATATTACAACGTGCTTCAACAGAGGCAGAGACTCAAGGAATAATCAAATGAAACAAATTAGCTATGCTAAACAGAGAAGGTCACAAAAAGTCAAAGGCATTATTAGTCATTCCAACAAACTTAGTGGATCAACAGCCATATCATGAAATGCAGTTGAATACTCAATGATTATAGTAATAATTAGGGATGCACGATATGAAAAATTTCAACCGATACCAATAACCGATAATTTCCTGCTTCTCATGGCCGATACCGATAACGGATAAGTTCATATTTTTAAATTTAATATAATCTTTTTGCATGTTAAAATCTTGATCCAACCACTGAGCCGTTAAGCTAAGCTTGCTGACCGGACTATGTCAGATGTCCGAATGTCTGTGGTAAAACTTAGGTGTAGTCTATTCTTGTTTTGTGTAACGTTATCAAGTTATGGGTGTGTGTGGCAATGATACCTTAGAGGGCATGGAGGGATACATCCAAGAAGAAGCGACCGCTTGGGAGGGTGTAACGTGGCTCCAAATGTGCTATTAACTTGCGAAAACCCGGGCTCTCAACAACAATAAGGGCTGGCCGTCGAGCGCTATGAACTCATCACATCACTTTGTCGTTAATAGCTTTAGCCTTTTCACTGTCTCTTAAAAAGTTTTTACAGTTTTCAAACGCCTGTTAAATGGGGACATCTATGCTCCGTGTTGTTGTTTTTAGCTTAGCACCGCTAGCTGCTAATGCGGCTACTTCGTCTTCTTTCAATACCGCTTCACCGTGATGGTGACTTTTCAGGTGAGCTATAAGGTCTGTTGTGTTAAAACTCAAAGTCCTCTTTCCTCCTCTTGGAATTCTTGCTGAACAGATTTTGCAAACAGCAATGCTGTTGTTATCTTCCGCCACTGAGAAAAACAACCACACTGGTGAAGCCATGTTCACTTTTGGTCTGGCAGAGAGACGGGGGCAGGCTTGGGTCCTTGTAGTAAGGCGTGATAGATGACATAACCAGCGTGACATGGCTTGTTTTGGGGCTACGTAGCCTACAAACTATTTCCCCAAATTTAAGTAATTTATTGGATCTTTTTATCGGATAAAATGCACGTTTCGGGTCGGTAAAAAATGACGTCATTTTCCCCCAAATCGGCCGATATTGTATCGGTCCGATAAATATCGTGCATCCCTAGTAATAATTTATATATAAGGTGGAGAACTGTTGAGCACAACAAAGTAATTTAAAAATCTTAAAAAATAAGATTGTCATTGACTTATGTCTCTCAGTATTTGTATTGTGTCTCTAACTCAACTCTAGACTGTAAGTTAACAGGGGTAAGACATGAAAGCATCCTATTTAAATAAATCATTTCTTTCTTTTGACACTTTCATCTTGTGTTTGCGATGCTTATAAAATTAGAAATGAAAAAAACTAAACCATGGTCAGACTTATTATCATCAAGAAAAGAAACATCCACAGACATCTGCAAATTTAGTAGGATAGATGGGTATGAAGTACATGTCAACAGTATATGTCAATATTAGCCACAGTATTAGTGGTCAGCTCTGTCCCTGTAAGGAAGGATTTGAGGCAAGGCTGTACATTGTTGCTGTAATGGTCAGAAGCACACAACTGAACATTGTCATGAAAACAAACTATGCAAAACAGCACCGAATGATTTTGCACAGTGTTAGACACAATTACAAAGCTCTGATTTTCTGCTAAAGAAGCCTTTTGTTTTGGAAGTACTTTGCTCTGGACAGAGGGACACATAGGTCATGCAGTTTGGAAAAGCAGTATCCAGTGGAAGATTTGTAAATGATTGATTGAAAGACTGACATTTTTGTGTTTTGTTTTATTATTATTTTCTTTTTTTCTTTTATGAGGATTTCATTAGGGTGGGCAGGATCTGGTCTGATGGACTGGTTTAAGATGGGATGGAAGTACAGAGGACAAAATGTATTTACGTTTCTTTGATTCTTTTTGTTTGTGTGTTGTATGTTGTTTATTGTTCCTTTTTTCTTGGTACTTTAAAAAATATATGTTGTATCTCCTTTATTTTTGTTTGTTTGCTTTGTGTCACTAAAGAGAAAAAAAGAGATAGTACAAAAAAAGGCTGGCAAAAAGAGGTCTACCATCTTTGGAAAATCATCCATATGCCATTTTTTCAGTTTGTTTTCACACGCACACATACACTAACACACACCCACACACAGACACACACCCACACACAAAGATTATTACTTTAAAATTTATTCCACCTATTTATTTATCTTTGAGAAATCTGTCCTAGAATACCCCTGTGCACGGTTCTCTAAGACATTCACAAATGATACAGTAGATACTCAGCTTGGTGGTGAGAATCATTGAGGCTGGAAAAAAACTAAAGTCATCTCCCTCCATGTGGTGGCATGTTGCTGACCAAAGCAGGAACATGTCCAGTAGACAGTCCCAGGGCCAGCAGGAGGTCCTTCACCTCCTCAGCCCAGCGGTAATGAGATGCAGCTCACACTGAGATGTGGCTGCCAGCATCTGTGGCCTGAGCAGAGGTCAGAGAGATGAGCACATGTTAACACGGGACCTCAGTGTGTGTAAAGAAAATCTGTATGTCGATGTGTTAGTAGAAAGGTGAAGTCCTCTCTGCACGCCTCCACGCCCTGTCTCTGTGTGTGTGTGTGTCCATCTATAAGTGGCTGCTGTGTCAGCAGGACGTTACCCATCCATATGTATGACGCTTTCTCCTGATCTTTACGTTTCCTGTCTTGTTGTCTTTAGCCAACGCTGTACTGCGGAACAGGAGGCCGCACATGATGAGACCTACAGGAAGCCAAAGCATTTACCACGCTCTCAGGGGCCAGACGCTGGAGCTTGAGTGCATCGTCCAAGGCCTGTGAGTGTTCCCTGTCTGCCTTCATCAATCACTCCTTTTCAGTCACTCCTTTTAATCAATCCTACCTGCCTCATATCCATCACTCATCCTCCTCCTACCTTCCCACTCTCTCCTCATTTCATTATCTATTGTTTTTTCCTCCAGTCACCTTTGACCCTCAGTGCTTTCCTATTTCTTTTGTTTTTTTATCCAGTTTTTTCTTAACTATTTTTCCCATCTTAAATGTACCCTTGTTTCATTTTCTCCACTCTTTTTCCTGTGTGACCCTTCCTCTGTTTTCTCCCTTAACTCTCATCATCTCATCTTTTCTCCTCTTCAGTCCAACTCCCACAGTGTCATGGATAAGGAAGGACGGCGAGTTCCCTGAATCCCGCACCGTAAAGGATATGTTTGACCGCCGCCTGCGCTTCAGCAACATCTCTGAGAGTGACGGGGGCGAGTACCAGTGCATAGCTGAGAACTCTCAGGGGAAAGCCAGACACAGTTACATTGTGACTGTTGAAGGTACATCATGCACATAAATCAATAGATACAGCTTTTATCAATGCATGCATTTCATGTAACCAGCACAGATGTTTTTATAATGTATTATCTTATTGTATATTGTGTATGTTAGATACAAAATCATTATTTCTGAAAGGTAGGACACTTAGAAGACACAGGCAAGATACTATTATTAGTCAAGAGAAATTAGAAGAGGGCAAAAGCATAGGTATGTGAGTCAGGGTTTGGTCCCCTAATATGTATCAGTCTCATACTTTTTCATAATACAAACCAATAGCACCTTTATGAGGTCTTTAAAAACACTTTATAATTATGCACATATGTTAAGTTGAGCAGAAGGCAAATTAAATGGACTACTGTCCCAATATGCATATACCTGAGGAGATTTGATTTATCAACTGAGGCATGTCCTCCTAAGCTACTATTTGGGATGGGTATGTCAAGATTTCATCAAGTCTAATTCAGATATCACTTCTGTTTATTAATGAAAACAACTAAAAGTAGATGTTTAAATTTGTTGGATGGTATCCAACCTAACCTCAGATTATACATGTTAATGAAATTATATGAAACTAGGTTTATACTTTGAATATTACCATGGATAAGCAGAAATAAATAATGTGATTTGCATACATTAATGCTGCTGACAATGTCAAAGAGGTTGATCCCCTTCATCATCTTATCTTATCAATTCCTGTTTACGGTGACATCCCTCCTCTCCCTGCATTCATTTTTCTCTGTGGTGAGCTCTGCAGGGTTTTTACAGTAAAAGGGTGGGGTTTTTTATGAGGCGCTCTTTGGACTCATATCTAAAAATGTATCTAAAAATATGTATGACATACAACTTACCAAGCACGGTACATTTCAAGCATTTACACTGTGTTGAAGGAAATGCTTCATCATGCTTTTTTTGCTGAGTTGCGTGTACTAAATGCCATCACTGCAGGAGTTGTCATTACCCTTTTAGTGGAGTTAAGTCAAACTTTCCACCGCTGTGATCTACCATGATAGTTTAATAAAAACATACCTATTAGGAACTGAAACTCACATGCCTTATCAAATCCTCAAATCTTGGAAACCTGCTTTCTGTACCCAAGCAACAGTTTTGCATCAGACTTCTTTTTTTATTTATCTTTGACAGCTTGAGGGAGGTCAGTATTATCTGTCTGACTGTGTTATTTTAAAGTTTTTTTGTCTGTGTAACTATAGTTTTTTTAATTCAGCTGTTTTTGAATGTATTGTAACACTCATGTCCCTTGCAGCATCTCCCTACTGGACCAAGGAGCCGAGCAGTCAGTTATACGCCCCTGGTGAGACAGTCAGACTAGACTGTCAGGCAGACGGCATCCCCTCCCCGACCATCAGCTGGACCATCAATGGGATCCCTCTCTCAGGTCAGTGTGTAGATCCATACTGAAACATGTATCATCAAACACTGTCATTGTGCTAAACATGTGTTTTGTGAACAGCAACTGACAAGGACCCCAGACGTAGTCTGACTACAAGTGGATCTCTAATCCTGAATGATGTCAACTTTGGAGACACTGCAATCTACCAGTGCCGGGCCTCCAACAAACACGGGACCATCCTCACCAACACTAACATCTATGTCATTGGTGAGTGTTTATTTTTTTCTTCTATTCATATATTCATAGTGTGTTACTGTGGTCCCTCATATCCATTTTTTGTGTCATTTCTTTTTCAGAGCTGCCTCCTCAGATCCTTACCGAAGATGGTAGTACGTACACATTCACAGAGGGCCAGAAGGCCTCACTGGAGTGTGAAACCTTTGGCTCCCCAAAACCTAAAGTCATATGGTGAGACACAAAAAAACATACACCTTTTAATAGTGTTCTTTTAAATTGCATTGTGTATTTTAACAAGATTCTTGCTGGATTTTCATACTGACAGATTTCACAGAGATGATACAGTCAGGTAGATCTTAATAGTGCATAAATTAACAGCCAAATGCTGCTACATCTGGGCTGTGACTGTGAATTTAGTCAGCGTGGACTGTTTCCAGTCATGCTTTCTTCTGTCTGGTGAAACAGATTTGAAGTGGTGAATTTATCAGTGTTTTGGTGTGTCTTTCTCAGGGAAAGCAGCAGTACCTCCCCCCTTCTTGCAGATCCCAGAGTGAACCTACTCACCAACGGGGTACTTGAGATCTCTAATGTCACTCGTGATGACGAGGGCATCTACACCTGCTCAGTGCAAAACACAAGCTTGTCCATCAGTGCAGAGCTGGAAGTGTACAGTAAGAGGAACACTGTGTATCTCAGCAGATCATCTTTTTATCACCTTTTGCAGATTTACTCAGCTTAATGTCCCTCCTTTTACTTTTTCCTCAGACAGGACAGTCATCATCAATCCTCCACAAGCTCTGAAAGTGCAGCCAGGGCACAAGGCAATCTTCACTTGTGTGGCACTTGTTGACCCAAAACTGGACCCCCCACTTATTCAGTGGAGAAGAAATGAGCAGAAGCTCTTTCAATCCCACAGCGATGAAAAGTAAGATACAATGATGACAGCCTTTGCACAGTGTATGTCTGCTAATTAAATTTTCCTGTAACAAAGTTTATGTGCATTAAATCTCCTCATATAAGTACTGAGGCATATGGTTTGATGTAAGGCTCTTCTTCAAAATACACAGAGAAAATCTTGTGCTTTAAGTAAGATAAGAAAAAAATATCTTGTGGTATTATCAATGGTCTGCTCTGAGCTGAGCTTCTAACCCTTGACCCTTGAAAAAAATTGCATAGCACCTTACATCTGAAAAATCTAGTCCCACTGGATAATTTCAACATCATGTCAACAGTTCGTTTAGCCTAAAGATGTGATGCCACATCTTGCTGGTTGCATTCTTATTCATGTTTTTGTGTTTTTGCCAACTTCTACTTATTGTTGGTGGGCTGTCTTTGATCCTGTTTATGCAGTGAATTGACCGGATTAACATCTGTTTTGGTCATTCATATATCAAATTTACCCTGTCTGATCATGATATATTACCAATACATCAACAGTGATCACCTTTCATCAGACTGCATTACATGCCTCACTGTGTGCCCTGTGCAGTGCACTTAAATGAATGGAGACTAATAAAAAGGCAAGAGGCTTTCAGTGCTTCTTAACAGCTTTTCTTCTTCATTTTGTCATACATACACTGATATAAGATCTAGCAAATAAGACTATGTGGAGATTTGAATGACAGTTCAATTTAAGATTAAAAGTGCTGAGCAGGTAGTGTTTTCTTTAATGTGCTGTCTAAGAACCAGCTGCTTCTGACATACAGCTCTTTTGTGTGAACAACAGGAGCTGGCTACCGTTTGAGAGGCAATACCCTTTTTATTGTCACTGTTGATGAGAAGACATATAAAAGCCAAAAGTGTACCATTAATAGGGTCATGTGAAAGCCTAAAGACTGCCTTTAGTTAGTAGGTTTAGCCAGATTATCTGGATCTCCTAATATTGCTGGAATTTCCATCACCATGACAGAGGCTGGATGGGTGTAAAACCACATGTGTTGCATACTTTTTGCTTTATGATGGATTACCTTAGATTACATGGACTGATGAGCCTGTGTATCAACTGTGTCAGTAAGCATTAAGCATAAATGATCAACACAATCCATACCACCCCTGTACATAGTCAATACCAGATAATAAACCGTTATAAGTTTGCATTTAAAGGTGTGCAGGCAAAGCATTTTGGATAAACACTTGGTATCCAAATTCCCAAAATGTATGTAAATTCACTATATGAACATGGCTTGAGTAAAAAAATCTTTCCCTCAGGGTATAACCTGATGAAATGACTGCCACTGTTATCGCTCTAGTTCTACTGATGTCTTCCAGAGGCAGTTTTACAGAACCAGCTTTGCACAGTTTTCAGAGGGGACAGAGGTCCAGTTATCCAGAACAAATACTCTGCCTCACTTTGCCATCCCCCTATATTGGGTTTTATAGACATATCTAAAACAAGTACTTTTAACAGCATATAGCAGAATTTGAATTCAGTATGATAGAGAAAAAAATAAAAATTGTACTTTCTATCAGCCCTCTGACTCTTGTGAATGTTACATTTATTTGTATTTTGTAAGACTGGTGTTTTAATATTTAATGATTATGTATGTGTATTCCAATTTACAACTTGTATGTCCTTGTATTCTTGTGTCTTATTTAATCATCTGTCTTTGGTCAAATTAATTAAAAACTGAAGACATTTAAAGGCATAATAATTAATTAAAAGAAACTAACCCAAGTTACAAAACAAAAAAAAATCATTTATAAATGTCTCTTTCTTCACAATAAAATGAGGATTAAATCATAAGGCATGGTAAATATGGTGACTAATGATGAAAGTGTAAGTAAAAGTGAGAATATTTCCACAGATACACATTTGATGGACCAGATTTGATAATAGCAAATGTAGGACCAGATGATGAGGCTGTGTACAGCTGTCAAGTCATCACCAAACTGGACATGGCTAAAGCCAGCAGCACCCTCACTCTGTGTGGTAAGTTGACAGATCATAAACTGTGACCATATGGAGCAAGTTTCTGAGCCTGTTACTAAAAAATCCCCCAGCTATCAAAATTTGAACCACTCACTGAACGTGTCTCATTGAGGAATGCAGTGGAATAGAGTTGTGACTGGGGTACTTTTCCTCATCAGATCGTCCAGACCCTCCCTCCCTCCTCCAGATCTCTGAGCCAAAGCGTCGGGCTGTCACACTCAGCTGGACTCCAGGAGATGACAACAACAGCCCTGTGCTAGGTTGAGTACCAGTGCACGAGCACCCACACATACATTCACATTAACATCTGCCTGCTACTGTCTTTGTCAAATATGCTTTATTTAAATAAGGGTGTTTGGGTTTCACAGTATAATCAATAGGGAAATAAGCAAATACAAAAATAGACCAGAAAAAGGAACAGTCTCCAATACATAAATACAGCAATAGATATTGAGAGTGTTGAATTTGTTGCTCCCCTATTTCTCCAGATGTTAATCTTTTTTGTCCTTTTTGAAGCTGCTGTATCGCTATTTTTTCTCCATACTGCAGATAGTTAATAATATTTACACAGTCTTATGATTGGATGATTCCTGTGAATGCATTTGGTATTTGTTTTTTACTCCCAATCATAAATTCTCCAGGAAGTTTGTATCTTTGGGACCTTAAACATTTTTTCAAGGTACAAAGAGCTATAGAAGAAATTATATTATTTCAAAGAGCTGCCACACTTTTTTTTCAAAAATACATAATAGATGTAAGTATAACCCACAGAGACCACTCCACAGCCTCTTCAGCAAGAAAATTGAGACCCTGATATGAATTCTGATTCAAGGTGGAAAAAAGTCCAGAAGAAATCTCTCCCATTTAAAGAATTTATTGAAGTTGATGGGTTTTTTTTTCCAAATCAGTAGCCCTGTTTACTGAGAGTACTCTGTTAAGTTCTTCCTTCCAGGTCTGCCTGATATTGTCTGTTGTATTGTATTTGGTGAAATCAAGCTTTTGTTGAACTTTCCAGTGGTTTATAAAAAATGGCTGTTAAAGTTACAATAAAAATCTGTGCCCATCTTGGAAGATGACACACAACTTCAACAACTTGTTTTTCTTTGTTTTCTGTTTCTTTGTTTTCTGATGAAAAAATATTTTTCTTCTGCTGTGATCCAATTGTGCCACTAAGTAAAAATGTGAACTGACAAAGATACAAATTGTCACGTCTATCTTCAGTCCTCAGAGCAACAAACCGGTATCACTTCTCTCCTTCAGGCTCAGTAAAAGACAGCTCTGTTTCCATTACTTAGACGGGATTATTATTTGATTTGTAGCATCAGACTAGATTCTCACTATGAATTCATCACAACTGTTTTTTATTTATGTTTTTATTGCTTTGTTATTGTGTACCCCTGTCTGTCCTTCATCTGACTCATTTTTCATGTCTTTGTAGAGTATGTGATTGAATTTGAAGACCAAGCTTTGAAGGACAGGGGATGGGAGGAGCTCGAGAAAGTAAGTGGAGACGAAGAGCGTGCCAGCCTCTCCCTGTGGCCCTACATGTCCTACCGTTTCCGGGTCACTGCCATCAATGAGGTGGGCAAGAGCAACCCAAGCAAGCCATCTGAGATCCACAACACACCTGCTGAAGGTTAGAACCAGTATTATTGAATCACAAGTTTTCACTCTCAAAGTGACCTCTGAATAAGAAAATACTGAACTTTTTCTTTCAATAACAGCTCCAGACAATAATCCTGCAGATGTCAGGAGTGAGTCCACAGACCCCGACAGTCTAGTCATCTCCTGGAAGGTACTGTTTCACCACAGTCTGAAGCAGAGCCAAACATATTTTTAAAAAAGTGTTTTTGTGCCTCATTGGCTGCTTTTTTTGGTGCTGCAGGAAATGGACAGGCAAAACTTTAACGGGCCTGACTTCAAGTACCGGGTATTGTGGAGACGGGTGGTGGGCAGTGGGCCGACCTGGCACATCAACTACACAACTGTCCCACCGTTCATAGTCAGTGATGTTGGCAACTTTTCTGCTTTTGAGATAAAAGTGCAGGCGGTCAATGAGATGGGAGAGGGACCTGCGCCTGACCCTGTGATTGGATACTCAGGAGAGGATGGTAAGTATAGTTTTGAACAGTTGCTATTCTTTGTGCCTTGTGTTATTTTCACCTTTGTACTGTTCGGGCAAAACTGACCCAGGACATCAGTGGAGTCTTGAAATTCCCATAGAACAAAAAAAAAGGGTAAAACCTCCAGCCTATATATTGTCTTTAATCAATAACAAACTTTGTAGATACCATTTGTGATTATTGTTTGCAATTTCTAAATTCCATTCAGCTATGAAATTATCTTTCATTCTTGTGATATGATTCAAATTTATGTTAAAATATTATGTTATATTGTTTGTTGTGTTCTTGTCCAATATGTATGATGAAATTCTTGTAACTTTAGCAGCATTTTTCAAAGATCAAATAAAAATGAAATGTTTTAATTTTTACCATTTCAATCTGATATATGAAACAGAGGTTCTCTCATAATTTACAACAAACAAACAGGAAAAAGTTTTCAGTTGAGTGCTCTACAGATGTACGTTTTTCAGAAACCATAGTTGGTCTGTGTGTAGTCCTCACACTGCCCACAGCTGGCCGTGCTTAAGGAAGGTGGGTCCACCTGTATCCTCCTCACAATGGCAAAAGACACTGGGATCCTGGAACATGTGTCCTCTGCATGTTTGGTGTCACTAATTCCTCACTTTGTTTCTTTCTGTACTCAAACATGTCTTTTTTGGAGCTTCCTTTTTTTTCCTGTCTGGGTTAATTGGCATCAGATTACAAAAGCAAGGCACTAGGGAGTGTTAGGTTGTGTTGAAACACAGGTCCATGCACACAATTCAGTGTCACTGATTTATTATTCAGAGGAACTGTTTGTCATGGACACTGAGCAAAGCTGTTGGTGTTTGCTTTACCTTATCTACAACTGCAGATGTGTTTTAGGGTAATGTGTTAAAAATGCTCTAATTTTTGGTTGTAGTGGTTAGATTGTCGTTCATCACATATATACATGAATATTATATCAGTTCAAAATGATATTCATTAATGAACCATTGTTTTATTTCAGTATTGCTTAAATTTATGCCACAAGAAGTGGCCACCAAAGTGGCATAAATAATATTATTTATCAATGGACTGGAGCAAAACAAATATTAGTATTTTTTTTAAACAAACTGTAACATTGTTACAAGCACAAATGACAACTTAGTTCTTAAATGTTATCCTGGGATTGCAAACTAAACTCACAAATGTCATCTCATTTGTTTTGAATTGAGATAAAGGAAATATAATGTATGTAAATACTTTTTATGCTTCATATCTGTAGTGCTTTTTAAACCCTGATAATGCTTCAGGCCCAAACATCTTCTGAGAGACATAAATGCTTTAGCTTTAGTATTAGTATACTTTTGAGGATCAGCTTTGCTATTTTTAGTGTCTTGATTGGAAAGCCATTACTTTAACTTCTGGAGTCTTATTTTAGTTTTCGAAATGAGTTAAAGCATAATATATCTTCTTTAAGAAATGATTTCTTATTGGAATACACTAAAATTTATATATAAGCATAGCTAGGGTATGCATTTTGATTGAATTTACCATGCTATTTTGGATGTAAGGGAGGTCTTCACATCTTCAGTAACTGAATCTAATTTGTAATGAATTGATTTTCAAATCATTTTTTATTTAGTTGCTCATGTTGCAAACCAACGTGAGCTAAATACTTAGAGACAGAGTGCTCCAATTCAGTGGGTTGGTGAGGGATTTAATGTTTCTGTCTTGTATATTTGTCATACGGGTCAGTTACATATAACAGGAGGTCAGCAGCATTAAGTTATGGATTATGTTAATTTATACTAAATGTAATCCCTGCTATTGAAGACGTTGCTCATGACTGATGATTTGATTGCTTTTACAGAACAAAAGGGGGTGAACTTCAACAGTCTTGCTTGCATCCAGCAGTAGATAATAATTTTCAGTTATCTTCTGGGCATTTTTACAGTCATTATTCTTTCCCCCTGCCCCTCTCCTATCTGTCACTTTCTTTCAGTTCCCTTGGAGGCTCCAATAGATGTTGGTGTTGCGCTGCTGAACAGCACAACCATCAGAGTGGCCTGGGCAGCCATAGACAGAGACACAGTCAGAGGGCACCTGCTGGGATACAAGGTACTGATCCTGGATCTCCTCTGTTGTTTGGCCTGACATCCTCAGCACCCGTCCTCATGAATAAAACATAGTTTGGGTTTACAGCAGAGGAAGCCAGATCTGAGCTTGGCAGGGGTTCAGAGTTCTCTTTAGTTTCAAGGTTGTGTAGAAAAGAGCCTTTTTTATTTTAGATGATCCAAGCCTCAAAATGTATCTTACTTCTGTCACACTCTCTCTTTTGGGTCTTTTCCCACATCTGTCTTTCAGACATCTTTCCTTTTGGCTTTGATTTTTAAAATTTAGGCTTGTTTTGAAAATAGGTTTGAGGGTATACATTTTGTGAAAATACCTTTGAAATAAACCCTAAAACTTTTTTTTATTATTTTCAGCCGTTAAAAGAAAAAAGAAAATCTACAAGAGTATTGCCTTTGAGTAAATACCTTTAGTATCTGAACTTTACCTGGTTATCATTATTTGGAGGAAACTTAAATTAACCCCACCTCATTAAAAAGACAAATATTTTGCTTTTGACACTACTACATTTATATGAACTTTCTTGTTGCTTGCTAATTTGCTCTGTAGTCTGCAGTGTTGGGTAAATTACTTAGAAAAGTAATTAGTTATAGTTATTAGTTACTTTCCCAAAAAAGTAATTGAATTACTAATGGAATTACTCCTTCATAAATGTAATTAGTTACCAGGAAAAGTAATTGTTGCGTTATTTTTTTTTTAAAGTTTTTGCTGCTTGAACGGTGTGGCTCGGTTTCCGTGTCCTTCCTTGTTGTTACCTGGCCTGCTACCTGCAGCGCTGGCATCATCAACGGTGTTATCTGTGTTTTTTGCCACCAGCTCACTGGCCACACTTTGCTCTGAGACATAATGTTAACTTCACATGTGTGTTCTTGCCTTTTACATCAATGACGTTGAAGTAGTGCCTGTACTTCCATCCTGAAAATGCCAATTTTAACTCCACAGACTGCTCTGGCCATTGCTGCATCTAGCAGTGCTGTCAGATGTTTCAACTGAAATGAGCATCAGGTCGATGAAACAAGCCCAAACAAGCAATCTCCATCTAATTTTTTTTCTAATGCGGTATATTACTTCTTTTTTTTTTTTTTTAAGAGAAATCTTCATGAAGAGTGTTTTAATTTTCATCTACATTACATTTCAATCTCACTGACATTTTCTCCTGATTTGGTTCTTAATTTACTTATTCAACATCCATTTGTTTTGAGGTGGAACATCATTTTCTTTATGCAAAAATGTCCTGCAGCAGCCTGTCTTGGCCAGGACACTCTTGCAAATTTGATTTTTAATCTCAATGAGGTTCCTTCTGGTTAAATAAAGTTCATAATAAAAAGGGAGGAGCTACTGATATTTATAACTCCGTTAACGCTAATAAGTCCGTCTAACCTTGATTTTTTGTGACCAAACCGACATAGTTAGGCTTTTATTTAAGTTTCAAGTTGATCCTCTAATGCTTTATTATAGTGAAAACAGTAATAGGTACATTAGAACTAAACTTAATTCTGGCCATAAGGATTTCTTTTAGTGGAAAGATCATTCTTGCCCCTCTTTTTACAGGGGCAAGAATGGCTGGGCAAGGACGGTCAGATAACAGCTGCTAGACATCGGTGCATAATAACGCGCCACATTTTACTGTCGGTAACGGCGTTTTAACATTTGAAATAGTTGTTAATTAGATTACCTGTTACTTGAAAGCTATAATGGTGTTAGTAATGCCGTTACTCCCAACACACCCATGGCCAAAATCAACGACCACCAAGAGTTTTACAAAGTGAAAGAAGATTTAAATTGTTTTAAAATGTGTACTCATGTAAATTGGGCCACAGGAGAGGTGCACCCTGGACTGGTCGCCAGTGAACGTGGGACCAACATGTACACAAAGACAACCCCTCGAACACACACACACACACACCCCCCCACACCCCAAACACATACACACACACACAATCACACCTAAGGGCAACTTAGGGTTTCTAATTAACCTACCAGTATGTTTTTGAAACTGGAGTACCTGAAGGAAAACCACCCATGCACAGGGAGAACATGCAAACTCCACAAAGAAAGGTCTGCATGATTCAGGGAGCTGAACCAGCAACCGTCGTTGCCGTAAGACATAAGCGTTAACCTGCTGCACTAACATGCAGCCCCCTTCATGTGTGCATTGTGAAATTACAATTTTTTTGATTTATTTTAAAAAAGTAAAAATGCTTTTTTTTTTTTTTTTATTAAACTGACAACAGCAGAACTTTAATTCTGGTAATAATTTGACCAAGCAACTTAAATTTGAAGAGGAGTGATATTTGACCAGGGTCAGGTAATGAAGTTGAGGACTTTGACAACCACTGATTATTCCTCTGATTTAAATCTCTCATTTCAGATTTACTTGAGCAGAATCGGCCCTGGGGGCCACCACAGAGGCAGGAGGGCCCATGAACCATTGAGCAGCATGGTAGTAGAGACTGGGGCCAATGAGGAGAAGAAGATTATTAGTGATCTCAGACCATATTCCCACTATACTCTGGTCGTCACTGTTTTCAACAGCAAGGGCGAGGGACCCCCCTCTGAGATGCTAACCTTCAATACCCCTGAAGGAGGTAAGGAATAATATTTGGATGGGAAGAAAGTAGAGCCAAGAGAGATGATGGATAAAGTATGTGTAGGGATTTAATGGCAAACAGAGGGAGATAATGGGGCAGTGTGACTGGTAAAATGGATAAAGGGCACTGAGACTGACTGGGGACTGGTGAAGAAAATCAAGCGTGAGCAGCTGTTGGGAAAAGATACGTTGGTTAGAATAACTTAATAATGCTTTGATAATTAATTTTAATGCTGCTTGCTTGTGTTGCTGCCAGTTCCTGGTCCTCCAACAAGCCTGATCCTGGACAGCCCATCAGAAACTGAGATGACACTACACTGGACACCCCCTAGCCAGCCAAATGGAGTCATCGTTGGATATTTTCTGCAGTACCAACAGAGTAAGCATTGTCAACACGGTTTTTGCAATTCGAAAATAACAGAAGACATCCTAAATCCAAAATAAAGCAAGAAAATAAAGACTTTATCTAAAAAGTGCCTTCAAAACCAGAGTTACAAGGTGGCCCACAGGCAGGCAAATAAAATACACTTGGTAAAAGCAAATTAATTTAATTAAAGTTCTTCCTTAATTAAAAGGTTAATTGAAGATGAACAATGACCAAACTAAGCCCCAAAATAAAATAACATTTTATGCAACAACTTTGAAGTGGACACAGAAATTTTTAATTACAGATACTCTGGCAAGGGATCACATAGCTTCAGGGCCCAAACAGTGAAGACTTATTCATCTGTAGTCCTTAGTCTAGATTCAGAAGCAAACAGAAATCTACCAGAGAATCTCATATTTCGATCAGGTGCATAAAAGGTTAAAAGAGCAGAAATATTTTATGGGGCTTGGCCATGATCAGTTTTACTTCTAGCAATCAAATTTTAAACCAATTCTAAAATAAACTGTTGATCATTGAAGGTCAGCAAGAATTGAGGGGGATGTGCTTCAATCTCGATCAGGTCAAAGGCTTCTGAGTGGTTTTTTTAATAGCTTTAATTTGTGAATGTTTCCCTCACTGATTCAAGAGTTCGGACCATTGTAATAGTCCGGTCTAAAGGTAATTAAGGCTGAATCACTTTCCCAAAGTCTGAGAATAAAAAAGGGCCATCTCTTTGAAATACTCTAAGTTTGAGCTGGTGGAAGCAGGATTGCAACACTTTTGTGCCAAATTACAAACTGGAGCCAAAGATTACCCCAAAAATTTCTGTTTTACTCTCTTACATACATAGACAACTGACCCAAACCAGAAACAGGGTCCTTCATTATTATTTTGAGAGTTGAGAAGAGGGATTTAAACATTATTTTGGAGTCACTGAGGCTAAGGCAGTAACTGGACATCCAGGATTTGACATCAGAAAGACAGAACAAGAAGAAAACATGTAACCAACCATCTTTAGGTTTTAGTGAGACAAATAACTGAGTATCGTTATTCTTACATTGATAATGAACATTGTACTTACACTTCAAGTGGTATTAAAGTAGTATGAAGACCTACATCTGTAGCAGCTCGCAGTAGGTTATTAGTGACTTTGACCAGAGCAATCTCTGGGGTGTAAAGGCCTGGCTGGATGTGTCAAAGGGTTAGTCAAAGGTTAAGCAGTCAGTCTTTAAAAAAGGCAGTTGTGTATTTTTTCCACAATTTTGATTAAAATGGTAGCTTAACGCTTTAGTTTAGTATAGTAGTTTATTTGACAGGGGCCATGCACAGCACAACTGTAGAACCAGAGTTAGATATTAAGCTAATTTACATCCATGGCCCCTGGGCAGGAAGTCCAAAACATATAAAGCTGTGTGTAAACAAGTTAAACAATATAGCTTTAACACAGGGCCAATAAAACAACACAAACCATATTGTTATGGCATGGTACCAGATTGTTACAGAAGGACCCAGAGCAGAAACTAGAAACAGATTTCAGTGGTGTAACAATGAATGAATTTATTTAAGGGAAGCTGGGGAAGATGTCGGGAATCCAGGGTCCAAGGAGTGAGGGTGAATCAGTGTCAAGTGAGGGTTAGAGGCAGGTGAAGAGTCTTAAGTATGTGGCAGTGATTTCCAAGATTTGGCAGGTGACACTTGGGGGGGGGGGGGGGGGGGCTTGTGCTCATGGGGCCACTGGGAACAGAGGAAACACACAGGTAATTTAAGGTTGACGAGGAGCAAAAACACAGAGCACAAAAGAACTCGAGAGTGAAGCCAAAAATAATACCACATGGAGATGCAGAAATCATCTGGCGCTTGAGACGAGTCAGGACAGAGAACAGAAGTGCAGGTGATCGCAGTGAATGAGGATCAAGTGTGAGAGTGCAGGGACCCTCAGCATCAGGTAACCACACCCAATCTCTGTAAGGCAGAAAGCAGAGAAAAACACACTCAAGAGCAGGTGCACAGGAGTCCAGAAACTCTGCAATTAAGTCACGGATGAATTGGTGAGAATTAGATTTTTTTGTTCTGTGCTGTGCTCAGTTGTAGAGAGCGATGACAGCCCCATGCAGGTAGAGACAATAGACGACCCCACAGTCTCCCACCTCACCCTGAAGGGCCTGGACCGCCACAGCCACTACCGATTCTACTTGAGGGGGCGCACTACTGCAGGGGACGGAGAACCAGTCATGAAGGAGGGAGCCACCACGCTGGATGGAGGTACAAAAGCAGATTCAGTTATGGGTAATCAGAGTACTAGAATTACTGTACATTGTGCCAGATGCACAATTGCACCATTAGTCCTATTTTTGTGTATGTACTCGGAATGTAGTTTTTTTTCAGTTCGGTTGTGCTATTTCATTTTAGGGTCTGGCTGTAAAATATCTTTGCTCTACCACTTTGTTACCAGTGAAAGTGTCAGCCTTATTAAAATGTTGTTGTATGAAAAGACATTTTCCTCGAACAGTAATCACTGTTGCCAAAAAGATGCTAACTTTGAGTTGGTCGCTTCCACACACAAACACAGAGGAGGCAAGGAGGCATAGGGCTTAAAATGTCATCATGGTAATAAAAGATTCTTTTGTTGTGCTTAATTTCACTTTGGTGGATGTGGCATTCAGCACATTAAGGATTATACCTAGTGCCTGGCATCATTTTTCGTATCACCAACAGGATTTCAAGTTGAGCCAAGTCAGCTGAGCCAAGACTAAATGTGATGTGGGGGCCCTGCTGACCACCAAATGGTCAGAATGTCACCATGACTTGGGGATGTCTGGCACAGAAATGTGGTTTTGCAATGCTGTATGACTTGCCAAACATTCCTCTACTTTAAATAGACAACTGAATTCATCTAATCATTGTGACAAAAAGCCACATAGGGGCCGGCAGCTCTTGCATGTGTTCATTGTTGTTGTGAGGATGCCACAATAGTTTCACACAGCTTTCTGCTCATCCTAAAGAGGTATTGACAAAGTATGTGCTGTAATCGAAAGCAAAGTTAAGGGTTGAGCAGGTACCACAAATTGAAAAACACTGATGTTGTTGCTTCTTCTAAAGGGGCGCGTTTACTATGTGGTGCCAGCTTGACTTGATTCAGCTTGATTTAGCTGATTTTCCATCAGGGATCATACCTGGTGACTTTTTGTATCACCTCTGTCAAGATTACAAGCAAGCAAAGCCAATGCTAAAATGTGACACAATAGCCCTTTTCACAGAGCATTTACGGAAAGTGTCACATTGAGGTAATACTTACACTACACTCTGAGACATTGACATATGGCCCTTTTCCACCAGCCCGCCTTGGCCCTACTCTACTCTACTCTACTCGGCTCTACTCGGTTTGCGTTGAGTTTCCACTGGCACAGTACCTCCTAAAACAAACCAGTTTTTAGTACCTACTCTGTTCTGGTTCTAAGTGAGCTGAGTCGATACCAAAAGGTGACGTCGACCGACTGCCGGCTACTGATTGGTTAGAGAATGTCGTCACCAATGGGTCATGAGCGCAACGTCCAAAACAGGACTGCAGTACATACGCTTTGTTACTTTATGGCAATAACTTGCTGCCATCACAATGTTAAACACAGGACTTTATCATTACAAGCTAGCTAGCAAGCTAGCGGTAGCTTCCATTAGCTTACCCTCATATGTCTTTTCTTTGCAGCCCGATTGCTCTCGTCCTCGGCTTCAAACTATTGTATAGCTTCCAAAACTCTCCTGTACTTCTCAAAGGTTTTTCTTCTCGCCGCCTACAGCCTTCCTCTGCTTTCCTCTCTCGTTCGGTTTGTAACAAAAAGCCACAGACCAAGCATCAAGTATACTGTTGCCTCCAAGTCCTCCATTGTTTTGATTGTTGTGTCGTGCTCAAAATGACATGAACGCGGTGTCGCCCAGCTGTTTCACGGTGACCCTGCCCCCGCTGGATGGGGAACCAGGCTGGTGGAAAAGCAGCACGATGCGAGTAGAGTAGAGCCAGGTAGAGTCAGGAACAGCCGAGGCTAATGGAAAAGGGCCAATAGACTCCATGCTGACATTGTATATGTGTCGACTCACAGGAGTGAATGAATGAAACCTTTATTGCCCCTGAGGGAAATCTGTCTTGCACAGAGAACATAAAAAACACAAACTACATAGGACATCAACAACCACACAAGACAGGTCATTATAACATTTAACAGTTGGTCAAGAATAAAAATCTGAAAATAACAGTAATAATAATAACAAATTAGTTAGTAAAAAAAGATCACTAAGTGGTCTTAAAAGTGCAGAGTGCTAAGTTCACGTTGTGAGATCAGAGTTTATTTAACAGCTGGATGCTCCGTGGTATAAAGGATATGATGCCTCTTTCAGTCCTCAACCTGGGCATCCTATACCTGCGTCCTAAGTTTAGGAGGTCAACTTCAGACCAAAGGGAGTGCTGTGGGTCTGCTGTGATCTTGTTTGCCAGAGTCAGTGTGTGTCGGTCTGTCATGTGGGAGATGCTGCCAATTTGTTCCCCAGTTATCTTTGTGCCGATTTTAACGATCTTTTCCAATTTGTTCTTATTTTGTAGGGACAATGCTCCTCCCCAGCACTAAATGCAAAAAAATTAACATGCTTGCAATAAAGCTTTTATAAAACAGAAGAATCGGCATTGGAGATGTGTGAGCATGACCTGGTGCATGCTTCACATGCATACGTAGGCAGACACACACACTTGCAGCACTACAGTCCCCTGTTGAGTCTGTCTTCCCTCTTCACGTTTACCGAGCAAATGGGTCAACTCTTTCCTCCGTCCTGTCTCAGCAGCTGGGACGTGACTACTAAGCTTGAAATGCCTGCATGAACGGAACTAAAGACACTACTGAAAACTAAATGGTCCATGAAAGTTATGGAGATTATATCCTTGAAATCACACTGTAGTAAATATTTAGGTATCAAATAGTCTGACTACCTTTATCACACTGTTGTTCACCATCTGCTAAACAGGTTCTGTGTAACAAGATGACGACTTTAAACTGTCTTTCTGAATGCCTCGCAGCGCCACCTGCCAACATCAGTGTGGCTCCAGGAGAAAACTCAGTGAACCTCAGCTGGGTGGCTAAGAAGAGACACAGGAACGTTAGCTTCCAGATCCAGTATCTCAGAAAAAATGGTATGTCTCCCTTTTTAGCAAATAACAAACACTTAAAACATGGAAGAGTTTTCATAACCCCAAACAATTAAAGGCAACTAAGGGTTATGCCATGTCTCGACAGATGGGTCTCAATGGAAGACATCAGAGAAGGTGAACTCCTCACAGTCTTTCTACCAGCTTCAGGGCCTCACTCCTGGCTCTCATTACCGTTTGCGCTTCATCTACAGCAACACCACGTTCTGGGAGACTACGATTGACACAACAGGAACAGGTACTATGAGCCTCCATTCATCCTCTTTCCTTTCATCTTCTCAGCACTCTCCTTTGGGCTTCCCACATCTAAATATAAAGCTGAACCCAGTGAGAGTTGTAGGCACTTCCTTCAAACGCCTGTGAAGTGCTCTCAGAGATGTATAAAAAAAGGAAGCTTGGTTAGCCATATAAAATAATCCATTACTCATGTTTGCTTGTGCGTTTCCTCTGTTTTCTTTGATAAACAAATTAAATGCTGTCCCTGTCAGAATGCATAATGATCTGTCTCTCTTGCTCTAGACTCTGTTCCCTCTTTTATCCTACCTATTTCATCCTCTCCTCTCCTCTTGTATGTTCATTCTGTTTCCCTCGTATGACAAACCCATTCCTGCTTTTTTCTGCTTCTATCTTTTCACCCCTACTGAAGCTGTCACAGAGATGCAGGCAAGCTTCGCAACACAGGGCTGGTTCATCGGGCTTGTCAGCGCCATTGTGCTGCTGTTGCTGATACTGCTCATCCTCTGCTTCATAAAGAGGAGTAAAGGAGGGAAATATTCAGGTGAGTGTAGCCCTATGTCCTCGCGTGTCATCAGCAAAATGATGTTAGGACTAGGGTTGTCAGCTTTAATACAGATAAGGTTGAGGTCCGAAATAAACACATTCAGTTCTTTTAGTTGCAATAATGATTTGGGATTTTACTGTTTTGATGCACCATAAATAAGCTTTTATCGCAGCATTGCTACTTAGCTTGTTGTCAGTGAGGCAAGTGTCTTATTTCACTTCAAAAATCTCACCAGCTTAATATGCAAATCAAATGTTATTTTCACATTACAATTATTAACATTTTAGGTTTGCAATGTTTTACCTCCAGTTATTTTTAATTACCCTTTGATCTGTAGCAATTTCTGCTTTTCCATGGCCACGTCATAAATTTGAAGAGGAGGTAGAGTACTCTTAACTTAGGTTAGCACATATAAAAGGTGTTCATACGTTACCTGCATCAGGTAATTCCCACAAGTTTTAAAAACATCACCTACCACTAAGATGTATTGGCATGGCTGTGGTAGTATTTGTGTGTATGTGCACTTACTGTCGTCTTGTCTAATGGGAGAAAAATTTGGGGCCAATCGCACAGAGACGTGTTGCTCAAATCACAACTACACCAAAAATTCCTTGGGGGAGGCAGCGAGTACATATAGAGAGGAGCATGTCAACAGACATGCTGCCAAATAAAATCAGCAGACAAATGTGTTTGAACAGATGTGTAGCCCTCATATTGCTGTTTGGCAAGGAGAGAGAAAAATGCCAAAGTAGCAGATGTTTGGGGTCTTCTGCCTTCTCCCTTATCTGTTAAGAAAATTAATAACATCCCTAAATAAACTGCAATTGGTCAACTGAGGACATCAGTGCTTACTTACACCTGACTCCTTGCCACCTTCCTGCTATATTTGAGGCTGCTTTGGCCAAAAAGAGACTGTGACTCTGCATCTTGAGTAGAGAGGGTGAAAATATTTCAGCTTTTATGCACACTCAAAAAATAATGGGAAATCGTATAATGCAGTAGCAGATAAAAATGCCCAACAGAAATGCTGTTACTTAGGAGCAGGAGCACAGTTCCACAGTTGAACTAATTTGAACTATTAAAATCACTAACATTTAGTATATTTCATTGATAATCTGATTCACAAATCATGAAACCGGTGAACCACTAACATTCTTAACCTGTTATTGATTGAAAATAAATATCAATATTGTTAGAAAACCCTTGTGAGGACTATATACTGTTTGTCATTAAAAGTGTAAAAGAAAAAGGAGAATCATACATGTATTTCTTTAACTCGGTGAAGCTGCAGGGCATCAGAAAGGGAAAAGTATGCCAGCAAACTTACGCAATGCCTCAATGAGGTCTATCAGTCACAGTGTTTCAGTCAGGCGTCTTCTTCAGGTGAAAGTGGTTGAACAGTGAGGACCATATCAATATACTGTATAAAGACACTGGACACTAATAGCCTGTCAAGAACCATGATAGCAGGAGTGGTAGAAACATTTTTTTAAGTTTTAAAAAACATCTGAAGGGTAGAGATATACTCACAAAACATAATTCAAAAACAGTGAGGAAAGCAGAATTGGAACTTAATAAATTATTCTCTGTTATATTACATATAGATATGGTATACTGTATGTGTATGGGCCTTGTTCAAAAATTATCACCTAAAGAAGACCTCTGATTGAAACATTGTGAGTAATTGACTCTTTTGCGGCATTTAGTAGGTCTGTAGTTTCCTTTTCTTCTCTGCTGCATATTTTTGAAATAGTGTATCATAGTTTTTCTCATTCTTACCCCGCCTGTGTGTACAATACAAAATGAGAAAATTGCTGTATCACCATCTACACGGGCTTTGCAGCTTACACCTCACAGTTTGGCGCCATAAAGCTGTTTGATAATTAAAGTAACACTGCGGCAGAGAAAAAGGAAGAGTTGCAGTTACATAAAAAGCACCAAAGTAAACAAGACATCTCTTATGGGAAATAAGGAAAATAGATTGCACCAGCTTTGAGTCTTTTTTCCAGACAGCTCTTGTGTGATTCATGCAGCGGCTGCAAATAATTTCTGGTCTCCACCTGGCCACCCTCCTCCCTTACAGCTTTCATAGCACAAATATAAAGAAACTTACCCCAAAGCTTGTCCTTCTTCCCTGTGATAGCAAGAGAGCGACTCTGCGCTGAAAAAAGGGACTGTAAAATAATAATCACAAACCACAAGAGTGAGTGCAACCTTCAGGCTACTAACTGGTCAAAAAAAAAGCACCAGCCTTTTATCTCCTCCACACAGGGGACACACCAGCAGCTGGCTCTTTTTTAAGTATACTCAGTGGTTTGTGTTAAAAGCGAGGACTACCGGAATAATTAAAACATACTTATAACAAAATGAATAATGAAGATGTTGTGAGGCTAAAGTTATTACATCAAACATTAAACAAAAAGCTCAGTGTACAGATCCAAATCTTTTAGACGGATACATCAAGATATTTAATTTTATCTTTCTCTCTTGGTGTTATCTTCCTGCACGACAGAATGTAATTATCGATGTCTGACTCAGTGGCTCAGAGAGAAACATGGTTGAGATCACACTGATAATGAAATCTAATAATCTCCTTCTCAGTGAAAGATAAAGAAGAAGGTCCCATGGATTCAGAAGCACGGCCTATGAAGGATGAGACTTTTGGAGAGTACAGGTTTGTCATGCTGAATGCACATCATCTCTCCAAGTTTTGGATTATTTTTCTTTAGTTGATTTTATAACCTAACAAAGCCTCAGTCCTTCAGCACTGTTTGCATTTGCTAACCCTTTTCTATTACTTTCAATGTCCCTTTTCTCCCTACTGCCTGCTCCTGCTTTGCAGATCCCTGGAAAGGTATGCTTTGCTGTGATATGCTATCCAAACCCATCTATTAGTTACCCAGTTTTAATGCCTGACTCCTTTTTGAAGTAATCACGATCGACTGCATTATTTTGGACTGCTACTTAATATTATTTTTGTTTTATTTATGTATACTCATTATTTTTCCTCTGACCCCTGAAACATTTTCAAACTGAGCAAAAAAATAATCAAATTACCCCAAAGCAGTGGCTCCCAAATGATTTTTCATCAAAACACAGCAACACCTCCTTCAGCTTAAGCAACTTTCACATTTTAGAATTTTACTTTCACAGTTAAATTATTTCCAACAAGGAAAAGTGGCATCTATCATATTCTTTTGTTCAGCATCTTGCTTGGTCATTTCCCCCTTTACTTCCCTCCTTCCTTTCCTTTTTGCCTTTCTCTTCCATCTCTGAGCATCAATCACTATATCAAGCAGCCCCATTACAGGTCAACAAAAAAAAAAAAAACAACATATGCGTTAACTAGTGCTGTAAATGGTACAGACATTGACGTTCTGCGTAAAGTCAGATGGACTTTCAAGCTACTACTTTAAAGGGGTATATCTGTATTTTTTAAATTGGGTTGTATCAGGAACTTCCCTATAGCGGGTAAAGTGGGTGAAGGGGCTCCCAGCAGTGCTGTACCTTAAAGGAGGACAAGCTCAGACTGTTGGTCAGAGTTACAGAGTACAGCACAATGCATTGTATTGTATGTTGTGCAGCTACAGTTATTCTGCATAATTTTTGATTAAAACAAAGTTAGCCAACAAAATATGTTGGGTTATAGTTTTATTCGGGGCAAATTTTCAGAGTGCTTTATTTTTTCCTCCAGGAAGTCTCTGTGTTTGGCACTATTTTATGATGCAGCAAATGGCTCTGTGTTCTTTCGCCTGTGTGTATTGATTATGCTGACCTGCTGTTTTACTCTATGGACTCAGGAAGACACAACAACAGAGACAACTGATACTGAACCTAATAAGAATGATTTTGAAGTGACAATGACATTCCTTTTTCATACCTTTCAGAGACTTTAAAGCCCAAAAAGTAGTAATTAATTTATTAAAGACAGTAGTTTGGACCATACCTCAAATTTCTGTATAGTCTCACCACTTAATGCTCTGTATGCACCTTGTATCATAAAGCAAATCACCCTTTGTCTTTTCAGTTAGCTGGTTTCCACATGTTGCGCTTTGAACCGTCTCTAGCTCATGCCAGCAGCACAGCTCTGAGCGGGTTCACTCGAAATATGAAGAGGTTCTATTTTCAGGGCGAACTACTTCAACTCTGTGTCAATTTCTGACCCAAAACAGGAAAACAATTGCTCAGTTCCTGGTTGGTTTGAATATACTGCACTTTGATCTTGTGTTTTAAGCTGCTCAGGGCCATGATTTGCTTTAAATTGGTTTCCAGTAGACAAAGACACTTACTGCTGGCCTGAGCAAAGCTGCAGCATGGACTGAATGCTACACAGGCAGACTGTGTGGATTGGGGGTTATATGGAATAAAAACATCTGACTGAACAACAAGCCAGGACAAAATAAACATGTTCCCATCTCGACAGAAGCTCTGGAATATCATGCGTGCATACATTTCATTTGTCTTTGTTTCCCATGATAAACATTAATATGTTGCTGAATATATATTTTTTTGCTTTTCTGGCACAAACTTGAGACCCTTACAAACGACTCCATGACCAACTTTTGGATCCTGACCCAACACTTTGGAACCAACTGACTAACTGTCTTAGAAATGGTGAATATAGGATATAATGGTGAATATAGGATATAATGTTTCAATTTGTATGTAAAGTCCGTCAAAATAGGTGTACAATCATCCCCATAAATCTTTTGTTTTCTTTTTATTTAGTTAGAAAAAGCTTTTTCTATTTATGTACCGTGGGTCTCCCCTTTGTGGAGGCTGACATAGCGATCCGCAATGTTGTCTACTGGTGGGTTTTGGGGACAAAAAGACCTAAATGCGATTTTTGAATACGAGTCTGGCTGCCGGTCCTGAAATCTACCCGGATGGCATGCGAAGAAGAAGAAGAGAGAAGGCGGGTATTACAAGAGAAGAAGACGGCGCAGTGTTTGTAACTGTTGTAAATGATGCCCTGTTCATGATTCTTTTTGGTCTTCACCGGCTCTCATCGCTTAGTGATGTGATGTTTTAGTAACAGACAGGCTCATTCCAAAATCTGAACGCTAGATGTTACTAAAATGCCAATTTCTACACACTGCACCTTTAAAGCGATATGCCAATACTCAAGGCTGCAATATCGGTATCGTATCAGAGGTGAAAAAGTTGTATCGGGACACCCCAAAACACATTAGTGCTTAATATTTTATCTACTTTCAAAATGCATGTGAGATCAGTCCCTATCACCCTCACACGGACAGCTACTTAAGTGCTTCTGAGATATTTAGGCTACTTGTTTCTTGGGCCATTACGATGTCCATACAGGGTCTGATACTAATAGATTGTTTAATGAGCTGCAAATTTCATGCAGGGAATGCCTCCTTTAGTCAGAACTCGCACTCAGAAAGTTGGAGGATCTTTGGTAACCCCAAGCTTAATTGACAGATTCCCAGCTCCGACACCCAAATTCCGAGGTACATTAAATGCGTCATAATAAACTCATTCTCCAGGTGAAATATTTGATATGAAGGCAATTTAGGCAACCTTGATCTGTAAATTAATCAAATTACTGTGAAGTAATTACAGATGAAACTGTGTCAGTTTCAATTACTTTTTCGGTTGCTTTAATAGCTGTAGGGATTTAACAACAAAAACATACCCTTAACACCATAATGTATTTTACCACCTCACATTTTCTGAATTTTATCATATTCTGAGGGAGGAATAGAAATCTTTGGGGGTCTAATTTGACCTTGGGGGCTGCCAGTTGGTGATCACTGCTGCACAGTGTCATAAAGTAGTACCAAAACATCAAGGCTTGCCTGTGGAAAAGTAGAGTGTTGTTTGTTTGTCCAGTACAACATACAATCACTCTAACACTGTTTTTTTTTCACCTAAAATTAATGAGATTACTTGGAGCTTTGGCCCTTACAGTAGCAATGTAAAGCCAAGCTTCTGAGATGGCTCTACTGACATGAAACTCAGTCAACCCCACTCCAAAATTACCAAACTATCCCTTCAAGTAAAACCAAATCAGCAAATGTATACATTTATAAACATTAAGAGAGAAGTTTGAACTTGACAGAAAGTGTTAAGACAATAGTTTAGTAAGAAATGTCTATTCAGCATTTCTTTGTTTACATGCTGTACTGTTTAATGTCCTGCCCTCAATGTCTTCTGTGCTTTCACACACTCTAGTGACCTAGAGGAGAAGCGCACGGCAAGCCAGCCATCCCTTTGCGAGGAGAGTAAGCTGTGCAGCCAGGACAACCTTGACTTCAATGGCAGCAGCGCCATCACCACGGAGCTCAACATGGATGAGTCTCTGGTCAGCCAGTTCAGCCGGCCCAGTGAGGGTCCAGAGGTGCTCCATGGCCTGCCAGACAACTCACCACTCAACCCCACCACCATATCCCCGGGGACCAACGGCATGCCCAACTCAGTCACCATCCTCGATTAACCCCCCTCTGCTCCTCATCGGAGGACCATCAGACCAAAACATGTCAACACATATGTGCCCGTACGCTCCTGTTCCCTACTGACCTGCTGATCTGTAGTTTACGACTAATACACAATCAATGCCCTGACTTTTCAGATGCTCTGTCAGTCATCTGATGGACTGGACTGGACTATTTTTGACCAAAGGAGAGTCCAAAGTAGTGGACAATGTGATACAAGCCTGACTGATGTGAAGATGACCCCCTCGACCTCCTTAATCTGTGGTTTACAACATATCTTAATGACTAACATTCATTCCTCTTCATTCCTCCTGATGTTTTTTATCCACAGGCGCCGCTATAGAAAGATTAAGACAGAATGTTGTACAGCTAGAGATATCACAGGGATTGTAAGTTTGGTCCTAAATAGAGAGAGTGAGAGAGGATGATGATGGTCGTGGGAATCAGACAGCACATGCTGCTGTAAAAAGTCTTGAACCTTAGATATTTATCATGCCTTATATTATTTCGCACGATTTTGTACGTCTAACGCCATTGATGACTCTGATCGTATGTGCCAGTGACATTTTTTAATTTCTTTTTTACAAATGTGTGAATACAAAGCATTTTTTGTTACTTTTACTTGTATCATCACCTTTTTCATATTGTTTTTTTACAACATTTCACTTTTTTTAATGACATGTTTCATAAATCAAGTTGTTTCAGTACAGCCATGGTAGTATTCACACTGCAAGCCTTAGTGCTCAGTTAGGATTTTTTGCTTAGATCCGAACGTTACAGTTAAAAATGTGGCCTAAATCAGACTCTTGCTTGAACTGCATGGACCAATATATTAAAGATTAAAATCTGATTTGAAAAGATCAGACGTATGGAACTTGAGTTGAAAAAATCGGATCTGAGCCAAAATTCTCAAATTCAGGACATTTTGGCCTGCAGTGTGAATGCAGCCTTCGTGGCGCCAAGTTTCTTACTAGAATAACATTGGATGCATACGGGGAACTTGCTGTGAAAATGCTGAGTAGCATCTGGTGTATATAGCTGCATCTACATCTATCTATTTAGCCATAATACAGTATTATAGATATGAACATGCTCCTTCTAAGTTCCTGTGCCTGCTGGGTCCGCATAGAGCACCAGATTGATGTCATTACTCTCGCCTTCCCACCAGAAGTGTAATGTCATTATTGGAAATGATATTGTAATTTTTTGTGTCGAGAACTACGTGTAGCTTTCTGTATCTGTCTTTGTCTCTTTCTACACTGTATTAAAAAAAACATTGTCTCTAATTAACAACCTTTCCATACCTGTCCATCTCATACTACACAAACCAAGGAGCAGTATTTATGTATATGAACAGATCAGAGAGCGGAGAACTTTTATTTTTCAGACCTTTATGGACGCAAGAGGATTTTGCAGACAGGTTTTACTGAATGCCAGTTGATGTATAATAAATTGAAGCAGTTGGTATTTACATAATACACAGAGAATGTATTCTTTTAAAGCTGGACAGACATTGTATTCACATGCTACTGATTAAACTAAAACTCTGAGCTACAACAAACCGGAGACATGCGAGTGGTTATGGTTCATTTCCCCCCCGCCAGAATGTAAATACAATGCTTAAAGATCATTTTGATGAATCCGAAACCTTTCATATATTAAAATGTGAAAATGTGCAGATTAAAAACCCCTGTTACGCCCACCACTGTAACCACAGCCCACAGACATAACAAACCACAAATTTAAAGCAGATGTACAGCTTTTGATGTAATGATCCCACAGACCTAATACAATTCATGCAGTGTTATTTGCGTACTACAAACTTAAGAGTAATTTCCTGCGAATGTAACAACAAATGTAATAGCAGGGCTTGGGGTGCAGATATCCTGGTGTTTATACCTGCAGACAGACCCACAAGTCAGGGCTCATACTCTTCAGTTCCAGCCTGGAGCCAGCTTGCCGTGTGTCTGCCCCTGCGCTCTCATCCCCTTTCTGGCTCCACCGTCTGTCTCCCTAATATATCAGTAAAGTAAAAAGACCCCAAAATAAACCATCTGTAAGGATTTGTTATGTTTAATTTTGTTCTGGAAGATTGCCAAATTGTAATAGCCCCCCACAAACGTAAGATTTATACTCAGCTGTCTTTGCCACTGGCTTTTAGATAATTTGAACATGCATTTTGTGAAACAGGTGCAAAATTCTAGATAGCGCGGGTTGTTTTGTCTTTATTCTATGCACAAGTTTAATGAATTGTGTGAGCATTTGAGTAACATGCATACGCTTTTTGTCTTTAACACCCATGTTCCTGCGACTTGCAGTATCTAATATTAATTTAGGTCATTTGCATGCAATTTTGGGCAATAAATTACTTATAAATCAATACTCTTGAAGAAAGTATAGAGGTTACTACACGTATTACCTCTTTTAAAGGTAACATGTCTTTTCTTTTAGGTTACTTGTAACTTATCATTTGATCTCATCAGGGTTTAAAGCAAAGTTCATGACAGATGACATCTCTGAATCTTTGATAGACGTTAACTCAAATTAAAAATGAGACTTTGAGTTGTTGAAAGTACAGCTCACCACACCGCAGTTGTAATGTTGTTACTGTTTTCAGGTAATCCTTGCTTAAACCAAAAAAGTAATATAATTAAACTTATGTTTTACCAATAACCAAAATAATTTAATAATTTATTGCCCAACTATGTTAGCATATGGGTTTTCGTTTGCATAAAAACAAATGATGCAAATTACAATGCTGCATGTGCAATTAATGAAACTTGTGTGGGAAAACAAAACATGCATGCTGTTTACTAAATCAAGCTCCTGTTGGCAAAAAGGACTTGTACTGCAATTTTAAAAGCTGATTTTTCTTTTCTTTGAAAATTTTACCTTCCACAAATGAAAAAATCCATTTAAATGTAATATTTATTACTATTACAGATATTTAGTCTTTGCATTATGTTTGCAGAAGGCAACTGTGGCATCTGTGGGATTGTTACACGAAAGCAACAATTGAAAGTTTGTAAAAACAGCTGTTTCAGAGTTGATCTAATGTTATAATTTTCTCAACACAGAGAGCATTACATCTATCCCATTTCAACAAAGTGCCCAGTCATCTGCTTTCAGTACTATGTAACCTTGACAACAGCCTGCCCCAGGCCCCAGATGAGAGAAAGCTGAAGTGCTGAATGTGTTTGCAATAGCCAAAGTCTAGAGAATAAAGATGGACAAAAGAATGGATGTACACCATTGCTCCTGTTTTAAGTTATTATATCATTAGATTAACTGTGAAAATGTTCAAAGTCAACAAATTGTTGCTGCAGATCTGCTCTCTGCTTATGGTTTATATTGTCTGGCCTCTTATTACTCTGGTGGGTGTTGGAACCCTTAAACCTAATTTTATAACCTTGCTCTTTTCTCCTTTGTACTGCTCTTATGAAATCAAATGATGATTTAAGTGACACTTGGCTGTTTGAGCATAAAAATCACTCCTAGCTAAGTAAAAAAAACACATTGTATCTGTAAATGTTTGCAAGCATTTCAAAATTAAAAGAAAAAAAAATACATTTATGTCATTTAGTGATAGTGTTTGTTTGTTACATTGAAAGCTAAGACTACATTCATGCCCATAATCACGTAGCGATGCACTGCAGCACGATGCACCGCAGCACGGTGAATATCTGTGAGGTTTTGTCTGATACAGTTGTGAGAGCAGATGAGCCTGTTTGTGCAAACTGCAGGGCGCATCTTTATGCAAAGCCACTGCCTCAGTTCTCCCTCTTTAAATAAAAGCTTGACATCAGCCAAACATCGCCTGAATGACAGTCACTGACATTAGCTGTATGGGATGTCAATAAAGGCTAATGGCACTAGGAGAGCTGTGTGTACGCTCACTGCTTTCAGTTATTCAGACACACTCAGGATAAGTAAATACATTTATTTTCATACAGGTGCAATGAGTGACACAAATGATGCCAATACTCTAACTTAACTATCTGCTGCTAAACGTCTGTGTTTGTCAGTGTCAGGGGCAAATGTTAGCTTTGAATGTGAAATGAGTGTACACGCACACAGATACTCGACTGCCACTCACTCTGTGCTTCTCGTATGTTGAGGGGAAAGCTGGCATTTGCTTTTCCACTTTGTTTTCCCCTTTTTATAGAATAAAAAAATAAAAAATATTTAAAAGTGAACTGGTGTGTTAACAGGAGCATTTGAAACAACAGTAACACCTGAGTGGGAGGGGAGAGGAGGGGGGAGAAAATGTGAGGGAAAAATGGAGGTGTGTGTCTTTGTGGGGTGTTGGGTGCACAATTAGCCCAATGAGACTGGTGGTTTTTACATGTATCACGGGGGAGCAACATGTGACGGGTGGATCCAAACTGCACTCGGGGCAAAAAATAATTCTAACTGTACCTGCTAAATGAGTCCACACCTGTACCTGGACATATGACTGAACAATAAAGAACCTGCAACAATCTGTTTCAATAAAAGATCCATTTTTCAGCTAGTTTTTCGGATCAAGTCCTGTGTGTTACTTTTGAATAAGCAGCAGGTATTGATTACTCAGGATCAATTCACATTGACTGAAGCAAGACAGAAAATTTTATTAGCACAATGTCACAAGCCTGTGTGAGGCGAGGAGGTGCCAGTCAGCGGGAGCTGGTGTTGAACTGAAGGAAGTAATCCTTGTTGGGTTTGTTGGTGTACAGCTTCTTGTTCAGGTACTCCTGACTGGGACAGGAAGAAACACAAAAAGACAAAATAAGAAATTATTTCCAAAATATCTAAAAACTTCACTGCTAATTATAATAACTGATAATCATACTGGTAATTGCCCTTTTTTATGTTGCCTCAAAACCTCCCCAGCATTTTTATTGGTGCTGATCAGATGTAAATCTTTAAAAATTGTTTTTTGATTTGTCAAAATAAATGCTGCTGTCTTGCTTGGACAGTTTACACTGAAGTGAAAGCCTCTACTGACTGGCTGCAGGCACCAGGAGCTGTCTGCAGTGCTACTCGGTGTCTGTCCCTGATAATCAGGTATTGCTCTAAGAAAAATGAGAAAATTAAAACAAAATCCCTATCCAGATTATGGTGGGGACTAGAAATGATAACTGGTGGGACAGATCTGGACCACAAGCAGCCATTTGCCAAACTGACAACCCGTGCTCTAGACTCACCACAGAGGAGATGAGCCAGGTCCAGTGTCACTCACCATAATGCTGGATGTGGGGGAGCCATGAGCTTGTTACCAAACCCATTAAAGGACCGTGAGTAAGGTTTTTATCAGCTGCTTAATGGACATTTTGAAACTTCTTTGGCTTAAAAGCCACTAGTTGGTAACTTATAAATAGAGGGTATGCACTGACATCACAATTTTTGCGACGGACTGGCAGTTTCACTCACTGGGTGACAGAGAACAATGTTATGTTATTGATATTGGATTTACCCAAAAATGCTGTGTTTGTGGTTATTTTCAGTATGAACTGATTTGTTTTTGATTATGTTCAATAATGAACATGTACCGGTAGATTATAGTCTGATTTACATTTAAAGATGACTAAATTAAGCTTTTTGAGCCATAAAACTTTGTTTAAATGCAGAACTTAAAAGCCTGAGTTACAGGACGAAGAGATAATTATTACTATATCTATGTGATGTTTTTGTCTAAAGTGAGACTGATGTATCCAGACTTTCTCTTGGCGTACGGTTGTTTACTCTTTTTAACCATTGTTTCCCCCCATTAATTTTAATGTGACAAGAAAACAGGTTGGATACTTTCATTTAATGAAAAATAGCATCAATAATTGGTCAAGTGGAAGTCATATCCATTTAATTATTTCATTAATTTGTGTTAAATATGTGGACTTACATATTAAGATTGTTTATTGACAAACCAGCCATTGTGATTGGCACTACAGCCTAGTACCAAGTGATCTACAGCCAGGTAATGATTCATGGACCTCTGCTCTAGAGAATCTAATTAGATCAAGATGTCTCATAAGGGAGAAATGGACACCCCTAAGTTGCATTTCTGAAAAAAAAAAATCCTTCTTTAATTTAATTGTCTAACAATCAACTCACAATAAATCTGAAGTGAGGTAAAATTTCTCAGTAGTGTTACATCTGACAGCAAGTGATGACAGTCATATACACACAGACATTTAGAGACAATTTATCATTTCTCCAGATGGCCTGTCAGCTTTATTTTGAGGCATCAGTATTATTTCAGTCTGTTTCATAACCACATAAACTCCTCACAGAAGCTTTGAGGCCAAACCTTAAATTACACTTTCATCTTCAACACCCAAACAGATCCACTTACTCCTGCCAGAGGTTATTTTTATTTGTGTGTTTGTAAATGTGTGTTTGCTCACTGAGCCTGCTGCTCTCTGGCCAGCTGCATGTTGTCGAGGTCTGTCTGAATCTTCTTCTCTCTCCTCAGCTGGGCAGCTCTCCTCTCCTCCTCCTCCGCCCCCCTCGACAGCTTCAGGAGCTGCTTTTCCCAAGCTAAATTCTGGGCTTTCTCTGCTTCATGTTGTCTCTGAAGAGAAAAAGCTGTAATTGTAAAACTTTTGAAAAACTGTTATGTGTTTAAGGTCACACCTCCTCTGGGTTTGTTGATATCAGCTCCGCGTTCACACCGTTAGTGCTTCTCTTCCACAGCTTATTGATGTCCCTGTTCATGGACTTAAAC
Organism: Cetoscarus ocellatus; assembly: GCA_037902135.1. Classification (NCBI taxonomy): domain Eukaryota; kingdom Metazoa; phylum Chordata; class Actinopteri; order Labriformes; family Labridae; genus Cetoscarus; species Cetoscarus ocellatus. The sequence continues at coordinate 707,973 of JBAMNC010000466.1, forward strand.
TTCACCCTCAACATTTTGCCTAACCTACAAAAAAGCATTTTCTTTGGATTTTTATTTACTAGAAGTGCAACTGGTTTCATCAGAACATGTAGTATTTTTATGGGGATACTGGATTTTTGTGAATATCTGATCTGCTGATACTTAAAAACTCATGATTACAAATACCAGTCTGTTTTGCCAAGAGCACAAAACCTTCAATTTGCTAACACTGACCTGTTCCTTTATTGGTTACAGTATACTTGTGTTAAAAACTAATTTAAAGCAACAGAGACAACATTTTATCCTTGATTGAATGATACTTGTGATCTGTAAAAGTCAACATTCAGTGATGATGAGGTTAAGCAGTATGGTACATCCCTAAGTTCTACCCATGTTTTTGCCAACATATGGGATATATATGGCAAATATGTATGGCTAAACTATCGGCTTTTAATATCTGCAAACATTTTTATATATGTAGAGTGTGGTACCTGTTTCTCCAGACGCTGTTCTTCTCTGTCCCTGCAGATGGCTCTCAGCTGCTCAGGTCTCATCCCTTTCCACATGCTGACAAGAACCTGTGGTGGCTTTCCTTTGCCCACCTCCCTCTCTGCTGCTTCTGCACACTCTGTCATCATGTCTGATGTCATGGTGTGCCACACCTCTGCCAGATTCTCTCTTTCCTCTCTTCTCATCTGCTCCTTCAGCTTCTCTGCTCGCTCCACAGCCTGAAGACCAAGACAAGCTTCAGACTATCAGTACTGATCATTCATAAAACAATTAGAGGACTGGGAGCAAGGTCTGGACAACATACCAAGTTTCTAATTTATATCAAAATATCATTAAAGGGTAAAACATTATCATCGATATAGATTATGTTGACTGGAAAAATAGATGCCAGGCCTGATGCTTGATAAGAAGATTGTTTACAGTAAGAAAGAACCAATAAACAGTGTTATGGACCACCGGACCACCAGTTTTAAATGGTTAGTCTAAATAAGGAATTATAATTTTATTCATGATCACGCTTATTGTAGAGTCAACAAGCAATCATGAATTCAAACACATAATCATGAAGTATCAGGAACAACATCTAATGCTTGCATGTAAACACTGATGCACTAATGCACTAACTAAGGCCTTCCAGTCACATTACTCCTGAGCTGTGCATGATTACACTTGTTCCAGATGTCCTCAGAACGTCATTTTCTGTTTTTTGCCCAATTTCCCTGAGGAAGTTTTTCCAAAGGGATTAATAAAGTACTATCTAAACTAATCTTAACTTAATCCAATGCTGAATTTTGGCATGCATATGGATCCCTCTGGTTCAGCCCTGCCGATAACAGTCTTTTTGTTGTGAATCCTCATGAGCTATGTATGAACATGCCCTTTTCAAAAGTGGGCACTTTATGGTTCTCTGCTGGGAGGTGATTTTCACACCTACAGCTCAGTTGTTTTGTTTTGATTCAGTTAAAAGGCTAAAAACCTGCATATTTTCCTTAGATTGTTTCATGTTCACTTGGTAGTAGGCACTGCTGGCCTTCTACATCATTATGTCACAGCCAGTTTTACTATGACCAAGAGTTGCACTTTGCATCTGAATCAGCATTAGTATAGCAAAATATATTTACACATACAAGGAATTTGACTTGGTTTAATTGGTGCAAAAGATAATCCACACACAATAAGAATAAAGATAAAAATGTCAAGAGGAATAAAATGCAAAAAAAAAAAAAAAACAGCTGGGAAACAGTACAAATAGAATTAGGTAAGACAGTAAAAGCAATATAAAAGAATCTGGAAATATAAAATATTATATACGCTAAGCACAAAAAAAAGAAAGGTATATACAGAGATGCAGTAAACTGCATTATGGGAGGGATGTTAGAAGGCTAAGCTCTTTATGAAATGAGTTGTTTAATAGAAGAGGTCATGAATGAATGAATTATGAATGGTTCTACAGATGAACATACCAGTAAATGAAACTGTAAAATAGATAAACTCTGCTTAAGTGAGCTGGAATAAATTCTGGAAACCTAAACAAGTTTTTACATCACTCCATGTTGCTGATTTCAGTGATGATCTGTAATGCAGATATAATTGCTACTCCTGCTTATACTCGTCACCTTGTGTCAGTTGCTGGGTCAATTGCACCCTCATTGCTAATGAACCACCCCAGTGCTCAACTGGAAGCGAGCCGAGACCAACCCTTTCAAGCGACTTTGGCACAAATGTTTGTGCCAAAAAAGGGATCAACTGGTTTGTTCATACATATCAAAATGAATCATGCCAAACAAGGAATGTGCACTTGTATCCAAACAACCCTGCCAAATGATCTAGGAGTAAAACTGCCAAACTTTAATGATGGCCAAACAGGTATGACAAGACTTGTTCCTTTCACTGAAGCTGACTATCAGCTGAGATCAGGGGCTCATAAGGGGGGGTATCATCTAAAGACTTTATTACAGAATAATTTAGGCTCAAGACTGTTTATGCTCAAATTCTCTTAAAGGTAGATCAGGAAACAAAAAGGGAGAGAGATTTTTCCCATGTCTGGCTGGTTGTAGATGCATGCACACATATTTGTGTCTACATTATTGTGTTTGGCTCCAGTGGACTTGGTGATGCCCCTCTCACAGAGCTTAGCTCAATATTAGAGTTAACCGCGCCTCCATTGCACTTTTCGATCAATCCAAAATGCAGCCACTCATCTTTTCACAGGTTACCACTGCCATTAACGAACAATCGTTTTTGCTTAATAACTGTCTAAGTAATAATGATATCAACATGATTCCGAGTGCTACGTGTGGGCTTTCAGGATCAAGATATCACGTTATGATGGTAACTTCATCATGGAACCATTGCTTAGAGATGTAACAGAAATATGTGAGCTACCTTGGCGGAGGTCTGCGCTCTCCGAGTGCTTTCTAGTGTTTATTTAGTTTTATTATTTTATTTTTTTATTTTAACTATCAATGTCTTGAACTTCTTGTGTTTTTATAGGTTCATATGTTTTTATGATTACTTTGGCCAAGGAGGTTATGTGTTTGCCTGCCTTTTTCTGTTTGTTCCTTTGTCTATCTGTCTGTCTGTCTCTCTATCGGTCTGTCTGTCCATCTCTCTGTGAGCAAGATAACTCAAAAAGTTCTCTGTTAACCAGTTTTGATGACATTTTCAGGGACTGTTGGTCAAGGCACGAAGAAGAAGTGATTCAATTTTATATGAAGATCCAAGAATATTTTTAAGGACTGGTTAACACTATGCAAAAGGGCGGGTCCAACATTTTTGCTAATAACTCTGCTAAGAATGTCAGACATGCATTGGTGGAGGTTTGTGCAGACTTCTAGTTTTATAGTAGTTTAGTTATAGATTTAAATTGTTTCATCTGAAGTTTATTTTAATTTATCTTGTTTTATGTCTGGTTAATGGTCACATCGCAGCACTTTGGTAAACTTTATTGATTTTTAAAATGTGTTGTATAAATAAATTGGAATGGATTGGGAAAAAAAAACATTAAAAAATGTATTTTGCATAATGCGGGACCTTTGATAACTCATGATTCATGATGATTAAACATCTTAGGTTACCCTTTTAAATGTATAAAATCAGGCTTAATACAAGTGTATTTTGTGTATTTTGTTAATATTGCATTTGTTAATTCATGATTTTTTAATGCACTAAATCATGCATAAAAATCTGTAGTAGTGTGCAGACCATTGGGTGTATTCAAACTTTTATACTAATCAAATGATATAAACATCTTTTTGTTAACATGGCAGGAAAAACGAAGTCCTAAATACTTATAATGGAGCATTCTTTTGTCTTTTACTGTAACATGATATTTTTCATTTAACAAAAATACTGTTTGCCCACTGTCCAGCACAAATACAGTGTTGGGGAAACATTTGAAAAAGGGTTGAAAACGGCATTGAGCAAGGGAAACACTGTTTAGTTGCAAACACTTTTTTAAGCATGACCATGTACAATTTAGCCAATGCTCCCTCTCTTTTGGTTGAATATGACATGAAAACAATGAGATTCTGTACAAACACCAACCACCAAAAAATTTCTAGTATTCAAGAGTACGGAAAATTTGGACCTCCACAGTTTGCAAATATGTTGCTAATGTTTTGGTACATTTTAGATAGTGTGTAGTAATTATGGCTTTTTAAAAGTAAAATGGTCCAACATTGAGTGCCTAGGATTTTAATTTTCCGTTTCAGCAGACTAAAACATGTTCTACTATTGTTGGATTTTCCAAAAAAATTACATCAAAATTTAAATGCCATGTATGATGACAGCCTATTTGTTAATACTTTACAGAGAAAATATTGATGTAAATATCATGCATTATCATTGAAAAAGGAAGAGACTTGAGTTTTGGTTCATATCACCCAGCCTTACAAGAAGTTATATAAATTCTACCTCCAATATGTGGTTACCTCTTACATGGAGTGAGCCGTGTGCTGATTGTCCCCCTGAGAGATCTCCTCTGTCATGTGTGCGTGCTTGTGCATTGTGCATGTGAGCAGTTGTTACAGAAACCACATAATTGCCATGAAAGCAAGCACGACCTGAAGGATTATTAATAATGCCTCCCTATGGAAGAGTCAGTGCATTCAAGCAAATGAGCGAGGGGGGTTAAAGAGGGGAGTTTTGAGCAAAGACAAGGCCCATGCATACATCAGAGCAGTTTAACCATCCATGTTGCCTGGTATCGCTAATATGATGGCCGCTTTCCTGCAGCAAGTGTGTGCATGCATCACTTATCACTTTCAATTAGCAATTTTCATTTCAAAAACCCACTTGGGAAAACCATGTCAGAGCTCAAAACCTCTCTGGATTTGTCTTTGAGTGCTGACATCATTGAATGGTGTGTGTACTGTACCAGAGCTTGATTGTAGTTGTCAAGGGCAATGCGGCCAGCTTTCTTACACCCTTCTTCCTTTGTGAGTATCTGAACCCCTCTCAGGTCCTGCTGCACCAGCTCTTTGCTCACAAGCATCTCTGTGACACACACACAAACACACAAGTTGGAAATCACCTACAGTGTGTTTTTCACACCTGCATTAACTACCACAGAGGAATTTAGCGACACACTCACATGAATAACAGCTCCCCAGGAAGAGAATCAATCAGTGCCACCTGGCAGTAAGAGCTGTGCGTGGGAGTGTGTGATTGTTAGTGCAGGGAAGCATGAGGCATGTGTGAGATTTACAGAGGCTATGGTGTGTAGCATGTCAGCTCATCATGGATTACATCATTTGTCATTTAATTCCATTAACATAAAGAAATTAGAACAAAAACTAGATGATGTTTCATTTTGTATTTTCATTTGTTGTGTTTTATTATTTGTTGTTATGCTTTCAGCTTGTTCTTGTTTTTTTCTATTTGTTTGTGTGTTTCCCTATTTGTTTTTGTGTTACCTTATCCATTATCATGTTTTTTTATGTGGTTAATATGAACACTGTAACAATATAAACACAATAACAAACAAACACAATAAAACATCTGTGCAATTATGGCAACAGAAGTGGCCATGGGTGGGTCTTCAGTATTTGTTTATTTTAAACTATTCAAGGTGATGATGGCAGTGGGAATAAAGGATTTTTTTGTATATGCTTTTCAGTTATTACAGCACAAAATACAGTTATTTTGCTAGATTGTTTTATTATCTGGAAAGTTTTGTTTTATGGTCAGTGGTGAGGAAATTGTACCATGATGCCATATTAAAGGTGAGAACAGATTCTGTGAGTAATCTGTAAACCAGGATCCTTACTGATATTAACTGACCTGCGCCTCCTTAGCCGGTGTAAGCGCTGCTGAGCATTCATGTAGATGGAGTTCATGTGTGTACTGAAGATAAGGATGTGTCAATCTTAGTGCCCAGGTATTTAAATGACTGAACCTGTCATTTAAATATTTGGGGTCTCCAATTTGAAATGTGTGGTGTATTATGAAGCGCAAATACATCATCATAGACCTCAGACTGTTGAGCGATTGAAGCTGTACATCAAGCAAGAAAGAGAAAAAGAAAACCACCCACAAAGCTTCACCAATTAGTCTGCCGAGTTCCAAATTGCAAAATGCAAAGTAAACATGTTCCTGTTTTTGAAATGTGTTACAGGACTCAAACTCAAAATGAGGGAATATTTTGAAAAAACAATAAAGTGTATCAATTTGAACATTAAATATCTTGTCTTTGTTGTGTATTCAATTGAATACGGGAAGAAAATGATTAGCAAATCATTGTGTTCTGTATTTATTTATGTTTTGCACATGTACCAACTTCATTGAAATTGAAGTTTTCACATCTTGTGCACAAAAATGGTAGTACAGTCTAAGAACATTCAGGTGTAAAGGTTAAGTCATCTCATAGAAGCAAGATTAGAGCAAACAGGTCAAGAAATCATTTCAGATATGTAAGAAAAAAACTAGGCAGGCAAAGTCAAACAATTTAAGGGGAGAGAATTCTATCATTTAGATCCACTGTTAATTGCAACTTATGGAGTTTGTAAAATCCTGTCCCAAGGAGGATACAGAAACAAGAGTTAATGATGATTGGTTGTAGAATAGATTTAAAGAGGTCAGATTTCAGTATTCATGGATCTTTGGTCGCTCAGTTTGGAACAGAAATCTCTCTTCTTGAGCTTGGACATGGCAGATGTCAGAACATACAGGAGTAGCACACACTGAACTTTGTGATCCAGAAAAAGAAGGTAATGAATTTCCTTTTCTTCACAGTCCCTTCTGATGAGTTACATATACAGTTCCTTCAATTAATAAAATAAATGTTCACAATCCTGTGCTGTTTTAGAGCACTGATGAGGACAGGAACAAATGGCTGTTTACTTAAATGATTATAAGTTGGTCACTTTTGTTGCCAGAGCCTGAAGGAAATGTCAAGTTTTTGTTTTTTGCTTTTACTATTATTTTCAAGGGTCTACTTCTGGTTTATGATCTCTTTGTTCTTTTTTAATAATTGTGTCACCTTTGTCTTTTTTGGATAAGCATATTGTTTATGTATGATTAAGTATAATGTGAACTCAATCGATAAATCAATTTAATAAATGTTTGAAATATTTAACAGACTGAGAGGGAAAGGCTCTTTAAAGACATGACTCCTAGCATCACGTGTATGTTCTTGTTTATGTGTGTGAGTAATTTTACCTCTGTGCTTCTCTCTCATTTGCCTCATCTCAGCCTCTTCCCTCTGAGCTCGCAGGTCTTTTTCTGTCTGTCTCTTTTGCTCCCACCTCCTTTCCTTCCCCCCTACATCCTCGCCCTGAACATCAGACAAAAACACAGCAGCAACAGCATGGTTATTTATGTAACCTTTGTCTTGTCTCTGCTCCTCATGTCTTTGAAGCACACCTGCCTATCTGACTGAATCTACCTGAAAACTCTGCATGCTGGCAGGGCCAAGCTGTGACTCTGGAATAGTGCTCATTGACGCCCCCCTCAGGTCACACTTGAGATCAGCATCACGGGAGTCCTCCACACGCTGCTGAGTGGCCCAGTACTGTGTCAGGTCAGAGTGCACAGCTGCTCGCTTATCTTTTTCTGCAAGTTCTTGCTGCAGCAACGCTTCATCATGGATCTTTCTCAGCTCATCTACAACAATTCAAAATAAATTTTAATCTGCTTTCAGGCTAAGGTTTATGTTACTGTTTTATACCTGTCAGCACGTGTTTTTAACCAACATAGAGGCATTCATTATGGCATACAAATGACAAGCCCATAGAAATGAGAGAATGAATCTGATCAAAAACTCAAGCATGGAAAAAATCACCCTAAACAATGAAAGTGATTAAATAGCTGAATTTTCTAGCAATCGAGGCATAAAGAGAAAACCGTCAACCAATGCAATAAATAAAATCACAAATAAATAACTTCTTGAATTTCTTTGTGGTAGAAAAGAAATTAGCAAAACATTGTCACGGGTCTTTCAATTTAATGATGGCAACAGGAACAAGGCTGTTTTTGTAACACTTTGTTCTGCAACTTGAGACCTTAAATCTCCCTCTAGACAAAAAAATGCTGAAAATCCCCATGTGAGGGGTGGGAATCTTCTCTCAAAACAGACTTAGCTGTCTTTTTTAGTCTACAGGGATGCTGGGTAGAAGTGTGATTCATGAATCAGTCAACTTTATCATTTAACTAATCGTTATAAAAAATTTCTATCCTTCAAAGATGTGTGACCAAATTATGAAACAGAACAAAACGACAAAGTTGAATTAATGATATCTAACAACTCCATTTCCTAGAAATGTTCTCTCTGGAGAGTGTTATCATTTATTTAAAAAAATGCTGTGTTTAATTCTGATCCTTTCCCCTGCACTTCTAATGCCCTATAGTTTACCAAATGCTTTATCTCTCTGCATCTCCATCTTCTGCATATTTTTTTTCTCCTGGACTTGTTGGTTGAGAGCATCAGTGTCGAGGCCCATCACACGGAGTCTGGTGTTGAAGATACGGGCTTTCCTTGCTGCTTCTGCAGACCGTCTTCTCTCCACAGCCTTCTCCATGGACTGGTCTACAGGCAAATCCAATTTGTACATTTTGTCAGCTTTAAGTGTCCCTGATGAAAGGCAACAGAAGAGCACAATAATGATTAATAGGGTTTTCAGGACTGCTACAACACTAAATCCTAACCTCTGAACCAAGGGGATTGGGGAACAGAAAACGGGATATCTTTTATTAAACTCAGTACCTAAAATGCCCCTTAGAATGCTCTGATTTTTACTTCCGTGACTTTATTATATAGTAGCCGTACAACCTCCTCCTAAGTGTGTGTTTTCTGCTTGTCACAGGCAGACGCCATAACTGATCTGAGAGTCCACTTCGTGACAGCCAATCAGCGCAGAGCTCATTATTATAGCCTCCCACTCCCTCAGATCCAAGTATTACCAGGATAGGGAAAAAGAGCTGCATCTGATCCTCTACAGAGACAAAACATTACCTTTTTTTAATTCAACTCAAACCAAATTCTTGCTTAATTGACACCCAAGACATGATGTAAATGGTCATACACAACAGGACATGGAACCATTATCACTTTTACCTGGTTAGGCACAATTTCTAAATCTCACTCACTCATATTGAAAAGATCTGACGACATTTTCACTCTCTCAAACACATTTTGCATTCTTATGCTCTTATGATGCAGAACAGCAAAAATGTCACACTGTACTAGCAGGTCAGAATTAAAAACACTTGAGTATCAGGCCTACTTGATTTAATCAGGTCAGAGGGCACAAATGAGTTGACAGCTGAAATCGAAGATGGATGCAGACAATCTCAGAGACAATGCAATTTGTAAAACTAAAACTTAGATGATTATTTTCTTAAATATAAAATCAAAAATACTCCTGTACATTGCTGCCTGTGCCTGCAAATACAAGATGCATTGTGTTGATATAGAACATTTCAGGTGCTTCATTATCATAATGAACCTCATTAAGGTCTATTTAAGCACCACAATGTCTGTAGTAACACAACAAATCCTCAAAAGTTACCATCTGAGTTTGGGTTGTTGACTTTTCTCCCCTGTCTACATGAGATAAGGTTTTCTTATTTCACTTGAAAATAAGAAAAAATTTAACGACAATATTTGTATCACTTATTGCCATTATTATTGCCAATCGCAAAAATACTTAGGTCTTTAGAAAAAAAAAAAAAAAAACAGTTTAAAGAGGAAGACCAACATGCAATCTGCAAAAGTTCAGAATCTTTTACAGGGTGAAAAGATCCGAGATTCACAAGGACTAATTATACAATGAATAGAGACATATAAGATGCTTAAATGGTCAAAATACCAGAAAGTTCTTATAGAACATAGTTTTATTCACCATCTATTCTGTAATTTCAGCTATAGATTGTTTTCTCCACTGTTTGAAGCTTTTTTGTGTCTTTTAGCAGAATAATTTGGCTGTGACAATCATAAATTGCCCTTTCAAAATAAATGTAATTTTATTATTTATCATCTACCATTCAGATGCTTGGTTTGAGAAACTGCAAAGCTGGTTTGGTAGAGGGTCAAATTAATTATCTTTTCAAGAAGCCCCAAATTCTTGGTTTCAGGAAATGTGTCTCAGCAATGATGTGAAACTTTCTGCAGAGAATTCGCCCTGAATAGATTGAATGTTAATTAACACATGGTGCAAATATCTTTCACCTGATGTGACAAAGTCAAGTCCTGAAATCATAACACTAAGGGAAAAAAATACAAAATTACTTTATAAGCTGTATACAATCAAGCCGTACAACAAGGAGGATGACTTACCCAAGATCGTGCAAATGGACAATGTAATTTAATTTTGGGAGTGCTACCAGCGTAACAAATGACACTGCCAAGACTCTTGTGTTTGGATGCGTCAGAGAGGTAACCATAGCAACATATCTAATATCCGCTATCTCATTTTATATTACACAGTGAACACCACCATGAATGGGATGCTTGTAGTTGCTAGTAGATGCTGGTAGTTTAGAAACTTTCCTTTTTTTTTTTTTTTTTTTTAGGTTGTTTTAGACTAATAACAGCATAATACAGTCAACGAGGGAAACTTGAGGCCACTTTATTGCAGTCGTGAATGTCATCTCGCGATATTCTACGAGGTCTCATCTCTCGCGCGCTCTTGTGTCTTCCTGTTGGATTGTAAAATGGCGCATTGTTGTCACAGCCTTACCGCGTATGTCTGGGAAAAATTATGAAGCTGTTGGGAAGTTTTTTCTCCGTATGCACCTGATAGGGTGACTTGTGCACATGTCGCCGATTGTATGAATATACAGGGTCATTCTTTTGCGTGCATGCTTCGTATCTGAGACAGCTTTTCGTCTAAACTTCGGTTGTTAGCATTAGCGTGCTACTATTACACTAGCTTGGAACACTGCAGCTTTTCTTAGAACTGCTGCAAAAATACTGCCAAGATGGGCTATTTAAAACTTATCGAGATCGAGAATTTCAAGTCTTACAAGGGAAGACAGATCATTGGACCATTTCACAAGTTTACGGCAATCATCGGACCCAATGGATCAGGTATGAGTTGGCTGCAAATGAAACGGCTAGTGCAGATAGCCTGCTAGCATTGGTTATCAGTAAACACTCCAGGGATGTCACGCTGGCTTCAAGTGTTGCTTGTTAGTTATATTGTGTTTTGCTGTAAATCCAAAAATAATCAACACCCTTTTCGTATTGGCAAAATTTAAAACAGCGTCCCTAAACATATGTGATATGGGTTTGGGAGAACATTTAGCAACATGTAGCACCTGTTTATATCCAAGTGTATTTTTATATGTCACGTATGTATTATTCTTGTCAAAGCTCGATCTTTTGGCGATGTGCTACGATGTTGTTACGGTCAGTTTTTATCATTACAGGCAACGTGTGTTTTGACAAAAAGGTGGGAAATACAGGGGGAGCACAATACAACAAAATTTCGAATTTGTCAGAAACATTGCAAATAATCCTGTTTTGATAATGGATAGACTTTCTTGCAGGGCACTTTACTTAAAATGTTTGACATTTGTTTGAATGTAAATTGAATTTGCACTTGTTAATGTACACATGCTGGCATTGCAGGAAAATCCAACCTTATGGATGCCATCAGCTTCGTGTTGGCGGAGAAGACCAGTAATCTACGTGTGAAGACCCTGAAGGACCTGATCCATGGTGCTCCTGTGGGGAAACCAGCAGCCAACAGAGCTTTTGTCAGTATGGTGTACCAGGAGGACAATGGAGAGGAGCGCTCCTTTACAAGAGTCATCATTGGTATGATAATTTACAAACATTATTGTAGATTAAATGTTTAATCAGTGTACCTTATTACTGAATGAAAAATGCCAACGCTATAACTTCTATGGTCTTTAAGTTGCCAGAGTTTGAGATAGAGAAGCAAATGGCAGTGAAGCTTGTTTACAATTACATAATAATATGTTTATTGAACATCTATATTTTGTGTGTCCGTAAGGTTCCTCCTCTGAGTACCGCATCAACAACAAGGTGGTCAGTATGCCTGACTACAGTGAAGAGCTGGAAAAACTTGGCATTCTTATTAAGGCCAGGAACTTTCTGGTTTTCCAGGTATGACAAAGTAATCAAAATCTTTCTTGGGATTTTTTTTCTGTATTAATCTAAGAAAACTTGTCTTTATCAAGGTTTAAGTACAGTTGTAATTTTGCTGTCTTTATCTTGGAAGTTGCCATTGGCATTTATAGAACAATTTTGCACAAACTGTGCATGTATATTTTAAAAGGTCAAAGGTAGCAAGCCCATTGCAAAGCAGGGACTGAATGCACAGTTGTTGACATCATGGTGCCTCATAGTGCTTAATTGACCAATTACCACAGAGTTGACCTCTAAACAACTCAATGTTGGTTGCTGGATATGTTTTGAATAAAATTAATATAAAAACAGGCTATAAAATTTAGAAAATAATTATGATAAATAATCTTGATCTCAATGTAATGGGGATGATCTGTCTGGCTGAAGTTATGCGTAATATCACCTAATATGTTGATGGGAATTGTTTAATCAACACCTTTTCTTATGTCTTCTCCAGGGAGCTGTGGAATCTATTGCCATGAAAAACCCAAAAGAACGTACGGCCCTGTTTGAGGAAATATCAAGATCAGGAGAGCTGGCCCAGGAGTACGACCGTAGGAAAAAAGAGATGGTGAAAGCAGAGGAGGACACACAGTTTAATTATCATCGTAAGAAGAACATTGCTGCTGAGCGTAAAGAAGCTAAGCAAGAGAAAGAGGAAGTAAGTTTCTATCAATACATTTAACAGTCTGACTTCTTCTGTGTTTGTGTCCTGCATGGTTTGAGTTGTGTGCCTTGAACAGGCATTTTATTTAGGATGTTTTGGCTGACACACCTGATGGACCGTTCAGTACATTTCACTAGTTCATGTGGGAAAGAGCCCATAGAAAATGTTTGGTGAGGGCAGAACCTTTCCAGAAACATATCTAGCAGGTGATTGGATGATCGTTCCATCAATCACACTCATTATGGGCCAATTATTTAACGTAGTAAGCAGGGGCTATCTGCACTACAGAATGTGAGACACTTAGTAAAACAAACTCCTGTCAAAACATGTCGGAAGTGGAGGAAAAATATCCTTACTAAAGAGAAGTTTGTAGTGCTGATATTTGTTTTTCATTTAATAAAGAAATGTGGTCAAGGTCTGCTAAAATCGCTGTTAAAGCTGTTAGCATCAATGCTAATCTCCGTACCAACAGTCACTTGCTGCTGTTGTCTAACTCATAGCTCCCACCCTGTCCTGCTGTAAGGATGCTGATTGGGCTGTCCTGCTTTGGGCATGTTTGTAGTCATTGTGGATTGGAGCTTGGCAAGATGGACCTGCCAGATTACAGACAATAAATCAGACAGGTCCAGCTGCTGTGCAAGGTCATTTTTTGGCCCCCACGGTTTTAGAAGAAATACCCTTGGTTACATAGCTTCATTTACTTTGAAGAACACAGATTTTCCTTCACACAGTTGTCTTGTTTTAATCCCTTCCTTTTTTCACCAGGCTGAACGTTATCAGCGGCTGAAAGATGAGGTGGCCAGAGCTAGTGTTCAGTTGCAGCTCTTTAAACTTTACCACAATGAGACTGAGATTGAGAAACTCAATAAAGAGCTTGGTCAGCGTAACAAGGAGATTGACAAGGACCGCAAGAAGATGGACCTTGTGGAGGAGGAGCTGAAGGACAAGAAGAAGGAGCTGGGCAGACTAATGAGGGAGCAGCAAACCATTGAAAAGGAAATCAAGTAAGTGACAGTAACATGAGAGTATCCTCATAGCTTTTGAATTTACTGTGCTAAAAAGATTACTTTTAAGAACCACAGGCCTAGCTAATCATTGGTCTCTGCACATAGAGAGAAGGACTCTGAGCTAAACCAAAAGAGGCCTCAGTACATCAAGGCCAAAGAAAACACCTCACACAAGATTAAGAAGCTGGAGGCTGCCCGCAAATCACTGCAGAATGCCCAGAAGATGTACAAGAAACGCAAAGCAGACATGGATGAGCTGGATAAAGAGATGAGAGCTGTGGAGTTGGCAAAGCAAGAGTTTGAAGAGCGTATGGAGGAAGAGGCACAGAGCCAGGGACAGGATCTCACTCTGGAGGAAAACCAGGTTGGAATATTGTACCACACATGTGACTTATAACTTGCAAATAATGGCGTTTAGATGATTGAAAAAAAAAAAACATTGGAGCACACATAACCATGTTAAGAAAATGAGTAATTTTGAGGTACCTTTTGAATTGAATTTGTTTATTATACTGATGTTATTATGCCTTACAAACTGCTGTAATGGTATCTATTAGGGGTGTCCCGATCCGATATTGATATCAGATATCGTCCTGCATCTAAAATATCCGATATAAGCACTCCGATACAAGCAGTCCATTCTAATTTATTTTTTATTTGTTTAGTTCAGTTGTAGAATATGCTTATGTTTAAGTTAAACACAGTGGTTATTTTGCAATTTAAAAATATACGTTTTTGTTTTTATTCGATTTATTGAGGTTACTTTTCAGGGTCTTCTAATTAATTTTGTATTTATTTTATTTGATTGTAGTATATTCTTATGTTTAAGGTTAAAATTTATTTAACCCATTGGTTAATAACAAATGGATCAGTTTTTCCCATACCTACTATTGCTGACTACTGTTCTCTGTTTGAGTTATCTCACTTGATCAAGCCTTTTCTTACAGTCCATACTACAAAATAAGTGATAAAAGTATGTATGATTCCTGCTGATATCGTATTGGATCAATATCGGTATCGGCCAGTACTCAAGGCTGCAGTATCGGTATTGTATCGGAGGTGAAAAAGTTGTATCAGGACACCCCTAGTATGTATTACAAAGACAAAAATGTCCTGGAGCGGCCATTACCTCCCAGAGTAAGTTCTGTAGTTTGACAAGAGGGTCTTTTATCTTGAAAGCTGACATAGCCTATGGGGTGTGAATTGTGTATCAAGTTTTGGTAATATTGATCAGATTAATCAGAAAATGTATTTATGACTTCATATAACCCACCATGTCTCTCCTTCAGGTGAAGCAGTACCATCGTCTCAAGGAGGAGGCCAGTAAACGTGCTGCCACTTTGGCACAGGAGCTGGAGAAGTTCAACCGTGACCAGAAGGCTGACCAAGACCGCCTCGACCTGGAGGAGAGAAAGAAAGTAGAGACAGAGGTAATTAAGAACTCTGTTTTTATGTTGTTCTTTGGTGGTTTTTTTTTAATTATTTGTGTCAGTTTGAGTTTACAAAGCATTTATTTTTATTTCTCTTCAGGCGAAAATCAAACAGAAGATCAGAGAAATTGAGGAAAACCAAAAACGAATTGAGAAACTTGAGGATTACATCACCACCAGCAGGTACACTGCTCGCCGCTTGTGCCGTGATCTAATGGTGTTTGATGTGACTGTTAAGTCTGTAGATGCTCAATTATGCTCATTCATTCACATTTTTCTTCTGTTGCCCTCAGGCAGTCACTCGATGAGCAGAAGCGCATGGAGGAGGAGCTGACAGAGGAGGTGGAGATGGCCAAGAGGAGGATTGATGAGATCAACATGGAGCTTAACCAGGTACTCAATTATACACTCAGTTTATGGTCATACTTTTTAAAAGGACTAAAACCCTTATTGGCACACTGAGGCCCCGTTTACACGGAGACGTTTCACCAGAAACGGAAAATTTTTTCCTTTGCGTTTTCAAGAGCAATCCGTGTTCACATGGAGATGCCAGAACAACTTTAATCGCTGTAGTGTGCATGCCAGTCCAGTAGATGGCGATGTAGGTTTGCAGAGAAACAGTGGTGTTACACCGCACGTACAAAAGAGAAACACTTTTCATAAACAACAATGGCGAGTGGACGCACGAAGACGCAGGAGTTTCTTGTCTGGACAACAAATCTGTCTGGATAGTTTTGTGTGGATAACAAACTGAGCACAGTAAACAGCACACGTTACCTGGTAGACGGCCGAAGCTGTTGGTCCTGGTATGCACACACAGCCTTCATGTGAAAGAGCACTGTGCATGCGGTGACGTCAGCGTTTCACCCTAAAACGCTGAATCCCGTCTACATTAAGCCGGCCAGCGGTACGCTTTCAAAACTCTCCACTCTGGACCCTGGTTTCAAAAGTTTGTGAATTCAGGCACTCCGAGCATCGGTCTTGTGTAAACAGGAGGTGAAAACACCATGAAAACTCCCCGTTTTAGGCTGAAAACTGAGTCGTGTAAACACCACCTGAGTCACTTTAAACTCAATGTGAACTGCACTAAATTTGAGAAAACAAGTATATCCTGTTTTATTAGCAACAAATATGCACACCTGATTTTCTCAAGCTTTGTCACTGCTAAATGCGCTTTTTCCATTTCATGTTGTACCCAGTTTATCCTCAATATATTACCCTCACAAAGACCTCTTTGGGATATGGTTTGCAAATAAACATTTGTCATCAACATGATGACATTAAATAACTGTTCCATGTTTTTCTGTGTGTATTGTATAGGTCCCTGAAAAATAAAACACAAAAATAAAAATCTTAAGCTCACTTTTTGCTTGGATGTATGAGGAGATAACCCCACTTTTCTTACTGCAGACATTTTCACAGCCTGAAAAAGCACTTATGTGACTTACTGCATTCTTGGTGGCAATGTTTGTCAGTCATCCAGGGTCTGGCACTGACCACCACTATAGTTAATTTAATTAGTATCTTTTGGTTGTCAAGTCAAGATGTCAGCAATAAACATTTTATGACAGATACCATTATTTTTTTTCTTTCGCCTGTAGGTGATGGAGCAGCTTGGAGATGCCAGGATTGACAGACAGGAGAACAGCCGCCAGCAGCGCAAGGCAGAGATCATGGAGAGCATCAAAAGACTCTACCCAGGCTCTGTGGTATGCAGACTGTTGACAGCAGTCATCGTAGTATTACTGAATTAGACTGCAGTTAATTTAGTCTCTGCTACATTTATACTACATTCAGTAATTAGTTTTAAAATGTATTTCTTTCTCCAGTATGGCCGTCTGATTGACCTGTGCCAGCCCACTCAGAAAAAGTATCAGATTGCTGTGACCAAGGTGTTGGGCAAAAACATGGACGCCATCATTGTGGACTCAGAGAAAACTGGAAGAGATTGTATTCAGTACATCAAGGAACAAAGGGGAGAGCCTGAGACCTTCCTTCCTCTGGACTACCTTGAGGTTAATACAAGATTATAGCTCTGCTGAATAGTCTGCTGGGTGATTAGAATATTTAGATATCAAGGGTCTTATCTTAACTAAGCTAGACGGTTGTGAATGAAAAAGCAGGAAGATTTATTTTTGCCTTAAAGCATCATTTATCACTATGACACTGCTGATGCACTTTCTCCTTATTCGTTTTAATTAATTTTAGAGCTTTTATTAATTATGTGGGTGCACAGTTTACAAGCCATTTTTTTTTAGCTTGCTATCTCAGGTTATTTATTTCATGCCTAGTATCAGACTCCATGTGAAATGAGCGCTTTAAAAAAAACACAATGTTTTCTTTGGTCCTATAAAGGTAAAACCAACAGATGAGAAACTGAGAGAGCTGCGAGGAGCAAAACTGGTGATTGATGTGATTCGCTATGAGCCCCCACACATCAAGAAAGCCCTCCAATATGCCTGTGGTAACGCTCTGGTCTGTGAGAACGTGGAGGATGCCAGAAGGATTGCTTTTGGAGGACCGTACAGACACAAGGTGCCAGATGTTACATTGTTCACCAGCTGAGTCTTTGCATGTGTTGCTCTATTTTTAGATGGGATTTTTGTGTAACATTGCTAATCTTGCTTTTTTTCTGTCTCAACAGACAGTAGCCCTGGATGGTACTTTGTTCCAGAAATCTGGAGTTATCTCTGGTGGAGCCAGTGACCTAAAGGCCAAGGCTAGGCGCTGGGATGAGAAGGCAGTGGACAAGCTCAAAGAGAAGAAAGAGAAACTCACAGAAGAGCTCAAGGTAAGCTGAATTATTAAAACCTGCTTCAAAGAGACTGTAGTTCTGGTCTCATTTGTTCCTGAGTTAGTCATCAGAGTAGCTCCAAATATTTGATTCAGTCATTTTTAAGATGAGTGTTCTGAAAAAGTTTGTTGAACCACAGTTTATATCTCAGTTTGTTGAAATCAGTTGTTTGTTGATTTGCAGTCATTGCATGGAGTTTGATCAATCTTCTTTGAAATCTGCTCACAAAGCATCCCACCTTTTGTTTTCTTTTTAGGAGCAAATGAAGGCCAAGAGGAAGGAGGCAGAGCTCCGTCAGGTGCAGTCTCAGGCTCACGGTCTGCAGATGAGACTGAAGTACTCTCAGAGTGATCTGGAACAGACAAAAACCCGCCACCTCTCCCTCAACATGCAGGTACAGCCAGGTGCCAACAAGTGTCAGTATGCTGATGTGTACAGGCTAAGGTCATACCTTGATAAGAAGGTATACTAGGAAAACTTTTATGGTTCAAGAGTAACATCAGAGTTGCATAAGAATATTTTTCTCCAGTCACTGTGGCTAATGGATTTAAAAATCTACCAGACACTTAACTTAAGAAATGCTTAATACGACTGCTTTCCTGATGTGGCTATTACAAAAGAAAGGTATAACAAAATCAGCTTACAACTTCATTATCCAGGTTTTTTAGCCCAATATTGAGATGTGTGGTTTGATTTGACGTACTATGGGCTAATATGTTCACACACATTTTAGATGTGCATTTTTAGTCATGCAAACATGATTATGAGTTGTTTTACTTCCATTTAAACATCACAGTGCTTACCATTTTTTTGGTTCTTGAGTGACTGTTGCATTAAAGTTAATATTTTATTGTTACGCAGGAGAAGTCTAAGCTTGAGAGTGAACTTGCAAACTTTGGCCCTCGCATCAATGACATCAAGAGAATCATCCAGTCCCGTGAGAAGGAGATCACTCACCTGAGGGACCGCATGAACCTGGTGAGTCAGACCTGAAGTGAGCTCCATAACGAGGCTTGTTTGTTTATCAGTGGCATTGCAGTAAGATTGGTATGAATGTTTTTGTTCTCCAGGTGGAGGATGAGGTGTTTGTTGAGTTCTGTAAGGAGATTGGAGTGAGGAACATCAGAGAGTTTGAGGAGGAGAAAGTGAAAAGGCAGAATGAGATTGCAAAGAAGCGGTAGGTTTCATCACAAGTTGGTCTTTTTTACATTATTATAGATGTTTTTCAGGCTCCCTTTTCTTTAAAAACTACAAAAAATGTTTTTCTTCAGCCTTGAGTTTGAGACCCAGAAGACTCGTCTGGGTATCCAGGTAGATTATGAGAAGAATCAGTTAAAGGAGGACCAGGAGAAAGTCATGATGTGGGAGCAGACCGTCAAAAAGGACGAGAATGAAATTGAGCGGCTCAAAAAGGTGACAACATGACAGGAAGATGGAACTTGACCTTTTATTAACTTTGTCCTTGTTTGAATTTTTATCTCTCATGTTTCATCATCTTTATGTTTTTGTAGGAGGAGCACAGACACATGAAGATCATAGATGAGACAATGGCCCAACTGCAGGACCTGAAGAACCAGCACCTCACTAAAAAATCTGAAGTCAACGATAAGAACCATGACATGGAGGAGATCCGTAAAAAACTGGGTGGTGCCAACAAGTCAGTAACTGCAAACACACACTAACATATTCAGATTTTTAATATTCAAATTCTCTTTGTTCACTCAACTACATATCTTGCTTTTCTGTCACCTAGGGAGTTGACTCAGCTCCAGAAGGAGGTGACGGCTATTGAGACAAAGTTGGAGCAGAAGCGAAGTGACCGTCATAACTTGCTTCAAGCCTGCAAAATGCAGGACATCAGGCTGCCTCTTCGATCTGGAACTATGGACGACATCAGCCAGGGGGAGGTGTGGAAAAAAAACATGCTCATACAAGATAAGAATTCAACAGTAGGACATGTGGGACAAGTAAATAAAATAATAATTTGTTTGTTTCTCTCTTCAGGGGGGCTCTCAGACGGATGATTCAAGCAGCCAGAGGACGTCCAGCAGTGTTCTTGCTAAAGAAGCTCTCATTGAGATTGACTACAGCAACCTGTCTGAAGACCTGAAGGTACACCACACTTATAAACACAGTAGACGGCACAACTTGATTCCCACAGCTTATGCCCTTCAAGGGGGCAAAGCTGCTAAAGGGGACTTTTCTGGTTCAATCAATCAGTAAATCAATCAATCTATCTTTATCTTTATAGTGCCAAATCATAACAAATGTTATTTCAAGACACTTAACAATGGAGCAGGCTGAAGCCATACTATTCATTTTATAGATACATACGTGCATATATACATATAAGAATACAAATAAATACATATATAGGTCCAAACCCAACATGAAACCACCATGAGTACTGCACTGGGCCCCAAAAGATGGCTTACAGTTACAGCAGCAAGAAAAAAACAAATGTTCAGCAGTAGGAAATCTTTAGCAGAACCAGACTCAGAACAGCCATCCAGCTCACAACACAACCTGCAAATCATTCTGCGACAGCCTATAGCTTTAGGCACAAATCAGGAAGGCTCTTTTTACAGCTTTTCTCTGTCATTATGTGAAATTCATCCATGAAACTAAATGTTGCTGTGGTGTATTGCACTGTTTTAAAATACACCTTTTAGAGTGCAGATTTTCAAAAAAATTGTAAAAGTGGTAAATGGACTTCAGCCCCTGCGGCAATTTAATAGTGGTGTGTCAGACAGCACAAGGTACTTTTACACTGCTGGTCACATTTACCGTTTTATGCTCATTCACACTACATTCCCACTCTGATGGCAGAAGCTGCTATGTAAGTGGTCCATCAGTATTTTAACATCTTTTCATCTTTATGCACATCGACATGTGACTTGTATTGAGCCCATAACCGTCTAAAGATGGCCTACTCTACCACTAAGCCAACATTAGAATAATAATCATTTCACAGCAACAAGTAAGCAGGGGACTTTGCAACCTTGAAATTGGCTAATTGAGCCACACAGTTGCAAGGTTAGTGGTCAGGTGATGGAGTTTGGTTTGGTGAAGGAACTTGGGCAACAGGACGTTAATGACAGAGAATAGTCATGGCCTGTTGTAGGCTTGCTGTCCATAGGAAACATTTTCATCTGAAGCGCTACTAGCCACAGTTTTAGAGCTCTTATTGCCAGCACTTAATGTTGCAAGGTAACAGCAGTAATAGCAAAAGTCCTGCCCCTTCATGATTTAATTTGGTCAGGTAGAGAGAAGTGACATTAATGAGCATGGCGCTCTCTTCAAGAAATTGAACTGTTTTCAACTGAGAGCATGGCAACAAAACTCAGCTGATGCTGAAGGTGTTTTTGTGCCCAGGGCGCTGAGAGCTGAGAACGCTTTACTACAGTTTTGAAATGAAAACAAGTGCTAGCAGCACAAAATACACTTCACAGGCCCCAATTATGCAGCACAAAACAGGAATGACAGACAAACCAGACAGCAGCTTCGGGTAGCTGTTCTCGTGTCCTATTGCAGCAGTTTTTGACATGACATCCAGTATTTTAACAAGCACAACAATTTTGTCATGGCTCTGTCGGGGCGACCAGGATGAAGATGAAAGATTATTCAGACTTTTAAAACTGTTGGAACTATAAGGTTATCCAAATACTCAACTAGAGATATGAATAATAAAGTGTTGGTGACTCAGTCTGGTAGTACGCTCTGCCAACAATCAGAAGGTTTAGGGTTTGAACCCAGCGTAGGCTGTCACATGTTGATGTGTCGCTGGGCAAGACACTCTCCCCAAATCATTCCCACTACTGAATCAGTTACATGTTAATGGGTATAAAGAGGTGAGAATGTATAAGCAAAATGCTAAGAGACAACTGACACAGTAACTTCAACTGTCAGTGAGTGAATGGATAGCGGTGACCTGCTCTGTAAAAGTGCTTTGAGTTGTTAGGAAGGGTAGAAAAATGCTATATAAGCTCACATTTATTGTAATGTTGCATCTTGTAGGTTTTCTAGACGTTCAGTATGAAAACTCTACATTCATCCAGTGTACATAGACACCTGAGTATGTTAACAAAGGTATTTTCCTGTTGATTTGATATCTGCAGGATGCACTGTCTGAAGAGGAGATCAAGGCAGAGACAAACACTCTGCAGCAGCGTCTGAACGAGCAGCAAAGTATCTTACAGAGGATTAGCGCTCCAAACATGAAGGCCATGGAGAAACTGGAAAGTGTCAGAGACAAGTTCCAGGAAACCAGTGACGGTAAGAGAGGGAGGCAGTGGAAGAGGCTGGGATAGGATGAATGAAGAAATGAACTGATTTTGTGTTTTTCACAATCTTGAAGTCATCTGTACAGGATTTCATGGTTGTGTTTGAATCTTTCCTCCAGAGTTTGAGGCAGCGCGCAAGAGAGCAAAGAAAGCCAAGCAAGCCTTCGAGCAGATCAAGAAGGAACGTTTTGATCGTTTCAATACCTGCTTTGAATCTGTTGCAACGAACATTGATGAAATCTACAAAGCTCTGTCACGCAACAGTAGTGCCCAGGTATGCCACTGTCTGTGTTACTACAGCAGAGCAAATTCAGGTTACAGTTTGTTATATGATGCCAGGTAACACAGAATTCATATTTCCTGTACGAATAATGGTGTCCATCTGCTTCAGGCTTTCCTGGGCCCAGAGAACCCAGAGGAGCCATACCTGGATGGCATCAACTATAACTGTGTAGCCCCAGGAAAAAGGTTCAGACCCATGGACAACTTGTCCGGAGGAGAGAAGACTGTTGCTGCTCTTGCTTTGCTCTTTGCCATTCACAGGTAAAATTAACATAAAACAACATCCTTTATAGTTACCTGATGTTTTAAAAGTGTGTTTGTGTTGATCTTAAAAGGGAGATAATGGTGTTTCCCTTATTTCTGTTTCCAGCTACAAACCTGCCCCCTTCTTTGTCCTGGATGAGATTGATGCCGCTCTGGACAACACAAACATTGGCAAGGTCAGCTAAGAAACAGAAAGCTCTTTTATTCATTCTGCCTGTGAAAAGGTTGAACTCATCATTTTATTCTCTACCTTTTAAAGGTGGCAAATTACATCAAAGATCAGTCAGTGCAGAACTTCCAGGCCATCGTCATCTCTCTAAAGGAGGAATTCTACACCAAGGCAGACTCGCTGATTGGTGTTTATCCTGAGGTGTGTATCACGTTTTCTAGATATCGGATTTACTTTGAGATATGATCGACCCCTCAAGCTTTGATGGACGTAAAAGTCTGCCCTTTTCAAACATTCTCTGCTGAACTTTGCTTTACCCCCCAAATTTCTTGTCTTGTTTGTTCTGATGTTTTCCTACAGTTTGCCAGCGTAAGGTAGTAGAGGAGATGGAATAACTGGACTCCATTCACACGATTTCAGAAATAAGGAGTTTTGTGCTTGTGCACAGTGTTAATTATATCAGCACTTTTTAATTTAGTTTGAGTCTTTTGCCTAAAATATCTTTTAGTTTTGGTCAAAATGTAGTCATCTACATTGTTTTAATTTGTCTAGTTTTAGTTGATGAAATTTCACAACATTTTAGCCGACGAAATCTAACGTAAATTTAGTCGGCTAAAATATGAAGTGTAAAGTGTAAGGCATTTTTTATGTTTCCTTGAATTTTGAAGTCATGCTTTACACTTTGATCCTGCCACCACCAAGCTGATTGGATGTCCCTCTTAACTCATCCAACCTTTCCACACAGCCAAAGTAGCTATGACTGGATATATTCCTAACTTGTCTCTACTTTAGACATGACGAAATTAGGTCTGGCTGGATTAAGTCTCTCTCAAACATTTTAGTCTAGTTTTTATTTGTTGATGAAAATGTCAGTTAATTTAGTTTAAGTTTTTGTCAGTGTACACTTGTTTTTTTTAGTTATAGTCTAGTTTTCATCAGGGGAAAAAAGATAGTTGACGAAAACTATGACGAAAATAATTAGTCAACAAAATTAATACTGCTTGCATGAAGGGAGCTCTCTATTGCTAATTGAAGCTCAAGCAATCTGCTGTCTCTTATATACTGTTAAAAAGTAGCAAAAAAGACAACCCAGTCATTTTATTTGAAGTTTGTAATCTTAAAACTGTGAGTGTGTTACAGTTCTCTGTCTAAATGCATGCTCCTGCTATCCCATGTTGGTGTTTCTCTCTTTTGGAATAGCAAAGCAGCATAAAGTCTTATAAGTAGGTTAACATTTAACACTCATATTTGTTATGTTTTGGTAAACAAAAAAAAAACAATCCCACATTAACAAATAAGCTTTTAAGTGTGTAACAGAACAGGAAATATGATATACCACACCTGTGTTGGTGACCATTTTTTCTTCAGTGCAAAAAGATTTATCAGTTTTTCCAGCTGAAGTCTTGAAAACATCTGAAAATCTCATTCATTTTGTTTTAAAAGTGTGTAGGACCCTCTGGTAGAACTGCCTGTGTAACAGCAGGCCAGTTATGTATTATAACTTTAACAGAGGGCCACAGCATTTTATGTTGTTATCAAGCAAACATAATACATAGCAATAACTATAAAATATATAATAAACTTCCCTCAAATGTATTAATAGCTGCCTTCTACAAATGTGAGGCTACGTTTTCAACATGGTTAGTGACAGTGTAGCTCAGTCCATAAGAGCCTGGAGGATGGTCGGTTCAAGGTCCGATTGCTCCATGCTTGGAAGCTGGTTTGGGAGCTGGGAGATGCAACCTGACTTCATGGGGCACTCCGGCTTGTTCTGGTAGTTGGCAGTGTAGCTGAAGGGGGTTGGGGTTCCTTGCAGCTGGAGCTTCTGGTTGTCGGGTTTGCGTTTTTGTGCTCTTAAACTTCATTGGACATAAACACCTACAAATGAAGAAGGGTTAGCATTGCTGGTGGTGCTGTCATTGAAAATGATAGATGGCGAAGGGCTGAGCCAGCATGTGCTCCCTGACATGTAGCTGTTAAGTTTTCTAAGGTTTTAATGCATGAAGGAGAGAAATAGCCTCAGTTTTAGTGAGTTTTACTTGACTTTTAGTGACTCTTTTAATTGTTTTGACCATACTGCCCACACCTGAAAGATTTCTTCGTGAGCTGACTCAAACCCATTGGCAGGTGTACTGGCGTACGAAGGATCTTTCATATTCATCTGACATTTATGAAAGTTAATACAATTTTGAAAAGTTAAGATTTCCCCCTCACGTGTAGTAAATCCCTACAGATGGAAATGCTTTAACACTTGTAGGAAATTTAAATTACATCTGAAGTAGGCAACCCCTATTACATTTTAGGGAAATAAATTACACTTGCTAGGTTTAACAGCCTTGTTTTAAGTCTGTCATTTTTTAACACTGAAAAATCGCTGATATTTTTCAAACCAACTGGAATTATCAATCAGCTGATGTGTCCAACTTGATATCATCAGAATGTAGGTGACCTGACAGAATATATCCAGTAAAGGTTCAATAATCTTCTAAATATTGGTTGGTTGTAATATGAATGTACATAAAAATGTTGCACTTGTAATTAGGTTGCTCACTAGCTGTTTTCTTTTGCAGCAAGGAGACTGTGTCATCAGCAAAGTTCTGACCTTCGACCTCTCTCAGTATCCTGATGCCAACCCAAATCCAAACGAATAAAACAGCACTCCATCTCCAACAGTTGGACGTTTCTGTAGTCACAGATCATGTATTCATTAGATTTTGTGTTGTTTCCTATTGTTTTTACGTTTTTGTATCATTTTCATGTGGTAGAGTAGTGTGTTAGTAAGCTTACTTTAGCTGTGGAGGGATGTTCTTTGTAGACAGGGTCATCCAGGATGTATGTACATTTATATGAGCCAGCCCTTTCTCAATTTGACTGTACAAAATGACTAAAATAATCATGTGATAAGGGAGAGAGTCCATCCTTTTTAACAGACTTAAGCATTTGTATCTTGAGCTATAATTTGTCAAATTTACCTTCAGTGAGTTTTTTATATTGTTTATGTCCCTCCTCTGAGCTGTGTGCTTTAAAGCCTTTACCCTTCCTCTGGTGTGTACTCAAACATGTATCTGCGTTTTCTTGTGCTCTTTTTAAAATGCTTAATCAGGACGCTGTTGTTACAGTATGATGGATACATTCCTGTTTGTGATAAAGAAAACCCAGGTCAGCTGCAACAGGCAGTGCTATGAAATCATGGAGCCTTGTTAAAGTGATACCAGAAAATGTTAAAGGAAATCTTCAAACATACATGTGTGTAAACATTGGCCTCTTTGTATTCATGAGTTAAATAATGAACCAGCTGTAGGTGAATGCAAAACTCAATTTCGACTTGTCAGTTTTATTGATTGAGTTGCTTCAATAAATAAAAATCAAAATATCTAATTTCTTTTATTTTTACATTTGTCTTAATGGTCATGTTTTTTTTTAACAGATTGTTTTTCCCTTCAATGCAGTGTTCACTGTGCATGTTTCTGCGTGTTAAATTAGTTTCCATTCCATACGAGGGAGTCTGACTCTGAGGCGAAACTATTTATAGACTCTCAGATTTCAACCTGTACCGTCTGCACGTGTCTTCACAGTGAGGCTCTGTCCTCACTAATTGTCCTGTCATCAGATTTGGTTGATCTTTTTTCTACAAAACCCAAAACCAGTGAAGTTGGCACGTTGTGTAAATCGTAAATAAAAACAGAATACAATAATTTGCAAATCCCTTTCAACCTATATTCAATTGAATACACAGCAAAGTCAAGATACTTAACGTTCGAACTGGTAAACTGTGTTATTTTTTGCAAATATTAGCTCATTTTGAATTTGATGCCTGCAACATGTTTCAAAAAAGCTGGCACAAGTGGCAAAAAAGACTGAGAAAGTTGAGGAATGCTCATCAAACACTTATTTGGAACATCCCACAGGTGAACAGGCTAATTGAGAACAGGTGGGTGCCATGATTGGGTACCTGAAAGGTACATACAGGTTTTGGAGCAACATATGTTGCCATCCAAGCAACGTCTTTTTCATGGACGCACCTGCTTATTTCAGCAAGACAATGCCAAGCCACATTCTGCACGTGTTACAACAGCGTGGCTTCGTAGTAAAAGAGTGCAGGTACTAGACTGGCCTGCCTGTAGTCCAGACCTGTCCCCCATTGAAAATGTGTGGCGCATTATGAAGCGTAAAATACAACAACGGAGACCCCGGACTGTTGAACAAGTTAAGCTGTACATCAAGCAAGAATGGGAAAGAATTCCACCCGAAAAGCTTCAAAAATTGGTCTCCTCAGTTCCCAAACGTTTACTGAGTGTTGTTAAAGGGAAAGGCGATGTAACACAGTGGTAAAAATGCCCCTGTGCCAACTTTTTTGCAATGTGTTGCTGCCATTAAATTCTAAGTTGATGATTATTTGCAAAAGAAAATAAAGTTTCTCAGTTCGAACATTAAATATCTTGTCTTTGCAGTGTATTCAATTGAATATAAGTTGAAAAGGATTTGCAAATCATTGTATTCTGGTTTTATTTACGATTTACACAACGTGCCAACTTCACTGGTTTTGGGTTTTGTACATAAGCACCTACCTGTAGTGTAGATTTTCATTTTGCAGCCTGTGATGCCATCTTTGGTTTGTTTGCAGAAAGGAAACAAACACGGAGTTGTGTTTTGGGATTTTTTATTTCTTGCAACATAAACCAGGTCCAGAAGTGGAGGAGGCTCAAGTGGAGGTTGAGCTGTGAAGTTCATTCAAACTTCCTCCAAAACCTTTTTAACAATTTATTTGTATGACAGTGAAATACAGGCTGAGCTGATGATTTTGTGAAAAAAGGAAGTCTCAACGACTGTCAGAAACACGATAAAGTGCAGAAGATGATGCCCATGCAGTTAAAAAACATGTTGAAAGCCAATAGGGATTCACCACGAAGCAAGCTCAACATACCAGGGCTTTTAAATGAAGATGGCTTAACAAAGCTTCTAGCCCCAGTCAGAGAGATCATGGTATTATAAATCTGGTTAGAAGCTTTTTTTGATTTTGCTTTTGTGTGCATTTTCACATTGAAGTATACATGATGCATGGATGTTACTGCCTCAAAAGAAGCAATTTCCAGCTGATTATTCTGAATAGATAAAGATATGTAGAAAAGAAAACAGCACTGTAGTGAAATAACACTCCTGTTGTTGCATCTGAAGGAAAGAGTCACTGCTGATTGAAGAAAAAAAAAAAGTGGTTTAAATGTGTAATAAACTGTTGATCCCTCTTATTTATTACTGATGTGAAAACTTTATACAGGAAGACTCATACTTTGACAACAATATGCATGGTTTCAATGGCATAAACAGAAACTCATGTTAAGTCTGAGCCTTTCTCTTAAATAAATGTAAAAATTGTTGCTAAACTCAGATCAAGATAAAAACAATAACCGAATAATTTTAAAATGTTATGATGACCTAAATGTAATTAAGAGGCAAATACTTTGTTTTTGTTGTAAAGGAGGCTGTATTTGACAGACCTCTCAGATGAACAAGATCAGACGTAAAATATAGTTTCTCTATCAGAGATATCCATGTCATTTAAAAATATATATTTTACTATGAAGGTGATCTGTTGGAAGTAAATAGGCAAATTTGCCATGAAATAACAGACCGTGACTGTGATTCTTTACACTAAGAATCTGTAAAACCTGTACAAGATATGTCTTGGTAATCACTGGTTAAATTGATGATACTTAAATCTCAATTTTAAACCATGAGTCTGAACTAAAACTGGTCCAGACCACGTTATAAGTTCAGCTTAAGTTACCATGTTGATTTAGCTGAGTTATAAGACAGCTAGCTTCGCTGCGTGTTAACTTAAAGTTAAGGCTCAACAGACACGGCTCACCCTCTGGCTATGTGGTACACCCCCAGGTGAGCAGTGAAGCTAAATCCACCATACTCCAGGTATGCTGAAGATATTTTTGTATCCATACTGGTCAGCTGTGTTTCTGAAAAGTGACATTTATGAAAATGAAAAACACAACTGTTCAGTTCGACTTGGAGTGACCTTCAAAAGATCACGTGCTGATTCATTTCAGTATGTCTTTCAAGAAATTCTGTAAAATCCACAGATTATTTACATTAATGTACATTAAAGTCCAAAATAAAAAAGGTGTCTCCTTTTTAAAATCTGCACATCCAACTGCACACAGGGGCAGTTGGATGTGCATAGTAAACCTCAACAACAAAATACTCAACTGTTTTGTCCAAAACATCCAGTAGGTACTGATTTACCAAAAAAAACCAAAGACCTTAAACTTGCATCACGTAAACAGCACCAGAGGACACTCTGTTGTTTCCACTTTTCTGGGCCTGGATGCACTCATACTCGACCGTCTGCAATAAAAGTGACCTTGCTCCCTGTATTAATCGGGTCAATGTAAGTTGCTCTCTGCAGTGATGCTTTAGTAAGACACTCCGCTCACTCACATGGTTTCCTCATCAATCACATGGAATGGATATCCTCCAGAAACGCATCAAAGAAAGACGTGCGTCATTCTGCTTGCTCTGAGATAAGTTAGTAATTTTATTAGTTTCAACACCTCTGTAGATTTAGATGTTTTATCCTCAGATCATTTTTCCTCTCTTCAACCACATTTGACAATATATTGATTCTGAGCTGACCTGCCTTCAGATACCAGGCTTGCAAAGAAACATTGTCACAGGGGCAACAAGCTTAGCAAAGTGAGGTGATTGGAGTCAGCAGCTAGTGTAAAATTCATAAATTAACCAGGTTAACTCAGGTGACAGCTTTTAGACTCTGGAGTCATCCTCCTGCACAGCTGGGACTCTGGGGATGGGACGTCTCTTTCTCCTCACAGCTGGATCCGGTTCGCCTGTTGTCTTTACTGTCACAGCAGGAGCAGAGGGAGGGACAGGAATGGGACGCCTTTTCCTGCCAGAGGCGGCACTGGCGGAGCGTTCAGTGAGGATGCCTTGTGCCATGCTCTCCATGCCGTCCATAGATGTGTGCATGGCTTCAGCCATCTCCTGCTTAGCCACAGAGACAAAGCTGGGATCCTCTGCCAGGGAGGCCATACCACCCTTCACCAGAGCCTGGAAAAAACAGAAACTTTGTTTACATGTGGTAATCTTTTTCATCAAGCTGAGACTGACAGTTTACAGTTCTCCTGCATTTGTTTGTTCTGGGGTTTACCTACAATGTCATATCTGACATTTGTAATCATGTAAATGATAATGTGGTGTTTTATTGAGACCTGCTGATGACACAGTCCAAACCGGATAACAGTCAAGCCTTTATTTCAAAAAGCACCATACCATTTTTCAATTCCCTCCTAAATGAACATCTAGCAGTGTTGTGCTGACCTTGCGTAGCAGCTGAACCTGCCTTCTACGTCTGTAATCAGGCAGATCCATCTCGCCAAGCTTCAATCTACAGCGATTGTGAGCAGCCCAAAGTGGCACGGCTCGATCAGCGTTCTTTGAAGCAGGAAGAGGTGGGAGCTTCGAGCAAGACAACAGCAGGAAGTGACTGCTACTCCAGAGATAAATGCTAACAGCTTTAGAAGCAGTTTTATAGATCTGGCCCACATTTCTTCATTAAATGAAAAACAAACAACAACCCTGACAGCATTTTTCAATAGAAAGTTACTTTTTGCTCCTCTCCAACATGTTTTGATGACAGTTTGTTCTACGCAGTGGCCTACCTTCTGTATGCTACGCTGCAGCTGCCTCCCGCCTATTACATTATCTGATTGACCTATAATGAATGTGATCGACAGGATGATCACTAATGCTGGGTTTCCTTTGAAAGTTTCTGCCCATCCCCAAACACTTTCTATTGGCTCTTTCCCAGATGGACTAGTGAAAAATATTCAACGGTCCATCTGGTGAGTCAGGTCAGTGTTGTGCAGATTCCTGACAATTCTTAAAGAGTCTTATACTTGTTTTTTTTTAATCAAAGGCCATAAACAGTCTTAAAAGGCTTATTTCTGCTTGGGAGAGGTGTCAAATATTAGACAGTCATTAATTTAGATTGAATCTATTAAAGCTACATTGGGCTATTTTAAGGCACCCAGAAAAAAATGTTTTAACGCACCAGAAAAAATGCAAAGGGATGTAAAACATGTGGACACATAACCTTTCTACAGTGAACACTAGAAAGTTTTTAGTCTATATGCACCTGTGAGCTCTCATGACTGTGCCACTTTCCCTCTTTTGGAAGAGCAATGCAACATGCTGTTCTGTTCTGTTGATACATTATATTACTACATTTACATTAATAAAATATTTAACTTTAGTATTTGGCTTTTAACTTTGTAGTAAAATAATGATCACACTTAAACAAATTGGCATTTAAGCCTATATTGGCAAAGAATACTTTTTTAACCACCTCTGTGCTGATTGCTGTTTGCTCTGTATTGCAAATAATGGTACAAATCTTTCTTAGTTTGGTCTTTGAAATGCCTTACAAAATCTGAACATTCTAAGTCTATAAAAGCCCCAAAAAGAGAAAGGTTTTTTTCATACCAATGACAAAAACCCCTCATCTAGTGAGAGAAAAACTGTGAGTGAGCAGAAATCTTGAGAGGAACCAGACGCCTGCAAATTTTTATGTTATATTGCTGTTTTAAAAAATTACATTTTAAATCCATACCATTTTTTTCATCTTTAATGTGAATATTGTGTAATGCAGGGACAAAGTTATGCCCCTCTGGAAAACTGCCAGCTAAGGCGCTGGTGGTGAGTTGGGAGGTGGTCATGCTCTCTTAATCCCAGAATAAGCCCACCTTCATGGAGGGGGGAAGGAGGTGGCTCTGGAACGCCAGAGTTCACTGACCAGCCTCTTCGAGGTATTGTGGGGTCTAATTGGACAAAACATATGACGGGAGGTCCCCTGATGGCCCCAGTGATGTTCTGGCTCTTGCTGTTCATCAGTCTATGTAGTGGAGTTTGAGGGCCGGTAAGAGGCAGTGTGGTAGAGTAGATAATATTGGCATTGCCACAACCTGGATCTTGCATGTACAGAGCCTGGGTCAGCTGAAGGTGGTGATGCTGTGGCAACAAAGGGCCATGCAGCAGATTAGACAGTATGTAGCTGTTAGTGCGGTTAGGAGTCTCTTCACTAAGTGCTTATTCTTTTAGTATGGCACAAGAACCTTGTTGTTTCTTTCAACTTAAATACCAAGCAGGGTGGCCTTTGACCAAAGTGAAGCCCCACCCTCCTTCCTAACTCGGTTAGACAAAATTTGTTGTTGCTGGCCCTCCTCCCTTTTAAAACCATTTAAAGGACTTGCATTTTGATTAACTTTATTCATGTTTAATTACTTTGATTCTATTTAAACTTTGGCCTAAGTGAAAGAATGAAGACAAAACTACATTAGGATGTCTGAAAAAATATCAAATCTTTGCGGATCTCTTGAAACAGTAAATATTTTAACTGGTGAATGACCTGTTGTCCTCTAAAATCAGCTGCTCACATCATCAATACAATAAATGTCAGTACTGTAATTTTTCTCTAATCTTTGAGAGTGAGTAAGTTTTCTTTGTAATTTTTCAATGTTGAAGTAGCAAATTAGATAACAATTTCAGCACAATGCATTGAAAATACTCCTAACAGTCATTTTATGACTGTAGTTGCCTAGCAACAGCTTTTATGAAGAGGGGTTCTCTGATTCTGATTGGTTGGTCAGTTAACCAATCAGAGAGCCAACAAAGGGTCAATAAGAGGTCCTAATAAAACCTAAGATGTTGTTTTAACTATAAATATATACAAAAGTGTTTTTGTTGTTAAATCATTAATTAGAGTTGAGGGGGCATCTTGTTAAGGTGGTTACCTTCACTATAAACCACTGCGGGAAACACTACCCCCCTAAATGAAGCATTAACAGAGATGAGGAGGTATCACTGGATCCGGGGGTAAGGGTAGTGCTCTATTTGTGTGTTAGTCTGACAGTCTGTATATGTTGAGCGCCTGTTGTGCCATACTCTTGTGCTTCTGCAACACTGTAGGACTTGAACAAACAGACCAACATTACAATTATTACTGATATTATTCTCTGCAGAATCAATACTGAGCCTAAGAATAGTGTAACTTCAATACAGAGCTGCTGTGTGAATGCACAGTGAGAAGGGCTTCTGCTGGGCTCAGAGAGATGGACAGAGGGACAAAGGACATTATACAGCAAGGCACAGACAATTTTCAAAAATGTTAGGAAATCCATCCTCAAGTTTGTAAAATGTAGAAAAACAGTTTAAAAATAGATTTTAATCAAAGAAAGGAAAGAAAAACAGTAATGACTATTGGCAGGTTTTTCTAATTCAGGGGCCACCATTTTCTGTTTTTCACTTGATATTTGCACGACAGTCAGGAGATATTGTTTCTCATAAGAAAAGTGCTCTGAATTTCCATTCTTCAAAACTACACTTCAGTTGTGTTGTCTATTTGATGAAGGTGTAATTTGCTTACAGGAAATTAAAAAATCCCAGGAACAAGATGTCATGTTTATCTTCATTTCTCTTGGACAGATCTGGCAGAGAATCATCTCAATAACGAATCCATTTTAATTAATGTGTGATGAGTCACAGATTTCTCTCCACTCACCTCCTGGACGAGCTGATCAGCTGCAGTGCGGGAACTCTGACTCACGCTGTCTGGGTTTGGGTCATAAGGGAACTGTCAGGGATAGACATGCGTCAGTATACTGTCAATAGAAAATGTTCATTTAGATTCAAACAGTCATCCTTCAATGAAACATTACCTGTGTCCTGTCTGTTCTCACTGTGAAGTTCCAGAGGCGCTGGTTGTCTAAATGAAACAAATAAAAACAGTATAAGAGTTCAGAGAATTGTTGATCATCTTTCTGGCTGATTGGTGAATTTACTGATTTCAGTACCTGGCTCGTCATCCTCACAGGGATTGTAAAACTCTGCAGGGGTGCCCTCTCTGTCAAATGAAAAGCTGAAACAGAAGAAGCTCATCAATCTAGCAGGCACCCTGAAAACATTAGTATGTCACACCGTGTCTGATAAACAGAAGTTTATGTTGTGCTCACTCTGCGAAGGCGTTGTTGTTGGTGTTGTTTTTAGGTGCGGCTGAGGGGAAAAATTCGGTAGTAGGCGTCAGAGCTGAGTTAGGAGGGGACTCGGGCTGGTTCTCTGAGAACATTAGGGGTCGCTGGTTGGTCATCTGTTGGGACTGTGGGCTTGCTGGCTCAGAGGTGTACGAGTCCCCACGGTTACCAAAGAGACCATGGGAACGCTGATGTAAAGAGAAAAACAGACATGCCAGTTTTCTGTATTTCACTATAATTTTATCATTTCATTCCATACACACTGTGTAGGTTGAATTAGGTCAACTCTGACATTTGACAGCAGTCAACACCCATAAGCTCCTTGTTTTAGTCTAAATTTGTACTCATGTGTAGATCCTACAGATGTCAATACATAGAGACTGTTTGGGGTCAAATCTGACCTCTACTTGCATTTAGCATAATTTCTTGAAAAAATATGTCATTGTACTTATTAGCTCCACATGGACATGAGATCCCTCCTGAGAATGAGGTGTCACATCTCAAGAGGTCTACCATTAATACATTTATACTTAACGGAGACAAATATGGTAGGGATGCACTTGTGGTCTGGGCACCCATGAGTTCATCACTACCATAAATTCTTACTTCCAGTAAGACTTTTATTGATTATACTTCTATAAAATTTTCACCACAACCACACAGACATGAGGACCCTCCTCTAATAAATTTGTTTGCAGCAGAAACAAATTTGACGACGACAGGTCTATGATTGGTCCATTGATCTGTCACTAGCTTTAGTTCTTACTTTAGTCCACTTGTCTCCACTTACCTCCCTCCCTTTGCCCACACACCCAACACAGCATCGTGTGGATTTGCTGTTCATCATGAGACTGGGGTCCACATTCAAGATTTCCTGCTGCTTAACAGAAGGTTTTTTCTTGCCGCCATGATGGAGGGATTCATGATTGGCTATATGGATTCATGTTGGGTGTTGGATGTATATATTTGTATATATATGTATATGTGTATTTTTATATGTATATATGTATCTATGCATATATGTGTATCATAATATGAAGAGCTTTGTGCTCTATTGTAAAGTGTCTTGAGATAACACTTGTTATGAATTGGCGCTATACAAATAAAGATTGATTGATTGATTGATTGACTTATTTTAAGATGCATTTACCTGAAAAATCCACATAAATGTTTTGTTTCAGTTATAAACCCCCCAGATTACATGCCAATGGACAGAAAAATCAACTCAACTCACCTATTAGACCAGTGTCTTATTATTATAGTTACAGACCAATTGTAAAAACTACAGCTCGTCTCAAGACATGTATCGCTTGATAATTATTGATAAATGCACTTTTACTAGTTTATCATTATCAATGATAGTTAGGAGGATTGTTAAATAATGTAGCAGTTAGAATAATATCCAGTAATTGCAATCTGAAATTGATTTGGGAAATTAAATTCTGTAGCCTTTTAATAGTCATGTGACCAGTGCTGAGGTCTGGAGGACATAAACAGTGTTAGCTAGCACTGACCACTGTGTAGAGCTGCAGCACAGACTTCCTAATTTTCACCTCCACAGCACAACATGTTTACATACCATGAAAACTGCAGACAGTCTGATATTATTGGCAACTATAGGTTTTAGGCACTGTGGACCCCTGTAAGGCACTGCAAGTTCTTTCAAATCACAAAATACTGTACAATCTTAGCCAGAACATCTCTTCAGGTCTGGTTACATGCTGCAATATTCGGGAATCCATCCTCCAACAACACTGCCAGGATAAGAAAAATCTACAGATATATTGGTATTTCTTTGTATTTTTGGTGTGTTTGGATCAATAATGTTATTTGGGAAGTTATGAATCAGAAATTCTTCACTATCTAAACATTGGTGATTTAGCCTTAGTTTACTAATGTTATGATAGAATCAGGATCAATATCAGCTGTTGCTTTTGCTCAGTGTTTTAGGGAAGTAATTGTATAAAGAAAGCAATACTCTGATGAATTTCACACACAATTTAATGTCAGGATTAGGAGCAGTCTGATTGGTGCTACTGTTTGTAATTTGCATACACAGTTGAGAACCTAACAGCATGCACACACTACTAGCTCCCGTTTTTTTTCTCTAAAATGGGGCTCAGTAGAAAGTATACATCATCGCCTAGTCATCAGTTGGAGCATCTGTTTGAAGAGAATAAAATTCAACAAAATTAAAACATATAGCTGGCATTCAAGTCTGTTAAATTCCCTGGAGTGCAAAGCAGCGGTATGCATTTATTTCCCACCAAAGGGTTGATCCATGAGCACGTGGCATTATGGAAAAACCATCCATAAACTATTCCTAAGTCATTGTGGCTCAGTGGTGGCCACCTCAATTCAAAAATGACCTAAAACTTACAATCTCTCTGCTATTGATCATCCATTTATTGTCTGATGAGTTTTTTGTCTCTTCTAAATAGATCTGTAGTTCAAAGTATACATCAGTTTCACCTCTGGTGCCATGTTGTAGATGTTTTTTCTCACCTGGAAAATAGCTTCCTCTCCGGCCTCTTCCATTGCTCGCTCCATCTCCTCCTCATTCTGCAGGTCTCCTGAAATTGCTCTGTGCATCTCTGGAGCTGCCTCTTCATCGATACTCCTTAGGCCAGCCTACAGAAATATAAAACATAAGACAAAATGGGGAATAAAGACATGTACCAATTACTTTATTTGGAAAGACAATAAAAGATCTCCTGGCAAAAAAATGCAAACAGTTGAGGAGGAATAGCAAGGAATACACTTGACTTTTTATAATGTAGGCACCAAAGTTATATTCGTTTGAGAACTTTTGTGATCTTAAATTATTTCTTAGTTTCTTACTGAAGTATAGTTTCAACAAGTTTTTAATGATAATTTATATACTTGGTTATTTTCTTGGTTTTTAATGCTTAATTACAATAAAGGTTTACATTAGTTTTGCTGCTTTTTTGACTTTATAGTCTACATAGACCTTGATTACCTTATTTAGAAATATCACATGGAAATATGCATACATATGAGACTAAATAATTTCACATCTGCAGCCATTAGTCTAATCCAGAATTCAGACAGATGAGACTGAGGCCAGTCATAAGAGGATATATTTTATTTCATTTAGGTTAGTTTTGTAAACACACAATACATATGTGTCTTTGTTTCTTTTTTAAAGGCTAGGATTTCTATTTGCGATTAACTCTCACATTTTAGTTTTGGTTATCTGGTTAGTCATTAACAATAATAACCTTTGCTGCA
Source organism: Cetoscarus ocellatus (assembly GCA_037902135.1). Classification (NCBI taxonomy): domain Eukaryota; kingdom Metazoa; phylum Chordata; class Actinopteri; order Labriformes; family Labridae; genus Cetoscarus; species Cetoscarus ocellatus. The sequence continues at coordinate 745,257 of JBAMNC010000466.1, forward strand.
ACCTTATTGTCAAAAAAAAAACCCCAATAACTAACTTCTTAGGGAGATGCATTTATCTTTTCACAATACAAGCCTATTTTTTAATCCACTATAGATTCATTTAGATGCTTCTGATGTCACTGATGGCTCACCTGGATCTCTGGGCCTGTGGCGCTCTTCTTTGAGGGTCTGTAGCCGTAGTACTCCTCCTGTCGCTTTAAGAACTTACGGAAGTGGTCCTGGAGCAGGAAGGTGGAGTAGAACTTCCCGACAGTCACCTCATCATCTATAAACAGACAAATCGTTCATTGTGAGGGTTACTGAATAATTCTTTTATTCATGATGACTTCAAGTTTTCTGTGTATTCTGATGAACTGACCTCCTATAGGGGGGATAACCTGGTCCAACAGCTTCATACTGGTGCGTTTCCAGATTTGTTTTATGATCGCTCTCAGCTCCTCATTGGCCTGCTCAAAGTTTCCTGCTCAGAATAAAGATAGAAGTTGCTTTCTGTTGGAGAAAAATGAACACAGTAATTGATAATTGATTACTTTACAGTATAAACAGGTATAAGTGTACCTTCTGTTTTGATCTTCAGTGCAGTCCTGACCAGAGCAAACAGCGTGGCATTAAAGGTAACAGTGCCGTCACTGTTCAGAGGCATGTTCATACCAACCAGACGCTGCAGACAGAATGTAAATTCAGAGCATTTAAGCATCAGATAAGACTTGAAACAATCAAATGCAATATTCATTTTCTGAGTTCTTTTTTTCAATTCCTATTTTCTATTGGGATTCAAAACTTTTCAAACTGACTTCAAAGTCAATGATGTAAAGGTGAAAAATAATCCAGCCATATGAAATATTGAAGTTACTGTATGTGCCCCATAATTACTTTAAAACATTACCCAACTTCCTTGTTGATTCTTAACTTGACATTATGTCTGTTTTTTCAGTTCAGCGTGTCCAGTTATGTTTGTGCCGCATTTCAATGTGCCACGCCTGTTTATTACTGCATGTACCTTGCATGCAGCTCGATGAGGACAAAACTTGCCAAAGCCCAATGGAGGCTGGATGCGGCGCAGAAGTGTCACTACATCCAGATGTTTGATTCTCCCCCTAAGAAATCATAAAAACATCTTATGGTTGATATCAAGGAGCATCCTCTCGTTAGATTTCTGTGTTCAGCACAGATCGAGTAAAATTATAACACATTGTGTTCTGTCTTACGTTGCCTCAGGGTCGTATTCAGCCCAGATCTTCTTGAACTCATCAAGGTGGTGTGGACCAAGTAGGGACCAATCACGAGTCAGGTAGTCAAAGTTGTCCATGATGACAGCTACAAACAGGTTAAGGATCTAAGATAGAAAGAATAGAATAAACACGTTTACAACTTTGACTTAAAGTAACAGATTATAATGCTAGGAAAAAATTATGCTGATTCACTGCTGCTGCTCACCAGAAAGGCACAGAGACAGTAGAAGCTGAGGAAGTAGAAGATGGCAAAATTGGACCCACAAGTGTACTCGTCTCCTGGCAGGAAGTCAGACTTTGGGTCACATTTCTTCCCGTACATTGAAGCCATCATGACCTCCTGCCATTGCTCTCCTGTGGCACATCTTTACATGTAAACAAGAGAAAGAAGCTGGGTTAATTTTGCTCCACATAGCCTTTGGACCAGGGCATCATGCTATGAGACTAACCGGAATAACATCAGCACAGCCTGAGGGAATGTCTGGAAGTTGTTGTTGCGGTTGATTTGGGTGCCATCCACTAAGGCGATCTTTCCAAAGATCTGAATGGTTACATGTCAGAAGGAAATCAAATTACTAACAGACACACAGAAAACAACTTGAGACTAAGAAATTTACTCCGAATTATTCTAATATTCCACAAAGGAACTTTTGGCTCATTGTACCTGCATCCCAATGACGGCATAGATGAAGAAGAGCATCACGATGAGCAGAGCGACATGAGGGAGGGCCTGCAGAAACAAGACAAAACATCATCTCATTTCAAGTATAGATGCAGTAAAGTAAAAATTATGTTGAGGATGGCAGTGTGACAAACCTGAAAGGACTTGATGAAGGTCCACAGCAGGTTACGGATGCCCTCTGAACGATTCAGCAGCTTGACCAGACGCATAACACGGAAGAGTCGAAAGAAGGTGATGGAAACTGAGGCGTTCTCAGAGGCCTGGGGACAGAAAAGGAGAGGATTTAAGGGTTATTAAATACTAAATTAATATGAAGTTTGGATTAAGTATCAAGGAACTTTGGACTTACTGCAATTAGTTGCATTGGATTTGTCTCCTATACAAAGTAAAGAAATGACAAATTAATTAGATAAGTTATAGTGAGAAGGTATTGTATCATTAAAACAGGGCATGTAACAGTCAGAGTTAAATATGATAAAGTATTGACTGACATGTATTAAAATGTTAATTTTGCAGACATTTTTCACCTTTGATGATTTACAAAGCACATCAAGGTCCTAAAAACCAGAGTAGCTGCATTTTGTACTCATGCAAGATAAATAAAATAACACACTAATGTCCAACAAGGGTTTTAACAGGTCAAGCCTCTGTATAGACTATTTCAGGCTACTAGAACACAATAGAGCAAACACCTGGAGGCACTTGTTCTGTAAGGACAGACAGACAGACAGGAATAATAGAGGTTTTTTTTTTACCAGCCAATGGCGTCAAACACAGTTCAGTTCAAACAGTTTAGTAGAGAGAATAGTGAAGTGCTCACACAGACACACTCATGCAGCAGAGCAGTGCAGTGTGGATCAGATATTTACAGCACAGCCATGGAGACAGTACAGTCCTCCACTGGCGGCCAGGGCACTCTGTGGAGGATAGACACATGAGCAGTGAGGTGCGTGGAGGACCGAGGAAATGAGAAGAAGAGGGGACCCAAAAGAGAGAGGAAGAAACAGTGAGATGAAGTGATGTGAATGTGCAATAAGCTTGTTCTTGTGGGTGAAAAATGAGGACACCACAGTGCAATAATGAAAGGCAATAAATAATTAAGTGGCATAGAGAAAAACTTTGTGTAACATTAAAACCTTGAGTTCAATTTAAATTCTTAATAAATAGTGAGTTCACACCTTATAACAAATGTTACCGACATCCTGTTTTTAATATTGAGAAAATAAAGACCAATTTAGCACTTTGATGATGAAAGTAACCCCCGAGGTTGCACAAAGTGATGGATGCACACACACTGGTGTGTGACTGGCCAAAATGACCATCTTCTGTGAGCCAGACCAGCAGGCACCAAACAGCTAAGAGGCCACGCTTTTATGCCTCTGGACCAGAGCGTCAGATAAATTCACAGACTCTAAAAATCAATATTGATGTGAATGTGTTATGTAGACACATCAGGGAGTCTCTTATATAGTAGCTGCAATAATAATCTCATACCTGTGAAATTTATTAGAATTGATTTTGTAAAGAATCAATATTATGCTCTATGTACTCACATCGACTTCACTCAGTATGACGTCAACAACGCTGCCAACGACAATAATGAAGTCAAAAACATTCCAGGGGTCTCCAAAGTAACCCTACACAGGGGATTAAAGTGTGATTAAACAGAAATTAAGCAGGGTTGATAATATCTGAAGAGAAATATCAGGATCCTTACCCTCGCTTTAAAGGCCATAAGCTTGAGAATCATCTCCACGGTAAAGAGGACAGTGAAGATCAAGTTCAGCATATCCGATAGCTTGGTCACATGATCAGACTGGTTGCAATGCTGTTTGAAATAGACAACAAATATTAATCCATTGATGTTATAAACACAACATAAATTTGGTATTTTAAAAACAAAAAGCAGGACCATATCAGCTCCCTTACAGCTTCCATTGAATATAATTACAGAAAATTGGAGGAAGAAAAACATCTTGTGGTCTCATTTTGAATTCCAACTGCTACTGAAGCAATCCCAAAAAACAACTGTGACAGAAACAATTTAATGAAATGATTTAATGGCTGGTCCATTTACAGAAATCCACCGATCAGCCATTATTAGAGAACAATCACCCAGGAATACCAGTGTATTTGTGTAAAACAAGGTGATGGACAAAATACCAGATCCAAACATAAGAACCCTAAGTGTCTTAGTAGTATGAGTGATCGGGACTGATCTTATATTTAAGGAATGGAACTACCAACAACTTGAAAGAAAACAGAAACAATAAAACAATAACATGCCACTTTGACAAAAATACTCATGATATCATTTTATTTTTAAAATTTAAAGGTTGCTCAGTCCTGCTTGTTGGCCCAAAAAAATTCAGCCAATATTTTTTCCAATGACCTTGTTTACTAAAGGTAAATACGAATAAAAATGATTCTGAATCTTTTTTTGTAACAATTTCTGGCCACTCTTCATGTTAAGAAGCATAAAATAACTTCATTATATATGATTGCAGTAAAAAGGTTAATTGTATAACTGATTTGCGAAGTAAAATTACTGCTAATCAAGATCAAATCATTCAATACAAGAAACTCCTTTAACTATATGGTATATATATATGTATTTATATATATACATATATATATGTATGTATATATACATACAACATGAACCAAACAATATTTATTAGTATTTTTCTTTTTAATAAAATAATAAAACAAAGTCGGTTTTTACTTATAATCAAATGGGACAGTGTTAATTTCACATAAGCACTTACATTAACAGCTAGTGACAAAAGTTCAATGTGTAAATGAAAATAACATAAAAACAAGCTGCCTGTTAAAATAAAACAAACAATTAAAGAAATAAAAATGACTGGTAAATCAAATAAAATACCTAAAAATATAATGATCATGTACACTAAAGAATTCAAACAGATTATTCATTTTAATGTTAAACATTTTAATGTTTAACATTAATCCAACATCCATCTGTTCTACTCTTAGCATTGTTACATAACTACAATTTCATACAAATCAAGTGTGTAAATTAACTCCAATAGGCTTATGTGGGGCGATCTGCATTAATGTGCTCCTAATCCCCTTGAAAAATTAATTAGTCTGGGATGTTGCTGGAAAGTATAATGTCCCATTTTCTAAATACAGTTTCCAAGTTCCCACTTTCTCATTAAATTTATGCTGTAACAAGTCTAAAGTCTTCTCTCCAAAGATAATGACCACTGTCTGCAGCTGTGATACCATCTTTGTGTTTTTAGATTGGGAGGTTACATTAATTCACGTACCTGCATCCCCAGACACAACGTGTTGAGCATAATGAGGAAGAACATGAGGTACTCAAAGTAGCAGGAGGTGACAATGTACCACACTCTGTACTGGTAAGGGTTTTTGGGGATGTAACATCTCAGTGGTCGAGCTTTCAGGGCGTATTGCACACACTGACGCTGAGGGGGAGACAGCATGTTGGGTTAAAGGCAAAATACTTTTATGTTTTTCTTTGAGTAACACTTTAACACAAGGGTGGGTAACTGGCGACCCACCAGTAAAGTTTAAAGCATAAAAAAATGTATGCACATAATGAAAACCTGAAAAAATCTGCAATAACAGCATTGAAATTAACAACATTTCCAAGAAAATAGATGTAGTTTTCTGTAATTGTTTCTGTGTAACTATCTTTTGATCGTTCGTCAAAGTACAAATTAAGATGGATAGGCTATCTGATAGCCAGTAAATGCTTGCATCAAAAAGGAACTGAAACTGGCTTGAATTCTGTGTTTTGTTTGTTATACAAAGTACTGCTCATTGCATTTGAGTTTAAAGTATTTATAAATCTTGATAAAGCAAGCTCCTGTAACAGCTATACTGCATTTGTTTGTCCTTATAAGTACCCTTCAAATAGCAAAAAATCTGTCCCCCTGGCTGTGAGGATGATGATATTGTCATCTGCTTGGTTACAAAAGTTGCCTATCTCTGCTTTCAAGTTTCAACTTGCTTTTAGACAGTAGTACTGTACCATGGTCTCATCTCTTAAAAGCGCTGACAATCATTTATATGCGACTGATGCACTGGAAAAGCATTAGTACAGGCTTCATTGTCCATAGTTTTTTTTTTTTATAGATGTGCATAATTTTTTCATAAGTGTAAATACAGAATTATTATGCACCTAATGGATGAACTTATTGATCATCAATAAGTGATTATGTTCGATTACAAGGCATTATTACCAATTCTTCTGTTATACATCTAAGTGAATGTACAGCTATGTTTATAAATGGCACATTTAGAGATGAAGAGTTGAGTATTTGTAAATAGTTTACTAATGCTGAACAGTCTATAGTTATTCACTAACTACTACTAACTTTGTAACTTTTTTGGAGAATTTCAAGGGACTATTTAGATTTTAACATTCGTGGGCTGAGCCAGTGGGTGGCTTACGGGGCTGAGCCACAAATCCTTTCTCAAAAGCCACCAATATTTACATCATTTCAGAAACTATAACCCTGTCTAATTCCCAAAATGTCTTTCCATGACTGGACATCAGCAGTTTGATATAACTTTTATGAATAAACATTTAATTTTAGCCAGTTAGACAAAAACAATGTATACAAACTAGGGCAAAAGACTGAGTGCTCTAAATTTGTCTGGAGAGTTAGTCTACAGAAAGGTCAGAAAAAGTAATGCCAAAAATGCTGTTTAATTTCACACCCCAACTTGTTGCTGTAGGCCAAAACCCAGTTTCTCCAGTTTTCCCAGTTTTCATCTTTTTATGGCACAGTGCTATTAGTCATCCTTCACATCTGTGAGAATGTTTTATACATTTTAAAACAAATCAAAACTATCAAAATAAAATGCAAGTAATGAAAAAACTGTATCTATACATTTGAAAAGAAAAGTATTTTTTCACTTCCTGAAAAGCAGTGATTTTGGAGATGTTAGTTTTTTGCCCAACAGCAATCCTTTGTTTCTTTGTACAGGGAGACAAATTTTCTATAGTTTATATAAAAAAAATTCTACAGTTTCAATGAAGCAGAATTAAAATAGTTGATTTACAGCGTGTTATATCATGATTTTAGAATATCCAGACCTCCATCTCTGAGGACATTTCCATACCTGGTTCTTGTCCAGCTCACAGTTCTTATACTCCTCCTCGCCCTGCTCCTGAAAAGTGACGATGACGAAGCCTACAAAGATGTTCATCATGAAGAAGGCGATGAGGATTATGTAGATGATGAAAAAGATGGACACATCCACACGGTTATTGAAGACGGGACCCCTGTCCTCTTGGTCTGAATCGATGGCCCTGTATAACAGTCTGAGGGGAAAGTGAAGAGAAAGAGATGAGATACATTATTCAGGGTTTAACCCAGGATATATTGCATATTTTACCATATCTGACTCTAGGTAATGGAATGACCTCAACTCAATAACCACTGAAAAAGTTGATCTTTTGACTCTAAATCAAACAATAGCATCGGAAAATGAAATTTCTCAAATCAAAATGGATGCAGGTCTTACTTTGGCCAGCCCTCAAATGTGGAAACAGTAAAGAGAGCCAGCATGCCGTACAGCACGTTGTCAAAGTTGAAGTCACTGTTAAGCCACTCTCTCTTAGCCAGCACAGTATCTTGTAGAGAATTATCCACGTGCTTCCAAAACATTCCCCTGAGGGCAGACACAGAGGTAGGTCAATTAAGGTCAGCTTTTATGGATGAAATAACATCTATCATGTGTTAGATGTTTGTCTTACTGGCATTCCTCTTCTGTCATTTTGGATGGGTCTGTGCAGCTGTAGAATTTCCCCTGTGATGGAAAAGATTAGCGCTAATTCACAAACGGCATCAGAACTTGTAGATTAGCCTGGAGGAAATTGCTTTACAGCAGTGGTAAGCAACTGGCGGTGGTTAACAATTTGTCCAAACAGAAAATAAAAAAAAAAATAAAATATTATTTGATAACAAGTAAATGCTTTGTCACTTACATCAAAAAAGTCACTAAATATTGCTTGAATGCATTCTTTAGCCCAATACATCAACTATTGTTTCTTGCATTTTAATTTAGATATATAAATATTAATAAAGTAACTTCTTATGACAGCTCTATAGTATTAGGGATGTCTGATATTGGGTACTGCCAATATATGGCTGATATTTACAGCCGATAAATGTCCTAAATATTGGCAAAAACTTTAATACTGGCCAATACTGGTATTTAAATTTTCAGGCCAATATCTGCAAATATTAATATCATACCAATAATATTATGCATCCCTACCATATATATACTGTATATCTATCCCCTTAGTTCCCTTTAAATTGCAAAGAAATTGTCCCTCTGGCTGTTAGAATAATTTCAGTGTGGCCCTTTTGGTAACAAAAGTTGGAACTAATGTTCCTAATGTCCATCCCTGCACTACAGTGTTGTCATATGAACGGTATAAACAGTATCATGTATAAACTTACCTTAAAGAGTTGTACTCCTATACAGGCAAACAAAAAGTTCAGGACCATTGTGACCAGGACGATGTTACCAATGGTTTTAATGGCAACAAACACACACTGGACCACATGCTGTTAATGAAAAGAAAAAACAAAACAAAAACTCACTCAACAAGAAACAGAGCCCTTGAGTCAACAGGGAGCTTATACTTAATATGATTCATCAATTTTAAAGACTTTTACTTCAAGTTTGTTTCACTTTGGTCGGACATGCTGTGATTTTTTTTAAATCTAAACTACATCTATTGGACACTGATGACTTCTTGAAAACTCAAGACTTATATTTTGCATAAATATTTGATCAGCATAGATATACAATCAATATCTGATAATATCTGTGATTTCCAACCTTAATTGCAAGCATTGTTGTTTCAAGCTATATCTAATGCAGTCATTATGCGATATATTTCAAAACATAAGTAGCTTTAATATCAGATTGATCTAAAAAAGCAAACATTAGAGATAGTTTGAAATGAAAACAGTCCACACTACATCATAGAGTATTTCTTAGTCTGCAAGAAAATGCTCAAATTGTTTTGATTTTCGTCATTTCAGCTCGTTAAATACTCTGGATTCCACTGATTCAGTGTACTTGAATTTAAATAACAGCACAGCATAACAGAACTTAAAACATGGACATTTACTTTTAAAAATCATATCTCTTAAGGTTATTGTACCTTCAACCCTTTGGCTCTGTTGATGGCTCTGAGAGGCCTTAGCACCCTTAGTACCCTGAGAATCTTCACCACAGAGATTGCACTGGATCTGTATACAAAACATGATAAAAGTAAGTCCTACTATGTTTGTCTGAGATAACTTCGATTTCAGCTCAGGCTGTTATCAGCAGGGGTGGAGAGCTGCTGATCTGACCTGAGGATACTGTTGGACGGTAGGAGCTCCTCAACACTTTGAGGAGCTCCTGAACCAGACCAAAAGGTCCTCTGATAAGGAGGCAGAGTCTGATCATCAAGGGGAGGACTCATCCATATCCTTGGCAGAGGTCACTGAGGTAGTTAAAAAGCTCCTCAGTGGCAAAGTGCCAGGGGTGGATGAGATTCACCATGAGATGGACATTGTTGGGCTGTCATTTTAAAAAGGGGGACCTGAGAGTGTGTTCCAGTTACAGGGGAATCTCACGTCTCAGCCTCCCTGGAAAGGCTTACTCCAGGGTGCTGGAAAGGAGGCTCCAGTCAACTGTCAAACCTCAGATCCAGGAGGAACAATGTGGATTCCACCCTGGCCATGGGACAGTGGACCAACTCTTTACCATTGCAGGGCTTCTTGAAGGAGAGTGGGAGTTTGCCCATCCAGTCTACATGTGTTTTGTACACTTGGAGAAAGCCTACAACCGTGTGCCTTGGGGGATCTTGTGGAAGGTACTGTGGGAAAATGGGCAATTTGGTCCCTGTACAACCAAAGTGAGAGTTGTGTCCACATCCTTGGCTCAAAGTTGGACGCATTCCCAGTGTGTGTCGGCCTCCGCCAGGGTTGCTCCTTGTCACTGATTCTGTTTGTGACTTTCATGGACAGGATCTCAAGGTGCTGCCAGGGGGAGGAAGGTGTTCAGACACAGTTTTGTCTGCTCTTTGCAGCTGATGTTGTTCTGTTGGTTTCTTCAGCTGGGGACCTTCAGCAGGCACTGGAGCGTTTTGTGGCTGAGTGCCAAGCAGCTGGGTAGAGGGTCAGTACCTTCAAGTCTGAGGCCATGGTTCTCTGCTGGAAAAAGGTGGATAGCTCCCTGCAGGTGGGGAGCGAGTCCTTGCCCCAAGTGAAGGGGCTTAAGTATTTCAGGGTCTTGTTAAAGTGAGGATGTGAGGGTAAAATGGACCGAGAGATGGATAAGTGGAGTGGTGCAGCATCTGCAGACGCTCTGTACCAAACTGTTGCAGTAAATTGGGAGTTAAGCTGCAAGGCAAAGCTCTCAGTTTACCGCTCCATCTTCATTCCAAACCTCACCTATGGTCATGAGCTCTGGGTAAGGACCAAAAAAGTGAGATTGCAGATACAAGAGGTTGAAACGAGGTTCCTCAGGAGGGTGGCAGGGCTCAGCCTCAGAGAGAGGGTGAGGAGCTTAGACATCTGGAGGGAACTCAAAGTAGAGCCGCTGCTCGTTCATATTGAAAGGACTCAGTTGAGGTGGTTTAGGCATCTAATACGAATGCCTCCTGGTCGCCTTCCTGTGGATGTTTTCCAAGCACACACAACTGGGAGGAGAGCCATGACTCAGAACCTGCTGGAGGGATTATATATCCCATCTGACCTGGGAAGGCCTTGAAATCCCCCAGGAGGAACTGGAAATTGTGGTAGCGGAGGGGAAAGTCTGGGCTGACCAGTTGGCTTGCTGCCCCCGTGACCCAGCCCCAGATATGCGGTGGCAGATGGATGGATGGAACTTTGATTTGAAATTTAGTTGAGATAAAAAAGAGAGGAAATATTTTGTTTTAAGTGCAGCTGTCTGAAAAGATGACTTACTCCATTCCCATAGAGAGCAGTGACACAGTGACCACAATCAGATCCAGGATGTTGAAGGAGTTACGGCAGAAGGAGCCTTCATGCATGAATGCTCCATACACAGTCATCTATAAGACAGGAATGTTAAAGTCAAGCCCAAATTACTGAATAGTTAGAACACCAAGAAAAGTCTCGAAGAGGCTTAGCTTATTCTTGTTATAGTGACATTCTACCCTTTTGGAAATTCTTAAACAGGTGTGTCAGTGATTGTTGTTATCAACAAGGCATTAAGATCAGAATTAAAAAAGGTTTTACAATATCAAAGGTTCACTACCATTCAAAATACACTTTTAATGTGTTTATACAATGATGTATGTCCATTGGCCTGTCTTGTGCAACCTCACGTAAACATGGAATTTTTTTTAGTTTGGCATCATGTTCAGCACCATGGTGTAACATCTAAAAAATAGCATATCATTTATGAACTGTATATGTTTTTACTATGTTGTCCCCCCCTCTAGGCAGTACATGAAATATCAATTTAACTAGAAGTTCTCAGAGAGCAGGCATTTCCAACATTGTCAGGTGAGTTATATTAAAAATGTTGAACACTGCCCCATCTGCTTGAAAAAACTCCTGGATTCACATCCAGATTCAGATCAGCACCAAACTCTAACCACGTCTCCCTTATGCCATGACCAACATTCGCTGAAAATATGATCAAATTCTGTACATAACTTTTTGAGATATCCTGTAAACAAACTAACAAACAAACACACTAACAAATGCTGGCAAAAACACAACCTCATAGGCGAAGGTAATTACCTTCAGCACAATCTCAATTGTGAACACAGTGGTGAAGACAATGTCAGCATAGGCTAAGATCTGTTGGAAGGAAAAAAGAGGATTCTTACTAAATTTTCCTTTTTATTACAGTACTAGTCAAATGGTACTGGCAGACCTGGCAATCACCTGGTTTCTGTAGGATTTGGGGTCTATAGGGTCCTCAGCTGCCAGGGAGATGGAGGAGAGCAGAATGAAGAGCAGGATCAAGTTTGTAAAGGAAGTGGCGTTGATGATCTTGTAGCATAGCTTTCTGAACCTTGAAGCCAGTGAATATATGAAGAAATCAATGAATCTACTGTGTTGCATGCCCAGTTTAAGAACATGTAAATATAAATACTCTGAAATGTTGATTCACAGGTTGGTATGTCTGGTTCCTACTTGTTCTGTGGGCCAAAAATAAAGAAGGAACTGGCTTCAGGTAGAGGAACAGCCTCTTCCTTCAGCTGCAGGTCCGCCATTGGTCGAGGCCGAGGGCTACTAGGGATCTCCGGCTCCTCCTCCTCATCATCACCTACCATGTGGAAGAAAATAGACCTCTTATAAATAATGAAGTTGCAGTTTTCTTATTTGTAAGTTACACTTCAGTATCACGGGACAGATTGTTTTCAAACTCACTGGTAGCCTTTTTCCGTTTAAGTCATAAAACATATTTTATTTTATTCATTAATTTAAAAAATTGGAGAAAGGAAGGAAATTCTAATATCTCTGAGGAGGTCTGTGAAGGGATGCATCAGGAATACAATGTACAGTATATCTATTAATTTACTTTTTGTAACCTTGAGCTTGCTCCATATTTGTTTCCTGCTCTTCTTGTACCTCTCCAATTTGAGACTAATGTTACGTGAAAAAGAAAAGAACAAGTTACAAAATGGCTGAAATATAAAAAAGGTCAAAATGTGCTGCAAGTCTTATTTCAGTGTCTTTCCTCTTAAATATGCACCTATGTATGCAATGCTGAGAATGCAGCCTTGCAGTAACTCTGTTACTGACTAAAATTTATTTTACAAATAAAAGATATTTTTAAAGGTATCACTGAAGAAAAGAAGCAGCAAATTAAACCTTGAAAATAGGTCATTTCTCTTTATTAATCCCAGTGTAAACTTAATATGGTTGTCACTGGAGTATGTGAAAAAAACTCTATCCTTAAACGCTGCTATAAATCCAGCTCAGTCTAATAATAATGAAGGTTAACTATACTTGTACTGTAACATATCCAGGACAGCAGCACTGGTGGACAGCCACACTGATGGATATGAATTCCTGTATCTGGTGGCTTCTTACTTAAGAGCTTCATTTGCTGATTAATGTGGGGGATAGAGGGGTGGTGGAAGGATGAAGGGAGATAGCTGTTTTAACGTTTTACCTGGGAAGTCATCTGGTGGGAATGGATCTTTCACCTCATTGACATTGGACTCAAACTCGTCAATTTTGAGCTAAAAAACACAAACAATATTTGTTTACTAGAGCTGTTAAACCCATAAATAATTCACAAACCCAAATTAAGTTTTGATATGAGACCAGAAACAGAGCTGACCTTTGCTGTGGTTGGCATGCCCTCTATTTTGGCTCTCTGCTCTGCCAGTTTCTTAGCGATCCTTTCTCGCTCTTCATCTGTCTTCTCAGGCATTTTGGACCTAAATGGAGAGAGAGTAGGAATTGGGTTAAGTTTTGATGGGACAGAGCAGATAACATCTATTCAACTTTTTCTATTCTTTTTACCTCAGTAACTTTCTTCTCATTTTCTCCTCCGCCTTTTCTTTCTGAGCTGAAGTCAGACTCTCAGCCTCAGCCAGGTTATCCACAGCAATGGCCAGGAAGACATTGAGGAGGATATCTGACTTTTGAGCTAAGGACAACAAAGACCTTGGTGTCTTAAAAGCACTGTGTTTGAAATACACTACATCAAATAAATTAGTCAACCAGTTAGTCCACCACTTTCCCTCATAGTGAAATATTGAGTTTTGAAATCAATATTGTGAACATACATTAAATGTTTAAGCAAATCTTAATGGATTATCAAAAACTAATAGCATACATCCATAGGTTCTAGATGGGGAATCTAAATTTGGATGGACCCTTGACTTTTCCTCTAGCACCACCATGAGGTTAACTTGTGCTTTTGATTGCAATGTCTTGGCAACGACTGTGTGTATTTTAATAAAACCTGGAACAGATGTTCAGATCATGCACACTCGTCAAAGAACAGACGACCAGACATGATAAGAGCATTTCTTAATCTTATGTTAAACATTGGGTTCATGAAGAAAAAAGTAAAGATGCAATTTCAAAGTGTCCAAAAAAAAAAAAAAACAGTTTGCATTACAACATGGACATGTTTGCATTTTCAAAGTGAGTATAATTAAGATAACTGCAGTAATTTAAAACCATGGATTTTTTAATGGACTGGCGTGTCTCTGTGCAAGTTGTGCACATTGTGAGTGCATGAAGGATACAGTTTCCACAGACAAACAGGATGATAAAGTAGATAGCGACCAGGATGCCTGGAAACACTGGCCCTCCATAGGCCATAATGCCATTGTACATTATGCTAGTCCATTCCTCTCCTGTGAGGACCTGAAAGAAAACAAGTAATTTAAGAACGATTTGGAAACAGATAGTTTTCATTTTTTCTTCGTTTTCATGACTGCTTGCTGTTAGTCTGAAACTGCTAACTGTGTTACTACCTTTCTGGCAGAGACAGTTAAAAGCTTTTTAATCTCAGTGCTTATTTTTCTTCTGTTTAAATAGAGGTTGCAGTAAATGTGGGTAAACAAGAGGGACACATAAATCAACAGGAACTGCCTGAAGGTCACATTGTTACAAACTGTTAGAAACTGTCATAAAGAAAATGATATAAACAAAGACCTTATGAAATATACAACACCACACACCACAGCCACAGAAAATATATGGCTTTTTTCAGAATCAATAATACTGTACTATCATTTATTGTATATTTCAAGCCTGAGCTTCAATACAAATACAAATGCTTATTCAACTATTCTCAATGCAAAATCAAAATAAAAGTAAGGTACTCTCTCAGTTCATTAAACAGAATTTTTAAAGTATTTCGATGATATTTTACTAACTTTCTATTTTTAAACAAGTAATTCTTTATCACACAATTTGACAGAAAAAATACAGAAAAATAAAACTCAAAAAATAAAACATATACTAAGAAACCAAAACTATGATTTCCTTGTGTTTACAACTTGTTGATAATTGACACTGACTAAAAAGATAAAAGCAGAGTTAATATGAACTGCTGCTTCTGCTCACCTGGAACACACTGATAAGGGCCTGTGGGAAGTTGTCAAAGTTACTGCGTCTGGGTCTGTGGTCACTAAAGTTAAACTTCCCTCCAAACACCTGCATGCCCAGGAGAGAGAAAATGACGATGAAGAGGAAGAGAAGAAGAAGCAGCGAAGCGATGGAGCGCACAGAGTTGAGGAGAGAGGCCACTAGATTACTTAAAGACTTCCAGTACCTAAAAAACATCAGAGAAGAGATGTATAAATCACAATGAAGCTATAAAACCTCAGTAAATAACTCATGATCCTATGAGGGTGACATGATCTTACTTTGTGATTTTTAGGATCCTCAGCAGCCTGATACACCTGAGCACAGAGAAACCTAGAGGAGCTACAGCTCCTGCAGACAGCATGATCATCTCCAAAATGCCGCAGAGCACCACAAAGAAGTCAAAACGGTTAAAAAGGGACATGAAGTAAGCTCTGGGGCCGAGAGCATACATCTTCACAAACATCTCCACGACAAACAGCACCAGCAGAACACGACTTGCCACATCTGGAGATAATAGAAGAGAGAGACAGAAAGATTAATTTAGGTGAAATAAATGTATGTAAATAGATAACATTAGTGATGAATGATATTAGATTTTTGTATATATTTGATATGCAGATATTTCAAAGCTTGTTTCAGTGGATATCAATACTTAATACATGGATTCTATTAAAAACACCAGCTCTCTCTTACACTAGAATTCACCTATTCTCTTTATTTTAATATCTGCTTGTTTTAGAGACAGCAGTAATACAAGAAAAAACAACATTTGATTCCAATGTTGATGATAATACATTGATTTTCCTAATGGTAGACATTCAGTAATGAAAATCAGAGAAATTCTTCATGTAGATTACAGGTTCATTATGGGGAAATGTATGTTAAACAGGAACCTTATAAGGTAGAGAACTGTGGTAAATTTGTACATATATGATAACAGCCAATACACAGGACATTATGGCTAACATATATCACCAGAAAATTTGTTGTAAGTTTCGGCAGAAATGTTCTTATTTGCAGATACCAACTAGAAATGCTCCTAAGCACAACGCTCCGCCACATACATTATGTACCAACCTTGTAGGGTAGTGAGTGACTGAGACTGATGATGGAACTCTGTTGCAATGGTCAGGGTGTTGAGGAAGACAAGGAACATCACTAACCAATAAAAACCTTTTGTTTTCACATACACCAGACATTTCATCCTGAAAAAACGGTTCCAGCGACGAGCCAGGCGGCTAAACAAACCAACAAACAAACAAATATGTAACAACTGTGCTTCTACACTCTGAATATTGAATGTACACATTTACACATGTAAAAGTGCAGACATACTAATAGTAGATGACTTTGCTCTTGCCCTCCATATCATACAGGCTGTCTGCATCAGAATCTCCATTGGTTAAAGGCAGGAGTCCTGAAAACAGAATAAAATTAGTCATTTTAAAGAGCTATGACATGAGACAAGCGCCGAGGTTTCCTAAAAAGTGCTGACCTTTGCCCTCTCTGTCTGCATCCAGAACTTCAGCGTGAGTAATCCACTCCATGTAGCCATGCAGGTCTTCGTCCAGCTGCTGGCGCTCTCGCAACTTCTGGTACTCTCCTCTGGACCTTGCCTTCTCTCGCTCTTTGGTAAACTCTCTGAGTTAAAGATCAAGAAAAAGGCAACAGCAGTTAAAGACGTAGTTGTTCTAAGACACCATGAATTCAGAGTAAGTACAATGAAAAATTAAGTGTCAGGCAGTTGGAGAGAATGTGGTGAGCAAATTAGAAACCATAGTTATATATTTTAGTCATAAAGTTAGAAGTTAGTTCAGGCAAAACTCATATCAGAGAATTATCAAATACTTTTGGCTTTTCTCATCATAATACCCTACAAGTCCTTCTGCGACTAAAATTACCACAAGAGATGAAAATGAATGATTATCACTTGTTTTCAATTTAATTAAAACAGCAATAACTTAACAAATTTCAAGCAATAGGTCAAAATATGGAAACTTGATCCACTAAAAATGAAAAGATCTTGTAAATGAAATAAATAAAATGGAAAAAATAAATGGGCTCCATATGTTTGAAAACAATCTGGTAAAAACGGAGAATGTACACTATGTGTAGTACCTCTAATGATTTTCTGGTTAAAAGTGATAACTTACAGTGGCAATAAATGGTTGTTGTCTTTTCTTGATACATAACTTGTACCGGAAGTGCTCATGAATTAAGTTTGGAGAACCTGGTTGTCATTTATAGTACACTAATAATTGTGGTTCCCTTACCCCAATAAGGAGTATTAGATTTCAATCCGATGATGAATATTCTGAAACATTTATGTTAAATGAAATCAGCAGCTGTATCTGACTTTTTTGATTGTCATGTTTGTTTGTTTTAGTGCTTTATTTAATTCTCTATTTGTTACCTCCTGATACACTGTAATGTAATTTACATTTTTCCAAAGCTAATTAAAAAAGAGTAATAGCATGCAGGATAACATTTTAGAAGCAAGATACAGTGTCAGAAAAGCTGGTTGTCTTACCCACTGAGGACACCCAAAACCAGATTTAGCACGAAGAATGAACCCACTAAAATGAGGGGAACAAAGTAGAGCCAGGGCCATTCATTTCCTATGGCATCATTGACCTGAAAGAGAACTTCATGTCAGCCACAAAGAAGGCATTTAGACAAGTTAAACTGAAACGAGTCTTGAACAACTAAGGTGACAATAGGGGAGTCACTGACCCAGTACAGCACTTTGGTCCACCCCTCCATGGTGATACATTGGTACACTGTTAGCATAGCAAAGCCAATGTTGTCAAAGTGGGTGATGCCGTTGTTGGGACCCTCCCATCCTGGCCGACACTCTGTTCCATTGATGATGCATCTGCGTCCGTTACCAGCCTGGGCGCAGGGTGCAGGCAACTCATCCTCTGCTGTGGCATAGATATCTGTATGCCAAAGAAAGGAAATCAATAACATAACTGAATTTAGCCCTAAAGCTCCAATGAAGAGTTTTGGTTGGTTATGAAACAGACTGTAATTAACACTGTAGTCCTCATATATTTGCTAAAAAAGCAAACAGAGCATTTGGATTAAGGTCCATTACTAATATTTTGTTGCTCTAAGCCTTAAAATGCTGCTGTGGGGGAGGTGTGAGACAAGTCAGCTGACACCATGCTCCAAATCAGACTCTTTTATTTTTAATAGCTAGGGCTTCTTTAAATCAAGATACTTCAGGCTATAAAAAGAAAATCTGAAGTCAAGTTAATACTTTTTACAACCTTCCAAGCCTGTCTTTATACATTTAAAATTCATATTGCTTATCAATTTTCTAATTAGCTTTATTAATGGCATGGTTACACACACCTTTATTACCTTGTGATTATTGCATTGTAATTTAGATTTTTAGGTTGGAATAAAGCAAGAGGAAGTCATCTGAGTTACTAACCCCATGCAAATACTAGCTAAGAAAAAAAACGACTGAGAAGTTTAAACTCTAAAAACTTAAAATACTTATTTTGTGCATTAAAATTAGTCATCAATTAAAATCCAGGAAAAAGTAGCCTACAACCACTTCTAACACACAAAAAGTAAAAGCAAATTGTTAAATTTAAAACCTAAAAAATGAGCATAATACATTTGATCAATGTTAGTTTATTTTTTGCTCAATTGATCTATTTACTTAAAATTCTTTAAGGCACTTCAGACAATCAAACTTTTGTCAATATAAAAACAGAACTCAAACATAACAAACTACAAATCTACAGCTTTTAATAAACAGATCCCACAAATATGATATTCACCACAAATTCCACAGCAGCAGGCTACAAACATACTTATTTTTTCACAAACATTTTGATTTCTCCTCTAGCTGTTGATTATGTCTGTACATATTCTATCATTCCACTGCCATGTTACATGTATATATATATATATATATATATATATATATAAATATATATATATATATATATATATATCTAGCCCTAAAGCTCCGATGATGAGGACAAACCCACAAGTGAACCAAGTGACACCTGTAAAAACATTGTTTTTTGCTGATTTACTCAAATTGTTGGATTCCCTGTTTGAGACAAGGGTATGTGCCCTTTTATATGAATCTTAAAAAACACAGCTCACGATATTTCAGAGTTGACTAACAGTTATCTTCAAGTGGATGTCTTTCAAAAGATGCTCTATGCCTTCAAAGCCATTATGCTGCCCTCTTTTGTAACATTCTTAAAATATTTTTTCTCTGATTAGTGTGAAAGTTAAGTTAGTTTTCACGCATGCTTATATCACCCAAATTGCAATTTTGGCTGAGAAAGAAAGAAGTTGTAAATTAGTTATGATATAGTCCTCACCCCAAAATCAGGGATCAAGACATAGTTTTTAAAGCTAATTAAAAAGAGAGAGAATGATGGCGGCAGAGAGGAATTGCTGCTTCAACACTGTTTCTCCCACTTTGGTAAAACTCCTGATATCAAATCCAATGGCAGGTGTTTACAGTTGGTAAAAAAAACAAACAAGAATGACCTCAAAGATGATTTTTCACATTACAATTCTTTGAAAAACTCTTGATTTTTATGTTTCCACAAATGTAGCAAAATCCCTGTAAATATAATAGATGTTACATCAGTGAGATTTTCCTTTTACATTTATGATTGATTACAATACTAACAATAACAGCTGCAGATTGGTAAAATGTTTGAGGTTATATCACATTTTTGGGCTGTCATCACATTAGCTTGTCTAACAGCCTTTCATTTACTATTAAAATAAATCAGGGCAATGCTTTTTTTTTTTTTTTTTTTAATTACACCTCTTTCAAGACAAAATCAAGAGAGTTTAAAATGATACCGCTTTGTCCACAGGGAGCACCAAAATCAACACAAACTGAAAGTCCCCACATGAACTTTAACCCATGATATATTAGATTTAACTACATAAAGTATGAAATCCCAGCTGCCCTTAACACATACCTGTGCTTGTGTAATAGCAGGTCTTGTGCATTTTGCACTTAAAGAGCTCAAGTCCCATGATAGCATAGATGGTGACCAGTAAGAAGACAAGCAGGGCAATGTGCAGCAGAGGCAGCATGGCTTTAAGGATGGAGTTCATCACCACCTGCAGACCTAAATGTGACAGGAGGAGAAACGATTATGTAAAATCCCAGCAGTGTCGTCAGAGCTTTAATGCAGTCTTTTCACATGACAGAGACAGCTCTTACTTGGGACCCCAGAGACGAGGCGCAGAGGCCGCAGCACTCTGAAAGCTCTCAGGGCTTTCATATCAAACCCTCCACCCTTCTCCATTGGCACACCTGCTATTTTGTTGATGGTATCCAGAGCAAAAGTAAAGAGACTGCAAGAGAAAATTGAAGCCAATAATCCCTGTACTTAACAAGGAAATTTACTAAATGTGCATTCAGCAGAACAATATTGCAACAGTTTTAACATTTTGAACCAAGGATGCAAATGGTAATTGTTATATCTTAAATGTGGTCTCAGAGAGCTGTGTCCTTTTCTGGTAGAGATCTCCACCTGTGGCTCAGAGCTCATCTTACCCCATGAAGACGATGACAAAGTCTAATATGTTCCAACAGTTCCGTAAATAGGCGCCTTCATGGAACACGAGCCCGTACGCCACTATCTTCAGAAAGCACTCTAATGTGAATATGATGAGGAAGATGTACTCCAAACTCTCCTGCAGCAAGAAAAAACAAACCAAGAAGATGAAATATATCCAGTCCCAGGCCTCATGTTCAATTAAAAAAAATGAGTGAAGTCTGTGAGCATCTAATGGAGAATCAGAAACAAACTGTGCAGCCATAAGACATGGTTTTTAGAGTTGGCAGGATACAGTGTGAGAAATAAAGAAGAGGAGGCAGAACTAAACAAGGAACTGATCCGTCAAACAGCTCTAACTCTTTTCGGACTTGCACTGGGATGCTTAAGAGATTAACTTAAAGGTTTGCTAAAGAAATCCTTGTTTGCAAATCTGGGTATGATGTTAAGCAAACAGATTCAGACAAAGGAAAATAAATAAATTATCACTGTGCTAGATGATTTGTTGCACTCATTTTGGCCATAGGTTTGCATGATCTGCCCCTTCCACCAAAACAGCTCTCACTTTTTATAAGTGAGGAGCAGAGAGAAACACAATACTTTATCTGATTAGTCTGAAAAGTAAAAGAGCTAGAGAAGATGACAGAAAGGCAGTTGCTTAATAACACAAAAAGTAAAACGTGGCCTCAGTCAGAGGATTCAAACAATATTGAAACATTACTTAATTTTTTAGTCATGTTAAACTATAGACATTTCTGTAAGAGCATGTTCTCCATAGTGTGTTCATGACAGTATTTTTTGCTGTTTTTTTTCTTCTTTTTTTAGAGGTAAAAAAGTAACATTCAAACAGCAATAGTGCTGCAAACTTAACTTAACCTTTATTTGTTAATGGAGTGTTGAAGTATTGATCTAAAACTTAGACATAAGTTAACATTTTAGTGTTGTTCCCTTATTCCAAAGTCTATTGGATTTTTGAGTGAGTCTTTGGATACTGCCCCAAATGAGGTCTGTGGATGACACAGGTTTAAGAGATTTAAAAATTTCTCTCTGAATCATAAAAAAACACAGAGAATTCACCTCACTGAAGAATTTTTAGGTGTTACTGTGGCTCAAAAAGAATATATGGTCATTTATGTCATTATTTTTTATTGTCTTTAAAAACGATGATTTAAAATGACACCACCATGAAAACACTTAATTAATGAGGCCACACCACCAAGAACATCTTAAGAGGTAAGAGCATGAAATAGCGTTGGATGCTGGGTATTGGATGGTATTGGCAACTAAGTCAGTCAGCCATGTTGTAGTTCACAGACCTAACATCAGCTTTTTACTTTTGCCAATAACCTTCAGACTTTATGAAAGTAGTATTAATTTGTTAAGATTCAAGTAATAAACAAAACCTAAAACTTTCAGAAACCTATTTTTCACAGAGCTATTCAGCAATTCAAAAACACAATAAAAACACACACATACTGTATCTTGTGGATGCTAGCATCTGCGCTGGCCTTTAAAAATATTGTCATCGTTGCATCATTATTTTAACTGCAGTATAGGGTTCACTTTTTTTCAACATATTTTTTTACATTATATATGGACTTTACATGTCAAAAAAAACCTTTGTTATAAAAACATACCCCATTTAAAAAGTAGCAGCGGATGTCTAAGTGATAATGTGTGAAATGTCAGGTGTCATTAGCACCATTTGTTGCTGGACAATCTGATATGAATGTTACACTGAGTCCTGAGATTATCTTCAGATTGTACAATGTGAAAAAGTACTGCTATTTAAAGTTATACTGGGTCATGTGAGTAATCAAATTATGGCTATATAAATTCAAGAATAGCAGTTTAGACTCTGGTGGATGGGCCCACTTTGATATCTTTTAATGGGGCTCTGGGTTTCTGGTGGCACCCCTGCTGGTATCAGATGGATAGATCATGCATTAAAGTAGTAAGGACATTTCTGCACTATTAGCATAATGCTCTTTATTATTACAATGGTTAGAAGGATCAGTGATATATAGATCTCTTTTCAACACCACAGCTAGGAGATCCACATCAATTTCATTCAGCAATACAGCAAACAAACAAACAAACAGACAAACAGACAGCCACATTGATTTTTAAAGCTGTTAGGTTATGTTGTGTCTTGGTTATAACACAAGTAATTCAATATACACTCAATATGTTTCCTACAAGTGAAACAACAGAACTCCAAAGAGAACAAATTGCTTCCTTAACTTCTATAAGAAATTCAGAAATAATTACAACAACCCAAAGGCCTTTCCTCCATCTATTCTAATTTAAATTCCATCATAGCAATCAGGTTATTTACACACAGCAACAGCTCATAACTGTTACCAAATATGTTCGTTTTCAGCTGATTCTCATTGCACACATAACGATAGTTCTACGTGAAGAGGCTATAATGCATAAATATTAGGACAGAGCTTTAAAAGAATCCAAACCGAACTTGTTGCATCAGACTTGTACAGTTCATTTGAGGTACCTTAAAAAATAAATATATCATCATATGCTTTTTCCTTACCCTTGAATCCTTTTAAAATAATTAGATCGATAACATTTGACTGGTTCATCTGGCAGCAGTCCTAAAACTGCTAATCATAAAAACCACCAAGGCCAGCAGCGCATACATCAATAATAATACATAGAAGTTTTAGGCAAAATAAATTAGAAAATAACATCTCTATGTATTTGAGGTATTTGAGTGGAATGGCAATGAGCAGCATGTATCTTTTTTCTATAGAAATAACAACTAATTGTCATAATACCATTTTTACTGATTATGCAGACACACAATATGGGATTTTTTTCATTTTTAACAATCAAAAGTTGGAACCAAACCCCATGTAGGGAAGCACCAGAAACTGATTAGAATAAACACAATGTGGACTTTTCTAGACTCTTAAATACTATTTGTTCTAAATCAAATCTGTGTTATAGCATTGGCAAGTGGTACCAAAAATTCAGATATTTTTCTGATGTATCTCCATAATGTAACGGTGGTACATCTGTTAAACCTGGTTAATGATTCAGGGATTAAATTCTATATTAGTCAGAAGCAGGGACTGGTACAAAAATTGATACTGATGACACCAGTGGCTGCACTCAACCTTATCTTCCATGTGTTGCTAATGTATTTAAGAATTCTTTGTTTTCCATGTTATCAAACATGGGGTACGTAGTAGTGCAGAGAGTAGCGCTTACACCTCAATTGCTTGGTTCATAAAAAAAGGCACTGCCTCTGGCAACATGTGTCCAGTCAGACTTTAAGCAATTTGTTGTGCTAATGTTGTTCCCTTTAAGACTCCAGACTCTTGCTCGTGATGTACTTACTCTTAGATATATGATGCTTTGGACAAAAGTGTCTGCTAAATGACACTGTAACTTTTTAACAGCAAGAAGTTTCCTGTTTAGGGTCTTGGTCAGGGCCTTTCTGTGTTACTCCGGCTTCCTCCCATGGACCAACATGTTGATTAGGTTGAATGGTGACTCTAAACTACCCCTAAATGTGAGCGAGTCTGGTTGTTTGTCATTATATGTTAGCCCTGTCATTGGCTGGTAACCAGTCCAGAGTACATCCCACCTCTCAGCTGAAAACAGAAGGGATAGGCTCTAGCCAACTGCAAAGCGATATGGATCATAGATAGATGGATTAGTCATCAAACATCGTTTTTCCATCTAACAAAAATGCTTCTTACATAAAATAAATGAATAAAAATTTATATTATTATTTAGTTTTAGTTTGAGGTTAATAAGCGTATGAATGTTACTGAATCTATCTGTGAGCAACCTTTTAACTGAGCATTGGCCTTGCCTTTTTGCCAAGTCAGAATAAACATAATGTGTTCATATCAACAATATTGTCTTACACTGTGATTTGTTTCAAATGATACTGATTAATCTTTGAAACTTGACATGTTGCTCTTCCCTTAAGTATGAAGAAAAATAAAGTGTGGCTTTGCCAATCAAGGACTACAAGAAGGTGGAGCAAACCTTCTAGATTTTGGTGCATCTTTGTAACATATTTGTATAAATGTGGTTACATGAGTCTTCTCTGTGTACTATGAACATGCGTCAGTGGAGTGAGGCTGCCAGAGCCGACCTACTTCTAACAGCAACATGGAGCTGAAGTCGATCAGCTCTTCTTACATCGCTCACCTCTAAGGAATGGCTCAGTGAGAAGTCAGAGAGAGGCTGGTGGGCAAGCCAAAGCAAAAACACTGAAGAGATGGAGTCAGTTTCAGCTTCAGATACTTTAAGAATTGGTGTAATTCTCCATAGAGTGGGGGAATAAGTTGGAAGAAGATTGATAGCCTAAACTTTGTGCTATGTGGAGTTTATTGACGGAATGGTATGAAGAAAGTGATGGGTGTTATATCTGACATCTGAGCTGACTGCAGGCCCCCAGAGACACCAGCTGCATATCAAGTTTGTCATGAGCAGCCTCCTCAATAACATAACCCCAGTGTCAATATGACAACAAACATCCACACATTGCAAAGATGTGTGCACTGTGCTAGAGCAAACATGTCGCTTTTCCTCAACACATAGATGCTTTTATCATCCCTGGCTTCAATCCATGACCTACATCACTCAACCCACAAACTAACACCAGTGTAAACACACACCCACAGGCTGAAATATAATAACATCTAGACCCACATCAGCAGGAGATGGAGGCCAAACACCTGTCATTAGATTGGTTACACTACATTAACATGTGAGACATATAACCATTTACAACATGCACAAAACCCTAAAAACTGTCCCTGAATTTACCTGGGTGAGTGCATGTGTCAATGCAAACAGAAAAACCTGTCCCTTAAAATATTCCTGCCGCTCCTCGTGTATTTTCTCCTCCCCCACAACTCCATACATGCATGCAAACTGCAAGAATTCTTCCTGTTTTGGAGGAAATTGTAAACAAGCACGTCAGTAAATTTCTAGTTTCACCAGATATTTTCCAGAAAATGTTATGATTTGCATACGTAAAAACTGCTAACAACACCATTAAAACATGCAGGGACACCTTGACAGTTTCCTAAATTTACCTGGGTGAGCTGCATGTGTAAATGCAAACAGTGGGGTTTCATGAGGACATTTTCTGAGTGTGCTTGCCTGAAATGTTCAAGGATTTTTTAGGGTTGCCTGACTGAAAAGAGCTTATTAATCACAAAATAACATGGTGAAAGGAAATTAAAAAACATAAGCCCTTTTCTCACATGCAGCATTTTGATGAAACTGCTGAGAAAAACTCCATGATTTTCGTGTTCACACGAATCACTTACAGCCACAAGTTTCCCCCAGTTCTTATGCCAGATGATGTAGGGCTTAAGAGTGATACTAAGAGGCCAGCAGAATCTTTACAAGGGGAAAACACTGCTGCTTGCTGCTGATGTTTGCATCCACAAATGCAGCTCCCCAGGGTAACTTTAGGGAATTCTTTCTGCATGTATGAATTGAGTTACAAGCCCCCTGTTAAAAGTTGCAAAGATTAAGTTTTCTAGAAATTTTTCCGGTTAATTTTTCTATATAATTGCTGAAATTCTTTGTTCAAACTTCACACATGCAGCTCACTCTGGCAAATTCAGGAAATTTTCAAGTTTTTTGTGCATGTGTGAGTGGGCTGGAAAGCTTCTTTTACATTCTGATTATTTGGAAAAATTCCATTTAACCTGTCCAGAAAATTCCTGCCTTTTAACACTTACAACAGGAAGATTACTAGCCATTTTCATGTCAAACAATGAGGAGGGGATGGGGAGAAAAAAAACTCTTTCACACATTGCTTGGCCCCCTTGTACAGCCCGTAATTTTCTGACTTGCTCTTCAAACTTGCAGCTCATTTAAGTAAAATCTGACATAAAGACAGAAATCTTCCTGCTGAAAGGCACAAAAGTTTTTTTTTAATTACTTTTGTTATCTCCTATTGATTTTACTCAATTTTTTTCATGCTTATAACTTAATTGATGCTTGTGTGTGTCTAATTTTTTAATGACTTTGTGCTGATTGTATCTTTTATTGCTTTTATCTCCTTTTTACCCCCTGTATCTCTGTTTTTTTCTTTTTTTGTTTTTTTTTTAGCTTTGGTGTATTTTACAGATGCTTACCTCCATTTGAATACAGTAGTGAACACAAGAAGAAAATTACATAGAGTGGGGAATGATATGCTGGAAAGAAGCCACATAAATTGTACTCAGCCCACTTGGAAGGACTAATGCCCTAACATACAGCAAACTAAAACCACAAGGTCTTCTAGAAAGTGTTCTCTTCTAATTTGCCTTCTCCACTCTTGCATTTAACTCATTATCATTTTTATGAACAAATAATGAAATGCTGTTGACTTTTTGTGCTCTTGTTTGGGTTATTTGTGTTGATCTTTTTTGGTGGGGGTGGGGCTATTAGGATCCTTGGTTTTTGGTTTCTTATACGCTGTTCATTCATACGCTGTCACATACAAACAGATGCAAACTTATAAACAAACTTGTGGACATATATAAACTAATAGATTTGTGAGCAATGTTTTTGTAGGTCACCACCTGTTTTTGAGGCATGATGATAAAACTTTGATGGTTAAAAATAGCTTTTATATTCTGTCTACTGTGAATACCATGTATGGCAGAATGGCCAGTGAGTAGTCACTTAAAACAAGGTGTAAAAGTACTAATACCACATTTGTTCAGTTGCATGCTCTTCTGCACACTCATACAGGACCCCAAATAAAGCTGTGAGTTGTGTCTGAAGCATTTAAAGGGCTTCACACTTGACTGGTGCCCACTAGCTGAGACACTCAGTGATGCAATCATTTACTATTAATACTGAAATACTCATCCTTCAAACCAAAGATTTCAAGTTTTATATGGCAAGCAGAGCAGGATCATAGTCAGATAATAAGTCAAACCTCCTCACAGAGTCCTAAGTAATACATCAAAAAAGAAGTTTGTGTTCATCCTCAAACTCACCAGACTGGAGTTTGTGTTGTTTGTGTCTTCTTCAGGCATGGGCAGGAACACAGCCAGAGCCACACAGTTTGCAAAGATGGTCAGTAAAATGATGATCTCAAAGGTTCTGAATGGGGAAACTCAGGATTATAGCAACAGATGAGGCTGGAATTTAAGGTACATTTTTTTTTTACCTGGAATAATCTGTGATGGTGACTTCTATGTGACTTTGAAAAATGTTTGTAGAGGAACAAAAGTAATTTCTCTGTCTCTGAACTTGTTCCATTTCACTTTGATACCATGACAAAGTATGAAACACACAGCTTATACAGATCAGTGCCCCTAAATGCTGCCTGAAACACCATCCCTGTTACAGTCCCTTGAGAAGTAGAGCAGTCACAGTTAATGAAATCTTGTCTGCTGTGCTGCTTCATTCTCACCTGTAGGGGGCTCTCTTTGAGAATTCCCCTGCCAGGTCAGCATCATGTCTCTCTGTGACGCTGCAGGACAGCTGCAGAGCCCAGAATACGACCGCACCATTAAACACAGACTGCTCATCAGAGAAAAAATAAAACTTTTTAGTTTTTCAAAAAGTATGTTTATCGTTTACATCTGTGAGAAATGATGTATCGTCAAACTGTACTGACAGAGATTTTTACAATTCAACCCTTCATTTTTTTAAGCCCCCATGGACTTTTGTGCAGAACATACCAATGTGATTAAACTGCTGCACTACACATGAAAAGCCCTGACGGAGTAAGTGGGGGCAAAGTTCAGAGCATTAAAAACAAATGTAAATAATAATCATCAGCATGAAAACTTTGTAAAATCCAAGTTTTTTTGGTAGACCATTATTTTTGTAAAAGCAGGAAAAAGAAAAAAAAAAACCAGTGCACTTTTGTGATTTATGGCACAAAGTCAGAACCCAAAAATTAAGACACTAAAATAAGGCAATAAGGAATGACAGTTTTTGAGCAATATTTGCAAAATATTGGTTTGGTTTGTACTCGCCGATGTTGAGTGATCTGTAAGACATTAACCAATTCAAGAGTGAATAAGAAAAAGGCACTTAGTGTGCTAATATAATAATAATAATAATAATCATAATAATAATAATGACACTAAAAATACTCATAAAAAATTTACAGCAAAATTGCAAATTAAAATTTTGCTTACAAATGCCCAACTTTTATGTACAAAAATGGGAAGGAAAAATAGGATAACATTCATATTGATCACAGAATGTGTTCTGCTTGACAACAGCACACTTTTCTGAATTTCTTTAAAAAGGATCACAGTAAGAATAGCAAAAAAGATTATTGAATGGATATTACAGGGCACTTTGAAGGGGAAAAAGCTGTAAATAAAAGTAAACTAATAAAATGACTAAAAAAAAAGCAATTCTAGCTATTAAAACATAACATTGAGAAATAATGGGTGTATCTGATCATTCAGCCCTCTTCCAGGATCAGTCTTTGGTCAGTGTACAGTCATGCATGTTCTTTTTTCTATTTAATTTTGGATGTACTCTGAGCATTTTCCAGGAATAAAGACAGGGCTCGAAGCTGGAAACCCCCTATAAAGGCCGTAACATCACTCAGCAGCCTGCCTTGTGCTCATGCCTCAGTGAGTGAGAATATTTTAGAGCGTCTATTTTCAAATTAAAGAACGTAAGCTATAAAGAAAATATTTCAGGTGAAAATACAAAGGCTGCAAGCTTGACTTTGACATAGATGTTTCAGACACATTACAAAAAGCTTAACACTTCAGGGGTCGCCTTAACACAGATTTGACAGTCAACTCTGGCATGTCAAACACAGGTGAACTTTGTGGACTGATAATTCAGAGGCCTGCTGACACCTAATCACTGTGTAACCTCACTGTCTGGGTTCTTAACAAGAGCTATACATAATCCAATAATGATGCAACCAGCAGTTTACTTCTCTATTAAGGGCACACTTTCAAGTCTAATGTCTACCTGACAGAGTATAATACACATTATAAAGGAGTGACAGAAAGGATACTTCCACTCCACAATGTTGATGCAGGCCTTGCGGAAAGGATTTTTAAGAGTGAAGAGGAAGAGGGATCTGGCAGGTCGAGGGTTTCCTCCTGTGGCCTGCAGCTTCTTCAGCTTCTCCCTCTGCTTCCTCTTCAGCTCCTCTTCATTCATGATGACCGGCTTGGCTGCATCCACGTTGGCCGCCATCTTGAGGTCTCCACCTGAGACAAGCTTCCACTCCTCCAAAGGTGTTTCTTCTTACGGTTTAATTCCAAACTGGATCACTGTATAACACCTTGTTGTTGTGAAGGCCCCCAGGTTCCTGTGTGCACTTCCCCGCCTGCTGCCCCCTCTCTCCTCTGGTCTCCTCTTTCTCAGAGTGGTTCTGCCTCACACACAGAGCCACAGGCCTCTCCTCCTGGGCGAGGGCCTCTGACAGGAAAAGCTCCCCTCTGTAGGATATAGCAGGAGCCTGGAGAGGCTGCAGGACCAGTTGGCCCTGGTGTAGTTTAAATTTAGACTGTGAACCAATACAGGCCATGCTTGGGGATGGTTAAAAGAGTTAAGGAATGGGGTGGGGGTGGGGGGGGTGAGTTGGTGGGATCATTAGGGGTGTTTGGGCAGGGTGGCAGAGGCAGACGAGTGCTTGAAGAAGGGGAGACACAGTTTGGGGGGTCTTGCTGTAGCAGAATTTCACCACAAGCTTCCTGAACCTGGCCTTCCTTTAAAAACAGACTCAGCTGCAGGAGACTGTTGCTGAACCCTAATCTGAGAGGAAACTGAGAGCAAAGAGGAAGAAAATAAAACATGGATAATTCTACCTCCAATGTGACCTCTCTGAGCAGGAATTTTTCCTCTCTCCCCTGCAAGGAATAAAGATTTTGGTTTAATGTCCTTAAAACTTAATACCTATTTATCAAAATGTATAAGCATTAAATAACTCATATCATAAGCTCTATGACACAATATAATATACTCTTATAGGGGATGCTGTAGGAAAACTCAGATTTACAAGTGGTAGAAATTGTCCTTATTTACAAGAAAAAATCCACACCATTGCAGGACAGAGCAATATATCAAGATTTAAGATGTATGAATGCATTTTAAACAAGATTGGCTAAAGCAGTTGTTTTTATTCGTACAGTTCATCTTAATTCATAAAATAAATCATGCCTAATGATCATAGAAAATATTGTTTATGGTAAGAACCACTGGCAGTAACATATTTGTTGATCACAAGGTAATCTAATAAAAATGTTGTCTTTACATAAATAATTTTTGATATATTCTTTCAGTGTTTCTCCTGTGCTGTGCAATTCAGGCATTCTTCTTAGCAAGATACTCCCTACATTTTAACTCATACTTCAAACAAAAAAAAACATTTTGTGCAAAGTATATGTATTGAAAAAAACATTCTGGGTCTTTGATGAAGACCTCACTTCATCTAAAGGTCCTGCTTTTTGAGAAAAAATACACAGGACTTGTGCTGATGACTGACAAGAGAATATTTCGTGTGTGCACTTTCATTTACTGTGAAGACAAAAACAAAACACACGTGCATAAGTCACACTTTATGTCTGGTAGGGGTGTGTGTGTGCAACAATCTGGGGATATGATTCATACTGCAATACAGGCAGGACAGTGTGAAACGTCACAATAAATGGTAGTTAAGGCTGTCAGCACCTGAATTGGAAACCTTGATACAATACCGATAAAGAAATTTGATATTCAATACCTGTTTCAGTATCACAGCAAAAATCAAAACAAAATAATAAATTGTTGTTGAAAAAGATTTAGCTTTTTTTATTGACAACCTGCAGTGCAGGAAATGCACGTCTATGAAAGTAACTGAGCATTTGACAACAAATTTACTGTTTTCTTAAAGGTTTACTTATTGTTGTGAACTAACAAATTCTGTTATAAATGCCTCTCTACATTTTCTGTCTTTAATTGCTGTTCCACACGTGAACACATCTTTTGTGTTCAAATAAAGTAAAAAATTACAGGAAAATTATAACAAATGAAAGAATGAATAAAAAATACTGGTCAATGTACTTCAAAATCATTCTTTGATACAGTAACGAAACTCTCTGCAGCACTGGGTTTAAAAAAAATCTAATTATAGCTCTTTTTAATAAACTTTGAAATTTATGATACTAGCAAAAGAAAAATGTTATAAAAAAATCATTTTTAAAAATATGGTATTGGAAAAGTATCTAGGTACATATTTTTTTGATAACCTTAATTGGGATATCGTGATCTTATAAGCTGGGCATTACATCACAATATTCTTTACTGATATACAGTATTTCACTCATAGTCTATGCATAAAGAAAACAGTTTCTAATCAGTGCTCTACCATAAAGCATGGGCCCTGCAACATGGATAAACTTTACTGTCTGTCCTTATGACAGAAATAATAACAGTAAGAGTGAAGGGGAGACAGAGACAAATGGCTGAATGCCTGCTGCCAACTACAGACCAGATGCTGAAAGATTATACTAAACAAGTGTCCCAAATACAATAAAAATATTGCACAATGAGATTCTGATTCAGCATGCAGAGTATACTGATGTAACAATATTTTCTTAAACCCATAATGCTTACTTTTGTTTTTGTTGTTATTTTTTGTATTTATTTTCATAGCATAAACCCAACTAACCCCTGGCTCAAACAACCACCTCCACTTTTAGTGCCAATGTACG